>CM059350.1:0-600000 GCA_030324255.1 Phytophthora capsici
CGCTTGAGTTCCAAGCGGAACGATGGAGGCGGATCAAAGCACACCAGGACCAAGACCCGGAGCTGGCTGAACTCATCAAGTTTCTAAAGGGTGACGTGGGAGACCTACCACGTCCCCGAGCCAGAAAGCTTGCGAGAATTGCTGAAGACTTCGTCTTGGATTCCAGGAATGTACTATACCGCCTGAGTCGTGCTACCAGGGAACGCCCGAGGGACAACGTTGATGAACTCAGACTTGTGGTTCCCAGTGATTTGCGTCTCGACTTGTTGCATTATGCCCATGAAGACTATCAAGGTGGTCATCAGGGGATCAAGCGGACTTTTGAGAAATTGATCTCTGAATTCTACTGGTTGGGCATGTACGCTGACGTTGAACGATTCGTCAAAGAATGCGTAGACTGTGCCAGCGGCAAGGGGCGTCCTCCGAATCCAGGACCTTCACCTGGGAATATCGAGCCCAGTCGACCTTTCGAAGTGGTGTCCATGGATTTCGTGACGCACATGCCGAAGTCTGCAAGGGGTAACACGTTTCTCCTACTGTTTCAAGACATGTTCTCAGGGTATGTGATGTGTAAACCCATGAGTATCACTACTGCCCAGGATGTGGCCGAGGCCTACGAAGAAACGGTTTTCAGACACTTTGGAGCAAGTTCTTTGATGCGACATGATCAGGATCCCCGTTTCATGAGCGAGGTCTTCAGATGCTTTCGAGAACTTCTGGGAAGCAGGCAACGAGCTACTCTGGGCTACCGTCCGCAGGCCAATGGCCAGCAGGAACGATCCGTCCAAACGGTGATTCGGAGTATCAGAGCCTATGTCGCGGAAGCTGACCAAAGTGACTGGGATGACCACGCTGAGCGGTTGATGTTTGCCTTAAACACGTCCTTTGATGCGACACGTCTGGAGACACCGTTTTACTTGGTACACGGATGGGATGCTCAAGGGACTGTGTCAGCAATGCTTGGCCCAAAACCTTCAACTGTCCAAGAACGAACCGCATATGAGTGGCGCCGAAAAATGCAACGTGATTACAGCTATGCTCAGGCGTGTGCTGAAGATTTGCAGAAGAAAGCGAAGCTCAAGCGTTCTGAGGAACAGACTCGGAAGTGGAACGAACTCTCGGAGAGATTGAAGTCTGGGTACGCCGTAGGTGATGCTGTGTGGCTTTATATCCCCAAAGTACAAACGGGCTTGAGCCGCAAGCTAGCACACATGTGGCATGGACCATTTCGAATCGAAGAGATGCTGGACGATTTCCGTGTAAGGCTCAAGGTCGAAGGCTCAGGCTATCGTGTGAACCCTTGGGTTCATGTAAGCCGACTGAAACCCAGAGCTGTGTTCCCCAGAAGACCCACGATGGAACTGACGATTGTTGAGGGTGATGACTTCGATACAGCGCTACTTCCAGAAGACAGTTGGGAGCCTGATTCCGAAAATGATGAGTACGAAGTGGAGAAGATCTTGGACACACGATGGACCAAGCGAACCCGAACGTCCAAAAGATTTCGCGAATATCTCGTCAAGTGGAAAGGGTACGATGAAACCGAGTGGCTGCCGTTGTCGAAGTTGAACTGTGGAGCCCTGCTGTACGAGTTTAACCAAAGTGCGCGAGCGAGGGCCCGTTTCCAAGCCATGCAAGCTGGAGACGACCACCCCAGAGTTTAACGTCACAGTTTTCTTCAGAAGTCTGAAGATGATTTCCGAGACCTCAGAGATTCTGAAGAGCAATCGTTTTCAGAGTTCCTTTCTTGGGAGAAGTGTCTTTCAGACTGTTGATGGAGAAGTGGCTGGGGAGAACGTTTTGACGCTAAGAGTGACTTGTGAAATTTCGAATGGTTAAGTGACACTATGGATATTATCGTGGGGAACTGATGGATGCAAGTTGCACTGAAATGGGATGATAATACTCAAGGATACTGATGGTGATTATAACTGGGAATTGTATTGAATGGTGATTACGCTACGAGATAAAGAAGAATGAGAATGAAGATGCGATTCCCAGAAGAAGTTGACACCCGGATGTTAGAATGTCTGACGAGTCACGGGATTGGAGCCGCGTTTTGCTGAAGGAATTGCTTCCTGTTTCAGGCTGTCCGGGACGAACTTCATCCAGACAGAGTCAGCAAGCGCAGTGGCCCATTGGGTACGCGCAGGTTCTTCGTCATCCAGCTCTTCCAGTTGCTCGTCCAAGTCGAGAGGGTCTGGGCCACCGAGATCAGCTACGTGAGGGTCTTGCCAGATCCACGGACATAGCTTGTCACTGAGAGTCCAGATGCCCGGCTCGTAGAAGAGAGTTTCTGGGAAGGTCTTGCACGCTTGAGACTCTTTGACCAACTTGCGGTATTGTCGAAGAAGAGCGTTCCGACGGGCTGCACGCTGACTGTAGAGATCTGCGGAACGAGCGTCGGCGTCAACATCTATTGTGACCCAGTGAGTTCGTTCCCAGAACGCTTGAGCATGCTTGTGCATACAAGTCACAAACGAGTCGACGAGTTCCCGGGCCGCTGAACTCAAGGAATTCCGCTTGTGGAAGTGGAGGTCCTGAATGCGATTCTGAAACATGTATTCCCAGGGCGTCGGGTCCATCCTCAGCAACGCGGTGTACTCTTGGGAGTCCCAACGACGCTTGACCAATTCACTCGCGTGCTTGTGGATCTCGTACTCAGGGAAGCCGACGGTTTGCCCAAGAGACGACTTGGAGATGCTAACCCTCTGCACTCGGACGCCGAAGTGAAGCCACGAAAGGACGCTGTCGTCAGGAACTTCCACGATCTGGAGCTCATCCACCGTCAGGGAATCATATGTCTTGTGAGACAATGAGCGACGACGTGAAGTCGACCCTGAAGGCGGATTCTTGGTGACTTGACGACGCGTGGTCAGCTGACGTCGATGTCCCGACGAAGCCCTCTTGTAATTCTTGGTTTTCTTGGATGGAGGTGGTGGGACGTCTGTGTCTGAGCTGCTCTGGCTACGCGGACGCTTGGAACCCTTGTGAGTGTGGCCGTCAGACTCAGAGCCACTGTCGGAATCGTTACCATCGTCTTCATCTTCTGAAGGAGATCCATCCGAAGGCGGTGCTTTGAAGTCGGGGTCCGCCGTAGTGTCGTCCACCATAGACTCCACGTCCTCATCCGGATAAGGCACGTGGGCATCCAGAGGTTCCCAAGAAGGTGCCAGCTGGTCGAGGTTCAGGAGTCGATCCAAGCGCTCGTCAGCCATCTTGTAATATACCTCAGGAACGTAGCTGGACCATGGAGTTGCATCCAGACGTCGCCAGTACATCATGCTGACCAGCATCTTGACCAGTTGCGGTTCGCGGAAGAGGCCATGACACGCACGATCAGAACTCAGCCAGTCCATGGCTTTCTCGTACTTGATCCCAGCCAGAAGTGCCTGCCGAAGATCTGGCCGAACCTCTTTCCAGACCACGTTCCCAGGAAGCATCGTGTGAACACTCTTCTTAGGGACAGAGGTCTTCTCACCCGCCCTGCGCACGGAGTCTCTCCCTGGAATATGACGACTTGGGCGACGTTGGACCTTGGGCGGAGACGATCGCTTCTGAAGCTTGGACTTCCCAGTAGACTTGGTGCGTGGCTGTTTTCCGGACGAAGCCTTAGATGACTTGGGTGGAGACTTTCCAGACTTGGACGATGCACCAGGACGCGTCAGATCCAGTACAACTGGCGGTTTCTCAGTGACAACAGCGCTTGACGCTGCTGCTGCCTTGTCGAAAGCCTCCTTGAAGTCAGGGACCGGATCACGCCGCTTGTCCAGAGAAGTAATGTTGATGACGGTGTCCCACGTTGAAGGCACAGTAGCATTGTCTTGATAAAGCTCCAGCAGCTCATGAAGCCGGTCCCAATTACCGGAGACGTCGGCGTTCTTCTGGAGAAACTCAGCGAAGCCCCAGGTGTCGATGGCCTTCGTTACTGGACGGTCGTTCAAGAGACGAATGTGCGCCTCAGCGTCAGTGAGTCGGGCCTTGAGCTCCGCCTTGTCAGTTTCCAGAGAGTCGATGTGGTCTTGGTATCGGGTCTTGAGATCTTGCATCTCGGACTTCAGACGCTTCTCGACTTCATCAGAGGCACTCAGAGCTTGGCCAACCTCACGGTACCAGAAGTCGCAATTGAAGAGCCATTCACGGGTGAGTTCATCGCATCGGCTTTGAGCAGCTGCGGCGTCGATCATCGCCGTAGCTCCTTGGGCCTCGACTTGTTCCCGGAGACGACGATGCGCACTTGCCATGATCTTCAGGAAGCCTGAAGTCTTGAAAACACGTTCGGCCAGCCTGTCCACAGGGAGATGAGCCAAGAGAGACATCAGCTCACGCTGTGCTGTAATGGAGCCCAGGCTTGCGTCAAGATCCCGAGGAGTCGTCGCCATCGAGCGTGGTCGTAAGATGTCGTCTTCAGTGAACCCGGGGATGACGCGCTCGAGCTCGTCCACATCGTCACGCGAGAGGTACTGGTACCCCACCATGCAGCTCGGTCCTCCATAGCTGTCGGAGACATGCTTCCCTTGGCGGATGTCGGTCACTCGAGCTGGTACGCCGACCAAGAAGACAGGACCTTCATGCCGTGGAACTATGGCTGCCCAGTTCGCGGGCACATCGGGACGCAAGACTGCAGAAGCTCCCGTGCCAACCTCCGTCAGAAGCCCCCTGTTGAGAAGAGCGTCAACATCGGAGATGCTCACCATGTGAGGCACCTCATGCGCAGCCACCACGGGGTCAGCATTACGAGTGTCGGTCACTGTGTCCCGAGGAGACGCTGGCGTTTGGGCGGGGGCGCTTGAGCTGCCACCAGGCGAGACGGCTGTGCCATCACCGCCACCCTGAAGAGAGGACGCCGTTGCCGAAGCAGGGGCATCCCCTGAGGCGTTGCCGGCCGAAGAAGAAGAAGGAACGTCACTTGAACGAGTCGCGAAGGTGTCGGACATGATGGTTTTGAAGTTTTTTGGAGAATGTGGGCGCAAGAGTCGCGTGGATGTTTCTCGTTGGAGTTTGGAGTTTATGATGGATGGATTTCGATTGGCTAGAGAGACAGGGGACCAGAGGCTCTGAAAACTTGGCAACTGACAAAGAGTGGCCGCAGCCCGTCGCTCTGAGAACCGACGTTCTCTGTGTTTTTGAGGCCTGGCCATGATTCACAGTTTGGGAGAAGTTTCCTCACTGATGGATCGTGACCAGGAGGGGCGGTTGTGAGATTGCTATTTCCGGTTTTCGAGCGAACGGTCGCTGGCTCTCTGTGATGTGTGTGTGGATATACTGGCTTCTGGGAGAAAGGGGGGCTGGGACGCGGCTGATATGTACCGGCTCTGTGGTGTAATATTTCGCTTTGTGGATTCATCCTTCGCCTGTTTGTAAAGGGGCCCAACGGGTTGGAAGTGCTACCCAAGACTGTGCACAAGTCTGGGCAGACTAGCACTCAGTCCAACCACCGGACTTTCCCCGACGACGAGTGCCTAAGTTCTGGCGGAAAGTCTCTCAGATCGAATGTATCTCTGAGAGACCTCGTCCCGTTACACCCATGAGCGACGATTGACGGTTCAAGGATCCTAAGCAAGACCCACAAGACCCAAGAGGCCCGAAGTGCCCAAGTGTCCCGTGCTATACGTCGCCTACCCAAGACACCCCTGAGGACGTTGTGTGCATCGAGCATTGAAGCTCTGCATCCTGGGAATCATCGTCTCAAGTCTGGGGATCACGCTTCTGAGTCTGAGAACCAGAAGTCTAAGAAATGCCACTCTGAGGACCAATGCCAGAGTGAAGATTGATACAGATCCCAGACCTCTCACGCGATGATTACCCCAAGTCCCAAGCATCCCTAATAAGCCTAAGTATGTTCCAGTTGACGCTCAAGACTTCATGTGTATCGAGCATAGCTCTACACCCCTGGGAATTAAGTTACATGTCTGAAGATCAAGCCTCCAAGTCTGAGAAGCATGATGATCGCCACTCTGAAGATGAATACCAGAGTCAAAAGATCACGTACCAGACATGTACCCAGTGAAGTCGATGCCTCACCATACTGAGTCCAAGTCAACCTGGAGAATCCAGTCTGCCATCAAGTGACACGCAACCTGAAGGCTACACAATGATGCCTCATCGTGCTCACTCATCAAGATCGGCCGCACTGACTCCAATACTGAGACCAAGTGAAGATTCCCTGAAACATAGTGAAACCAAGACAACCTGAGATATGAAGACTGACTGCAATGTACCCAGAAAGAAGACCAAGAAGAAGATCGAAGTGTGTGTTTGAAGAAGATATGACAGAAGACAAATGTTAAATAGAGTTCAATTTGCCTCGTGAAGCCCAAGCTACCGAGTTCCATCTGCTGTGCATACAGCCGTAACAAGGTTTGGTGTTACGTGATCTCTCGCCTTCTTCCAACCCCTTTAGGCGGAGATCAGCGTAACGTAGAGACCTGAAGTGACCCGCCTATTCCATTTCCTAGTTGGGTCGTTTGTCTTGTCTCTAACGGTAGCCCATTTCATATTGCTCGTTTGGACAGGTTCTGCGAGCTAGACAGTCGCTCTCAGGACGCTCGATTGACTGTTGTATATAACCGATTGTATTGGTTTATTTCCCTCTATATATTAGAGGGTGGTGCGCGAAAGGAACGGGTTTTCAGACAGACCAGGGGTCTGAGAAACATACCCAGTTGACCTGGAAGTACTAGCCCACCGTCCAAGGGCCAGGAAAGAATAAGTGACGGTTGTGTATATTGTATATTTGTATTGAACTCTGTTAATTAGTTGGTTATCTTCTAAGTCTAAGCCTCCGGGTGCTGAATTTGCGATATTCAAGTGCCTGGTTATTAGACTTCTTCACTACTTCTCTGACTACTTACTCTGAGAATCACTTGTGGTTCTCAGAGCTTCCGACTCCAGAAGGACCCCGCAAAGGCTTCGAACGTCTTCGCCGCTGGCCTCGCAAGGAGCTCCCTCAATCTTCACCCCACAACACTTGACCCGGGAGGTGTCATATTCCTCAGACAACGAACCAACGAGGATACACAAGGTATCACACGCCACAACTGGCGACTACTGAGAACCCTCAGTACTGTCGCCCGTTGGTTCACTGTACGCCCCCCCTTGCACCGCGGTAAAAGTTTCACCGACTTCGCGACACATAAGTACCAGACCATTTCGACTCCTGACGGACTAATTTCACATTTGTATGGCCCGTTTCCTGCGCGAAACCACGACATAAAGATGTTAAAGAGCTCTTAAATTTCAAGTTCTATTCAAAATGATGAGCGATTTCGGCTATACAGAGTGTACGGTGATCAAGCTTACGGAAATGACGGTGTATTGACAAGCCCTTTTACTGGGGCGATTGGAAATCTGTCAAGGGACCAAAGGCTAGTGAACAAAAGCATGAGCAGAGTACGAGTCTCTGTCGAGTGGGGCTATGGGCAGGTGGTAAACTACTGGACGGCTCTAGACTTCAAACGCCAAGCACGATCTGGTACTTAGTCAGTCGGCACCATGTATGGTGTTGTTGTGTTGTTGACGAATTGCCTAACTCGCGCCAATGGGGGTAATACTATTAGTGACTACTTTGGTCTGTCTCCCCCAAGTCTAGTAAAGTACTTGAAAAGCAATTAATGTATTAAAAAATCGCTGTTACCCTACTGCTTTTTACCTCCGTTAAAAGACTCGCTAAAACGTTTGCAAAAACTGCAAAATCAGTTGTCTGTTCTGTTCTTCAGATTGCTCACGTGCTCGTGTCAAGCGACCGTCGGCTAGTTCTCTAGCTCTCTCACGCTCTCGCTCAAACTGCAGTCGACTTGCATGTTGTTCGCGTTCAAATGCCAGTCGTTCGGCATGTTGTTGTTCCTGCCACTTCAATTGACGCTCGAATTGGTCTCGACATATCTCCGCGTCGAGTCGAATGCGCTTTTCTTGTCTGTCGACTTCCAACTGGATATTACTCCTACGACGAGTAGGGCTCATACAACAAGTAGAGCCGGTGGGTTTTGTAGAGGCCGATTGCGAAACGGTAGACTGTGTTAAAGCTACTGAAGCGGTATTGTGGTGTAGTGGACTGCGAAGCGACACCACGCGGGTTCACTCACACACAGAGGGGCCGGACTGCCAACTAAAGGAGGGGGTACTCCGATCGACCGTGGGGTCCGAAGATCTTCTTACCTTGTGTACCCGTTGACCTGGCGGGGTTAACGCTCTTCTTGGGTGACCTAGAGGAGACCAAGGTTTTGGGTTCTTGGCTGAGCTGGAGTGTGGACGGCACTCAGGTGTAGTCGGTTGATGGTCTTCTGGATACTTCTTCACTTGATCGTCGGTAGGCAGAAAAGGTCGAAGCTTGAATATACTTGATCCACTCTACATGTTGTCCTTCGGGCTTGTGTTGTTCCAAAGGCTGGTCAATCTGTTTCCGATGTTAATGCTTGGACCGCCTACTGTTAGCGGTGGAGTTGAGGGGGGGGGGGGGGGAGAGAGAAGCGTGGACCTGGCCAAGCTTTCCAGGTGTCGGTGCGTTTCTTGTTCTTGAGCGTCTTGATGTTCCTTCGTCAAGGGGGGCCAATATTGGCCAAGGGTTTAGGGTTTAGCCAATATACTTCCCAGCCTTGGAAACACGGAAAACCACTTGCGTGCTACAAGGAAAATCTTTCTCTCTCTGTTAACCATCTTAAATCTTCCTATCTGTTCCCTTTCCTCCCATCATCTGCCCATCCCCTTCGCAGCTGACTGGCTACGTTGAACTTCAGCCGGTGTACCCCTTAATCGGTGCATGTGAATCTTAATCGACGCTGATCGTGAAGTGTACCGAAATGATTGTACCTGGTCGATCAGCATTCTTGATCGCTGAGACATACCCGAATGATTGCACCTTGTCGATCAGCATTCTTGATCTCTTCACTTTCCTCCCATCATCTGCCCATCTTCTTCGCAGCTGACTGACTACATTGAAGTTTGGCCGGTGTACCCTTTAACTGGTACATGTGATTCTCGATCCAGAAGTGTGACTAAAAGATTGAACAATTGTCTATTCAGTTTGTAGATCGCGGTGACGTCACGAAATGATTGCGCCATGTCGATCTACTCCTCGATCGGGATAATGTATCGAAATGATAGCACCCTTGTCGATCTACTTTTGGATCACCAGACGTGTACCTGAATGATTGCGCCATATCGATCTACTTGATTGGTACCCAAAGTTGGTACCTGATTCGACTCAGTATCAGATCTGAATACTGCCACCCAGGCCCCATCAAATCTCTCCACATCCTTCTCGATCATGTCTCCATCGATCGCTGACGACCGACCCTCTCGCTTCACCACAGTATCACCTTCAGTCTCCGATGGCGAATCACTAGAGAGTAAGCCTTCTCCACGGAGAGCTCGACGTGAAATAGTTTCGACTACAATTTCAGAAGCGCAAACGTTAGTCTAGGCTTCTTCAGCTTTCTTTGTTCTCTTCTGTTTTTTTTCGGTCGTAAATTCACTTTCCAATGCCACGTATTGCCCGACAAGACCTGCCAAAGTATCATAATGACTTGGTACATCCGATGCGTCTTCTGCTTCTTCGATACCACTACTAAAACTGGCTCGGAGCTATCCTGTGCGCCATTTTTTCTTCAAGAGTAGGACTCGATCTTGCACATGCTTGTCTATCAGCACGACGTTGATGGCGGCACTCACACACGTTGCACTTTGTACCCACACAGTACCAGCCTCACCGTACTTGGCTACGAACGGTTTCTGCTTGATAACCTCTCGAATAAGCTCCTTGTCCATGTCTTCAGAGAACCTAAAAACCATCGCACTTGTTTGGCTAAAGAAACACTAGGTGAGACCTAACGTGAGGGCTCGGTATATGGTCTCAAACTTACTCCCGCACGGTTGAGCTAAAGATAAACTCAAAACCGGTGAAGTGCGCCAGCTGTGGTGATTGAGGTCGAAACCTACACAGTTCTGATAAAGGCCAATAATATTAAAATGCCTTCTTGATGTTAGAAATTGCCATCTTAACCTTTGGCGGTGCGGGGGTACGAGTTTCGCCCTTTGACGTCTCAGTTCGGTTAGGTGCGAAATCAGGACCCTTAAAGTGCTTAGGTTTCGCCCTTTAAAGAATTATGCTCCATTGGTATTTACCACCGATGAAAGCGCTTTGTATCCTAGGAGGTAAGGGTAATTTTCAGCCGTCCGGTTATTTATTTTGAATCGAGGATATCATTATAAAAAGCATGGCAAATGCGCGCTTCGTTCACAGATACCGAGGACGAGCAACACGTTCAGATTGTCTACCACATTGAAAGGGAAGTCATCCGGATAACACGGATGTCGTGGCGCGCATAATGCAAACAAGTCGGCATCAAATGAGCTCCGTAAATGACTCACTAGCTTGAAGCGGACGTTCAGAAAGTCATAATATGATTTCCTACGGTGGTGATCCGCAAGTACTGAGTGGGAAGGTGTCGTACTAGGATGAGGAAGGAAGAAATGCGGGTGTAATCAGGGCTCCTGGCTGACGGTGTGATGCTGTTTTTGCTGTAGGTGATAGAGGCGATGTTTGTTGTGGGGCGAGCACGATCTGTTCCTGGTGGCAGTACATGGTTCCCGTCCTGACACAGGTCATAGTGGTCGTACTTGGCGGTCATGAAGGTTCCGTCCGTGGTGGTCGTACAAACGCCGTACTTGGCGGTGGCACAGGTGCTGATGTTGGCGGTGGTAGACACGCTATTAGGGGCGGGCGGTGCGGCGTTGGTGTGGCGGTCTAAGCGCTATAGAAGATTTCCTGAAAGGCTGTCATGGCACAAATATGCGGTGCTGAAAGTATCACCACTGCTAGACGCATTTTCAGTAGTATTGTTGCAAATATGGCCGCCTTTACTCCAGAACGGTTGTCCTGTACCGAGTTAGACACCAATCTGCGGTGACACTTTATTGTCGAGGAAGCGGTCGTCGGGTGACTGAAGGACTTCGTTAACGACTAGTCAGACTCTATAGTTGCAGAAGAAGATAACCTGAGCGTATTGTTTCCCTTTGTTGGTTTCTTGTTTGAGTTCTACTATCTCCTCCTTGCCTGTGGCTCTCCGCCCGCGGTGAAGCCGTTAGTAACGGGTAGGAAACTGGAAAACGGCTAACTCCGCAAAATGACCTCCTTCAGAACGGGACCTCTTCTTAATGGAAGTTACACTGCTGGATGAGGTGCTTGAAGTTGCATTGTTTCTTGGACTTCTTGATACGGAGCCGTCTCCGTAGCCGTGTTGGTAAATAGTTCGTTTTCCGATGCAATTCCTCTATCAGACCTGGGACGAACAACAAATATTGGGTAGGTTCCCAAGTGATGTCATCATTTCGGGTCACCCACTTCCACTTGTACTCTTCGACACATTTCCTTGTAACGTGGTGGTCGATGATTGCCTCAATAAAATTGCCCTCAGACCCGTCTTTAAGTTGAACAGGTGGGAGTGTCATATTTCGGCTTACCCCTGGCTGGTCTTTGTAGAATTCCTTGAGTACCATTGCGTGAAACCCAGGATGCAGGTTCATCTCTTTTGGGCTTAAGCTGGTACGCTGCTCCGTCGTGATATACTTCAACCACTACGTAGGGTCCAATCCACCGAGCAGCAAATTTTCGTCGGGCAGCTCCTAGTAAAATGTTGAGTTGAAATGCAAACCATGTCACCAATTTCAAACTTCCGGTCCCGCCGACCCCGATTGTACAGCAATTCCATTTTTACTACACCTTGTCTAGCTTTGGCTTGCGGTTCTTGTAGGATCTTGCGTAGACCAGTAAGGAAATCTGTCACAGTTCTTGGTATCGTGCCAGGCTGGTGTAGATCCGCCAGAAGACGTGGCTCGTACCCTAAATGGGCACGAAATGGGCATATTTCAATCGTTGCTTGGTACTGGCGACTGTAAGTGAACTCTGCCAGAGCAGGATGCTCATTCCAACCATTCTGAAACCCGCTAGCATAGTGGCGCAAGTAACTCGCCAAGATAGCATTCGCTCGTTTGGTTAGCCCGTCCGTTCGCTGGTGGCGTGATGTCGCCATCTTGAGCTTCGTTCCCAAGATTTCAGCACATGAACTCCAGAACATGGAAGTGAATTTTGAGTCTCTATCCGATACGATACCCGTATGGGGAAATTGTAGCTTTACATACTGCTCCACAAACAATTCGCTAATTCCGGAGATGAGGTTTTTGATCCGGTTGGAATAAAATGCGCTCTCTACATAAGTCTGCTAACAATTAGAAAGATACAGTCGTTCTTCGACTTGGTGGTTGGAAATTCGGTAATAAATACTCATCGCCCTGTTGGGCCTTCGAGAGGACCTAGTAGACCTAGTGGCTAACCATTTTGCCGTTTATTTCGTTGACAGTATTCACTCGTTGCAATGTACTCACTGACTGCTTGCTCAAGCGCTCGTACCTTCTGGACGAGATCCAAGCTATCCAGCGCCCGCTTGACTTCTACGTGTCTGACAAGGTCGTGGAGGCCGAGCAGCTCGCCTCGCCACGGTACTGTGATGGTGTTTCCAGTAAAATCGGGACTGAATATCTTCAATCGTTTTCTACCCCTGGATAGCGATGTCGTGAAATCCCCACAATATAGTGCTGCGTATCTGAAAATCATTGGCCGGAATAGCAATTCCCCGCGTCCCTTCAGGTCTAACTTGATATACGAGTAGCTTTTTCGGGCCATACTGAAGATTTGCCAGTGTTTTTTTTTCTTTCTTGGTGGCTGCTTTTGTCTAACCCGCTCGCTGTTGAGTCCGCCTGACCAGCGTGAGCAAAGTGAGAGATTTCAAATGTGAAGCTGCATTCATCTGCTTCTGCTTCTGCATTTCAAAGCCAATTTCAAAATCCGGGTGGCGACTTAGCGTCTGCCACGGTGTTGGTCGGCCCTGGAACGTACCGAAACGTGAGATTAAATTCTTTGAGCAGGTCGTACCACCTGCATATTCGTCGGTATATAGTTTTCTGGGTCAACACGCGCTCTAGAAAGCGGTGGTTTGTTTCCACCGTGCAACCCATCCACGATATAGACTCGCCAGAATTTTAAGCTGTGGATAATGGCCAACATTTTCTGCTAGTGAGTGAGGTAATGTAGCTCTGCATCCTTCATCATGCGCCCACCGAAAGCAATTGGTTGCTCAACCGCGTCTGCGGTAGGAGATGCCGACTTCATCTGAAATAAAGCACCTCCGATGGCAAATCGTGATGCAACCGTACGTAGGTAAAATGGCTTGTTGGAGTCAGGAAGTGCGAGGACCGTGTATTGCTTAGCGCAGCACCTTGAGTTGTTCAAAAGCATAAACACTTTCAGGAAACCACGTCAACCGCCGCTTTGATCATGTTAAATAACGGAGGACCCAATTGGGAGTAGTCCTTCCAGAATCGCAGCACATACACTGTCGTAGCCAAGAAGGATTGTAGTTCTTTGGTTGTTTGAGGTCGAATCCACTTCTTGATCACTCGCACTTTATCTGGATCAATGCGGACACCATCTCGGCCCACAAAGCCACCTAAACATGGTATTTCCTCAGAGCACAGCGTAGGTTTTAAGCGTCTCAGGTATAGTTTCTTGTCGCTGCACCGCTCGAACACCTTTCGAACTGCCGCTAGGTGTGACCCCACGTCTTGATCCTTGGTGAAAACATAAAGTTCGTCAATATATGTTGCCACTGAACCACGCATATCCGCGAAGATGCCCTATACAATACGGTTGAACATAGCTGGGGCATTACGTAAGCCCATTGGAACGTCTGGAAAGCTCCGAATGGTATATCTTTCAGTCGCATTCTTATCTGAAAACTAGATCGTCTGCGACTTACACTGGGAATACATGTTTTTAAAACGGGACTGATTGACTTGCGATTTGCTGTGATCGAGTTTCTTAATGTTTCTTTAGGTGTCGGAAAGCTAACATTAAGATGGCTAACATTTTTTTGCCACGGTTGTTAGCATAATTGTTTTGTACATGTAAATAGCAAAGTAGAATTAAAGGCTGGGCAATGTTTTTGGTATCAACCAAAACTGCCAGCGCTTAGCTGGTTTTGCGTCTCAGTGAAGATGAAGCTTGAACCTGACGTGAAGAGTATTCACGTCAGGTTCAAGCTTCATCGGAGGTTCCGTTGCGGTATCAGTTGCAGCCGCTGATGTTGATTCAAACTGTATGGTCAATTTCCTTTATCCTTACGTACAGTTTGTCAAATCAAATAACAATTTGTTTTGTGATAGGCTTCAACTTGAAGTGACTGGCGACCTGGTTGAAGTGAGCTGCCGGACGGATGATGAGGAGCACGGGCGACTGAGTGGGATCACTTCGTCTCAGGGACGCGATACCTAGAAGATCGTGTACCCAAGGGCAGACAGCAGGCAGGCAGCGCTCACTTGAGAATTTGCCACGAAGGGCACGGACGCTTCCAAATTAGCGATCTCGGGCACAAGTGGATTCTCTGGACTTCGGATCTTGAGATCCAGTTGGCTGGCGACGAACGGTGGACGGTGGGAGACGAACGGTGGACGGCGGGTACGGTACACGACGGTGTACAAGAACTCGATTTGGACGGACGAACGGAAGAGCTGTACGGACACGACGGTGTACGGACACTCGACTTGGACGAACGGCAGACGGAAGGTGGCTGGCAGGACGATTGGCGTACGAGCGAAGGTCAAACGGAGAAGCACGAGTACGAGACGGAAGGCAACGGCCTTAGATCGACCGGCGACTGCGACGAGTAGGGCGGAACGCGTGTGGCGTGAAGTCCAAGTGGAAGTCGAGCGACACCTCGGACTTAAGCAACTCAAACGGACACTAGCGAGTACATTGACGTTAGGCTAGCTGCTAAGTGACAGACAGACAGACAGACAGTTAATACAAATAGGTGGTGGGTCAACGGGCACACTCACCGGCGGGGCTTCAGACGTTCTGTTGCCGACAGCCTGCGGATTCTTGGGCCAATTGGCACTGGACGATCAACACCCGGCGTGCAGGGTCAAGAGACACGTTACATGGTGGTCATACAGGGGCGTGAGCAAGAAACAGATACGAATATGGCACGTACGAAGGTGATCACGGTGGCGGCTTCTCCAGCAACGAAAAGACCTGCTACAAGAAAGACGACAGCAATACCCATGAGCGAATTAGCACCTACTCCTCCGGCTACGAGTACAATGGCTCCCCTGGCGGACGGTGATGGCAGCGACGATGACAGAGACCAACCCCAACGCAGCGACAGGGACGAGGAAGAGACTAAAAGAGAAGACGTAGAAACGCCTACTGAGCCAGTTCCTGATACTCAGAATAACCCAGGTGAACCGACGACTGATGAACGACCAACAGGCGAGGCACCACCGACTCGTACGGGCGCAGACACGAACCCGGACGCGACGCCTACGACAGCGCCAGCAGTGGTTGAGATGACGGCTCTCTCGAACGTGCTCCTGCAACTTTCTGAGACCATGAACCGCATGAACGCTCGACTGGACACGCTGGAGATAGCAGTAGCAACGACGGCAAGCCAATCGACGACGACACGAACTGGTACGGCACCGACAGCTACAAGTGGTACGACAGCTCCTCCGGCGACGGCGACTGGGACTGATACTCGACACGTGACGTACACGCGAGATATGGACGACGGAGACGACGACGCCGACAGCAGCAGTTCCGACAGTAGCTCCAGTGATGATGACGACGCTGACGAACCTGGAGACACTGCACGAGGCACTGGTGACCAGAACCACGGACAAGGACGAACACCGGCTCCCGTACCTCGACATGGAAGGCGGAAGAACATCCGTGACCTGGAACTTACGGCGTTTCAGCCTTCACCAAACCACTCTGTATCTACGTGGATCAAGAAGGTGGATCTTGCATTAGAAGGAGCGCGGATATCCGGTCGTGGCGATTGGACGGATGGCGAGTTATACTATATAGTTGGGAATAAGCTTCAGGAGGACGCTGCACGCTTCTGGGTAGAGGCGGACCAAGGGACGAAACCTGAGAACCGGACGTGGACGAAGCTCAAGGCGGCACTAAAGAGAAGATATGGTGAGCGACCCGACAAGTCTCAAGCTGAACTACGAGTGAACCAGCGTTTCCTGATGCCCGGTGAGACGTTCGCTGACTTCGCAGCCGGATTAAGAGAAGCGAGAGGCGAGAACAAAGTGAGTGAGAGGGTCCTGTTGGCGCAATTCATAAGGAACCTACCGAAAACGACACGGCAGCTCGTACGTGAAAGCAAGCCGAAAACGCTCGACCAAGCAGTGGATAAAGCGACAGAGGTCGACGACCCCTTCGACAACGTGGCTCTGGGCATGAAAAATATCGGGCAAGAGTACTAACCACTGGCCAGACAGCGTATACGGCTCCGACACGGAATCTGACAGGACACACGATGGTGGTTCCGGGCGTGGGTGTACATGGAGTAGCCGGCTCAACTGCATACGCAGCACCTACTGATCCTGACTGGGCAATATTTTCCAACCCACAAGGTGTATGGAATAAGTATACTGGAATATGGGATATCCCCGATGGGCGAATCTGGAACGGCAGATACTGGGCTGTCCGTCCCGCTAGGAAGAGACCTGCCAAACCAGTGGAAGAATCGACCAAAAAGCCAGCAGTCCAGAAGGTGGAGAAGAAGGCCAAGGTTAAGGTCCTCCGAGCGGCTGACAGTGAGGATGACAGTGAGAGCGACGACATGGATGCTACAGCGCCACCTGCCAGAACGTCGAAAAAGCAGAAGACGAAGCGTGCGAAGGCAGCGACCCGGTCGATACGCGCAGCAGAACCGTCACAGCAGGCGGCGGAGACGACGCCAGCAGTACGACAAGTTGGGCAAGTGATTTGTTATGCGTGCGGCAACCAGGGCCATTTCGCGAAGGAGTGTCCAGACTCGGAAGCCAAGGCGAGGAACGACGCGTACTTGGCGATACGAGCTCAGCGACCAGCCATGAAGGGAAACGGAGAACGGTCGTCGTAGGGAGCATACGGCGCCCGGCTGAGACGACACAGCTCCAGCGAACGAAGGTAGCGGCAGGTGATACGAGTCAGCGACCGGCAGCGACCGACAACGCGAATACGACGAGTGCAGTGACAGGTGAGAACTCGGCGCTTAAGGACGGTTGCACGGCAGCAGTGAGGATGGCTGTCGATGTACGATTGAAAGATGAACTAGACGGATGTACCGAGAAGCCGAAGAATGACATGAAGATGCGAGCGGCTCGGTATATAGCGACTGTGCGACCAGCAATGGCCGCGCAACGTTATAAATGGAAGAGGAAGGAAGAAATGGAAACGACGGACGTCCCAGTAGCTGGGGAAGGCGACAGCAACACTGACCAGGAGCCGATGACTGGGGAAGGCGACAGCAAGACCCACCAGGAGCCGACGACTGGGGAAGGCGAGGAGAAGCTGGATGGCATTATTGAGGCGGACGACTTACCCAACAATGAGGGCACCGGCAATGACGCTGTCAACTCCAGTGAGGCACCCATGGCAACGAGCGTGGCGTCCATCAGGCAGTTGAAGAAGCAGTCACGACGAGAAGCCAAGCAGCGCAGAGTACGGAAAGCACTGGAGAAGCAAACGACAGCTACGTCAGCCGACGAGGTGGAACGCGTAGTCGCCGAACTGGATGCTGAACAACGGGAACGTCGACAAAAACAAGCGGCTAACGCACGACGCGAACTAGCAGAACGATGGCAGCGAGGAGATGACCGAACGAGTTCGGAGAGCGTTCGAGTGAGCTTGGTGCGTGAAATGAAGGTGCTGACGGCCTCGGGTGGCGACACTCGCGTGATTGAGGAAGCTGCAGCTAGCGATGGGCTACCGACGGCAGTGATAACCATTGAAGGACAGCAACAGGAGATAAAGATCGACAGTGGAGCTCGATATTCTGTAGCTGGAACTGACTGGATGATGCGCGGTGAACGTGTAAGGACGGCAGCTCCGGTGACGCACGTGGAAGGAATCGGTGGTTTCCTTTTGGATGTACTGGGCGTTTGGCGATTCGAAATGGTCAATGTGTTTGGACAACCGGTGACGATCACGGCCTGTATCGTAGACGGGTGCACGGATGAGTTCCTGGTTGGAGTGGACTTCTTGACAGAGCATCGGGCTACTATCGATTTCGACGGTGGAGAAATTCGGTACGATGAGCAAGGGAAGGAGGTCGTGATACCATTCCACACCAATGATGGAGAAGGAACCACCGCCAGCGTGAGATTAGCGGGAGCAACCAACTTGATGAAGCGAGCAGTGCAGCCAGTTGAGGTGGCGGTATCGGCTCCGGAAGGCGAAGAAGGTGTGTTCGTGCCGACATGTGATACGGGTGCAGTATTGATGGCCGCGGCAGTAACTAAAGTACGCAATGGCAAGGCGTTAGTGCCAGCGATCAATGCACATGGCGGTCGAGTCAAGCTTCCAAACAAGAAAGAACTTGGGGTCTGGATACCGTTGGGCAAAGACATGGAGACGCTTGATATGAATGGTGAGTTGAAACCCGATCGGCTACAGGAATGGCTGGGCAGACTAGGGGATACCAGTACGCCGCTCGATAATGAAGAAGACATTCAAGTTGGTGTAGAAGATGACAGCGCTCGCGAACTTGTAACGCAACTATTACGGAGCTATCGGACACTAACGGAAGCGCCCAAGGACTGTCCACCGGCTACTACCCTGAATGTCGAGCACCATATTGATACGGGCGACGCAAGGCCAATTCTGCTGAAACGACGACGACAGGCTCAGACGGAGGATGCTACTATCGATGACAATGTGGACACCATGCTTAAGGCAGGGGTAATTGAGGAAAGTAACGGTGCGTGGGGTTTCCCAGTCGTACTGGTGAAGAAAAAAGATGGATCAGTTCGATTTTGCGTTGATTATCGGGCGTTGAATGCAGTGACGAAAAGGGATGTCTATCCATTACCGAGAATTGACGAGACATTAGAAGCGCTGGGGGGTGCTAGGCTCTTCACCACACTCGATCTACAGGCAGGTTATTGGCAGATAACAGTTGCTCGTGGTGACCGGGATAAAACTGCGTTCCTGACGAAGAGAGGACTTTACCGATTCAGGCGAATGCCATTTGGCCTTACTAATGCACCAGCCACGTTTCAGCGCTTGATGAATGGGGTGTTACGAGGACTGACTTGGACGACTTGCCTGGTCTACTTGGACGACATTGTAATCTTCACAAAGGGCAACGTGGAACGGCATATTGTCGAAGTGGCGACGGTACTGGAGCGTTTGGCCAGCGCCGGACTCAGTTTGAAGCTAAAGAAGTGCATGTTCGTGACGGAATCTATGGAGTATCTTGGCCATACGTTGAGTGCACAAGGAGTCCAGCCAGCGGAGCGATTGGTGAGAGCAGTAAGGGAGTTCCCGAGACCTGGAGACGCCACAGAGGTGAAACGCTTCGTGCATTTGGCTGGATACTACAGGAAATTCATCGCGGGATTCGGATCGATCGCAGAACCAATGACGCGCCTATTGAAGAAGGATTGCCCTTGGCAGTGGACTGAGGAACAAGAATTCGCGTTCGAACGACTCAAGAGTCTGCTAACGACACGTCCTGTGCTGAAATACCCGGATTTCGAGCGGCCGTTCCGACTGGTGACGGATGCAAGCCAAGTGGGATTGGGTGCTTGTTTGATGCAAGATTTCGGACATGGATGGCAGCCAGTGGCGTTCGCATCGAAGGTGAATAACCGCGCTGAGGCCAACTACTCGATAACTGAACTGGAGTGCTTAGCCGTGGTGTGGGCAGTCAAACTCTTTAGGCCCTATCTATATGGCAGAACCTTCGGTATAGTGACGGATCACGCAGCTCTCAAATGGCTAATGACACGACCGAACCTGGCTGGAAGGCTACATCGATGGTCGCTGACTCTACAGGAGTATGACTTCAGCATAGAATATCGACCCGGGCCGACTAACGTAGTTGCGGATGCGTTGTCCCGTGCGCCAGCGTCAGATGCAGTGACGAATGCCCCTGCTGCAGTACGAGCCGTGATACGATCAAAGCGAGGACGACAGACAGCGAAGAAACCGGTTGATGACGGACGAGCAGTGATACTGACTGGCGGAGCAGTAGCGGTTAGGATGACGGTGGCCAGCGGTTTGGCGGAGCCAATGGTCCATACAAGTGAAGCAGTCCTTGGTAATTCTAGTGGTGAGACGACGGTGACCGGCATGCATGAGACGGCTGGAAGTCCGGACGGTACAACCCCTGGAGCAACGAGCACGATGAATGGAACAGCGGATGGCGCGGTGACACAAGCCACAACCGAAACAGCGACTGAGAAGATAACGGTGGAAGCTCGCGAAACGAGAGAGCCAGAAGCGACGAATATGGTGGTGACAGCTGATGATCGGACGGCGACGGTGATCGAACCGGTAGCCAACAGGGCGGTGGACGCAAAGACCACGACGGCTGGAGCAGCGAGGACGAAGCAACGGAGGCGCACCCGAACAGCAGTACAGCCGGCCACACGACGAAGCACACGCATACGAGACCGAGAACGAAAACGCGTACACTTTGCGGACGAAAGAGCTCTACAGGAGAACGCGGTGGTGGCAATGGAGCGCGATGGCGTGTCCACATCAAATGGAGACGTATCGACGTTCACGCTTCCTACGAATACACGGGCTGCTACCAGCGTTGACGACGAAGAAGGAACGCTGAGTGATAGTCAAACGGACGGCAGACTAACGAAGACGAAACCAGCGGCAGCAGAGGCAGGACGAATGACAGCGAACGATGCAGCCTCGGTGACTAAACTTCCGGTGGTGACGGCTGGAGATGATGACAGTAACTCTGGAGACGCGGAGGCGGTGGTAGAACGGTGTCCGGCGGAGAATAGCGGTGCTCGATGTGGACATACAGAAGAAACGGCAGACGCACGATCTCGAGGTGATGCAGCAGTGACCGGTCAGGCAGAGCCACAGCTAGCAACACTACCGTCGCGGATACAGGACATTGGTACAAGTGGCGCACTAAGGCAGAAAACGCAAACGACGGCAGACCCAAGAGCACCTGAAGCGACCGTGAGAAGGAACGCACGGCGTACGGAAACGACTGGGGCACGACCATCTACAAACACAGCCGACGTAGACAATGACGACGACGATGGACTGGCGACAACGACACTGCAGTTAACGGACACGGAGATCGTCGAGGCGCAGAAGGCGAGTAAGTTCGTCAAGAAGGTGTTGGAGACGGGCAGACACAGGAACATGACGGTGGAAACCAGATTTGGACTAGCAGTGATACAGACGAACAACGGATGGCGCGTGCTATTGCCACCGACGATCTGGGCTGTGGTGTTTAAAGAGATGCATGGATCGATCTGGGCAGGACACTTACGAGGACCTCACACTTACGGAAGAGTTGCGCAGCTGTACTGGTGGCCGAAATTGAGACGAGCAGTGAATCAGTGGATACGAGGATGTCCTGAGTGCGGGAGCCGAAAAGCTAGGCCACGAGAAGTAATTCCTCCGTTGCGCAGTATACGAGGAGGCGACGTCGGAGACCGATGGGCACTCGATGTAGCTGGGCCTTTTCCAACAACGGACGATGGAGAACGGTTTGTGGTTGCAGCAGTGGAGTATGTGACGCGTTACGCGGTTGCTCGGTGCGTACGGCAACACAAAGCTGAGGATATTGCGACGTTTCTCATGGAAGAAGTGGTGCTGAAATTTGGCTGTTTTCGTGAACTACTTACTGATGGAGCCCCGGAGCTAACTAGCAACACCATCGACGTGCTCGTAGCGATGCTCCAGGCTCACCAAACCAACGCTGTTGCGTACAGACCCCAGATGATCGGACTGGTGGAGAGGTTTCATCGTACTTGGAAGGATTGTGTATCGATGTTCATGCAAGACGAGGCTCAAAAGGACTGGAATTTGTGGGTTCGTTTCGCGCTCTACGCTTACAATTCTGCCAGACATTCGACAGTACTGCTGACCCCGAACGAGTTGATGATGGGTAGAAGGTTACGACCTCCGAACGAGTTACTCAGGCGCACATCGGTGACGGAGGCTGGAGAGCTCACTACCTACCACGAACAGTTACTAGCAGCAATGACGCGGGCGCAACAATGTGCTGAAGAAGCGAGAATTCGGGAGCAGGAACGACAAGCGCGCTATTATGACAGGAAGGTGCGAAATCGGCGCGAATTCAAGGTGGGCGACCGGGTGTGGCTTTATAATCCTCCTCGTGGACCAAAGGCAACGAAATTTGTACACCAATGGATGGGGCCAATGCGGATAGCTGAACCTGTTGGCTACGACAACTTCCGACTGGTGCGAGAAGATCAAACGGGCAAAACGGAGGAAACGATTGCGCACGTGTCCTTCTTGGCGAGTTATTATGAGCCGGAGAGCCCATTATCCGAAATAGCGGCCGACATTGACGAACAACTGGCCTATGAAAACGCGGAACAGCATGACGAGGCGACAGCAGCGCCTGTACGAGCAGCGACGGCAGTTAATGAACGAGCGGCGACTACAGGAAGCGGCAAAAGAAGTCGAGAAACAGATGAACGTACGGCGGACAAGTACTACACGAGTGGACAGTTGGTGGAACGCAGACGACGGCGAAGACGAAATAAAGCTGGTCAGTACGTATTGGAGTACGAACTCTTTCCAATCGGAGACCCTAGACGATGGACAACGAACGATGGCAGGCAGTGGACGACAGCAGACGGACAGCCAAAAGCAAAATGGATCTCTTTGGCCGATTACGAGAGATATACCGAAGCCGAAAGAGTCGTGGAAGACCCTTGGGTGGGGGAAGACGTGTGATAGGCTTCAACTTGAAGTGACTGGCGACCTGGTTGAAGTGAGCTGCCGGACGGATGATGAGGAGCACGGGCGACTGAGTGGGATCACTTCGTCTCAGGGACGCGATACCTAGAAGATCGTGTACCCAAGGGCAGACAGCAGGCAGGCAGCGCTCACTTGAGAATTTGCCACGACGGGCACGGACGCTTCCAAATTAGCGATCTCGGGCACAAGTGGATTCTCTGGACTTCGGATCTTGGGATCCAGTTGGCTGGCAACGAACGGTGGACGGTGGAAGACGAACGGTGGACGGCGGGTACGGTACACGACGGTGTACACGAACTCGATTTGGACGGACGAACGGAAGAGTAGTACGGACACGACGGTGTACGGACACTCGACTTGGACGAACGGCAGACGGAAGGTGGCTGGCAGGACGATTGGCGTACGAGCGAAGGTCAAACGGAGAAGCACGAGTACGAGACGGAAGGCAACGGCCTTAGATCGACCGGCGACTGCGACGAGTAGGGCGGAACGCGTGTGGCGTGAAGTCCAAGTGGAAGTCGAGCGACACCTCGGACTCAAGCAACTCAAACGGACACTAGCGAGTACATTGACGTTAGGCTAGCTGCTAAGTGACAGACAGACAGTTAATACAAATAGGTGGTGGGTCAACGGGCACACTCACCGGCGGGGCTTCAGACGTTCTGTTGCCGACAGCCTGCGGATTCTTGGGCCAATTGGCACTGGACGATCAACACCCGGCGTGCAGGGTCAAGAGACACGTTACAGTTTCTTTAACTCATTTTCCTTCATGTTTACGTAGAATCTTGTGCTAGATGTTGCTGGTACGTATATCCAACGGCGGCTGCACATGCATCTGCTCCAATTAGCTCAGTGGATGGACGAAAAGATGCTCAAAATACCATCATCTGCTTCTCCACTTCTTCTACTAATCTCGAAGCAACAGATTTATAAACCGAAAGAAAAGCGTTAGCATTAGAGCAAGTACCAGTGGCAGTGCATCAATTTGGCCCAGTGGGTGAACGAGAAGAGACTCAACAAACCACCTTCCCTTGCCTCGAATCTACAAACAGAAAGAATAATGTGAGCATTAGAGCAAGCTAGGTAATAAATATCCCAGTCACTTATGCCGAATGGACCGTTGTACGCTGGCTTAAGCTCTGTCGTATACATGTTGCTTGCGTTCATGAAGAGAATTAGTCTTCGTCCGATAGGGACTTTCCACATTTTCCAGTATCAGCTACTGCGCAGCCCATCACCTACGTTAACAGGACGTGCTGCAGCACTGCTGCTACAGCACTGCTGCTAACGTGGGAAATACGGTACCAAATTGACGAGATTTGGGTCTCAACTTTTTGCTTTTTCCAGTTTAATCACATACTAAGTACGATACTTTGGATGTTGTCCGAATGTTGACCCATTTACGTTACGCTCACGCAATTAATCCTGTTTGGGCTGTCCATTACTCATTCTGAGGTATTCCCAGTATAATCAGATAGTAACTCAAAGCAGCCATACCAATACGCATCACTCATTCGATCCAGAATCAAATCCTTCCGTGGCATGGGGGTTGATTGTCGAATTGTTCTAGTGTTCATATCTCTGTAGTCATGTACTATTCGCCAGACCACCGGCTTCTTGATGCAGAACGTTGGTGCAGCATGAGGTGACTTACTTGGTCGAAGTAATCCTGCTCTAATATCCTCTTCGTCCACTCTCTTAGCCCCTCTTCTTGCTATGGACTCAATCTCCATTGTGGTGCGAAAATTGCTTTACTCGGATCGATCCCTTCCACCTCGTGCTCGCCGGGTTGGGGTTGACCTACTTGTAGCAAATTCCTGTAACAGCTCATAACCGAGATTTCCTTTGAAACTATCCATGTCTCCCGCCTGCTGCCTTTGAGCTGTGTCGCTCGACTGTCTGCTTGCTTCATTTGCAGCAACAGTTTCGCCATCTTCTACTATCTTATTGTAAAAAGCATTCACAGTCTCTAGAGGTAGGATAGCTATAACCTCAACTTTCGTCTTACAAACTAGCCTGTCTGCTCGCTTGAGGTCAACAACCTTCGTCTCGGCAAACCGGCTGCAATAACGATAATTGTTGCTATTTCTTCCGTGCTCGACAGACTCACGATCCTGCTTCAAAGAGTCCACCAAAAATACTTTTTTGTATACATTCGGTCTATTTTCCAATCGAACACAGATTTCTTGCTCTTTTCCAAAGTACCGCAAGCATTAAATCGCAGCTGTTCGGAATGTGACAGACTTGAAACTCGCTGGTGTAGCAAGGTATATTATTAACGAAGACTGCCAGCTGTCTTGTCTTGTTTCTGGCTGATTCTGCCTTGCCGTTTTCGTAGGTAACTGCCATGGATCCAGCATCCGCCACATACCTCCCCCAGTTCATCCTGACGACAAATTCTTCCGATATGCCACAAAAGGCCGGACCTTCGTCGACAAAGGTCTTGGCAATCTGGATATCGTCATCGCGGACACAACTAACGTTCTTGACCAATTATTTTGCTGGCAATATCTCCATCCCACTCTGTGTTTGGAAGTAAATAGAGTTCGCTGCTTTTTCGGGATCAAAGTCCTGGTTCCCGCGGCTGTGTTTGGCTTTTGCTTTAGTTTAATCACCTCGTGGACGCAATGTTCTCGCCCCCTACGCGTGTTTTCTAGCCTCTAGCTGTCCCTTTCACCTTTTTGTTTTGACTGCCACTGGGGTTGAATGTCAGGGTATAGCATCCAGCAGCAATATTAAGTGTGTCCATTTTTGGTGCACCGTGACGACGTACATTTTGCCGGATCAGTTTTCTTCTCAAATGATGGTTTAGATGTCTTGGTGCTTTTGGCTCCACCTTTTTCAGTTGGTTTACCAGATTCACGCGGATTCAAAGTCCGCGAGGCTTCGATTACTCCATCGAGGGTATCGAACGTTTTCGTTTTGAGCAGATGGAGTAGTTGGGTTGACGACAGACCTTGTTTGAATCGGAAGCACTTGATGTATTCTGAGACGCCATCCGTGCGTGCTAACCCATCGCTGTACGTGTCCTGTGACCGATTTCCTTGAACACAGCCGAAAAACTTGGCTACCAAGTCTTCCTAGCGGGATTTTGTCACAAAACCTTTTTTTTCATCTTACAAGTTATGTGGCTCCAGCGGTGTGGTGTAGTGGCTCGCGAGGAAATCTCGACGCGAGGGACACTCACACAAAGAGGGGCCGGACTGCCAACTAACGGAGGGGGTACTCCGATCGACCGTGGGGTCTGAAGATCTTCTCACCTTGTGTATCCGTTGACCTGGTGGGGTTAACGCTCTTCCTGGGGGACCTGGAAGGAGTCAAGCGGTTTGTTCTTGGCTGAGCCGGAGTGTGGACGGCACTCAGGGGTAATCGGTTGACGATCTTGTGGATACTTCTTCACTTGATCGTCCGTAGGGTAGAGTAGATCGTGGCTTGAATAAACTTGATCACTCTGGGTTGTCCTCCGGGCTTGTGTTGTTCCAAAGGGGGCCAATGTGTTTCCAATATCGATGCTTGGGCCGCCTACTGTTAGCGGTGGGGCTTGAGGGGTGGAGAGAGAAGCGTAGACCTGGCCAAGCTTCCCAGGTGTCGGTGCGTTTATTCTTCTTGAGCGCCTTGGGTTCCTTCGTCAAGGGGGGCCAATATACTTCCCAGCCTTGGAATTCTGCGGAACACCACTTGCGTGCTACAAGGAAAATCTCTCTCTCTCTGTTAACCATCTTAAATCTTTCCTATCTGTTCCCTTTCCTCCCATCATCTGCCCATCCCCCTCGCAGCTGACCGGCTACCTTGAACTTCAGCCGGTGTACCCATTAATCGGTACATACGAATCTTGATTGATGCTGATCGTGAAGTGTGCCGAAATGATTGCACCTTGTCGATCAGCACTCTTGATCGCGGAGGCGTACCGAAATGATTGTACCCTGTCGATCAGGATTCTTGATCGCCACGACGTACTGGGATAATTGCACCATTGTCGATCATGATTCTTGATCGCGACAGTGTACCGAAATGACTGCACCATATCGATCAGCTCTTGATCACCTCTCGAATTTCGGTGTTCTTCCAGAATCCATGCCGATCACTCGATCAGTACCAAAAATTTGGTACCCTTGTAGATCGCCAATCAGTACCACAAAATTGGTATACTGTCGGGATCCGCCTCAGATTGATTTGACAGAATCAGATCTGGTCTGATCGCATACATCGTCTGAGTCCTTCCCGATCACATCTCGGCAGCTGGCCTCTTGATCATGTCGCACTTCACCACAGCGGTGCTCCCCTTGATATTATTGAAGCAGTCATGCCTTCGCCTTCCCTTTTGTATGGTTCATCACGATTTGCCCAACCCGTACGTATATTTGCTCCCGGTGGAAATACAACTGGTACGCGGCGTACCAACAGAACATATTGAGCACGTAGACTTCAATGTCCTCGTTGGGCGCATCTCCATACATCGGAGTTTCACGCTGCTTGTGGCGTTTATCCACAAGTTGCTCCAACTCATGGGCGTTGAATGCCGGGGTATAGAGTAGCATAGTCCCATACACATCCCAAATCCCGTCTGATTCTTCCTCGGACTTGGCGGATGATTGACTAATTTTATCCACTGCATTAAGAGTTTGTGTAACCAGCACTTGCACTTGGTCTATCAAGCTCATAACTTCTGACTGGTGTTTTGCAATGGCGGACTCTTAGGTGCATCATTTTGCTGTGCGAACTGGTTAAATTGATTCTGATCCGCCATGATTTAGTTCAGATTTTCTTGTTTGCGTTGTTCCGTACGATTCGCAAACTTTGCGACCGCCTCGAATATGCGATCTTGGTATCGTTGAAGTGTGTGGATGTTCTCTTCCAAGTTTCCTAGGCTCCCGAACAGCTCGAACTTGTGCGATCTCCTCGGCTTCGAGTGCGTTTCCTTCACTTCCCCCGTTAGATCCGTTAATATCATATTTCTGCTTCCATCCTGAGCCTCTACTTGAAAGACTACACTGTTGCAAAAATGGCCGCCTTTACTCCAGAACTGTTGTCCCGTACCGAGTTAGACCCCAATCTGCGATGGCACTTTATTTTCTAGGATGCGATCCTTGGATGACTCGAAGGACTTCGTTAACGACTAGTCAGACTTGATAGTTGCAGAAGAAGATAACCTGAGCGTATTGTTTCTCTTTGTTGGTTTCTTGGCTTATCTTGAAGTGGCTTCTACTATCTCCTTACCTGTGGCTCCCCACCCACGGTGAAGCCGATAGTATCGGACAGAAAACTAAAAAAAATGGCTAACTCCGCCACAAGTATCCACTCGTCGGTCGTGGGACAACAGGCGGGCGTACACAACGGAATGCCGGTGAATTGCTTTCTGTTGGGGTTTTACGTCTCATCGAAGAGTTCGAACCAGTGCGAGAAAGGAATATTTTTCTTGACATTCGTGCTAGGGTTAGTAACGCGCGTCGATCACAGAAATCTCTCAAGCGTTCTCGATTAACGAGCGCCAGCATGTCGTATTCACGCTTATCGCAACTTCGCTGCTCCAACGCTTCTTGCGCCAAGAGCTCGGTGGTGCGCAGGGTCATAATTGTGGCTACCGCACGGAAAATTTCGAGGCACGCTTTACAGACGACCAGCTGCTGCTCTTCCTTGGCGGAGCCGGTGGTACAGGCAAAAGTCGTGTGATCGACGCCGTCGATGCATTCTGTACAAGCTGGCACCGCGACGATGCTGTCGTAAAGACGGCACTGACAGGCAAGGCAGCGACTCTGATTGGCGGGCGCACACTCGCAAGCTTCCTCATGCGTTTGAAGCGCGCTATCAGCAACAAGCACTTCGCACCACTGGATCTCCTTGTTATCGATGAAGTCTCGATGTTAACAAAGACGGAGTGGCTGCGACTGGACAAGCTTTTGCGCCGGTACAAGCAGGTACCCGGCGTACCATTCGGCGGTATCCACGTCGCTTCCTGCAGATGCCGCCCGTTAAAGCTGATCCGATCTTCCTCGATCCGGTGGACAAAACGCGAAAAGTAAGCACCGCCGATATCGAAGGATTCGAGTTGTGGCGAAAGTTTACCACAGTCGTAGTCCTCGAGGAATCTGTTCGTTTCCGAAGCGACCACGAATGGGGGGAAGGATGCCGCCTCGCGCGTCTCGGACAGTGGACCCCAAGTTTCATCGACCTCATCAACAGCCGTGTCCTCCATCGTAGCCAGAGCCACCAGCGCAACCATCTCGAGCCGTCCGTACCGCTTGAACACGATGATCATGACCCCGTGATTGGCGCCAATGCTGGCTTTGTGACACCCGAAAACGTGACGCGCCTTGCAGTCAATAACGCATATATTACCGAAACGGCAAGTATGCTGCCGAGCAATGTCTTCCCTGTGCGTGTCCTTGCAAATTTCAAAGGAGCGTTGAACGGTCTTAGCCGAAGTGACGTGCGGTATGTTCTCAGCCTTCCGGACAGCCGCTTCGGTCGAATGGCCCCGTACCTGGATCTCATTAATGGCATGCCCGTCCAGATCACTCAAAATGTGGCCACTACAAAAGGTGTAGCAAATGGCACGCTCGGCAGCCTCGAAGCAGTGCACTTTCCCAACGACACACAATTCCGCCTGGTACGAGATGGCGCGACGAACACGATTGTCCAATTGGCCAGTCAGTTTTCAGACAACGCCGTCCGTCGCGTGCCACACCGTCCGCACACGACAGCTATTCGACCGGGACTTTGTCTGGCGTTGTTTCCGGTTTTCTACGCGACCGAAGCGTAATAGGAAGTGGCAATTACGCTTCCAAAGGCGCCCGACGGTCGCACACGGGCGATCACAGTCAAACCACAGCAGCTACCCTTCGTCTGTGCCATCGGCTCCACAGTGTACAAAGTTCAAGGTGAGACTCTTCACTCGATGGTTGTTATGGACTGGAAATCCAAACAGAGCGTCGTCAACAAACCGCAGCAAACATATCTGCTTGTATCTCGCGTAACATCTCGGGATGCACTGCTCGCATTAAATCCATTTACCAACGACCTAGCCGCGTGGTCGAAGCCACCTGCACCTGCACTAAACGAAGAAGAACGGCTCTGCCGCCTCAGCAACATCACCTTGGAAAAGTTTCAGCAATCGCTGTCTGCTAACCACAATTTGTATTTGTATTCCGTAACACAGCCTTTAATTCGTCTGTTTGTTAATCATGAAGTGTTAGTCCGCAATAGCCAAGCTGTCCATCTTAACGAACCATCACCAACCATGTTTTTCTGCATGTATGTAACAAGGAATTGTAGTCAGTGAAACCACGGTGTCTTAGTTGCCCCCACCGACTTGTCAGCTTTGCTAATGTGGAGTCGCGCCAAAATGCCGGTCATGAACTACTTGAGCTTAGTCTGCACCCATATTGCCGCTTCACCCCAAGCAAACTGCCACAAAAATACCCCTTCTATACCGTGTTTCGTCAACATGTCACCACGGCTAATTCACCACAGTGCTAAGTGCCGAGGTTGCTCGTGGCATCGTGACCTCTGATTGGCGGCGCCCAGCTCGCTATTACCTGCTAGTGTCGTTAGACACACATCGTCCAGCAACTATTGCTGTCAAACCACTCGTAAATGCTGGCGACGCGCTTTTGACCCACGCCATGGTGTTAACGCTGCTCAGTTTAGCCTTCGCTTGCCTTCGTCCTGCTCTCTAATGCCTCTGTGTCGACGATGTGCTGAATCGCTTCTGACCCGGCGCCATCATGACACCGCTGCAGAGTCGCTAGCTTCTGTAACTTGGCTGTCGCGTGCCAGCGCCCTGCTCCGTAATGGCTGCCGTCTATCTTTCTTTCTTGACTGAATCGCCGGTGTACCATTACCGGTACATCAACGGTAGAAACGCCACGTTTTATGTTCGTTTACCGGTATTTACCGGTTTCAGCGGTATTTTATGTTGCTTGCACGTTGCCCGTTGTTGCTCGTAAATCCTGTAAGTTGCCTATTGTCGCAACGGGGTATTATCAAGAGTGACCCTATTAACATCAAACAATTCATAACTGACCCCAATAATAAGACTTCAAGGAAATTTCGATGACTCGTTTTTACAGGTAATTTCCGGGAACTCAAACGAGTAGTTCGCAGAACACGCTCTAGCAAAGAACATCAAGGAATCGTGTGCTCCAGGTTAGAACTTCTCCTGGCTGCGCATGATGATTGTTAAAGGCCTGCGTTAAGGTAAACACTTAAGTAGATTCGCGACAGCTTTGCGGAATTTATTTTAAAGTTGTAATAGAGCGTGTAAATCTAACGTTTATATCTTTCTTGTTTCCAATAGCTAGCTATCTAGGCGCCCTCGAGACTGACTTGTTTCTTCTTTAGAGGTTTTCTTTCCAAGTATCAGTTCCTTCCTTGCTACTCGCTTACATTGCAATGTTACGTTGCAGGAACCCATCGTGACGTTCAGATATTGCTACAAGGAAACGAGGCGAGCTCACAAGGAAGTACTTAAGGTAAACTTAATCTAGATATGGTTCTTACGTCCGGTATTATCGTACTGACGAAGAATTAACCGCATACGTGATTGTAGGTGGTGTACGCAAACAAACTAGCAGGAGTATCCGGGGCCATCTTATGTCATTAAGCTCCTTTGCTTGATCCGCATGTGGGGGGGGGGGGGGGTAAGAGGCGTGGTTAATAAAGCCCAGTTCCACCAAACCCGGGGAGAAGGTGGCAACATGACACTTGAAAGCTCCCGCGTGTTGTGATGATTGCAAGGTATATTGTGTAATATAAATAGAGGTTAGCTTCAGCTGAGAATTCTTCGTTATGCATACGCTCTTTAGGGAAATCCGTAGCACATGGACTCCCGACTGATTATTTCAGAATGTATACTCACTAATGATTATCGGAATTTCAAACAGCACGTCGATGAAAGCTATTTGCCGTTGTAGGATCCTAAAGGGACAGCCACCGACGATATAATTTCCTGGAAGTACATCCAAATCGACGTCCTCAATGTAACTACTTGAACAATTTGCAGCATTGTGGCCTGATGTCTCGCCACAACGACTGCACTTCTATTTCTTTTTCAGCTGAGATCGAATTTCGCCAGCGAAGTACTCACATATTTCGCGCGCAATTTCAACCTGATCTGTAATGGAAGGTGTGATGGTCTTGTGGCTCAATTTTTTTCTGAAGGTTTTCGGCTCGCCACGACTACGAATTCTTTTCTCACGGGTGACCATTTTTCGACAAAGTTTCTGTGATCTTCCACCAGCCTTGTCATATAAAGGTGGGGCAAGAACGCTTGATTCCACCAGAAGGGCCGGTACACAGACCGTGGCGTTAACAAATGCGTGGTGATAAGCGCGAACGGTGTAGGCTCGATGGAAGTACTTGAAGACACCTGATGTGCGTTTTCGCGTGCCGTTTTGGCTGAACATAGCTGCCACTACATGACGACATGGAAGTAGAAGTTGAATGCGGTCTGCCCATCGAGAGCAGTTACCCGCTTCCAAGTCGGCCGTGTATGTTCGTTGCAAGTTATCATTTGCTGGGTATCAATGCAAGGTGTTTCAAATGCTCTGTCCTCGCCAAGTGCAATAACAGTGTCGTCAACGGATAGACAGTTTCAGTGTTTTTCCTTAAAGTACGTACCGCTGTCGGTTACACTTTCTTCTGAAACATCGAGTTGGCTCGTGGGGTTACGGTGTGGTCATTGTTCACCCAAACTCGAGCCAGTTTCTTCTTAGCTGACAACACTTCTACTAACGGCACTACAGTACATGAGCAACGCTCCAAATACTTCACAGTCACGGATACCTTTAAGGAGAAGTGCGTTTTTTGGGCTTCTACTGCGCTGGTTGTTCTTCCGCCAAATAGTGGACACCTCGGACATATTGTGTCCGAGTTTTTATTTATAATATACAATAGGTGTTTAACTAAATTAGGTCAAATGAGTAGTATAAAAATAGTATGGAAATCCGGACAATGATCAATTTTAAAGGGTTTGGCAGAACAAACAGCACTAGCCATTCAAAGAATCGTCATGAGTTGGATATGTCAACCAAGTATTGATGCCAGGAAACTCCCAGCGGGCACGTCTAAAGGCGCTCAATGCCTTCGAGCACTTCGGGGTGTCTGAAGGTCTTACCGTTAAGCAAATATGCGAATTTACTAGCGCAGACAGCTCAGGCAATACACAATACACGATGCTCGACAAAGTTGCAGTTTTTCACGCATTTCGGGAGGGCACTAAGGGTTCTATGCTCTAAAAAAAACTCTGCTGCCAGCTACTTAGGTAACGTAAAGAATCACCCCTTGGAGATATTCCCAGCGTTGGTTGCAGTGTCGAGCAAGCGTTTGAAAACGATTTCATTAATACTCGACAAGTATTGTTCGAAACGAGGTCCAGATTTTACCCATCAAGCCCCACCTTGCACCAAAGCTGATCTCCGCGCGCTTTCGACAAACATTCTCAAGGGCGCTGCATCGCCTCAATCTTTTGTGGTATCTCTTAGGGAGGTCATCAGACACGGTGTGTCTTTCCAAGAGTCAGGTTGTAGTGTACCCGGGTACGTTCGTCCGTAAGGATTTTGTAAACATCAAGTTGATATTAAATGATTGCATTATTTGTTAGGAGGCTGTCTTTTCGTCAAGTTCAAAAGACTGAGATCCACCACAAACCAGGGATCCTCGCTTTTTAGCGATCCTTCACAATATATCCCACTTCTTGACCTACTGCGTTCTCACGCAGATACCCCGACCGCAAAAGTTAAAATTTGCCGGGAGAAGACCATGCCTGCTCCATAAGCTGCTGTACCCGGAACCTACGCGTATGTAAACCGTCTCCTCCAAAGGTGGAGCTCACCTGTCTCAGCGAATGGCGATACACTGACGAGGTAGCTTACCTCGCACTAGTTCCGACGAGGGGCTGTACAGAATGCCGATGGAGACTGCAACATAAGTACACATGGATTCGTGATAGAGGCGGATGGAGCATGAGCGCAGTGAGTAAGGCATTCAACTATATTGTAAGCACCACACATGAAGATCACGGTAAAAGGTTTTTCGTGTGTAACTATCAGGTGGTTTCCGAGTAGATGCAACTTTCGGGTGGTTTTCGATTTGGATAGTACATTGAGAGTAAGATCGACAATAAAGGGAGTGTTGGGAGTAACTATATAATACAAAAAAGAAATGTATCGCGCGCTGACGTCCAACCCCTTTGCTGCGCTAAACGAGAGCAAATCTGCCAGTTCTTCGCACTCGAAAGAACGAACCTCATCATCAGAGAATAGGACGGACCAAGCATACCTACCACCGTTGATCTGCTATCCAAAGATCCTACCCGACAAGGACTCTTTCGTGATATGCCCGTCTTCATCGTAGGTGACCTCCTTGATAAGGGACCAGTTGTAAAAGCGGGCTGGCGATTCCATCAGCATGTTGTCTAAGTTTTGACTTGCTGAAAAAGACTTTATTGCTGCAGTCGCGCTCTCTGCAATCTCGTTCCAGCGCCCGGGCCTTGCGTGGACGTCCTGGGCGAAGCCCCACTGGGATGCTACGAACGGAATCATCAAGATCCATCCAATTTTGCAACGACATTGTGGACAGAGTTGTGTAGAACGCGATAATTCATACCGTCACCAACAAGCTGCATAGCTGGCAACGCTTCTCGCTGAGAACTTATAGCAAATCTCCACCTGAACCAAATGCGAACCACCCGACTTGGATTAGTGTACTCGCAATTCAGCCAATAAAACCAATTATTTCCAATGCACCCGATAGTTACTCACGAAAACCCTGCAGCCAAAGATCAGACCGTCGGTAAAACTTTGGCTGGTTTGGGGATCAAGGACAAACCTCGACTACCTACATTGACAATCTTCGGCGCTGTAGTCGCGCAAAGAGCCCGTCTGGTACAAGAAAGTCAATTCGCAAGTTCCCTTGGGCTTTATGACGCGTTTGTTTTCAGAGAAGGTGTTCTTGATGTGCTAACGGCGTCCGCTGTCTTAGTATCCTGACATGGTCAAGCTCGCACCACGCTCACCCAACATCAAACACGTACGGCAAATACTGAGTTTCAGAGCTGGAAATTACTGCATGGGCTCTCACCATTCACGAGGACGTGACGAAACAAGAACGAAGTTGCACAATCGCTAAAAACGGGCCCCAGGCGAGCGTTGAAGGCTACATACGCAAGCAGAATACCCTCCTTGAGCAACAAGCGTTTTTAATCAGTCAGCTGATCACACTAGTTAATTGGGTAGCCGCTAGAATGCGTCAACTGAAAAATGGTTCTTCGTACGCACCTGAGCGAATCATAAAAGCCGAAGCATCCGCTCCAGCCGCAACACCTTCTTCGCTGATGATAAGTCAAGGCAAGCCTCAATCGAGAGCTAAATCGCCTTCGTCGGTCTGGTACGAATTCTGTCACCATTTACACACACCAACAGAAGACGTTACCATGAGTGCAAAGTCATGGTGGCCTTCATGCGGTTATTCCTAACAGGTGGATACGACGTGAGCAGTGACGACGGTCAACTCAAATCACGGATCCTTACAATCTGGGTTGGCGGCAGAGGCAGGTATTCAGGCGTTTCTTGCAGAAGAATACATAACTGCAAAGTCGTACGGAACCATCGTCAAGATCTTGAAGTGCCTTCGTACAGACGGCAAGCTCAACAACCACATTACCAGATTTCAGAGGCTTCAACAGCAGGGCGTTGTCCTTGATCCTACGCACCAGAAGCCCCAGCATGTGTTCCAGTTGTCCAAACGCGTCCAAGTCAGCCGTGATCATACTGTTGTGGTGCATTACCGAAGAGATTTATTTACCGACAGTGTTTCCACAGAACGTGAATTTAGATGAATCAAAGCCTTGCAGAAAGTTCTCTGTTCGACACAATAAACTGTTCATTTAACACAGTAAGTTCAATTGTAACTGCTAGTTTAACAAGTACAATGCATTAACTTCAGCACAAAACTCACTCTTGCTGACTTCGACGTCGCCATCAGCTACCTGGTACTGCATGTCCATTCTATCCTCGACCCGACGTAGTCCAAGCTCCAGCCACTGCTTGTGGCCATGATGGCCATCACGCCCTTTTAATCCAGCGCCGGCAACGTCCAGCCCAAGCTCCTGCAGTTCAGACCGCTGAATGAGAATCTGAGGGCCATCACCTCCCTCAAACCAACGCCGATAGCTTCCATGCCAAGCTCCTTCTGCGCTGGCAGCCGTACGGAGATTTGAGGACCATTACCTTCCCAACCCGACGTCGCCAACGTTCAGTCCAAACTCCTGCTGCTCCAGCTACTCCATGAGGTTCTGAGAACCATCGCCCCCCCAGAGCTAGTGGCACAAGCGTCCAGTCCAAGATCCTGGTGCTCAGGCCACTTCACGATGACCTGAGGGTCATCACCTCCCTCAAGCTAACACCGATAGTTTGTCTATGCTCCTACAGTCCTGAGTCCTTGCAGTCGCCAGTCCTGATGTGCGTGCCACTACGTTAAATCGTACAATACAATATACTTTATTTCACAGTTTGTCCGATCGTTTTTTTTTTCAGCCAGATTTTGTCCGAACTTTTACGGTATGGTATTATATCCCCTTCATCCCAAACCGATACAAATTATCGTTTGGGTTTAGCGAATAGCTGTGATCATTACAGATTATTTCCGCCAATCAGGTATCCATAAAAGGCAAGTCTGTTTCCAACCCGATCCGACCATATTTGGTTGGAATGTTTTTAAAATACTTTTTATGTAATACAAACCATAAGGTGTTGGCATATTCTAAAAAAAAATCGATAAGTTTCCGACCCTAGCGACGGTAGTTGCAGTGTAGATCGTGCAGGGCAGAGACCATGTCAATTGCTTCTCTCGGTCCAGCTAACAGCAAGAAGGCACGCTTGACGGCTGTGATGCATTTCACGCTTCTGAAGATGTAACACTTGATAATGTTCATCAGCTAATTAGCGAAGACGCGACGGGTAAGGTGATGCGAATTATATTAAATGAATATGCATGCTCTTTGGCGAAGCCTGCAGACAAACCCTGTCAACTAATACGTGCCACGCGTACTTTGGAAATGTGACGAACAGATTGCTCGACACATATCCTATGCAGGGTAGTTTGGTGAAGCCAAGACTGCAAATTGGTTTTGCTGGTCTAGGGAAATATCGCAACAATCGAGACGATAGCGCCTTCGAGAAAAAACGCCTCCATTCTCAAAGCAAGATTTAGAGGTCATTGTTCGTTTATTGTATACAGTATAGAGCGTGAGAACGGGACGCTCGTTTTTTTTTTTTCAAATCGTGGAGGTCATTCGAAGCTGACAGGTTGATAGAATGTGGCTCGAAGACGGAGTGTATTGAATTAACGTAACTACTCACTATAAGCTCATTACGCATTGAGGATATCTACGACTGCTAGACGACCGACGTCGAGGCCTGCGTGGCGCCAACGGTTCTGTATGATCTCTGGAGAGATTTCTTCCCAGGCTTCGCTGCACCACTGCCTCTATCATTGCCAGCACACAGGTGGCCGAGGCGAAAACTCATACTTAGCGCTACATGACGCTCCTCGATGAACGCAATGACTTCCAGCAGCATGGCGTCCAGCACAAGGGAGCACCCGCACGGCTTTCGCTTCTTCTCCAGGGTTTCAGGCCACATATCTTGCAACGGTGACTCCTCCTTCACGATTCGGGGCACTGCAGACTTCGAGGGTGCTTGATCGAGCTTAAACTCGTCCTTTGCCCAGATCCCCAGCTTGGTGTAGCTCCACTTAGTACGGGCACGTTGCTGACATACTTGTAGCTTCTGTTCATTATTGTGGTGAGGTAGACTCGAGGCGCAGAGTACTTAGCAGCAGGCATGGAGTAGCAAGCCGCAGATTTTGGATTGTGAGGCTGGCCGCTTCCGTTTCCCGCCCAATCAACGAGAGGCGTTTAACCTACTCATTGCCAAACCCCGTCGAAATTGGTTTTGACTGATTTGCCCGGATTTGCAGAGTGATCAGAAATACCCCCGTCCCGTTCCCACGCTCTATTCTGTACATCTACGCCTACAGAGACGGTGTACCGCGATGCAGCGCTCGTCGTAATGATGTGGTACCTGTATGGTCGAAGTTCTGACGCAGAGAAACTTGAAAAACAGCAGCTTTCTATAAGCTACTTTTTAACGTACTCTCTGGTTTAATCCCTACTGACAAGCATATTTCGCTAGGTGATGTACTCTTCATTCGCTTTAAAAGGGTGGAAACTGCTTTACTACAAGGCATCGCTTTGTTTAAGGATCCAACCAGCTTTATCACGTGCCCTTTACTTACTTTAGCAGTCGCGCTAGTCATGCAAACCGCGCCCAGCAAAACGAATGTTTCCTTAATTCTTAGCTACACAGCGTAGTGCTGCTAATAATAATAAAAAAAATATCGACGCCATTGAAGAGCTAAGCCTGGTAGAGTTGCTGGAAGCCGATGAAGAAGTCTCTGCTCTTATCTGATGGATCCCAGCCGTCCTCACAGCAATCTAGCACGAAGAAGGCAGTCCCGCGCGCATAAGCCCATGTAAACCGACTGCTTTTTAGCGTCAAAGTCAATGCAGAAGCCCAGCATGTCCGACTTACCCCAGGCCTGTCTTCTCACTCTTTCCGACGTGGAGGTGCAACTCATGCTAACGACGGGTCGCTAGCGGAGAGCCGGATCATAGAACGCGGTGGCTGGCAGCTTCATCGCGTCAATAAACCTTTGGATGCATGTTATGTTAGACCACCCAGGCGGGCGATCAAGTTTCACACGTGCTGAGTGGCTGGATACCGAAGGACGGAGCTCGGCTCCCCTCGTTGTGTGCACTCGACTTGCCCGTCTTAGTGCGAGCTCGAAAGCTGCAGCTGCTCGTGTTTGCAGCATTGGTGACACCGGGCTGAACTTGGACGAAGAGGTAGTTGATGTTTTGACCGCCACTTTGCTGATACACTACCCGGATATGCTGCTGCTTACCGAATCAAGCCCATTCGTTGTGCGAATGCGTGAAGCAATGACGGAGCGTGCTATTTGCGAGTCAGAGGTGCTAACGTGGAGTGCCACAATTCGTCGCGCATTTACCCCTCCACCACCACCACCTGCATCAACCACCAGCGATGATCAGCTGTCTGCAATGCTGGACCTGTTGAAGCAGCAGTCAGAGCAGATCAACGTTTTGATTCTGCGGAATAAGCGGCTGGATGAACGTTTGTTAGCTGTTGAAAAGCAGATCTGCGAGTTACCTGAGGCCTCCGTGGCCGACACTTGTCCGGGAGCTTATAATCGTATTGGGCCCACCACAGAAGCTGGAACCATGTCCGAAGCCGCTGCCGATATCGCTGTCGAGCCAGTGTCGAACGCCTCCCGCCCGGTTCGGGCTAGAAAGGAGTGCTCCAAATCTCTTGCTGCAATCTGGTACGAGTGGTTCACCACCGAGCCTCGGATTTATGCTTCAAAATTCGTGCGGAAGTCCGTTCTGTACGAGTTTAGATACCTCACAGGATGCATGATGCTGTTCTTACCGTTGGGTTTCGCACTGGACCCCACCACAAGCGCGTTCAAAAGCGAGGTGCTAAACCTTGGAAACTCGGCGCAAGAGAATGTGCTTGCATTCCTGAAAGCGCAAGTGTGGCTGGTGGAACCGCGTTGAAGAAGCTGTGCCAACTTCACCAGGCTGGAAAGCAGGGTGAGCGCATCATCCAGTTTCATAGTAGCGTGATCAACCCAACACCGCCTGGAGCCCTTCCCACTTTCATACGCATCAAGCCAGCACAGTAGTTTGTAGATCTGTACACACACGCACAACAAGCACAGTCAAATAATAGGCGAAGGCCGGGATCGGACCGACCAGAAGCAATGCTGCTCCTTCTTCCAGAAGGACCGCCACGACATAAACACGGCCCCAGGAACCTGAACAGCAACCTATACCCCCAACTCCTCCTGCTAAGGAGATACCTTTGGATATTTATCAGGATATTGATACAACGAGTGATCACTTTATCAGAAGAAGATACAATGAATCTGATTGGCCAGAATAAAATGCGCTACATTCATTCATAAATATAAAACCTTGGAGAATATCAGTAAATATGTTTGTGGAACAGGAACAGGAAGCCACCGTCAACAGAGGACTATTGTCGACGCGTGGGCCCCTCGACGTCACGCGCACAGTTCACCACCACGCACACAACATGTGCATCGTGGTAGTTTGTACACTGCACCAATTACGGACGAAGAGATTTCCGTGGGCGGTTCGAGGTGTAGATGGACTTCTCGAGTGGGTGTAATGTGACTAACCTCTTTGACAAGCACTATTAATGACGTTATCTAACAGGCATTAAGCAGGGTGAATATCTTCCAGAGCAGCATTCCACTCAGCTGGAACAAAAACGCAGATGCGTGGGTCGAACAACTCGTTGTGTTGAGGTGGATACGACGTGAGCAGTGACGACGGTCAACTCAAATCACGGATCCTTACAATCTGGGTTGGCGGCAGAGGCAGGTATTCAGGCGTTTCTTGCAGAAGAATACATAACTGCAAAGTCGTACGGAACCATCGTCAAGATCTTGAAGTGCCTTCGTACAGACGGCAAGCTCAACAACCACATTACCAGATTTCAGAGGCTTCAACAGCAGGGCGTTGTCCTTGATCCTACGCACCAGAAGCCCCAGCATGTGTTCCAGTTGTCCAAACGCGTCCAAGTCAGCCGTGATCATACTGTTGTGGTGCATTACCGAAGAGATTTATTTACCGACAGTGTTTCCACAGAACGTGAATTTAGATGAATCAAAGCCTTGCAGAAAGTTCTCTGTTCGACACAATAAACTGTTCATTTAACACAGTAAGTTCAATTGTAACTGCTAGTTTAACAAGTACAATGCATTAACTTCAGCACAAAACTCACTCTTGCTGACTTCGACGTCGCCATCAGCTACCTGGTACTGCATGTCCATTCTATCCTCGACCCGACGTAGTCCAAGCTCCAGCCACTGCTTGTGGCCATGATGGCCATCACGCCCTTTTAATCCAGCGCCGGCAACGTCCAGCCCAAGCTCCTGCAGTTCAGACCGCTGAATGAGAATCTGAGGGCCATCACCTCCCTCAAACCAACGCCGATAGCTTCCATGCCAAGCTCCTTCTGCGCTGGCAGCCGTACGGAGATTTGAGGACCATTACCTTCCCAACCCGACGTCGCCAACGTTCAGTCCAAACTCCTGCTGCTCCAGCTACTCCATGAGGTTCTGAGAACCATCGCCCCCCCCAGAGCTAGTGGCACAAGCGTCCAGTCCAAGATCCTGGTGCTCAGGCCACTTCACGATGACCTGAGGGTCATCACCTCCCTCAAGCTAACACCGATAGTTTGTCTATGCTCCTACAGTCCTGAGTCCTTGCAGTCGCCAGTCCTGATGTGCGTGCCACTACGTTAAATCGTACAATACAATATACTTTATTTCACAGTTTGTCCGATCGTTTTTTTTTTCAGCCAGATTTTGTCCGAACTTTTACGGTATGGTATTATATCCCCTTCATCCCAAACCGATACAAATTATCGTTTGGGTTTAGCGAATAGCTGTGATCATTACAGATTATTTCCGCCAATCAGGTATCCATAAAAGGCAAGTCTGTTTCCAACCCGATCCGACCATATTTGGTTGGAATGTTTTTAAAATACTTTTTATGTAATACAAACCATAAGGTGTTGGCATATTCTAAAAAAAAATCGATAAGTTTCCGACCCTAGCGACGGTAGTTGCAGTGTAGATCGTGCAGGGCAGAGACCATGTCAATTGCTTCTCTCGGTCCAGCTAACAGCAAGAAGGCACGCTTGACGGCTGTGATGCATTTCACGCTTCTGAAGATGTAACACTTGATAATGTTCATCAGCTAATTAGCGAAGACGCGACGGGTAAGGTGATGCGAATTATATTAAATGAATATGCATGCTCTTTGGCGAAGCCTGCAGACAAACCCTGTCAACTAATACGTGCCACGCGTACTTTGGAAATGTGACGAACAGATTGCTCGACACATATCCTATGCAGGGTAGTTTGGTGAAGCCAAGACTGCAAATTGGTTTTGCTGGTCTAGGGAAATATCGCAACAATCGAGACGATAGCGCCTTCGAGAAAAAAACGCCTCCATTCTCAAAGCAAGATTTAGAGGTCATTGTTCGTTTATTGTATACAGTATAGAGCGTGAGAACGGGACGCTCGTTTTTTTTTTTTCAAATCGTGGAGGTCATTCGAAGCTGACAGGTTGATAGAATGTGGCTCGAAGACGGAGTGTATTGAATTAACGTAACTACTCACTATAAGCTCATTACGCATTGAGGATATCTACGACTGCTAGACGACCGACGTCGAGGCCTGCGTGGCGCCAACGGTTCTGTATGATCTCTGGAGAGATTTCTTCCCAGGCTTCGCTGCACCACTGCCTCTATCATTGCCAGCACACAGGTGGCCGAGGCGAAAACTCATACTTAGCGCTACATGACGCTCCTCGATGAACGCAATGACTTCCAGCAGCATGGCGTCCAGCACAAGGGAGCACCCGCACGGCTTTCGCTTCTTCTCCAGGGTTTCAGGCCACATATCTTGCAACGGTGACTCCTCCTTCACGATTCGGGGCACTGCAGACTTCGAGGGTGCTTGATCGAGCTTAAACTCGTCCTTTGCCCAGATCCCCAGCTTGGTGTAGCTCCACTTAGTACGGGCACGTTGCTGACATACTTGTAGCTTCTGTTCATTATTGTGGTGAGGTAGACTCGAGGCGCAGAGTACTTAGCAGCAGGCATGGAGTAGCAAGCCGCAGATTTTGGATTGTGAGGCTGGCCGCTTCCGTTTCCCGCCCAATCAACGAGAGGCGTTTAACCTACTCATTGCCAAACCCCGTCGAAATTGGTTTTGACTGATTTGCCCGGATTTGCAGAGTGATCAGAAATACCCCCGCCCCGTTCCCACGCTCTATTCTGTACATCTACGCCTACAGAGACGGTGTACCGCGATGCAGCGCTCGTCGTAATGATGTGGTACCTGTATGGTCGAAGTTCTGACGCAGAGAAACTTGAAAAACAGCAGCTTTCTATAAGCTACTTTTTAACGTACTCTCTGGTTTAATCCCTACTGACAAGCATATTTCGCTAGGTGATGTACTCTTCATTCGCTTTAAAAGGGTGGAAACTGCTTTACTACAAGGCATCGCTTTGTTTAAGGATCCAACCAGCTTTATCACGTGCCCTTTACTTACTTTAGCAGTCGCGCTAGTCATGCAAACCGCGCCCAGCAAAACGAATGTTTCCTTAATTCTTAGCTACACAGCGTAGTGCTGCTAATAATAAAAAATATCGACGCCATTGAAGAGCTAAGCCTGGTAGAGTTGCTGGAAGCCGATGAAGAAGTCTCTGCTCTTATCTGATGGATCCCAGCCGTCCTCACAGCAATCTAGCACGAAGAAGGCAGTCCCGCGCGCATAAGCCCATGTAAACCGACTGCTTTTTAGCGTCAAAGTCAATGCAGAAGCCCAGCATGTCCGACTTACCCCAGGCCTGTCTTCTCACTCTTTCCGACGTGGAGGTGCAACTCATGCTAACGACGGGTCGCTAGCGGAGAGCCGGATCATAGAACGCGGTGGCTGGCAGCTTCATCGCGTCAATAAACCTTTGGATGCATGTTATGTTAGACCACCCAGGCGGGCGATCAAGTTTCACACGTGCTGAGTGGCTGGATACCGAAGGACGGAGCTCGGCTCCCCTCGTTGTGTGCACTCGACTTGCCCGTCTTAGTGCGAGCTCGAAAGCTGCAGCTGCTCGTGTTTGCAGCATTGGTGACACCGGGCTGAACTTGGACGAAGAGGTAGTTGATGTTTTGACCGCCACTTTGCTGATACACTACCCGGATATGCTGCTGCTTACCGAATCAAGCCCATTCGTTGTGCGAATGCGTGAAGCAATGACGGAGCGTGCTATTTGCGAGTCAGAGGTGCTAACGTGGAGTGCCACAATTCGTCGCGCATTTACCCCTCCACCACCACCACCTGCATCAACCACCAGCGATGATCAGCTGTCTGCAATGCTGGACCTGTTGAAGCAGCAGTCAGAGCAGATCAACGTTTTGATTCTGCGGAATAAGCGGCTGGATGAACGTTTGTTAGCTGTTGAAAAGCAGATCTGCGAGTTACCTGAGGCCTCCGTGGCCGACACTTGTCCGGGAGCTTATAATCGTATTGGGCCCACCACAGAAGCTGGAACCATGTCCGAAGCCGCTGCCGATATCGCTGTCGAGCCAGTGTCGAACGCCTCCCGCCCGGTTCGGGCTAGAAAGGAGTGCTCCAAATCTCTTGCTGCAATCTGGTACGAGTGGTTCACCACCGAGCCTCGGATTTATGCTTCAAAATTCGTGCGGAAGTCCGTTCTGTACGAGTTTAGATACCTCACAGGATGCATGATGCTGTTCTTACCGTTGGGTTTCGCACTGGACCCCACCACAAGCGCGTTCAAAAGCGAGGTGCTAAACCTTGGAAACTCGGCGCAAGGGAATGTGCTTGCATTCCTGAAAGCGCAAGTGTGGCTGGTGGAACCGCGTTGAAGAAGCTGTGCCAACTTCACCAGGCTGGAAAGCAGGGTGAGCGCATCATCCAGTTTCATAGTAGCGTGATCAACCCAACACCGCCTGGAGCCCTTCCCACTTTCATACGCATCAAGCCAGCACAGTAGTTTGTAGATCTGTACACACACGCACAACAAGCACAGTCAAATAATAGGCGAAGGCCGGGATCGGACCGACCAGAAGCAATGCTGCTCCTTCTTCCAGAAGGACCGCCACGACATAAACACGGCCCCAGGAACCTGAACAGCAACCTATACCCCCAACTCCTCCTGCTAAGGAGATACCTTTGGATATTTATCAGGATATTGATACAACGAGTGATCACTTTATCAGAAGAAGATACAATGAATCTGATTGGCCAGAATAAAATGCGCTACATTCATTCATAAATATAAAACCTTGGAGAATATCAGTAAATATGTTTGTGGAACAGGAACAGGAAGCCACCGTCAACAGAGGACTATTGTCGACGCGTGGGCCCCTCGACGTCACGCGCACAGTTCACCACCACGCACACAACATGTGCATCGTGGTAGTTTGTACACTGCACCAATTACGGACGAAGAGATTTCCGTGGGCGGTTCGAGGTGTAGATGGACTTCTCGAGTGGGTGTAATGTGACTAACCTCTTTGACAAGCACTATTAATGACGTTATCTAACAGGCATTAAGCAGGGTGAATATCTTCCAGAGCAGCATTCCACTCAGCTGGAACAAAAACGCAGATGCGTGGGTCGAACAACTCGTTGTGTTGAACGTTTCGTTGCTGCTGACATTGGTTATGCAGCTGTTGGTTTCTGAAGTGTTGGTAACTGGTGCCGAAGCGAGCATATTGACGCTTAAGTTTGGCCGATAGTGCTCTAACCCCGCTCACATACAGAGGTTCGCATCAAATCTGCATCACTATGTCGTCAACTCTAATCTCTCGCACACGATACTGCATTAAATTTCTACTATGTGATACTGACAGCCTTGGATGGAAGAACTTTATTGCACCCTCAGACAAGGCATTTTTTTACCTAGCGTTGCTGCTAAATGCACACTCCTCATAATACGGCTTATTGCTATTTGATTAAATAGTGAGCTCTAACAACAAAACTTCGATATGAGAAAGTTGTTGTTGTTCTCGGCTCGTTCTTTCTCGGCGTCGATTTATTCAAAGATTCTACAGCTACTGCTTAAGAATGTTTTCGCTGCTACTGAGCTGAGTTGTGGTAATAAAGCCCGGTGCTGCGAAGACGAGGGAGAAAGCCATCGAAAGTGGGAGCTGGAGATGGCACTTTTCTTACAGGAATTACTCGGTACGTGCTCAGCTACTAATGGCTCGTTGCATTAGATCTAACAACTTACCTAACCGTTTGGTGGGATCTGAGGTGGTGGCGGATATATTGCATCGTGTGCAAGGCCTTTCAAGGTAATCGTTCACATCGGTTCACACTGGTTGCCGTCTCTTACAATACTCCGTGTTGTTATACGTTCCTTTAGTATATTGAAGATAATATTCTCACACTGACGGTACCAATTATTTTAATTATTATGGGTATATTCCGTTGTTTACTTGTAGATTTTCTTCGCTTTTTCCACAGGCAACGAATGGAAATTCTCCAACAACGTAAATACCTGGTACGATTCTTACCTCAGCTTCCTCTATTTCCATCGGTGGTGTCGTGCAGCTCCTCACGTTGACCGGCTTCTTGACAGCGGCTGCACGTGTACGTTTCTCGTTTGCTTCTCCGCGCGCCCTTCACTTGCAAGTTGAAAAAATCTGCAATTGCCTTGCTATCATCATCGCTGTGTACATCACTAGGCACACACTGACGAACTATTGCAGCCGTTGACCCAGCACATTCACCTCGGTTTGGCGTTCTTCTTTTATCAGTTGCAAAGTCTCTGGCTTCTTTCGAACTCTTGCGTGATTGACCAGCTTGTCGATATAACAGTAGGGGCATGACTTCGTTTATCTGCTTAAGTTCGTCAAACAGAGGAAGGCTGACAAAAGTGCAGTCAAAGGCCTCTAACATTTTCGACACAGTGTAAGCCTCATGGTAGTAGTGCTTGATATATATATCATAGCCCGCAATTCCACTATTTGTCTGCCATGATCTCCAGAAAGCGACTGACTGCATGTGCCGGCAAGGGACTTTGCATTTGTTCAGCAACAGTGCACCGAGTGCAAGTTCCACAGTCCATGTTTACTTCGTAGAGATGTGCGTCCCCACCTAAACCGCGGCTATAGAAGGCGTCAAAGACGTAGAAGAGAGACTCGTCTCTCTGCACGGCTGTCTGGTGGGCTACCAGTTGATTCTTCTTTTCTAACTCCTTCTGGGCGTGAGGAGTGATATTACAACTTGCACTATTCCACCCCTGGACGAGCTCCTTACGCTTCTGCAAAACTTTGAGTGCTCTTGTACAGTATGTCATGGCTGAAACTAGCACAAGTTACGTCCCCATAGTAGCCTGTTTTTCTCTCCTCCGACAGCACTCGTAGTGCGGATACCGAACAGAGGCAAAGCGCCGCCGTGCTTTCGGACAGAAGACCTGTTATCGTCTATCCACTCTATTTCCTCTGTTGTTGCCTTCATATTACCGACAACACACCAATATGTGGGATGAATGCTGCAAAGATAGCTCCAAACGTGCTCCTCGACGATCTTCTCCGCTACAACCTTTGAAAATCCGGCAGGATACTTGGATGCTATTTTTTTCTTGATGAGCTGGTACCTTCGGTTGTTGGAGCGCCTTGACGCAGAAAAATATCGTTGTTTACGGACTTCAAGTTTAACCTCAGAGATTTGAACTTGTCCTTGGTGTTAAACCTGATATGCAGTGTGCAGAACTTCAAGTGTCTTATCTTGTTGATGCGAAGCAACAAGCAAAACGCAGGCCGAATGTTCATCTTTATACCAGCGGCAATACAATTCCCGAAAAACCAATATCGATGGTCTTTTTGTGAACGTAGGCCACTGCAATAGGCACATTTTGTTTGTTCCCGTCTTTACCAATAATTGTCAAACAATTGCCATTGTACGACGGATCCTTCATGTGCGTGCCATCGCACTCCCAAACAGGTAAAAATGCGTCTTGCTATAAAACCTTCCCTCTGAGTCCAGCTGACAACAACCCGTGAACCAGGGTTTTTCCGTGCAAACTCGCGAAGATAACTAGGAAGGTGTCTGTACTCAGCTACCGGGTCAATTGGGTTCTGTTTTTGTTTTGCTTGTGTAATGGTACGATAGGCCATTGCAGGTTGATTGGAAATGTCGACACGGTGAATTTCACTCATTGTCTTTACTACCCGCGCTAGTGAAGTGCTATGACCAGGAAGAATAGCTCCACGAAAACCAGGATCCTCCAACAGAAACTCAGTAGCCATTACAGCAATCCCAGGGCAAAGCTGCGCGCGGCTTAGCTCCATTTTAGAGATATACCATGATCCACTTGGAATATGTGAGATTTTAGTTGTTGGCTTTTCCGCCGCTGCATGGTCGCTTCTTCAGTAAGTTTCGATTGGCGTTTGCGTGACAAAGCTAAGAAACCAATTACAACTTTTTGTGCTCAAAACATAGCCATTTTACGTGGGTCCCGCCACCTCCTTTCTTCCTCTCGACACTTTTGTTCATGTTAAAGGCGTAGTGTTTGATAAAAGAACCTGTCGTCTCTAAACTCACAAAGTGTATGTGCTGCTCATGTTCTGCATATCCAAAGCGAGATTTCAGATCAAACTTATGCGCCTTACTCTCTGAGGAACTCATCCTAACCGGCGAAAGCTTATGTCTGCAGTTGTTGGTTTGCCACCAACCTTCTTACTAACAAAAGGTTTATACTATGAATACCTCAGAATACCCAAACAGGATTAATTTTAACTAGTGCAAATATAGAGACCTCGCCATTTTATTCTGACCAATCAGATTCATTGTATCTTCTTCTGATAAAGTGAACGCTCGTTGTGCATGTACCATTATCCTGATAAATATCCCATACCGTCAAAATTCCCACCTGGTCTGACCGAATCCAACCGGAACCGGTTTCATTATATTAATCCAAAATTCATTTTTATGACAAAACTAAATAGTGACTTTGGAAAGTCCTCGTGCTGGTGGCTAGTGCTGGGAGTCGCGTGGTGGTGACCGGCGCTGGGTGTCTCGTGCTGGTGGCTGGTGCTGGGAGTCTCGTGGTGGCGGCCGGCGCTGGGAGTCTCGTGTGGGTGGCTGGGTATGAGAGTCTCGTGCTGGTGGCTGGTGGTTAGCGGCGGGCTTGGTATGGGATGGCGTGGTGCTGACGGTCTAGAGGAAATGGTAAATGGTTCATTTGAATGTGGATTATGGTGGCGTAATATCCTGTGACGATCCTTCCGGCAGAAGGAAGCAGCTCTTGCTGCTGACTGGTTCGACTCCAGTCTTCGCCTTGCGTTAATGTATTGTGTGACTTGTATTGTGTGTTGTTGTGAATAGACTACTTGGAAGTACGAAGCTGTAAAAAGTCTGGAAGCGCATAGGGAGGCGTGGGGTCGCCAATGGCACCAAATTCTGCGAGTCCATGGTAATGCGCAATGTGTGCAGCCAGCTTGCCCAGCTTGTACATCTGGCAAAGGGCTTTCAATGCTGTGCCGGCTGCGACTGCTGAGGACCCGCTTGCCTTGAGGAAAGCAAGTATATTCTTTGGTGCCTTCTCCCCAAGTTCAAGCACTTTGCCTTTGTATGCCGGGAACGTTGGATCCAGAGTGAAGCCTGACGGTAAGAACAACATGAGATAACCGGTGATATGTCTGAACCCGTATAATGTTGTCTTCTTCACAGATTGCGAGTTGTATACGTGCGGTACAGCAGTGAACCATTCAAACCAGATAGAAGATAGCGACTGAGATCTCGTCTTCTCTGTACTTGGGAGTTTTAAGGGTTTTGATGCCGGCAACATGACGAGGTCGCCTGACTGTTCCGCCATACTGGTTTCTTGTTGTTCTTGTGCGTTTGGTAAGGTGGGTAGCTGAGATTCAACTGCTAGGAGTCGCTCCTCAAGACGCTTATTCTGCACAATAAGGACCTCCATCTGCTCGGTTTGCTGCAGCATGAGCTTGAGGAGAACAGCAGACTCGTTTTCGCCACTCTGGCTGTAAGAAGGCTTTACGTCTGGTGGTGGCGCAAAACTCCGGTTGATGGTTATACTCCAAGACAATAGTTCGATATCCGCGATACCTCGTTCAGTCATTGCTTCCTCCATCTTCACGACGTAAAGTCCAGATGGAGAGAGTCGACGCATGGCCGGGTAGTGCATAAGCAGAGTTGCCATAAACACATCAGGTACATCTTCGCCAATATTAAGCGCGGTGTCATCAAATCCCAGTGCGTTAGCAAAGAGAACAGCCTGCAACTTACGAACTCGGTCAATGATAGGTGCATCAAGAGATGCAAATGATGGTAGGCGGGCACCATCTTTAGGTTTCCATCCGCTCAGTACGCGCGATACCTGCTGGTCTGCCTGGGTAGTTCCGAGCATGTAGACAAAAGCTTTGTTCACCCGATCCAACTGTCATCCACCGCGCTCAACTATCCAGTTCTCGGCCACCGTCCCATCGTTGCCGTGCATCGCACCTCCTCGTCGGAATGAATGTGACGTAAAAGCCGGGGAAATTCTAAGTTTTTGTACATGTGCCTCCTTTCTGATTCTGACTAACAACCTGTTGACGTATGCTTGTGCACCCGGTACAGAGCGGCTTTGGGGCGGGCCAGTGTGTTCGATAAGTTGCGTTTAAGTGTCATCGACTTCGAGAAGCTCAACGAGTGTGAGCTCTTCAACATCTTGCAAGTTTTCGGTGCACCGACGTGTTGTCAGAAACTGGGGAAACATTCGTTTGCGTGGCGACGTTTCCATCACGAGGGCCACGGCTAATGAATGGATAGGACATGTTAAAAAAAACTTGCTGGATCCTTAAATATTGAGATGCCTTGCAGCAAAGCTGTTTTAACCCGCTTGAATCGGAGAAAAAGGACACCCCCTGGTCATAAAAAAAATGCAATACTAGCGACGAATGTTAGAGTAACAAGTTTAATACAAATAAATATACAGTACTGGGCAACATAGAAAGCTGGTTCTTTTCCACTTGATCGGCGTCCGAGCTACGCCCATACAGAAACCACATCATGACTAGCAGTGCTGCATCAAGATATTTGCCTTTGGAAGAGGCTGAAGTGTAAAGTATGCGCACCATCATTTCCAAATCGTGTTTCGAGCAAGGAGGGGCCTTTTTCTCGTTACCAGTTTGTTCGCGATTATTGCAGTATTTTCCCAGACCGGACAGGATTTTTTTTGTAACTGTGTTCTAACTAATCCACTTTGCAGAGAGAATTTATCTGCAAGCCAATTCTTGACATTGCCGTAATACGCGAGGCAAGTGTTTGTAGCTCGAATTTTGTTCTGAGATCTAGCTAAAGAATATGCGTATTTGTCTAGCATGATACGTAGCACTTACCCGTTTTGTCACAGTCTATAAGCTGGAATGCAGCCGTGAGGTCCATGTTCTCTGACGTCAGGAACGTCGTAAATGAGTTGATTGCAGTACTGCGAGTTTTCTTGGTGTTTGCTGGCGCCAGGGAGGCGATAGGCATTGCTGCTCCTTATTTTACATGGCTTTTCTTGTTGTGAAGTGATACCATCGGTGGTAAGAAACTGCGTGGTATTTTTAAAATATGCCTTTATATTACACTTTGTTAATAGTAACTAATATTTTGAAAATAATCCAACCAAGGGTGGAACGGTCGGAAAAGTCCTCGGATCGAAGGTGTCATTTCATATGGTATACTCGACATTGTGTGAGGTTTTTCGGGTACATTCGACAAGGTTTTTCGGGTAAACTCGACATTGTGTGAGGTTTTATTATAAACCATTCGTACTTGACACGCAGCGCCAAAATATTCAGTACCAAATTACCCTTTTAGTCCAACAGGTTCCAGAGGTTCCTGACGATCCGGGTCCTGAATTGCCGTGGTTTGACGCAGTCGCATGTGGCGCGCGATCTTCTGATTAAGCTCGCCCTTCAAATACAATCCGTGGAGGTGCTTCCGGACTGCTGTGGAGCCGCTTGATTTTATCGCGTGGGATGCTAAGTACACAAGCACTGCTTTCTTGCCTAGCTTCACAACGTCGTCGCGATACCTTGCTGTCTTTGGGCCCAGCCTGAAGTCTTCAACAATGAAAAGCTTCATGAGAGCAACAAGCTTTTTTGGCGTTGGACCGTTGCTGTTTTGGTGCATCTGCTAGCCAGTGAGGTTCTTGCGCGTACCCAGCAAACCACGTTGCACGTAGGTGAGTCGCGAGCCCTCGTCTTCGCTTTGGTTTCTCTTGTTCTTGCCTTTGCTGGTGCTGACGTTTGTTCGTACTGTCTTGTGCTGACGTTTCTTCCAGTTCATCTTGGCGCTTGATGTGCTCCATTAACTGCTCAGTTACACTGCGTTGGTGGTCGATGATCTTGCTGTCGTTGGTTGGTTTCTTCTGAGGTTGGTCTGCTTGAATTTGGGGGGGGGGCTTGAGTTTGATGTTGATACATGTGGCAAGCTGAGAAGATCAAGCAGTTCAGCTACCGACAATCCAGCGTGTTCAACAACAGCCTCTATGCGTCGGACAACAAGCGCATCTTCACGCAGCTTCTTCACCATCGGGTAACGCCTGATCAGGTAAGCTATAAGAACGTCTGCGACCTGCTGACTGATGTTGTATTTGGAGTTTTCCAGGTTGTAGCAGGTTGTAAACAACACGCGCTGGACTCTGCCGATCTTGAGCTGCGTTTCTGCGTCGAAAGGTGTTAGGTTGAGCGCTTTCACTTCGGTTTGTGTGTTGTACCCGCTGAGTGCCTTGCTAATCTTGTGATCTTCTCGACTTGTGTTGAAGATGTACTTGAAGCCCTTGCTGTTGTGCTCATGTTCCAGGTGCCACGATCGAATATCCAGTGTTGCGTCAACCCATCGCAGCCATTCACATGCTGAGCGCCTCCTCGACGGAACGGGCGCGATGTCAGGATATCTGTCGCTCCATCAGGGCTTGCTACGCGATCTAGAAGGCGGTTGGCGTGGGTGTAGATTGTCGGCACGGCTGCAGGATACTATCGAACTTGTGTAGTGGGCTCTTCGAGTGCAGTGAAGTCTGCGGAGTGGTTCAGGACATCAAGCAGTGGCACGGCAGGTGACAGCGCGACGGCTGTTTTTACAGGAATCTCAGGTACGTTGTCGATCAAGGCGACAGCTGGCGCAACCTGCGTGACCAGGGCCACTGCAATCGTGTGAAGTGGACAGGTAACGGAGTCGGCGTCGGGGAAGAGCGACAGGCCCTGTTCTTCGGATGTATTCAACCGAATGAAGCGGACGAAGAACACCTCGGCTGCGTCAACGGAGATTCTTCTTGTGGACGAGGGTCGGATCCGAAGCTCATTCAAACAGGTACCAGAGCATACACAGCAGAGCTGCGTCTTGGTAACCACTAGAAGAACATGCATTTTGATACAAATAAAGTATCATCTTTCTTAAGTCACTTTTTGAGCAAGGAGGTGCTTTATTAACGGCTTTGCCATCTCTTTTTATGCAGTGGCTCTCGAGTGTCTTCCCCATGCTTAGCAACTTTGCTTCGACGATGTGTCGTTGCGCAGGAAAAACTTCAAAAAGCCACATTTTGCTCTGTCGATAGTACTGCATTGCGGTGTTACGAGCCAGAGGCTTACCGTTCTTACTTTCATGAAATTCAAGATGCATACCAAACTTGTCCAATACTGACAGCAAACACTTACCTGTGTCGTCATTTTCAATGCATTGCTTGACGTAGTCAAACTCAACATTTTCGGTCTTTATAAAGGCTTTGAAAGCCTTGATGGCCGTAGCTTGAGCTCGCTTGGTGTTTCCAGGATTGAGCTCATCTAGGCTCATTATGGTCGGAAAGGAGGCCAATATGCAAGTGATATCAAATTTCTCGAAAGTTGTAAAGATTTACATATATTTCGTTTGTCTCCGACTCAATACGTCGGAACGGTTGGCCAAGAGTACATACCTAACCCTCAATGTTACAATTGGCTAGATTCATCTTTGTGAAGGGAAATAATTGGGTAAAAATAATTGCCATGTTCTGATTGGCGGATTGTTCTCTGGATTTTAATCCAGAGTTGTAATGGCAATCTGACTGGAGGTCTGATTTTTGAAATGATAGGCACACGGAAACTTCATTTTATATCACAATATAATGCAATCATTACAAGACGAAATGCGATGTTGCTTGTGCCTCAATACACATCAAAAGAGTGTTGGTCCATACTTCCACAACATTTGCTGGGTACCCAGGTCACTATTCTACACCTTTGCCACTTCAAAGTGGCTCGACTGTAAAACAAAGTGGTTAACGTCAATATCTCAAAATCACAAAATCACAAAAATGTCTATTGTGTTTTTTATCCAGACCAAAACGGATTTTTTCCAAATCAAATGGTTACTTTCCGTACTCCATCAGCTCGGAACGTTTGGTAGCAGCGACAGCATGCGCGCAGTGTCGTGTCATCCTGTTGACAAGCCTCACGTTCATGCAAGATATGCAGTCATCAGCTGCATGTTCCAGGATCTGCATGCGCCGCTCTTGCATTTGTCCACGGGGTACATTTATCATATCGTCGTGCCTGAGAGCCAAGTAGCTCTTAATCTTGGACTGTAAAACGCTAAAGCAACCTACATATACATGTTTATGACGAAAGTAAGATCCAGTAACATCACATATGCAATATATCACTTTCGATTGGGTTGCACATCGGCGAGTAGGGACCTAGACGTAGCAACACCAGATCGCTGCACTGGCACACCAGCCCCTCTGTCTGACTGTGCGCCGGCGCGTTGTCCAGTACAATGACAATCGATTTACCAGCAAAGTCATTTTGGTACGTCTCATGCGTTTTCACAGTTTCGTAGACAGCGTCAACAAAGGCCGCATTGGCCTCCTTCTTGATGCTCCCACGCTGTGCCGTGTAATGGACAAGACCAATTTCGGTCGACACAGCGCACTGCAACTGCAAATTCTCCCCCTTAGACGCTGGCAGTTTTATGACGGCACGTTCCCCTTGTAAAGACCTTCCTTGTAGTCGCTTGCAGTACAGGTTAAAGTTTGTTTCGTCGTAATATACGATAAAAGCACCCTCACGCTCATACTTAAGAAGAGCTTCAGCAAAAAGGCGTCGCTTTTCGATATTTTCTTCACTATTGCATGTAACAGCTCAGTTCTAACCTACATATCATGCAGTATAACAGTCAGTAAAAGCAATACGAATAACAAAATATAAAGATACCTGTTTCATAGTATACAGCTTGCCGCACAGCTTCTGGCTGATTAGCGATGTGCTGAGGCGGACGCCGAAGACGAACTCAACCATCTGCTGCAGCTGTACCAGGGTGTACAGGAAGTTCCCCTCAACGTAGCCCACCAAAGCCGCCTTAATTTCCGGTGTGCATTTGATCACTGAAGTCCGAGCCCCTCCTCTCGCCTCCATTCCGGCGAATCGCTGGTGATGATGCGGCGTGCGGTGGTGGCAGGGATGGCGTTGTGGTGGGCCACGAGAAGCCAGTCTTCCCCGTGACGAAACGCTTCCAGCACGCGAGTACGCGCTGCCAGTGTGTGCCGTGGCTCGCTTGGTATGCTGTTAGGAAAATGAGCTCTAAAACCACAGCCATCCACTTTGCGGTGGACAGCATCCACTTTAAAACTAAGGCCTTTTTTTAAAACATATTTTCTATTTAGTTTGTTACTTCAGTTACTTCACACCACTTTGCTTTACAGTCGAGCCACTTTGCCTACGGATACATCCTAAGTGCGATAAATGATACTAAATACAATTCATATTCCAGAATCATACGGTTTTGTCAAGGCCAACCCCGGCGAAAATTTACGTGCCATGCCTAGCAGCTATGAAGAACATCTAAGAGAAGAAGCAACGAAAACAATTTTCTCTCTGCCGCAATCATCTATCGAAGAAAACGAATTTTTATAGATTTATTTAGACTTGAAGAAAACGAATATTTCATAGATTTATCTAGACTTATTAATACTGGTAAGAAAAATAAATAAAGTAAACCAAATCCAGAGCTTCCGTGCACCGTACGGCCTTGTAAGCTATTCAGCACTTTACAAAACCTTAAGAGTATGGTCGGATAAGTCGTCATATTCATCCATATACATGTGCATGTACCTATATGGTATGTACCGGTATGTACATGTACGGCGAGTGATGTTCGTTACTAACATCATCTGCCGCAGTAACGTTTCCGATTGTTCGTCAAAACCAGAGTATCCGATACTATCGGCGATAGGCAATTCCCCATCATGAACTGTGCAATTTGCAATGCTGTCTCGTATGGACAACTTGCAGAGGAATCTCTTCATTTCTCAAAAGACTCGGCATCGACACCTCGACTTGATTGCGGGTTCTCATGTTCATCTCCAAGTTTGTGGTGTCACTTTTGGCGGTACTGGTTGCTTCAGCTGCAGCCGAGTGCAAATTTGGACCCTCCGAGAAATGCGCAGTCGACACGCTCTCTACTCCAGGAGATGATGGCAGTGTTCTTATCTACCCCGGTGGCAATACGCGCTGTGCTTTCGACGATTACGCAGACAACACTACGACATTCGCGTCGAGTTCTACGTACTTCTTCCAAGTGTTCCCAAGTCAGAAGCAAGACAAGTCCAAGGTGCTTCTCTACTTTCAAGGAGGTGGTGCCTGCGTCGACAAGTATACTTGTAATTTCGCGTTACAATGCCAACTTGGCGCCAACCCCCTCATTACAACGACAGCAAAAGTTGACAACAGCGGTATAATGGACCGTGGCTCCGACGGAAACCCTTTCAACGACTGGAATATTGTTTTCCTTCCATACTGTACTGGAGACCTATTTGTCGGTAACACGCTGTTGGAGGCTTCCGAGAGTGTATACAACCAAGCGCTAGGAAACAAACAGTGTCTTGGCCAGAATCGAAGTATGCACTTGAACGGCTATAACAACGCGAAGGCTGTGCTTGACTGGGCGCTTGAAAACTTTCCTGACCCAGAGCAGTTGGTGGTCGGCGGATACAGCGCGGGATCGTTAGGTGCACAACTTTGGTCGGCGAAGGTTGCTGAAATGTGGCAGGTCGAGCAAAAGTCGACGAAGTTCCAGGTCCTCGCTGATAGCTATGTTGGTGTATTTCCTGAGCACAAGACTGCTGCCAGTTCGCTCGTAAACTTCTATGGTGGCTGCGATGTAGACCTTCATTTCCCGGAGTCGACCGCCTCTGAGTGTAAGGCAGGCACGGCCACTGCCACTGCGTTGGTCGACGCCTTGATCAAGAATTCCCCGAAAAGCGAGTGGCTATTCATCGACAGTAACGCCGACCGTACCCAACGTAAGTTTTACGAACTGGTGCGACTGGGCATTGCAGGCTATCCGTTCGCGACGCTGTTGGACGCCGGCGAGTTTTATGGCAACCTCACGCAGATTCTGGACTCGCACGCGAAATTGACTAGCGTTACACGTTTCAACATCGACAGCGAGCAGCACGTGTGGTTGAAATCTGCAGGATACGCGGCTGCCACTAGCATTGACGGTGCTTTGCTGGGCAATGTGCTATCGGAGTGGTTGGGTTCAGTGGCGGCTAATGTAACATCGCCTATCAATGGAACTGTGGGTCAGTAAAAACAAACCAACGTGATCCGAGTAGGCATAAAGAACGGGTAAGTTACCAGTGGTAAAACAATAGACGTGAAATGTGTGTGTCTGTCTGTCTGTCTGGTGTGGCGAAGTTGGTTTTCGATGGATAGTTTTATCACGTTGAAGTGCCCTGACACATGTTACTATGCCGTATGGGAGTATAATCAGAGAATTCCTACCCTATGGCATAGTGTTGTAATCTGAGCGGTTCAGTTCCTATCCGCTGTATTACTCCCTAAGTCCCTAAGTCTCGGTGGCATGGCGCTCCACCGCAAGCAGCGTGGAGTCGTTGATACGTCTCCCCAGTACGTGCGCATCCCGACGTCAGGTGGGCGAGCGGTAGGCTATTCGCTACATGAAGCACACTCGAGTCCCCAACGGGTCTATTCCAAGCGCTACATGGCGGGTGACCGGTCGCGCAAGATCAGTTCGCTGCAGCTGCGAGCGTGTTTCTTGCTGTGTGTTCTGCTGTACTTCGGTGCAATCTACTTCGCAGACGATATTGCTAGCATCGGTCGGGTGGTGGGGTCCGAGCAGAATAGTCAAAACTTCTTCGTGCACTCGCTGCGACCTCGTGGAAGAAACGTGCGTATTGGCAGAGCCGTCGACACTAAGAAAACGGAGTTGGCAGCTATGCCCGAAGCGACTGTTGCGACGCTAAATGAGCACCAGCACCAGTTAGATGAGACCAATCCACCGATGAAGGCGTCTGAAGCTGTAACCCAGTCACCCCATGTCGAATTCGCAAAACCTGAGGAGGCAGAATTGATGGATTCAGTCAAACAGGCAGTGCGACCTGCGGATTTAAAGCGTCACGACCAGCAAAAGGAGCTTATCGGCACTTCTGGGGACGCTGTTCACCCGGACGACCAAGGCGGAGATGCTCCTGCTGACCAAATCAAGCACGCGGAGCCTATTGAGAAAGCCTCAATTGATCAGGCAACAGCACTTCCAGTGGAATTTGTCAAGCCAGACGACCATCAACACAGCGGCCACGGGCAAGAACAAGATAATGATCTGAATGCAGCAATGAAGAATAACCGTGTTGTGGTAAACGATGAACCACGTCCAACTGCTGCCACCAGACATCATGAGAAGGAAGCCCACGTGGACGCGATACCTGCTGCGAGTCCATCACGTGTCATACAGAAGCAATTCGCCCATGGGAACATAGACGATAAGCCGAAACATCCACAACAACTGAAACGGAGCCAGGAGCTCGGCGAGATCAGACCAGTAGTCACACGGCAACAACGCCGTCCTGCTGACGTGACAATCAACGGGGAGCGAGGAGAAGAAAATGATCCTGTTGCTACTCCCGCGCAGATGAAGGAGGGCTTGACCGAGCACATTTCGGATATTTAACTGGATAAACTTGTAGATTGGACACAAAGTAGCGGTGCGGTGCCACCAATGGCCACTGGGCTGATTTTGAACAGGTATGCGCTGATTTGACCACCGACGTCTGGAAGAGCGCAGCGTGCGATCTTGACAGATGCCATTACTTTCTTTTGTTCAACGCACGTCGTTTTTGATTGTCGAATGCTTGGCGCAGCTTATTTAACGCAGTTTTGGTGTCGCAAAGTTGCAATGGACTATAGATCGGCATGCGTTGGCTTGTCCCGGATAGTCAACGCATACATGTAAGTTATCCGAGTCTTGTGATGAACATGCTCAAGTCATTCAAGTCAACCGTGGCGACGACTTGACTCGTGTCTTAAGTTACTCAAGTTGAGTGTGAAAGACGATCGGACACCGAACGAGCCAATCCCAAGCACCAGCAGTAGTGGATAGGGCTCATCTTGATAGACTATGACAGGTATGATACTTTACAAACTGTAGTCATTCTTCCAAAACTGCAGTATTGTTTCTTACAACATCTGCCATGTCCTCCTCTCTCGCACTTTCCCAGTGATGTGGCTAGCACTGCACTTGCTCATCGAGTGACTTCAGTTGGCGACGGCCTCCACGTACGCGCCGGTCACAGTACCAATTGATCCGTTGGGGCAACTGCATCATGCGCCGACCCGCATCATCCGCACTTCCGTCCTACGCAGACGGTCGCCGTACAGCGCCAGTAGCTTCTTCCACTACTGGTGTAGCAACTCCTACACAGCGTTGGCACACGAGATGGTGGCTGCTCTTCTACGTAGTGCTGGGGTGTTACGCCTTCACAGTGTTGGGCTCCTTTGTAGTAGGGTGGACGCCTAAATCGTCCACTCAGCAGCTCCAGCAGCAAACAGGGGTTGCAACGGAGCAGCGAGTACTCCAGAACCACCAGAAAATAGTGGAGGAAGGCCCCATCAGGGTCGAGACGACAGCAAAGGACCCGAATGAGCCTGAAGAAGGGTGGCCCGTCCAGGAACTAGACGGAGAAGTCGAAGCGATCGCAGATGCCAAGGTCAGAGAATTGGAGCAGGAGCAGGGGCAAGATGGTGCTGGAGCTATTGACGCGCGTGAGGATGAGCATGCCGAAGCAGCACCAGAACTGATTGCTGAACCAGCCAGCGCCGACAAAATAACCGACGCACTAGGTTCCACGGATCCGCCGGCGATTGATCAAACGATAGCTCCTACTTCCACTCCTACTGCTACAAACCCGATCGTTTCAGAGACCCAAAATCCCCCGAAGAAGGACGTCGAAATTCCTACGCGCCACAATGACATGGTATTGCTAGCTGCGCCGTTAGAGAAGGAAGGGGAAATAACTGGACAGCCTGGCGATACGAAAGGTTCAGGTGACAAGGAAACAAGCGGTATTGACATTTTGCAGGACCCAAACGAAGCGGAAGCAGAGATGCAAGCTCCACTAGAAAAATGGGAGGTGGAGGATTCAGGCAAGAACGAGACGCCTCAGCCGGTGATAACACCCATGATTGACGAAACTCGGCCACCTGTGCGCCGCTCAGATGAATTCCATAAGGCATTGGACCTAGTCTACCCTATCGAGACGAAGCCTCCCAACCCGTACTTCCACGTGTTCCCTGTGAGCAAGAACTCGCCTCAAGATGATGCCGCGATTGTGTCTTCGCTGCGCAACAATGCTCCTGACAGGGATTCATGGTCGGTGGAGGGGTATCAACATGAACTGGATCGCCTCGAAGGGATTAAACGTGAAGCTAATGAAGAGACTGAGCGGCTGAAGCGACTTGTTGGTGCAACCGATAAACTTATTTCCGAAGAGAAAGATCGCCTAGAAGACAAGCGCGCCGCCAGTACGTTGGATATTCGCACGCATCAACCGCGCAAGATCCGTAACAATTTGAAGTGTATGGGCTGGCGCCAAACCGGACAATGCGATCCTTACGGCAAACGCGAGCCGAGTTCAGATCTTGCATGCAACCAAATTGCACAGGGCGGTGTATCTGGATACTGCGAAGTGCTCGACCAGGACACCGGCGAACTTTTCCGCGTCATGCAGCTCAATTGCTCGAGTGTGCGTAATCACGTTGTGTTTTCGTGTGCAGAGGCTCCAGACTTCGCAAATTATGGACTGATGTCTCAAGGCGTTTATGAAAATGCTCTTGCGCAGAACGCGTCGGATCCAGCAAAGCTGTTGGGTAACAACGGCAGTGGCAATGGTATCGTTATGGTCGTGTATCCGAAATTGCTGTCGAGTGTCTTCGCATCGATTAGTGTGTTACGATCGTATAACTGCACGCTGCCGATCGAGCTGTGGATATCACAACCAGAGGTGGTACGCACTCCAAGTATGCGGCAAACACTGGATATGTTGCAGCAGCGGTTTTCTAATGTGACTGTGGAAACCATTATTGATCCGACAATCGCTGGGTTTTCTACTAAAATCCATGCTGTTCAGCACAGCAAGTTTGAGAACGTGCTGTTCCTCGATGCTGATAACGTCCCCGTACGTGACCCAACCTTCCTGTTCGAGAGCAAAGAATTCCGTGAACACGGCGCTATCTTTTGGCCGGACTTCTGGCATCCAGAGAAAACCATCTTCAACATCCAGCGGGAGTCCCTACTATGGGAACTAGTCGACCTTCCTTTCGTTGACATGTTCGAGCAGGAAAGTGGTCAGATTCTTATCAATCGCAAACGCGCTGCCATCGCCATGGAAGTGTTGATGTTCTACGCGTACCACCGGCCCAGCCACTTCGAACGGCTGGTTTTGGCCCACGGCGATAAGGATCTTTTCCGACTTGCCTGGATGAAGACGCGCACACCGTTTTACATGATGCCGTTTCCGCCTGCGTCTGCTGGTACAGAGCGCGGCACATACAAGAAGCAGTTCTGCGGTATGACCATGGTCCAGTTCGACGTCGAAGGCAACGTATTGTTCCTGCACCGTAACGCGAAGAAGCTCGACGGTAAAGTGGATAAGCTGGACCCGATGTACTGGACGCACCTGCAGTCGTTCAAGTGGGAGCAAGAAGTGTCTGCCGGTGACGAGGACATTGTGTTCCCAGCGAACCGAACTGCCGTGGAGCGTATGATGAGCTACGAAGACATCAAGAAAAAGTACCAGATCGGCATCCAACCTAGCGGTGTGCTCTTCAAGGAGTTCGAGTCGTGTTACGGCGCAGAGTCCAATGTCGTTGGCAACTATAATCTGACCAAGTTCGAGGATCTGCCTTTTGCCAACCTGGAGAAACAACTGATTGACTATGCGCATGAAGCTGCTATCCTAATGGCTCGGGTGCAAGGCCGCATGGGCGTACCACATTAATTTCCGCCTTATAACTAAACCAACTCTAGAAGAAGAAACCAACGATAGAAGAAGAAGACGTTATTTACAAAACATGTCCAATTGATCAACTGCATGTATTTCACATAGGTAACTTATCATAGTACTTTATCACTAAGTACGAATACTCATGGCAGTTGTTGAAACGAACACTCAACTGCTTCGATGCTGCTGCGTTGCTGCCTCCTCCCGCTGCTCGCACTGCTGCTGCCGCTCGTCTCCGGCCAGCAGTGCGCCCATTTCTCCCAAGACGATCTGCTCTCCCGCCTTGAGACGCGCGTGTCCAAGTGTCTCGGCCCCAGCGCTTCAACCGCCGCACTCTCAACACTGACTGAGCGTTTTGTCTCCAACGACTACGACCGCCATCAACCACTGGCGCTTGTGCTTTTCTCCAACTCCAGTGGCCTGCTACGCTCATTGTCTGGTGCTGTAGCCTCCTCGCTCTTTGGCGGTTCTCGCTCCCCGCACACAGTGCAACACGTCGACTTCCAGGCGCTGTTAGAACCGCCACGAGCTTCCAACTATGATATTAAACAGACTCTGCGCTCTGCTCTGGCCACGCCGTTAGGTGCCTGTCCTGAGCGAAACCTTTTCGTTCTTGACAATGTGCAGGCACTGGATGATGCCGCTCTACCAGTTCTCGACGTGTTCTTGGACCCTCTCAATGGCAAGCGTGCACAGTTCCAGCACTACGTGGATGGCAAAGCTAGTCGAGTATTTGACTGCACCAACTCTGTGTTCCTTTTCCTGTTCAAGATCGCATCTACCCACTCCCCGCTTGGCGAGGGAGGTGATGGTTCAGGGTCGTCCAACAACTGGCGCGAGTTCTTGATGCAACAATGGACGAGATCCGAAGGAACGATCGAGGAGTTCACGCCTCAAGCTTTCGTCGGAAGACTTACGGATGCTGTTGCTGTATTCCCACCTGATGGTGATGATACAGTCGATTCGAGCTATGAAAAGTTCAAGCAGTCGCGTGAATGGCGTCAAGTGTGCGAGCTGCAATCCTACGAAGTCGACGACGGAATGGTCGACAATGAAGACAGCACAGAAGATATTTCGAGTGCTGCGTTATCACTCATAGCTGAGCATGCTGTTGCTGCGGGCTCAATGATTTCTGGGGCACTTGCTCTGCTTTCAATACCGGCGTACTTGCTTGTGTTGACTCGTGCGAAACGTTGGAACGGAGACACCACTAAGCAACGAGGTACTATTCATCGTCGTCGGAACAGTGGAAGCAGCAGCAGCAATTCGAAACGCAAGAAGAGAAGAATGCGCAGGTAAACAAGTTACATACAAGTATCATGGAGCTACTCTTGGGCAAACACGAGAAGGTTTATACTAGCTTTGCAAATATATAACAATGCTGCTGGAGTTTATCTGTGTAAAACTGCGGTCATATCTATCGCTAAGTTCATACAACGACCAGTGACTTGTACTTGCACATTAATCCTAGTTGATACCAACTTTACGCTGGCGGATCTGCTCGGCTTCCTGGGCGAACTTGCGAATATGTGTCTCTAAACCAGAATACGGCAGCTGGTCGACTTTCTGGGAGTAAAAATGCTGGTTCTTGCCAAGCTCTCGTTGCCCATAACAGCGCTGCCAGTCAGGAAATTGCGGCGTTGCTCGATACGGTTGAATTCTGTAGAAACCGCGGGGATACGTTGTGTTAAACGACAATAAATGTGTCCACATCGCTGGATCCGGCAGTCCATCCGACTCACGAGGTTCCAAGGTCGGTTCAGGCGTCGAGGTCAACCTGGCCACTTCATCGTCAATCGCTTCGTGGTCCGGGAACTCGTTGATGCCGTCCTTGAGCAGTTTTTCGCGGACGTTTTTGATGGCTTGCGCTCGATGGTAAACAGTTTTGCGCTTCACTTGACCTGTAAGCTTGTTCGAATTGCGATGCAAGAACAGAACCTCGCCCTTGAGGTCGTGCTGCACCATAGTCATACCGCAAAAGGAGCCATTGATGACCTTGCCAGCAACAGCGGGTGGTGTCTGAATCATAGTGAACGGAACGTTGAGTTTCATCCACGCAAACCGAAACAGATCTTTGTCTCCGTACGCGAGTTTGAGACGGGTAAATGGGTTGGGACGTTGGAAGGTGTAAAACTTCACCAGCGCAAGTGGAGCTGCGTGCCGTTTCCGGTCAATGAGCAATTGACCGCTTTCCTGCTCGAACGAGTTCACGAAAGAAGTCCCCAGTACTTCCCACAGTAGCGACTGGCCGTGAATATTGAAGATCGTGTGCCCTGGATGCCAAAAATCCGGCCAAAAAATGGCTCCCGTGTCTGCAAACGCCGGTGATTCGAAAATATGAGACAGAGGGCTCTGGACCAAAGAAGAACTTTCGCCTGTGTCAAGGTACATCAGTCTGGTAAAGGGCTGGTGCAGATTGAGAACTATCTTGATAGATGGGTTCTTGGTCTAAAGGGGGTTTTGATGCCTGATGGCTTTCCTCCTCTTGCTGCGGTCAGAGCAGTAAGTATATAAGAATCAATATCACTTTTTGGTTATACCAAGAACTACTCAATTGCTTTCCCTTACCTTTTGCTGAAGTGGAGACTGTAGGAGCAGACGCACGGCCTGGAGACGACACTGAAGTACCTGCAGAACAACAAGCAGGACAAGGAGACGCGTTAAGAGCTGTTAGGTTATGAGCCCAAAGGTTCTACAAGGCTGTGAACACGATCTACAACATCAACTACAACTACTACTATTGAGAGAACATGGCTGCAAATCAAGGCGCAGCGCAAGTGGTTCGGGGAAGCTCGAAGGCACCTCGATTTGAGGGGTCATTTGAAGTGTATCGGACGGAGGTTGAACTGTATCTGGAGGATCGAGGAGCCTGGGGAATTGTGACTGGAACCGAGGCTCGCGACCAGAACGACGCAGACCGGCAAGCTGATTTCGACAGGCGTGATCGCATGGCAAGATTGACGATTCTACGAGGACTGAGAGGATGCCACGACGACGAGGCCGACAAAGTGTGCAGTATGGCGACTGCGAGGGAGATGTGGGATACGCTGGTTGCAGATAAAACGCAGAGAGATTTCTCCTACGTGGCACTGCTGAGGGCACAACTCTACAGTACGAAGCACGTAGTGGGCCAACCAATGTCGGAGTACCTGACGATCATGAACCGATTCCGGCAACAATTGCGTAACATGGGACCTACATACGCGGTGAACGACGACGACTTGTTGGGGATCCTGACTATGGGTGTGTCGCTGACACATCCAGAGCTAGTGGAGCAGTTTGATTTGCCCACTCGGCAAGGTACACCACCAACGTTGCAACAATTCTGCAATGCTTTGCGGTCCAAGGATGAACGACTTAGGATGGCCGAGACGATGACTGGCACGAATAATGGGGCTGGAACACCTCAGGTGGTGATGGCAGCGACTTCAGCCACGCAAGGTCAAGGTGCTGGGAGCAAGGGAAGCGGGGGAGCTTGGAAGAAGCGTAAATGCTTTCATTGCGGTAAACCTGGGCATCTGAAGAAGCAGTGTTGGCACTATCTCAACAAGGCCAAGAAGGTGGAAAGTGGCGGTAACCAGCAAACGACTGAGAAGACAGACACGTCAGACAAGAGTAAGAAGAAAAGGAAGAAGTCCAAGAACGATGACAAACCTGGAGTCAAGAACAACCTACTGATCCTGAACGAGAACGCGCCACGGATTGTACGGCAATATGCGAGCAGCAGTAGCAGTGATGACGACGACGACGGCGATTTCCCCATGGTTGGAATGGTGGTAAAGGCTGAAGACTCGGTCAATCGCAGATCATGGATGCTGGATTGCGGAAGTTCTACGCATGTGTGCGTTGACAGGAACCTGTACTCCTCGGTGAAGAAGTCGAAGGCTACATTTAAGGTCTGGACGGGAGAGGTGACTAAAGGACTGCTGTGCGGGATGGTGAAGCTGGACTTGCTGGATAAGAATGGCACTGTGACTAAGTTGGAGCTCAAGGACGTAGAGTTCTCACCCGCTGGAACGGTGAACCTGATCAGCCTAGGTAAGCTGGAAAGCGAGGGTTGGACACCTTCGTTCAGTTCGGCTGGGGTAACACCTCGCAAGTGCTGGCTGGATTCTACTGTTGGACGCTTAGAATTTGTGAAAGCTGGATCTCACTACTGGTTGGAAACGGAGACACCGGAAGACTTGGTTATGGCTACGCTGAACGCTGATGCAAGCCCGCTGATGCGGTGGCACGAGCGCTTGGGACATCTTAACGTGGCTGCTATCAAGATGATGGTGGACAAGAACATGGTGGATGGCATGAATATACCGGAGGAGCTGTTCAAGAAGCAGTTTCAGTGTCTCACGTGCATGTCAGCGAAGAGAAGACGCATGTCCTACAAGAAGAGCGCCAAGGACAAGCGGACGAAGGTAAATTACGAACGCTTGATGTCTGACACCTGTGATATGGGCAAGTATATACCTGGATCTGGTGGAATTCGCTACTTTCAGCTCATACAAGACGAAGGCTCAAGGTACAAATGGTGCTACCCTATTAGACGGAAGAGTGACGCGAATGTGAATACCATGAATTTGATGGCGAAGCTGATTGCACAAGGACATCGGATCAAGACGTTTTCCAGTGACGGCGGTGGAGAGTTTGTGAACGCGGAGTTGGAGGAGTTCCTGAAGAAGCATGGCATTGACTTCATCCCCACTCACGCGTACACGCCGGAGGAGAATGCACTTGTGGAAAAACTGAATGGTGTGTTGGCTAATAAGACGAGAACGGCGATGCAGGCGGCTAACCTACCGACGAAGCTTTGGCCAGAAGTTCTGCAGTATATTGTGGATATAGACAATCTAAGTTCAACCAAGGCGCTTAACGGACAGACCCCGTCGGAGAAGTTATATGGCAAAAGGCCAGACTTGACCAAGGTTCGTGTCTGTGGTTCTGTGGGATTTGTGTACGTGACGAAGCGGAAGGATAAGCTGAGCCCGAAGGCGGAACCGGCGCTGTTATTAGGATTCGCTCGGACGGCGCCTGGCTATCGACTTCTGCACCTGCGGACTGGACGAATTGTAGAAGCACGGGATGTGAAGTTCAGAGAGGACGTGACAGTGAGCAGGAAGTACCTGGACGCACTCTTGGTGGGAAGGCAGAGGACGTACGACTTCATTCCCTTTGTACCCCTGCCAGTGGAGTTCGTCGCAAAGGAAGATGTACATGAAGAGGCAGCACGCGCGGTGAGCCGCAGCTTATCGGATGCAGGAACGTCGAGACTTTGGGAGTCTACGAGGGATGACTTAGTTGAAGAAAGCTCCTCGAGTGACGACTCGGAAGAAGACGGAGTGCTAGGACAAGCTGGAGCCGGACAACAACATGGAGTTGGACGACAAGCCGGAGCTGGACAAGCTGGAGGTGGACAAGCCGGAGCTGGACAACATGCTGGAGGTGGACAAGCTGGAGGTGGACAAGCTGGAGCTGGACCTGTTCAACCACAAGCAGCAGCAGTACCAGCGAACCTTCAAGCGCAACGAAGAGGTGGACGACGACGCAGAAACCCACCACAACCTACCAGAAGATCTACAAGAATAAGGAGGCCGAACGTGAGGCTCGGCGGTTACCAGATGATGATGGATGCTATGACTGATCCTCTTACTGTGGAGGAGGCGATGAACTCGCCCCAGTGGAGCTACTGGAAGGAGGCACTAAGGAAGGAATACGAATCTTTGGTGAAGAACGGGACCTGGAAACTCGTCGACAGGCCGAAGGACTCAAACGGAAACCCGACTAAAGTGCTCACTACCAAGTGGGTACTCAAGGTTAAACGTAACGAACATGGAGAAGTGGTGCGGTACAAGGCAAGGCTGGTGGTACATGGGTTTAAGCAACGATACGGACTTGAATACTGGAAAACCTACTCGCCTGTAGCTCGCTGGACTACTATGCTGCTTGTACTACTGGTGGCTATGATTCTCGGGCTGGACGTCGACCAGGTAGACTTCGAGACGGCATTCCTGAACAGCGTGATGCACGGCGTGAAGATTTACATGCAGCAGCCGGCTGAATTTGACGATGGGACTGATAGGGTGTGTTTGCTTCTAAAAGGTATCTACGGACTCAAACAGGCGGCAAGATTGTGGTACTTGACATTACACGAGAGTCTGGAAGAATTGGGCATGAAGCGCAGCGTGTTTGACGTGGGTCTCTACTATATGTGGGTCAACGGGAGATTGCTGATGCTGACTGTGTATGTGGACGACGTCATGATCATTGGAGACCGCAAGGACATCGATGACTTGAAGGCGGAATTGAAGAAGAAGTTTACGCTGAAGGATTTGGGTCCGGTGCACTACTTGCTTGGAATGGAGGTGATCTACAAGCCAGGAGAGCTGTTGTGCATTTCTCAGACTGCCTACATCGACAAAGTGCTGAGGAGATTTCAGATGACGGAGGCGAAGACCGTGAGATCGCCACAGGAGCACAATGAGAAGGTACTGCCTATCGAGAGAGATGAAGACAAGATCAACAACAAGGACCTGCAGTACCAGGAATTGATAGGTGCTCTACAGTACCTAGTGACCTGTACGCGGCCGGACATCTCTAATGCAGTGAGGAATTTGAGTCGACACGCGAGCAGTTACACAAAAGAAAACTATGCGGCGGCCAAGAGAGTGCTTCGGTATTTGAAAGCCACAAGAACCTACGGACTGGTGTACTTGAAGGACATGACTAACAAGGACAGTGAACTGGAAGTGAGTGCGTACTGCGACGCCGACCATGCGAACTGCCCGGACACGTCGCGATCAGTGACGGGATACGTGCTCAAGCTGAACGGACACAGCTTCGGATTCAAAAGCAAGATGCAGGCTTCAGTCACAGATGATACCTGCAAGTCGGAACTAGTGGCGGCGAGTATGTGCGTGGAGGACCTGTTATGGGCAGCTAAGTTGCTAAAGGAGCTCAAGTTGAAGCCAAGGTGCAGCAAGTTGCTCATGGATAATCAGAGTACCATCAAGGTATGCTCAGACGCCGGAAACTTCGATGGCGTGAAGCGCTACGCTAAGAAGAGTCGCAAGATCGCGGAACTCGTAGATAAGAAGAAGGTGGACATCGAGTACGTGTCGACGGAGAACAATATCGCCGACATGTTCACCAAGGCTCTGGGCCCTCAGCGATTTGAAAAGCTGCGGTGGCAACTCGGAGTGAAAGACATTGAAGACGTGAGGAAGCGTCTCAAGGATAAGGAAGGCGCTCAAGAGTGTCTGCACGATGAAGGCGTGGTTAAGCGTCCAAGCGTGGTCTTGGTCAAGTACCAAGGAAGGAAAGCTGCGGTAAAGTGGCGCAAAACGTCGTATCGGGTCGCTACCGAGGATGGCGGAAGGCAATCACATGAGCACGGTTCGGCTTAAATGCTGATGTTGCAGATCGGCTTCGAGCTGGTGGTGATGACACGGAGGCTTAGTTCCGGGGGAGTATGAGACAGAGGGCTCTGGACCAAAGAAGAACTTTCGCCTGTGTCAAGGTACATCAGTCTGGTAAAGGGCTGGTGCAGATTGAGAACTATCTTGATAGATGGGTTCTTGGTCTAAAGGGGGTTTTGATGCCTGATGGCTTTCCTCCTCTTGCTGCGGTCAGAGCAGTAAGTATATAAGAATCAATATCACTTTTTGGTTATACCAAGAACTACTCAATTGCTTTCCCTTACCTTTTGCTGAAGTGGAGACTGTAGGAGCAGACGCACGGCCTGGAGACGACACTGAAGTACCTGCAGAACAACAAGCAGGACAAGGAGACGCGTTAAGAGCTGTTAGAAAAGATACGTTGGGTCTCGAGTAGGGACATTGTCAGCGTCAAGAAACAGCACTCGCTCGAAATGACTGCTGTAAACAGCGTGCACTTTCGCTCCAAAGCCAGTGGCCCATTGATCATCAATCTTGTGAAAGGAGATGTCACCACCTTCGGTTGAGTTAGCCAACTTTAACAATGGAGAAAGAGCTTCAGAACCCACGCGAATTTCCTGCTCTCGGAACCAGACTTCAATAGGAAGGTGACAGCCCAGAACAGTACGAAGAGCGCGAAGTGTAGCATACGCGCTTGCGATTAATTTTGGATACACCACGATGACAATCCCATCGCGTGGTGAGCTACTAGCGGCATCCAGCACATTGGGAAGAGTGAAGTCGGGCGCGAGCGCTTTGTCCGCAGCTTCAATAGATTCCACTTGGTATTTGACAAAGTCTGGGGCCTCAGTGCATCGGAAAGTTGCGTCAAAACGGAGACTGGCACAGTATCGCTTCATAACACGAAACAGCTCTCCCGTGTCTTCGTCTTCCACTTCGCAATAGCCGGACATTGAATTCGGAACCACATTGTAGCAGCCCTTGTCGTTCTCAGGCTCACGGGGTCCGTGTGGAGAGCAATGGCTGGTTGCACGCCAGCCAATACATTTCAATCGCCGCTTTACCTTCTCGTCTGCTGGTAGCATTTTCACTACGCGTGCGTGCTCTTCGGCCTGAGTAATCGCGTCTTTGGGATCGAGTTCAGAAGCCTGGTCGTTGGCAGGGCTCTCCTCAGGCTGTTCTGTTGGTTTCTCTTCACGTACTGGAGGGACCAAAGTTGCTATTTCGTCTTTTGCACTTCCTGTAGTGGTCAACAAGAATTCTGTACGCATTAACTGCAGCTCTTTGGCTTCACTCACGACGGTGTTCACAGCAGATTGGAAAGTGGTGTGGGCATCAGATCCGTCGGCAGTGTTTAAGTGAGTTACAGACCAGAACAGCAACAGTGAAGTGTAGATAGCTCCACCGAAAAGAAGACACTTTAAGATCAATCTTCTTCGTGGAATTGACGATGCAGCAGCAACACTAGATGTTTCAGGTAACAACGAGGCTGCCACTGGGTCACTCGCTGTAACTGGAATCGCAGTAGCCTGACTTGTCACCCGCGGCCTCAGCAATCGGTCCGTCTCGTCCTGTGTCATGTCTAGCAAGTTCAAGTCTGAGGTGGCAGCTTGACTTTATCGTCCGTGTCCACTTGGAGCAGATCATTTTCATCATTCGCGCAGGATATCGACTGCACCGGATGAGATATGGATCATCGTATGATAACCGAGGGACAGCTGAGACCACGTATATGTGCCTGTCGAATCGGTCGTCATTTGGCCGAGATGTCATGCACGTTGACGTAGTGCGTTGACAAACACGGCATAAGTAGCCATGGTCCTATGGAAAATTGGTCCATTTATTCTATCGTTAAATTCTCGCCTGCTGTGGTTATAAGTTATGTATGCTGCAGTGTCTTACGTCTTTGAAGTTTAGGCCATCAGAGCCGCCGCCTCCTTCGCAAAACGCCGCAGCTTCGTCTCCAAACCGGCAAACGTGAGGTTGGCAATTTCCTGGACGTAGAAATTTGGGTTGGAGCCAATGTGTCTCTGCCCGTAGCAGTGTTGGTCTTGGAACTGCGGCTCGGCACTGTAAGCCTCTATCACGTAGTCTGAGCGCAGGGCACTGCTTTTGAACGACAACAAGTGCGTCCAAATGATTTTGTCAGGGTATCCGTCGGGCTCAGGAGCCTCCGTTGGTGCCGGCGTCATCTCTGCAAGCTCCGCTTCCACCTCACCCCAGTTGGGTGTCAAACGTCCGTAGCCATTCTGTGTCCTCTCAGCTGCCAGCTTCTCCCTTGCTCTTGTCAATGCTTCGCTCCGGACATTTAATGTTGTTGTTTGCTTCGGCATTCCCGTGAGTTTGTGCGAGTTCCGGTGCATGAAGATCACTTCTCCCTCAGCATCGTGCTGTACCATCGTCATACCGCAGAAATTGCCGTCGATCACCTTTCCAGCTACTGCCGGTGGCCGCTGGATCATGTGAAACGAGGCGTTTTGATGCATCCATGCGAAGCGAAAGAGATCTTTGTCACCATGCGCGAGTTTGAAGCTGTCAAAGAGATTCGGACGGTGGAATGCGTAGAAGGACAGCACTTCCATGGGAATCGTGTGTCGCCGCCGGTCAATAAGGAGTTGGCCGCTCTCCTGCTCGAACATGTCGACGAACGGGAAGCCCAGGAACTGCCAAACCAAAGACTGGTGGTGGATATTGAAGATCGTATTGTCAGGGTGCCAGAAGTCCGGCCAGAAGACAGCTCCAGTCTCAACGAATTCAGAAGAGTTGAACAAGAAGCTCGGGTCTCGTACAGGCACATTATCCGCGTCTAGGAAGAGGATACGTTCGAGAAAGCTGTGGTAAATGGCGTAGACTTTCGTGCCGTAGCCAAAAGCCCTCGCATCGTTAATCTCGTGGAACGTGATGCCTCCGATAGTATCCGAGCTTGCCAGGTTTTTCAGTGGAGCTAAAGCTTTGCGGGTTGATCGCATTTCGTCCGGTCGGTAACACAATTCAATTGGGAGCTGACAACCAAGCACGTCTCGGAGGGTTCGCACTGTGGCGTACGCACTAGCCAACAGCTTGGGATACACAACCATGACAATGCCATCTCGACCGCCTGGCTGGTTGACATTCACTCCTTCCACAATAGGAACTACGTGGGGGAGTGAAAAACCCGGGACGGAAGCTTTCTTGGCCACTTCATTCGCTCGGATAGGGAATTTCACGAATTCGGCAGCATCCAGACAACGGAACCTGGCATCTTTGTGTACACTGTTGCACGTACGTTTCACCACGCGAAATACTTCACCTGTGTCCTTGTCCTCCAGTTCACAATAGCCAGACTGATCAACCGGCACTGGTTTACCACAGGGCAGGTCCAAACTTGGTAGCCGCTCACCGTCAGGGTCACAGTCGCTCGTAGCCTTCCACCCACGACACCTCAGCCGCGCGTCCACCTTCTTCTTCTCCTTCTTGTCCGCGGGCGTCATCTTCGCATGCATCTCGGCTTCCTGGGCCTTAGCCACTGCAAGAGCTGCTCGAATTGAGATTTCCCGGGCCGATAACTGATCTACCGGAGGTGATTTCTTGGTTTTAAGTGGGGCCATTGGAGATTCCGTCGGTTCTTCCAGGACGGTTGCTTGTGTCACTACAGGGGCATCCAACCGCCCCAACCAAGTAGCATTCCAACAGACTAACAACGTGATGTAGAGCGCCCCTGCCAACAGCACTAGCACCAGCCTCAGGCGCCAGCGCACTGGCCGCACAGCCATGAGCGGCACTTGTCGTTGTGGCAGCGGCGAGTGGCTCACTGTCCTCGACCGGAGTTCATGTAGGCCTTGCTCCATCTCGAGTGGAAACCGGAAGTGATAGACCGATCATCATCACGGCCTCTGATCCGGTCTGGGTGATAGGCGGGCATCGCGCACAGAGACCATGCCGTCATTCCGACAGTTTGCATGGAAAGCGTTAGACAACAATGATTCTACTGAAGTATTGCGATAAGTTAATACACCTACATCTATGCTTTCTTGATATCGACTGCTTCGGCAGCAAAGCGGCGTAAGTTCGTCTCGAGTCCAGCGAAAGGAAGGTCGGCCACTTCCTGAGCATAAAAATGCTTGCTCTTGCTCACGTTGCGCTCACCGTAGCAATTCTGGGCCTTGGGGAATTCCGGGTCGGCGTTGTACGTCTGCACGTAGTAGTTCTCCTGTTTGGAAGTGTTCTTGAACGACAGCAAGTGCGTCCATACAATCGAGTCTGGGTATCCGTCAAGCTCAGGTGGCTCAACTGTTGGTGCTGGTGTCTCCTCTGCCTGTACAAGCGCGTCCAGCTCGGACCAAGGTGGAATCTCCTTGCCTTCCTTTCGATACCTTTGCCGGATCTCTGATTTCTTCCTTGACCGAGCAATAGCTCGAGTCCTGTAGTCCACTTCTTCTCGAAGAGGTTCGCCCATGAGTTTGTGGGAATTTCGGTGCAGGAACAGTACTTGTCCCTGGGCGTCGTGCTGAACCATGGTTAAGCCGCAAAAACTCTCGTTGATTGTCTTCCCAGCCAAGGCTGGAGCAGCTTGGATCATGTGGAACGGCGCTCCAAGCTTAAGCCATGCGAGACGGAAGAGATCTTTGTCACCGTGGACAAGTTTCATAAGGTCGAAGTGGCTGGGCCGGTGAAATGTGTAGAACTTGACGAGTTCCAGCGCTTCTGCATGTCGCCGGCGGTCGATGAGGATCTGGCCGCTCTCCTGTTCGAACATGTTGATAAACGGCATGTCAACCAACTCCCACAAGAGTGACTGACTGTGGATATTGAAAATGGTCCGTCCAGGATGCCAGAAGTCCGGCCAGAAGACAGCTCCGTTCTGGGTAAACTCGGGCGAGTTAAACAGGAACGTCGGGTCTCTTGAAGGCACGTTATCGGCATCCAAGAACAGGACCCGCTCGAAGTAGCTGTTGTATATCGCGAACACTTTTGCACCATAGCCAGTAGCGTGCCAATCCGTGATCTCGTGGAAACTCATAGTGGAAGTCTCGTTATCTGCTGCCAACGCTGTAAGAGGCTTCATTGCATTCGGGTCTGCGTTCATCTCAGCACTACGGTACCAGATCTCGATTGGCAGGCGGCATTTCAACACTTCACGTAGCGTTTTGATCGTCGCATAGGCACTTGGGATCAGCTTCGGATACACGACCATTACGATGCCGTCACGCCCTAGCTCACCAGTTGAGTTTTCAATATTCGGAAGCATAAAACCTGGAGCAAGCGCGTTGTCCGCAGCCTCACGTGCTTTATGGTGAAAGTTGACAAAGTTGGCAGCTTCAGAGCAGCGAAAGCTCATCTCCCACCTGGAGCTGCTGCAATAGCGTCGCATCACTCGGAACCGTTCACCAGTCTGCTCGTCTTCCACTTCGCAGTAGCCAGAGTGGCCATGCGGAACCAATTTCGTGCAAACAAAGTCGTTCTCAGGCTGTCGAGGGCCGTAAGGGCTGCATCCAGCTGTGGCTTTCCAGCCTAAACACTTGAGTTTTCTCTGTTTCGTCTCATTCTTTGGCAGTAACAGCACATCTCGAGCTTGTTCTTCTGCTTCCTGTCGCCGTCTCTCCTCTTCGGCTAGTTGAGACCCGGAAGCTTCTGAGTGAGCAGAGTTAGCAGACCCTTCCGCCTCCATCTTGGCCACCACAGCTTCTCTCGCTAGACGTAGCGCCTCTCGCACTTGAGAAGCCTCCATGGGGATGTCGATTGCTGCTTGTGTGGGGATCGGTGTAGCTTCATACGAGACTTCGTCTTCCTGTTTCGTTTCGTCGCCTTTCGACAACTTAATCTTCTCCTGTGCCTGTTGTCGCTCTTCGTCTGTCTCCGGGTTGTTGGCAGCCTTCAGAGCCGCCGCTAAGTCCATTGTGCCGCCTACTTGTTGGGGTTCCACCCTGTTAACGCTCGCCTCGGACGCTGCTGAGTCGGAGCCAGTGCGCATCGCACTGAGGTTCTGCGAGGACCAGATCAGCATCGCAATCGCGTACACTGCGCCACTCAGTAACAGAAGCCGAGGTAACCACCGCGTAGCACTGTACGGTTGCAACGCATGAGCGGATGACGACGTCGTGCGGTGAGGCAGTAGAACAGCTCCCGGCGCTTCAACGTCAGCCTCTGGTGCGCTCGCAGTGTTGGTGCGAGGCCGTAGCAGCGAGTCCACCTCCATTGTCTTACAAGGAGCGAGGACGATTGACTAATGTGGAGGCATGGGGCGCTCGCAGATTGTGACGCACGTCGAGACCAGAGGGATTTTTTGGTAGAGATTTGTTGGGATGCCGTATGGCGATGGAACGACTTGTGCTTTGTATTGAAGTACATGAACAATTGTATCCAAGTCCTCACCGATCTTCAGCAGCATGCGCAGGTGCGTTTGACTCTCATGCCAAAAGTTGTAGCGCCACCGCCGTATTCACACACTTGCAAGAATATCCTCAGGTGAGCCGGGCACAGAAACAGCTGAAGCACCAGCAAAGTGTACCTGCTGTGGGTGTCAATTGATGTTTGTCACTATACTCGACGTTACCCACGCAGCACTATCGTCCGGTAATCCCAGCTTGCTCGTAAAATCGAGCGCCTTCCATGGCGAAACGCCGCAGCTCCGTCTCAAGCCCGGCGTAACTGAGGTTGGCGAACTCTTGGATGACAAAGTGCTGGCTCTGGTTTAAGTAGCGCTGGCCGTAGCAATTCTGTCCGTGCTCAAAGTCTGGATAAGCCTCATACGAACGAATACGGTAATCTGATCGGCGAGATGTGTTTCTGAGAGAAACCAAATGCGTCCAGATCGCCATATCAGGGTAACCATCGGGCTCTGGCGCCTCTAAAGTCGGCGATGGCGTCTCCACTAGAGCTTCATCTTTCCTGTCGAGCGTGATTCGATCTGCCTCGGCCATCTTCATACGCAGTCGCTTATTACGTGCACGTCGAATGGCAGCAGCTTTCATATTGACAGCCTTTCGTCGTGGAGTGCCCATGAGTTTGTGCGAGTTGCGATGGAGGAAAAGAACCTCACCCTTTGCATCAAACTGCACCATCGTCATACCACAAAAGCTGCCATTCACAACTTTGCCAGCGACGGCAGGTGGGGACTCGATCATGTGGAATGTAGCCCCCAGTTTAAGCCAAGCGAACCGGAAGAGGTCCTTGTCACCGTGCGCCAGCTTCATCTTGTCAAAGTGGTTCGGTCGATGCAAGGTGAAAAACTTCACAAGTTCCATTGATGCCGCGTGCCTCCTTCGATCGACCAGAAGTTGACCGCTCTCCTGCTCGAACATACTGACGAATGGCAAGTCTAGCAGCTCCCATATGAGAGAGTGTGGCTGGATGTTGAATATTGTCTTGCCTGGGTGCCAGAAATCCGGCCAAAACACTGCCCCGGTATCTTGAAATTCAGGTGAGTCAAACAGGAAACTTGGGTCTCGCACCGGGACGTTGTCGGCGTCTAGAAACAACACGCGCTCGAAAAAGCTGTGATAAATGGCAAACACCTTGGTCGCGAAGCCCGTCACTCCCGGCTCGCTGATCTCTCGAAACGTGATGCTTCCGTCTTTCTTGCTCGACCACTTTTGGAGCTGTGCAAATGCTTCAGGGAAATACTTCATTTCTTGCGGTCGAAACCAGAGTTCAATAGGCAGCTGGCAGTCCAGTACTTCGTGTAGAGCTCTGATCGTAGCGAAAGCGCTTGCCAACAGCTTTGGATACACCACCATAACAATGCCGTCTCGTGGCTGCTGCTGGTAATCTGCTTTGATATTGGGCAGCAAAAAATTGCCGTCCTGCGCTTTCGCCGCCGCTTCTCGTGATTTTTGAGGGAAAAGCGCAAAGTCCCACGCCTCGGAGCAGCGAAACCTTGCAGTGTCCCTCACGCTTGAGCAGTGGCGTTGCATGACACGGAAGTTCTCTCCTGTGTCTTTATCTTGGACCTCGCAATAGCCGGAAGCACCGAATGCGATCACCCTATTACAGGTTTCATCTAAACTGGGCAATCTTGGTCCATCAGGACTGCAGTTATCCGTCGCTCTCCAGCCGATACACCGCAATCTTCTAAGTTTCGTCTCCCACACAGGAAATGGCTTGAGTGTTTTGGCGTGAGCTTCTGCCTCTGTAATCGCTTGCTCATCCCTCTCAATAGAAGCGTTGAATTGATGCAGAAACTCCATTTCCAGCTCTGCAAACGCGAAATCCGTCCGCAACTCGCGATCTGCGTGTGACTGTAGATACCTCAACTTATCTTCATCCAGATTAGAGGCAGAGATGAAACTATCCAAATTTCCAATGAAACTTTTGTCGCCTCTCCTTCTGTAAGTGTAGCTGAACCAAATGAGTAGGAACAAAGTGTACATCACGCATCCAAACGGTAACAATCGCTTCCACCGCCGCATAGATGACGGATGAGACGATGAAGCTCTAACATATTTAGGAAGAAGAGGTCCTGCATTAACCACCGGGTCTTTGTGGTTGCTTGTGGCTCGTGGACGCCGCTCAGCGACCATCCTTCGCACTGGTTATTGACACTTGAAATGCATCACGGGAGAGTGTCTGCCTGAATGATTGCACCTGATTCATGTGGTGCACATTTATTGAAATAAGGTAATATCAGCTTCAACTTATTGTGCGTGCATGTGCTGCACATGGTTCACTAGAATAACGGCGTCAAGTGTGACGAAGCGGCAGTGCGGACATTTATGCTTCTCGTCTTCAGCAGGTCCTTGAATTTCTGTGGGGGGCAACGTCACCACTGGCACTGTCGGCTCCAAGCCGAATATCCGACTGCCTCCCAGCACTGCGATCGACCGTTCCAAAGGGTTCTCGGGGTTGGCCACTGGTACGTTGTTGTTGTGGATGGTCTCCACGTGATCGACCATTAACACAGCGTCAGGGGTGACAAATGGGCAGTAGGGACATCGAGTTGGCCCAGTCGTAGTCGTTGCAGCCTGGTACGCCGGGTGATATGCAGCTCCAGTCATGGCAGCTTGAGCAGGATACTGTTCCCGTCCACGTCTTGTAGTAGCACCTTGTTTCTTTCGGCCATGGAACCAACGCGTGACTAAGGCAATCAGAATCAGCACAACGAATGTGCCACCAACGATAATAGCAACCGCCCAAGCCGACCAAAACGATTTGTCTTCACTGGTAGCAGCAGCCGATCCGGACATGGAGCCGATTGCGCTGGACGACGCAACAAAAGCGAATTTCTGCACTTCTGCCAGCAACACACTGCGGCCATAAACAACAGCCTCGACCACAATCTCGCCATTGGCTCCGAGTGCTGGGCTATCTGTTACGTTGCTGGCACTGCCACTGTCACTGCCACTGCTACTGCTTAGATTCTTCCCAGTGGCAGCAGCGTACAGGTCGGCGTAGGAAACCTGCACCATCTCGACGTTGTTCTTGGAATCCCGTCCCGTGCTCGAATCGGCTGTCAGTGGACCAAATGTCTTGGTACTATTGCGAACACGAACGACAAGGTCCAAATCGTGCTGTAACTGCGACGTCGCCTGGGTTGAACCTGGTGGGTCTGTCCACACGAGAGTCGCGCGCAGATCAACATCGCGAGCAACTGTGAACGAAATGACCATCTCAGCTTGGTGCGATACAGATGGTTCGCTGTTTTCCGTCGAATTCGGCAAGAAATACAGCGACGGAAGTCCATCATTGCTAGTATTCCCGCCCCTGAAATCAACAATGTTGGTTAGATTTGGTTTGCCGTAGCCCTGGTAGACATCAGGGAATGTCACAGCAGTAGCATCCGAGGCCAAACTCGAGCAAGAAACAACGCCGCTAGCAGGAAGCGCAGCCATCCGCTGTTGTAGCGAGTCTCCGCTGTGAATAATTAAAGCTTTGAGCAACGACGCAGGCACAGTGCTCATGGCGTATGCTGCATTCTTGGTGCCATTTTTCCACCAGCCATCGCGTAACCACTCGTAAAGAAGAACAGCCACACCAGTAACTACCGGTGTAGCTTGAGATGTGCCTTGAAGAGAGCAGGTTGCTGAACTTTCCTTTGTCGATCCTGGAGCTTCGGATTGGCTTGAAGTGAGACTCATACCGGGAGCAACTATGTCAGGTTTTAATCTCCCGTCTGTTGTAGGTCCCGCTGAGGAAAATGCTGCCACTGTGTGTTCGTTGAAAATATCGGAACAGGCGTAATCCGTAAAAGAAGCGGCCGAATTGAGTGAAGCACCAACCGATATCACATTTTTTGCACCTGATGGCGATGAAATAGTTCGTTGGCCAGTGATTGAAGATTCACCACTGTTGCCTGCTGCCACGACTACCAGAATCTCTGGGTTTTCATAAATAAAGGCGTCTAAATCCCTTGCTTGTGAGCTATAGTCCGATCCAGGCGTACCCCACGAGAATGAGAAAATTTTAGCTCCAGCGTCTATCTGACTCTCCAACAGGTCCTTGGCATCTGCAGGTGTGGCCAACGACACAGCACAATTGAGCTTGCCCACGCACGAATCATCCTGTGTCCCAATATCCATGAATGCAATCCGTGACTTGTCCGCAATTCCCAGATTGGCTTGCTTCCCGCTGAAAGAGCTGCCAGCAACGAGTCCAGCGACGTGAGTCCCGTGACCACAGGTGATTGTCTCGGCTTCATCAGCTTTGTTTGCCCAGGCGTTGTACATCACCACTTTACGAGCTGAAAGTACCATTCCGGAAAACACATCGCGGTCATCCTGATCAAATTGGTCGTGGTAAAGATACAACCCCGTGTCCGTGATGCCTACTACGACGTCATTGCCTCGAATACCGGCCTCTCTAGCAGAATCCACACCCACAAGATTTGGCACGTAAGTATCCAGGCGTCTATGACTTTGCAGTCGAGTCCAGCGTTCACGTTCTTCTCCTCGGAGCAAGTTCTGTGTAATCTCATGCCGTTCGTCCATCCACTCGACCGAGCTTTCACCAACAGCTAGCGCCACAATATTTGTCCATGTCCTTAGATCCTGCAGTGGCTTTGTAAAGAGCGATTTAGGCTGGAGTTTGTCCGTCTCAAACACGTTCAAAAGTCCAAAAAGTTCGCTCGCACGTTTTTCAAGCGACGTCAAAACTGTTTGTTGATCAGCTCCCTGTACTAATCTGATCTCCATCGCCGGTGCGGCCACTGACGACACATTTCCACTCACCCCCTGCGTCATCCTGTAGCTTAACTGAGCAGCACTTCGTGCGAATGGCATGAGCTTCAGAATCCCCGGCAGGTCCAGCACTTTATCCACGCACTCCAGTGCTCGAATCTGTTCTGCTACGTCCTTCTTAGCATGTACCAACACAACTGTGTTCTCCCCAGACTGTCCCCTCTCTTTGTCAGCAGTGGCACTTCATTCTCCTCACTCTTCTCCCATAAACTCTGTATCGACGCAATGCACGCTCTATCATGGTCTCCCACCTGCCCATTAACCAATTTCACTAGTCTGGGTTTTCGTTCCGCCTTCTCCTCCTGCTCCGAGTCGTCATCCTGTACAGTCGGCAGTAATTTATCCTGTAGAAACGCCAATTGGCAAGCGTCGGCCGTGACGCTGTCTCCGCCCAGCATAGCGTCGTACGCCTGGAAGAAGGCGTCATGGAAACCCTGAAAAACCTGTGCGCTGTCCGCGGCCGACAACGTCAGCGAGAACGCCAGCGTCGACGCGTTCTGCTCCACACTGTTACACGAAATCACATCGATTTGTTGACTATCAGATATTAATTCCTCCAAATTGCGTCGACGGCCACAAAGTGCTGTAGAACACTGCGACGTCCGGGAAAGCAGCGCTGGGGAGCAGTGGAAGGCGCAAAAAGCGGTGGCGTCTGCGAACTCGAGCCCCTGCGCGTCCTGCAGAGCTGAGCAGCGCCCGATCAGACCCAGTGAGAGCACGAAGCCCCTGGTAACCTGCATGGGGTCCTTCGCCGTGGTTTAGACACCGTGGGCAAGTTGCTCAATGGTGTTTCTCAAGGCACTTTCTATTTTCTGTTCGCAAAAGGCAACTGTCGCGTGGCGTCGTAGGGGCTTACAAATTTCAAGTATAAGAAGCACCTTTGATGGTTCCTCAGATTTTAATTTTCAGATTTTGCGACTGAAAATGGTGTGTTTTTTAGATCCGGAACTCTCCCGCCGTCTCTACGTCGACCTTTTCCTGCCGTCGCCACGCTTCTTGTAAGGTTTCCTCCTTCAAAAGGTCCTTCAAGATGGACGCACAGTTTCGTTTTAGGTTGAAACTTTCAGCGAGAAGTCAAGCAGCCGTCACGACGTTGACGTCCATCCATTACCAGCCGCACGCAAACTTTTAGCCTCCTTTCTGATGGATTTCCGGCTTGCACTTACTGGTGTACTACTTCTTCTTCTACTACTACTACTACTACTACTACTACTACTACTACTACTACTACTACTACTACTTCTACTACTACTACATGTACTGGTACGTATGTGCACTTGACAGTTTGAATTACGCATCCGCCTTTTGCTTAGCAATTTGGTAAGCGTTCGAGAGTATCAGAGAGGTAGAGATTCGCCACTGGCGATGGCCACTGGTCATTGACCAGATGCTGGACGTAAGGTACAAGGCGCTAACACAGGGAGTTCCTCACAGCACAAGTGGTGAAACGATGAGCGACCTGGATGACGAAGCTATCCAACTACGTACTGGAACTGGGTACATGTACTACCGTCCAGCACATGTACATGTGTGTACCACATTATTTCCAGGGACCTAATCGCATTTTAGGCTATGACAAAAATCATATCAATAATTTGCTATGACCAAAATCATATTTTTGCTGGGCTGTGCTGGGACACAATCATAATCACACTGTGATATCTAACCCAAAAAATCGAAACGAGTCTCCGTCGTTATTCGTTTGAAAAGAACGTATACTTGTTTGTGTTATCAACAAACAAACAGGATGAGTCTTCATCTACGGTGTTGGATTGAGTTGCTTCGATTCGTACACTCTGCGAGGAGATACTCCCCGCCGTTTACGTATTGTACTACGTAGTAACTTCTTTGGATAGTGTCGCTTAACCATGACGTTCTCTGAAGCCCTTAAAGTATCTGACGAGATCAGCAGGCACATGCTGCGGGAGATGCTCCCAGGTATGTCCATCCCGTTTCCATCTTCGGGCCACTTGGTACCGGTACCAGTCATCACCCAACATTTTTTTCATCTTCTCGGCGGAGAACAGATTTGCCCCGTACTTCCTCTCTTCCTCGTCATCTTCTAGAAGTCCTTCTTCGTCATCTCCGAGTAGTTCCCCTTCATCATGCTCGCTTCGAAGGAGTCTCTTGTTCTCGCCAGTGAGAATTTGCGAGGACTGAACAACGTCCACGTTCCCACTGGTCTGAATGGTCTTTGTCGCCTCGGTGCTGGTTGCAAGAAGGACGACCGCAAGAGCCACGAGGTTCTTGATGAAGAGACGCATGGCTGAAATTCGGATGCTGAATCTTGGTGACTGGAGGAAAATTGCGGAATGATCGAGTACCGCACAAACTCGTGGACCGGCCGGTTGCTGTCGGGCTACCATGATAATTTCGGTCGCTGAGTGACACTACTTCGTGTGACACGTCCGTAATCCAGAGTACAAGTACATACATGTAGAAGTTATTAACTTACTGTAAACCTGAGTGCATGAACATATAAACGCATATCCCATCCTATGACCACCGTATTACGGTGATGGTCACCGTGGCCCGGTCCGTAATCGACACTAAACAGTCTACCTACATGTACATTCGTTTTTCAAAAGACAGATTATGTATGTATGTATGTATGTATGTATGTATGTATGTATGTATGTATGTATGTATGTATGTATGTATGTATGTATGTATGTATGTATGTATGTATGTATGTATGTATGTATGTATGTATGTATGTATGTATGTATGTATGTATGTATGTATGTATGTATGTATGTATGTATGTATGTATGTATGTATGTATGTATGTATGTATGTATGTATGTATGTATGTATGTATGTATGTATGTATGTATGTATGTATGTATGTATGTATGTATGTATGTATGTATGTATGAATGTATGTATGTATGTATGTATGTATGTATGTATGTATGTATGTATGTATGTATGTATGTATGTATGTATGTATGTATGTATGTATGTATGCATTGGGTGCCTGCCATATATCGCTTAAAACCGTCTTAAACGGAGAGTCTAAATTTGTCTCTAAATATAAATTGTGTAGAGGTCGAAATATGTGAGAGGTCGCTAGATATGCTGGTCAGTTGCCAATTAAGAGATGACCTTACTGAAACTAAGGTAACATTTATGTTGTTGCAAAATAAAGGTGCGAAGTGACTCTTCATCTGCTGACACGATATCTACGCCTCTCGAGTATTAAGTCTCTTAAATATTTTAAGAAGTTGGATTAAGCAGTATTTGGCAGGCACCCATTCTGTGTGTGGACTATTTAGTGTCGATTACGGACCGGGCCACGGTGACCATCACCGTAATACGGTGGTCATAGGATGGGATATGCGTTTATATGTTCATGCACTCAGGTTTACAGTAAGTTAATTAACTTCTACATGTATGTACTTGTACTCTGGATTACGGACGTGTCACACGAAGTAGTGTCACTCAGCGACCGAAATTATCATGGTAGCCCGACAGCAACCGGCCGGTCCACGAGTTTGTGCGGTACTCGATCATTCCGCAATTTTCCTCCAGTCACCAAGATTCAGCATCCGAATTTCAGCCATGCGTCTCTTCATCAAGAACCTCGTGGCTCTTGCGGTCGTCCTTCTTGCAACCAGCACCGAGGCGACAAAGACCATTCAGACCAGTGGGAACGTGGACGTTGTTCAGTCCTCGCAAATTCTCACTGGCGAGAACAAGATAGCAGCTTTCGCGTTCTAGTCTGCGTAGTTATAGTCGGCACTACACTTGTAGTATCCAGTGCAATCGCCGGATAGCTCCCTTGGTGCCGTACGAGTTGCCGTGCGCGTAGACAGAAGTAGACTTAGTCGGTAGGAGGATAAATCCAAAGTGTTATTCAATCTTATTAGACGTGCTGCTTGACCACAGTACGAGGAGGAAAGTTCATGACAGAAAACCCCCTTTGAACGCGTAGAAACTTCCACACGTCCGCTCCAATCAGTCTAGCTGAAAGGCCTTGACACAGACGAGAGTTCTCAGCAATAGAGCTCCAAAGCTCATACTCCCCCGGAACTCTTGTCTCCGTGTCACCGTCAGCTTCAGCATGATGCCAAATTCCGCTAACGGCTCCTTCCGTCAGCTTCGGTACGTACCGATTCTCTGCTGAGGTTTTCACCCGCTTCACCACGTGTTTTACTCTCCTTGCACTTCACCGTGCCGTCTTGACGCTTCACCACGTCTTCGACGTTTCCTACGCCCAGCTTCTCTCGTAGCTTCTCGAATCTCTGGGGTCCCAGCGCCTTAGTAAACATGTCGGCGGCGTTCTCCTCTGTGGAGACGTACTCGATGCTGAGTTTCTTCCGCTCAACGAGTTCAGCCAACTTCCTGCTCTTCTTCGCGAACCTCTTCACTCCGTCGAAGTTTCCTGCGTCCGTGCAGACCTTGATCGTGCTTTGGTTATCGACGTAGAGCTTACCAGTCCGCTTACCGAGCCCCAGTTCCTTGATCATCTTCCTTGCCCACAGCAGGTCTTCGGCGCACAAGCTTGCCGCCACCAGCTCCGACTTGCACGTGTCGTCGGTCACCGATGGCTGCATTTTACTCTTGAAGCCCACCGTGTATCCGCTTAACTGTAACACGAACCCTGATACAGATCTTGACGTATCCGGGCAGTTTGCGTGGTCCGCGTCACTGTAAGCGCTTACCTCCAGCCCTCTGTCCTGTCGTGAGTCCTTCACTTGGTATATGAGTCCGTACGTCCTTGTTCCTCGTAGATATCTGAGTACTCTCTTGGCCGCTGTGTAGTTTTCCTTGGTGTAGCTCCCTGTATATCGACTGAGGCTCCTCACCGCGTTGGCAATATCAGGACGAGTGCATGTCACCAGGTACTGCAGTGCGCCTATAAGCTCCTGATACTCGATCTTCGTGTCGTTCACCTTGTTCGGGTCCTTCTCGATTGGCGTCACCTTTTCGTTATGCATCTGCGGCTTCCATCTGGAACCGGCTTAACACTTTGTCGATGTAGGCTGTTTGGGAGAGACATAGTACTTCTCCAGGCACGTAGTTGACTTCCATTCCTAGCAAGTAGTGTACTCGACCCAGATCTTTTACTGCAAATTCAGACTGTAGTTGGTCCTTCACCCATCTTATGTCCTTGGTGTTGCCGATAATCATCACGTCACCTACATAGACCGTCATCATCACCAATCTCTCGTCAATATACTTGTAGTAGAGACCCACATCGTAGTCACTCCTCACGAACTCCATCTTCATCAGTTTCTGGTGCAGTGTTTGATACCAGAGTCTGGCCGCCTGCTTGAGTCCGTAGAGTCCTTTCAATAGTAAGCACACTCTGTTGGTTCCGTCGTCGAACATCTTGGGCTGCTCAATGTAGATTGTCGCTCCGTCCATCATGCTGTTCAGAAATGCGGTATCAAAATCCACCTGATCCACCTCCAAAGCAAGTAACAGTGCAATCACCAGAATGATCAGCATCGTAGTCCAGCGAACTACTGGTGAGTACGTTTTCCAAAACTCCTTGCCAAACCTCTGCTTGAATCCATGCACAACTAATCGAGCCTTGTAGCGCTGCACGTGTCCATGTTCATCCCGTTTTACTCGCAGGACCCACTTAGTTGTAAGTACTTTGCGGTTTTTCGGTCTCTTCACCAGTTTCCACGTCATGTTCTTTTCCAGAGACGAGAACTCCTTCCTTATCGCGTCCTCCCACTGCTTCCGCTGCGGCGAGTTCATAGCTTCATCCACACTGCCAGGGTCAGACACGTTATCACACGCCATCAGCTGATATCCATTAATCCTAACGTTTGGCCTTCGGTTTCTCTGCGACCTTCGAACAGTCTGTCCTGGGTGGTTCCGACGACGTCCTCGTGGTCTCCTGCCGTGCACTTGTATTGGAGCCCCTGGTGCACCATTCTGCACTGGCTGTAAGGGAACAGCATGTTGGGCTTGAGCTTGGACCTGCGCCACAGGTGCAGCTCCATTGTCGTCGTCCTCTGAGTCGCTGCTTGACGAGTCGTAGTCCGAGCCCGCGTTTTCCAATTCCTTGTTGCCAGCTGTAATCGCACTAGGTAGGGCGCGGTTGACATCTCGCACTGCAGTATCATGAACGACCTCCTTCGCCACAAACTCTACCGGTAATGACACGTACGGGATGTGGTCGTACTGCTTCTGCTTACCAACCAGCAACGCCTCCAGATATTTCTTAGCCACTGTAATATCCTCAAGAAACTGCACATCGCGAGCTTCCACGATCCTACCGGTCCGTAAGTGCAGCAGTCTGTATCCAGGCGCCGTACGTGAAAATCCTAGTAATAATGCCGGTTCTGCCTTGGGACTCAACTTGTTCACCCTCTTTGCCACGTAAACGAATCCAATAGAGCCGCAGACCTTGACCTTCGCCAGGTTCGGTTTCTTCCCATATAGCTTCTCTGACGGCGTCTTCCCGTTCAATGCCCGTGTTGCGCTTATGTTGTCGATGTCGACGATGTACTGCAGTACCTCAGGCCACAATTTGGTTGGCATATCCGCTGCCTGCATTACTTCTCTTGCCTTGTTCACCAGAACGCCATTAAGCTTCTCCACCAATGCGTTTTCCTCTGGAGTGTAGGCGTGAGTTGGTATCAAGCTGATGCCGTTCTTTTCCAGAAAGTTCTTGAGCTCTGAGTTAATGAACTCGCCTCCACCATCACTCGAGAATGTCTTCACTCGATGTCCTTGCGCCATCAGTTTCTTGATTAAGCCGATTGTGTTGCTGTTTGCGGCGCTTTTCTCCTTGATCGGGAAACACCACTTGAATCTTGACCCTTCATCCTGAATAAGCTGAAAATAGCGTAGTCCTTCAGCGCTTGGAAGATACTTACCCATATCACATGTGTCGGACATTAGTCGTTCGTAGTTCACCTTCGTGCGCTTGTCCGCAGCATTCTTCTTGTACGACATTCGCCTCCTCTTGGCCGACATGCATGTCACGCACTCGAACTTCTTCTTGAACAACTCCGCCGGAATCTCCATCCCGTCCACGACCTTTCGATCGATCATCCATTTGATCGCATAGACGTTCAAGTGTCCAAGTCGCTCGTGCCACCTCATAAGAGGGCTTGCGTCCGCGTTCATTGTTGCCATCACCATGCCATCCACAGGTACTTCTCCAGCTGCCTTCATCCAGTAATGTGATCCACTCTTAACAAATTCCAAACGTCCCTCTCGCGAGTCTAACCAGCACCGCCGAGGTTCTTGTCCCACTGGACTGAATGAAGGAATCCAGCCTTCACTCTCCAGTTTTCCTAGACTCACCAAATTAACGTCACCTGCCGGTGAGAACTCCACGTCATTGAGTTTTACACTCATGTTCTTGCCTTCACTGGAAACCTCAAGCAACACCGTGCCGCTCATGTGACCCTTCGTAACCTCGCCAGTCCATACCTTGAACCTTGCGGTCGACTTCTTCACGGTTGTAAATAGGTTATTGTCAGCACACACGTGGGTCGAACTGCCACAGTCCAGCATCCACGAACTTGTTGTCTCAATATCGTGCTTCTTTACCATCCCGATTCTTGGGAATTCACCGTCGTCCACTTCCTCGTCGCTGCTGCTGCTGTCAGCATATGGTCGAGCGATCTCGGGCGCGTTGGGGTTCAAGATCAGCATGTTATTCTTCACTCCGGCCCTTTCTTTAACTTTGTCTTTCTTCGACTTCTTCTTATTCGACTTGTCTTTCTTCTCGAACTTGTCCTTTCCTTCCACCTCCTTGTTGTCTTCTTCGTTCACTTTCTTTGACTTGTTAAGGTAGTGCCAGCAATCTCTCTTGAAGTGTCCGGGTTTACCACAGTGAAAACACTTCCTTTTCTTCCATGCTCCCCCGCTTCCTTTGCTACTGCTATTGCCGGCTGTCGAGGTTGTGCTCATCACCATTTGCGGAGTGCCAACGCTCGCAACTCCACCACCCATTGTTTCAACCATCCGCAGTCGTTCATCCCTTGACATCAGTGCGTTGGTGAACTGCTGCAGTGTTGGTAGATGTCCTTGTCGAGTAGGTAAGTCGAATTGTTCCACTAATTCTGGGTGACTCAGCTGTACTCCCATCGTCAGTACACTAAGCATCTCTTCGTCACTTACTGCGTAATTAGCCCCCAGACCGCGTAGCTGCTGCCGAATCTTGTTCATCCCAGCCAGATACTCAGCCATGGGCTGCCCTTTGGTGTGCTTGGTAGTGTAGAGTTGGCCTTTTAGCAGTGAGACGTAGGAGAAGTCCCTCTGCGTCTTGTCCGCCACTATCGTATCCCACATCGCCTTGGACGAGTTCATCATGCAGACCTTCTCCGCTTCGTCATCCTGGCATCCGCGTAGTCCACGTAGTATAGTCGATCGCGCCAGTCTGTCTTTCCTGTCGAATTCGGCCTGTCGGTCAGCGTCATTCTGGTGTCGTAGCTCCGTTCCGGTCACAACTCCCCATGCTTCGCGTTCTTCCAGATATAATTCCAGTTCCACCCGATAAACTTCAAAAGAACTCTCAAATCTTGGGGCCTTAGAGCTTCCTCGCAGAACTTGGGCCATCTCGTCTTGTTTGTATTCTTCTTGTTCACAGCACTAAGAGCACTTTGGCTCATAACCTAGCAGCTTTCGCGTTCTAGTCTGCGTAGTTATAGTCGGCACTACACTTGTAGGACCCAGTGCAATCGCCGGATAGCTCCCTTGGTGCCGTACGAGTTGCCGTGCGCGTAGACAGAAGTAGACTTAGTCGGTAGGAGGATAAATCCAAAGTGTTATTCAATCTTATTAGACGTGCTGCTTGACCACAGTACGAGGAGGAAAGTTCATGACAGAAAACCCCCTTTGAACGCGTAGAAACTTCCACACGTCCGCTCCAATCAGTCTAGCTGAAAGGCCTTGACACAGACGAGAGTTCTCAGCAATAGAGCTCCAAAGCTCATACAAGAGACTCCTTCGAAGCGAGCATGATGAAGGGGAACTACTCGGAGATGACGAAGAAGGACTTCTAGAAGATGACGAGGAAGAGAGGAAGTACGGGGCAAATCTGTTCTCCGCCGAGAAGATGAAAAAAATGTTGGGTGATGACTGGTACCGGTACCAAGTGGCCCGAAGATGGAAACGGGATGGACATACCTGGGAGCATCTCCCGCAGCATGTGCCTGCTGATCTCGTCAGATACTTTAAGGGCTTCAGAGAACGTCATGGTTAAGCGACACTATCCAAAGAAGTTACTACGTAGTACAATACGTAAACGGCGGGGAGTATCTCCTCGCAGAGTGTACGAATCGAAGCAACTCAATCCAACACCGTAGATGAAGACTCGTCCTGTTTGTTTGTTGATAACACAAACAAGTATACGTTCTTTTCAAACGAATAACGACGGAGACTCGTTTCGATTTTTTGGGTTAGATATCACAGTGTGATTATGATTGTGTCCCAGCACAGCCCAGCAAAAATATGATTTTGGTCATAGCAAATTATTGATATGATTTTTGTCATAGCCTAAAATACGATTAAGTCACGTGATAAAAGTCTGGGTTTTATCCAGAGTTTTAGCAGAGGTTCGTGTCAATTGCTATTCCTTTTGAAGATACCGACCAAAGTGTGCAAGCTGTTCAAAGCGGCTACTAAATTGACCATTTGCCTTATACTAAATGTCATCTACTGTACACACTTAGAATTACCCAGGTGAATGTTGCTTGCTAAGTAACAAGATGAAGACGCCAATGACTACCCAGACGATGCAATCTGGACGCATTTGCAGTCTTTCCGCAGCTCCTTGCCTCGCTCCAAGTACCAGATTGAGATGTATCACAGCACGCCCGAGTTTTCAAAGGACCAAATTTGCTATGCTCAGCATCATCCAGGTGAGAATGAGAACTTCTTCTTGCAAGAGTTTACTGCCATGGGTTTCTCCGGTTTGGAGGCGCATCCCCGGCGCTTTGCGATGGAGGCTGGAGCTCTCTATCAAGCTAAAGTGGATGCGATTGCAATGACACAGCAACTGCAACGCAAGCCTCTGCGAATTCCAGGCCGCTGGCCTAACCAGACCGTGCGTACGTCCCATAGACACTGGTATAGACGACGAGACCTGGTGCGTCCTGTTGTGGGTAGAGCGTACTCACGCCGTGAGCGGGGGAAGCGTAATAGTTGGCAACCTGCGCGGATGTCAGGAAAACCCGTTGGGTCCGTGCCCGGCCCGCGACGATGGAGACTGCGCTTCTTACAGGCGCTGCTACTTGGTAGTGTACTGTATGTGGCTGTGGCTCTGAGCTGGGTCATTTGCAACGTGCATTCAACTGGTAGCCAGGGAGACTCGTTGGAGTTTGCTACAGCTTTCGACAAGATGCGTCAACCGATGGCTAACGCACTGCAAAGAGTGAAGAACAGGATGGAAGAGATGCAACGCGCGCTGTCGCCGCAGGAACTGGAGGCCGTGGAGCACGCACGTTCCGTTCTGAATCTGCCAAGTGGGGACTTGCAGGGGAGGAATCTCACGTGCATTGGATGGCGAGCCACTGGTCGTTGCAAGCCGGACGGACCACGAGAAGTGGAGAATGATTTGACCTGCAACCTGATGGAAGATCCGGCTATTGTGAGGTCCAGGATGTCAACACGGGAGAATTCTTCCGCGTCATGCGTCGAACGTGTGCGAAGTACAAGAAGTCGCAGGTGTTTCGCTGTGCTGGTGCTCGCGATTTCGTCAACTATCACGTCGAAGCGCTGAAGGCAGTTCAAGCGACGTCGAAACCGGGATTTAAACTGCCTAACATCCAAGCTGACGGTCAGGGCCGAGATGGCATCGTCATGGTCGTGTACCCCAAGTTAATTGTTAGCGCGTACGCCACCATCCGCACCCTGCGCGACTTGTTAGGCTGTAAACTACCGATCGAGATCTGGTTCCGACAGGACGAGATTGATCGAGTACCGAGATCTCTCTGTCCTCTTCAACAACTTGCACAGAACAACACTGTGAATATCGTCTTCCGAGAGATTAACGACTCACAGGCTGTTCGCTTTGGGGCTAAAGTGTTTGCACTGTACAACAGCGACTTTGAGTGAATACTCTTCCTGGACGCTGACAGTGTGCCTGTACGAGACCCGACGTATCTCTTCGAGACTCCAGAGTTTAAGAGGACCGGCGCAATTTTCTGGCCGGACTATTGGCACCCACACTACTCCATTTTCCACCTCCACGAAGACTCCCTACTGTGGGAACTACTCGACATGCCATACGTGGATATGTTTGAGCAGGAGAGCGGCCAACTACTAATCGACCGGCGAAAGCATGGCGCACCACTGGATCTTGTACGGTTCTTCACTTTCCACCAGCCAAATCCCATTGAGGAGTTGAAGCTGCTGTGGGGCGACAAAGACCTCTTCCGACTCGCGTGGATCAAGCTGAACGTGCCGTTTTACATGGTTCAGACACCGCCCGCCGTTGCTGGCACTGTGAACGGCACTTCATTTTGCGGTATGACCATGGTTCAGCACGATCCGAATGGCGAGATTCTCTTCCTGCACCGCAACGCGAAGAAGCTCACAGGCGAAGTTTTGTATAAGCCTGTGAATTATCACATTGCGGCACGGAAGCGAATCCGATCCAGGTGGATTAAGCAGGGTATCCACAAGGTTCCAACCGAAGAGGAGGTGGTGGCTGAACTGAAAATAATGAAGAAGACGCCACCGCCGACGCTTGAACCAGCTCAGCCTGACGGACTCGCCGATCAAATAGTGTGGACTCATATGCTATCGTTACAAGGTGAAATCGTACTCCACAGCGCCAGATTTCCCTGAAAAGCAGAGATGTTACGGCGAGCGCGAATTTGTTATGAACAAGAACTTTGAGATGCGCAGCTTTGCAGAGCTCAGCTTTCGGGCCTGGAGTCCCATGTACGGCGCTTTGCCATGGAGGCGGCACAGATTCGTCTCGGTTAGCAACTTAGAACCAAACTTATAAAGAATCCACAAGAAGAAGAAGATGCCAAATGGCTTCAGGATCACGAGACGCCAAGATTATCACCTGGAACAAGACATACCCAGACGACATGCTTCCCAGTTCAAGTTCCTACCATCCACCCTTTCCAAACTCGGAACATGAGGCAATCTTCAATCCTCTACAGGACGAGAAGATGGAGTTTGGTAGCGCTTGTGACCCCAAATTCGTCAACTTCAACGCTGAGGTAGCGAGACACAAACGAGTCTCCTCCGTTAGTACCTTTGCAACGTTTACGTCGTCGTTTGAAAAGAACGTCTATTTGTTTGTGTTATCAACAAACAAACAGGACGAGTCTTCATCTACGGTGCTGGATTGAGTTGCTTCGATACGTACACTCTGTGAGGAGATACTCCCCGCCGTTACGTATTGTAGTAGGTAGTAGCTTCCTTTGATGGCGTCGATTAACCGTGACGTTCTCTGAACCCCTTAAAGTATCGGACGAGATCAACAGGCACATCCTTCGGGAGAGTCTCCCAGGTGTATCCATCCCGTTTCCATCTCCGGGCCACTTGGTACTTGTACCAGTCATTACCCAACATCTTTTCCATCTTCGCGGTGGAGAACAGGTTTAACCCGCCCTTCCTCTCTTCCTCGTCATCTTCTAGAAGGTTTTCTTCGTCATCTTCGAGTAGGTTGCCTTCGTCACGCTCACTTCGAAGGAGTCTCTTGTTCTCGCCAGGGACAATATGCGAGGACTGGACAACGTCCACGTTCCCACCGGTCTGAACGGCCTTTGCCGCCTCGGTGCTGGTTGCCAAAAAGGCGACCGCAAGGGCTACGAGGGTCTTGATGAAGAGACGCATGGCTGATGTCGGATGCTGAGTCTTGGGGACTGGAGGAGAAATGGAGATTAGTCCTGAGGATGATCCGTTTTCCGATAGGCGGTAAGGTCCCGAGACCAGAGCGTATTCTTAGCAGTCGGTTGTAGATAGAAGCAGGAGCTGTAGAGCATTCGGCTTTCTGCAGAGTAGTGCAACACCCGCCACACCTCGCCCTCGAACATACCGAGGCAATACACACGACTTGCCCCACACAAATCTCTATGACGTGGACGCGTGAGGAAATTGCGGAATGAGAACTTTAACAGTTCTTGTACATCGCCCAGTTGAGCACCCCACGAGAGCTGGACAGGTAGGGTTTCCAGTACGCTGACAGTGAAGTTATTTCAGAGCAAACCTGTACAAAACAACCGTCGTGTTGATGGGACTCACACCGGCTGCATGCCGTGAAAACCGTTTGTCATTCCCATGATGGTACATGGGGATGACAAACGTGACAAACTCCTATGACCCGTATTACGATCGAAACTCGGTACAAAATCTGTACACATCCCATATCGAAGTAGATCTTATTAATAATGTCGAAGTAGATCTTATTAATAATGTTTAGTTTCAATGAAATCTACTTCGTCGTCACTTACTTTCCACCTCGAGCGGTGTATTGGTTCGCGCCCCATTTTGAAAGCTTTTCGGAGCTGCAGTTGCTGCTACACCGTGTACTATGCCGGCAATAAGCTCGCCCACGATATGAATGTTGCTTCGTCTGGGTTTAGCCTTTCAAGAGCATACGCTCCCCCTGACGAAGTAATTGTTCGAAGGAGGTCCAAGTAGTTTTTGCGAGGATGACCAGCCGGCCAATTTCCCTGCATATTCACGATCGAAACTCGGTATAAAACCGGTACATTGTACAGTAGGCTAATAGCCTAAGGCTATTAGAGAACTGTAGTTGCTTGGAGCTATTTTGGTCTGGAGCTAATTGGAGATGCTCCAAATGGCAACTCCAACTCCATAAAAGTTGAACTGTAGCTGGCTGGAGCATGGGCAGGAGTAAAATTGAATAACCACGGTACTCCTCACTAAATCTTAGAGGTGACACTTTTTGCAATGCGTTTGCGGAGTGCAGAATCCAAAAAAAAAACAGCAGCGCGCTTCAATACATAAGATCATAGAGGTTTCTGACGTTTTGCTCCATGGAGCAAATCGCTCTCTGATATACTCCATGGAGCTTCGCTTTTGGAGCTAAGGGTTACGATCTACAGTTTCTGACGCCTTAAGTACGTAAAATAGCTCCATAACCCCAAAATAGCTCCAGCAACTACAGTTCTCTATTAACCCCTTAAGACCCGCGGCCTTAATACGACCACTGGCTCTCAGAAACAGAAAGTAGTTACCGTGTATAGACTTCATATAAACATGTAATATATTCCATATACAGTACCTGTTCTGTATCTGTATCCACGTTTACTCTGGATTACGGTGGTCATAGGATGGGAACCCCATCACGGGCTGTGTACACTGTACAGTGTACAGAGATAACTTGGCGACCAAGTTGGTCTGCCTATTACCACAGATGCTGCCAATCTTAATATATCTCCAGGAAGCACACCTCTGCTGAGCCCAGTTGCAAACCGAACGAGTGTCGTGGCCAGAAGACTCTTGTTGAGTAAAAGACTGAAGAGTCCGTATTGCTAACCGCACTGAATCACGCCCTTGCTCCTCTTTAAAGACCGTGTTACATGTAAGTCCATCCAGAACACACATGCTTAGGAAGTCTGAACCTCAGATAATCTAATGGCGGTGCAGTGGAAAAATGTTTCCGGGTAGAAACCGTTCTGTCACTCCGATTTACCTTGCCGGCAAACCCAACCTGTGGTATTTACATGTTGTTGAAGTAACCATCTCTGATGTGATGATGACAATCTAGGGGTATATAACTGTGCTATTTCATATAGAGATTTCGTATATAGCTGGGCTGGTTGGTGGAAAATAACCCCCTCCATGGTGTGATTGCACTTCGCCGTCACTTCGTCTGGGTCCCTACCTCTAGGCGCACGCCTGGAGCACGTGGTTGGTGCGTGGCAAGCGTGTGCCTTGAAAGGTCATAACTTGAAGTGGGTCGAATGGAGCGATATGATTGGGTGAGACGGTGATCATGAGATCGGGACATGTGTTGATTAACGGGACAACCGTTTCCGTTTCACAAATCGTTTCCGTTTCAAATAAAAAAAACCTGTATGATTTGCATGTTTTTACCGAGAGCTCAACAGGTAGGAGGTAATGCATGTGTAGGAAGCGAGAACAGATAACTAAATCAATCTCACTTTCGGATTTACATTCCAACACTCACTACACTACCAAGCTTCGTTCGCTATTCTCAATTGGTCATGAGCCCAAGCTACGCCGACAACATCGACAAGCTCGTGGAAGATAACTACTTCCACTGGGAGCTCAACATGCAGATGAACTCGCTCGGAAGGGTCTGCTCCCGCAGATCATCAAGCCCGAGTTCGACCAAGTGAGTGATCGCTCCACGGCGGAATGGAAGACCAACGATCTGAAGGCGCTTGGTGTTATTGCTGGAGTCGTGAGTCTCACGTACCAAGTTTACGTCCGTGGAGCACTAACTGCCGCTGAGGCGTGGACGATGCTCGAGGAGCACTTCAACAAGTCGCTCAAGAACCGGCGTCTCGTGACCAAGAAGTTGAACAACTTCAAGATGGAGCCCGGTACCAAGTTCGCTTCCCACGCCGATCAGTTCAAGGAGATCGTCCTCCAGATGGAGACGATCGTGGAGACTCTGGACGAGACTCGCCAGCTCGTGTTGCTCCTTGGCAGTCTGACGGACGAGTACAAGATGATCAGTACTGTCCTCGAGAACACGCCCAACGTGACGTTGGCCTACACGATCCAAGCCCTCTCTGGTGTTCAAGCCTCGGATGAATCGTCATCGGCTCAAGAGAAGGCTCTCGCAACGAAGAGGCGGCAAGCAACGTTTCAAGGGCAAGTGCTTCTACTGCAAGAAGCAAGGGCACCGAGCGTTCGAGTGCCGGAAGAAGAAGGCTGATGAGGAACGAGGGCAAGCGGCGCGAGAGGAAGCGTCCGACTTCTCGTTCATGGCAACGGGTGCGATGACCAAGTGTGAATGGCTCGTCGACTCAGGTGCAAGTTCGCACATGACCAGTGTCCGGGACAAGTTCGTGTAGCCGCACCAGTCTTGATGCTGCCCGACGAGTCGAAGCCCTTTCACGTCGTGTGCGACGCGAGCGACTTCGCGATCGGGTGCGCGTTGATGCAATTTGATGATGATGGTCGAGAGCGAGTCGTCAGCTATCAATCTCGACAGATGAAGCCCGCGGAGCGAAACTATCCCGTTCACGATAAAGAGCTGTTGGCCATGCGCTACGCCCTGATCAAGTTCCGGGTGTACTTGCTGGGAGAGCAGACTTTCGCCGTCTATACAGATCATGCATCGCTGCGTACAGCGATGAAAAGCCCGCATCTGTCTCAACGTATGGCCCGTTGGCTGTCGTTCTTCTCGGAGTACAATTTCGTGGTTCGCTACAAGCCCGGTAAGAACAACATCCTTGCCGATGCACTGTCACGTCGCCCCGATTACGATCCCCGGGGCGGTCTGCCCTCTCATGATGTTGAAGATGATGATGAGCAATGCGCCGCGTGTGTCACGCTGGGACTGAATCTGACCAGTGTCTCTCCAGTGTTACCACTCCGGGATGAGATTGTCGCTGCGTACGAACAAGATCCCATCTATTCGACCATCAAGAAGCATCTCCAATCTCCCAGTGATACGACACTGGGGGCGTTGACACGATCTTCTCGCAACCAGATCCATCGTTATCGACTCGAGGGTGACCTGTTGAAGTACAGCATCGATCAGTTCGACGCTCCGCGTATCGTGATCCCTAACGACCCCGACCTGCGCTCGCGTATCATCCATGAGTTCCACGATGCCCCCATCGGTGGTCATCTCGGCCGCGAGAAGACGTTCGCGGCCGTGTCCCGAGATTTTTACTGGCCCCACCTGTACAAGTGGGTGCGCAAATGGGTGCGCACATGTGAGATCTGCCAACGCGTCAAGCCATCCCCATCTTCTCAGGCACCTTTGCATCCGCTCCCGATCGCTACGGAGTCGTGGGCGTCTGTCTCGATGGACTTTGTCTTTGGTCTGCCACCCGATCCAGAAGGTCGGACGGGCGTGCTCGTCTTCGTTGATCGATTCAGCAAGATGGTCCATTTCGTACCCGTTTGTCCCGAGATCACCGCGGAGGAAACCGCGGTGCACTTCGTTGACCACGTCTTCCGCCACCATGGCCTTCCTGAATCCATCGTTTCCGACCGTGATCCACGTTTCACGGCCGCATTCTGGACAAAGCTCTTCGAGTTGTTGGGCACAAAATTGCTGATGTCTACTGCGCGCATCCGGAGACCGATGGCCAGACCGAACGAGTCAACAGGGTCTTCGAAGATGTACTTCGAAGCTATGCCACGTCTTTCCGCAACTGGAGCTCGTTCCTCCCGTTGGCTGAATTCGCGTTGAATAACGCCGAGCACGCGTCGACTGGTCTGACCCCCTTCTTCGTTAATTCCGCACGGCATCCGCGCGTCCCAGCTCTCCTCGCCGTGGATCACCCCACGGCGCTGCGTAGCTCCACTCTGGTGGGGGAGGAAGTCGAAGTTGAAAAACCGTCGAGCGTAGCCACGCCTCCAGTCGCCCCGCCTGTGTTGAACACACCGTCGCCGGCTCTCAACGCGATCACGCGCGCACAAGCGAAGAAACCGCTAACAGCGCCGCTCCACACGGCGCCGGATGTCTCGGCGTGGGCCTCGCGCACACTGATTGCCCCAGCAACTAGTCCGCCGCTCAGCAGCAGCGACGTCGTGGCGAACTACGCGCCGAAGGCATCGGCGCGACCTGTCGACGAATCCACGGTGTCCGAGTTCGTTCTCCAACGTCAAGCCCTGACGCGATTCGTCCGCGACGCCTCCAATCAGCTGTCGATAAGCAGAAGGAGAACGCAGACAAGCGCGGCAGGAAGAACACTGCCTCGTACACGACAGGAGAGCAAGTGCTCCTGTCGACCGATAGGATCAGGAACTCTGCTGTTACCAACCTCGGCGCGAACAAACTCGCGCCGCGCTTTATTGGTCCGTTCAAGATTAAGCAAGTGTTGGGTGACGCCTATACGCTAGACATTCCTACGACACTGCGACTACACCCGACTTTCTACGTCGGGCGCCTCAAGAAATACCATCCAGCTACGGTTCCTGAGACGGCTCAGATGGCTGAGCCAGCGCCGCCGCATACGTCGACCGCCCCTCCCGCCGCGCGCGACGTGCCAACGCCCCGTTCGTCCCAGGCGCGCGTGGTTGTGCGCCAGTCTGCGCTTGGCCGTGGACAGCACGCTCCAGCATCCGTACGCGCTCCAGCAGCTCCCGATTCGACTGCCGAAGGGCAGTCGCAGTCTGCGCAGCATCCGACGACTGCTGCACGGCCATGTCGACCTCTCGCATCGCGTCCCAATAGTGGTTCTCCACCGCGTCGTCATTCTGGCCAACCAGAACGCGAGAACTATCGGCGCGACGGTCCCCCTCCGATTGTCGACTCTGCTGGGGATATCCGCTGGATTGTCGACCATATCGTGGAGCACGAGGATCCTCCTCGCGCGCGTAGTCGCCACCACGCCAGCCGGACGATTCCGGCTGCTCGCCGCTATAAGGTTCGCTGGCTTGGATTTCCCCCTGCGGACGATACATGGGAGCCCCGCGCCAATCTTCTTCGCGACGTCCCAGACGTGGTTCGCGAGTATGAGTCGGCCCTTCTGGAGCCCGAAGATCGGCCCAAATCGACCGCGACCACGACCTCGACCTCGACCTTGGAACGCGCACCGGTGAGGGAGACCGGCGCCTTGAGCGGCCGCGCGAACGCGACCGAGAACGACGCTGCGAACGCAATTGAGAACGGGAACGAGTACGATGACGCGAGCGCGGATGCGACCGAAGTCCACGGTCTGCGCGATCTTCGCCAGCCCTGGTCGCCGTCAGCGGGGATCGGCTCCGCTGCGATCGCCGCCGGCTTGTCCCGGCGCCACTAGTTGATCGAGATGCCTCGGAGAGCGCGCGCTTGTAACGCTGCACCCAGTCGTCCTCCGCAGACCCCAGAGGACGCTCCGCGACGTGCTTGTTCCAGTCTGCCTCCGTCGGGCGTGGCCCGGTGCACGTCTCACAGCCCTCGGCGACGCTTACGTAGCACATGCGAGCCAAGTCGTGGTATGTGAGTCCGCAGACTCGGCTACGGAGCTCGCTGAGCGAGTTCTCAGCGACGACACACTCGCGACGTTCCAGCCATGCGAGAAAGTCTTCACCACTCTGCTTCATGCGGTTCCAGCGCTTGATGAAGGCACACCACGACTCCTGGAGAGCCCCATATTCGACGCCCTCGATGCCCTTCTGCCTCAGCCCTCGGAAGCGGCGGAAGATACTCTTCATGGTCTCCAGCGAGTCCGAGGCGACGGCCCCGGACAAGTCGTACAAGTCCCACGTCCGGAGCTCGCTGTCCATCACTCGGGGCCGGCGCGATACGTCTCGCACCGCCACCGACGACGTCGCCGTCGTCGAAGAGTCCGCTTGTGTGTCCATCGTCGCTGTCTGTTGCCGCACTCCGTCCTCCGTCGCGCGCGTTGTATTGTGGGGCCCCTGCGCTTCGCAGGGGCGCTCGGCGTTCTCCCCGTTGGAATTGAGAGTAGCGAACGAAGCTTGGTAGTGTAGTGAGTGTTGGAATGTAAATCCGAAAGTGAGATTGATTTAGTTATCTGTTCTTGCTTCCTACACATGCATTGCTCCTCCTACCTTCCCTACAGAGCATCTGAAAAAATATGCAAATCATACATATCCTGTCAATTTGAAACGGGAACGCTTGTTGCAACGGGAACGTTTGTTGCAACGGGAACGTTTGCAACGGGGTACGCTTCTTGCAACGGGAACGTTTGCCGATCTCATGATCACCGTCTCAGCCAATCATATCGCCCCATTTGACCCACTTCAAGGTATAACCCTTCAAGGCACACGCTTGCCACACATCAACCGCGTGCTCCAGGTGCGTGCCTAGAGGTAGGAACCCAGCCGAGGTAGACGGCGAAGTGCAACCACAACACCCCCACTCAATTCGACGTCTCGAGCTTGGGGATAACGTTGCTGCGCGTCATCAAGTAACGTAGCGTCTTGGACGACAGACCCTTCGTCAGGTAGTCGGCGAGCTGGTTCTTGGTCTCCATGTACTCCAGCTCAACTTCACCACTTGCAACCTTCTCACGAATGAAGTGATAGCGAATGTCGATGTGCTTGGTCCGTGATTGGTATCCGACGTTCTTCGCCAGCGCCATTGCACCTTGGTTGTCTTCGTTGATCACCGTGGCCCCCACTTGCTCGGCACCGATGTCCTTGAGCAGTAGTCGCATCCACACCACTTCCTTGATGCAGTCGCTCAGTGCCATGTACTCTGCCTCGGTCGAGCTCAGAGCCACAGTCTTCTGGAATGTAGAGCGCCAAACCACAGGTGCCCCACACACCATGAGCATTGTCCCGCTGACCGAACGTCTGTCGTCGCGGTTGCCTGCCCAGTCAGCATCCGAGTAAGCGACGAGCTCTGTTCCTTGTGAGCCGTCGTAAACGATGCCAACGTCCTTGGTCTTCAAGAGATATCGCACCACCTTGATCCCAGCATCCCAGTGCTTTTCACCAGGGTTCTCCAGGAAGCGACTCAACTTGGCTACGGCAACCGAGATGTCGGGTCGCGTTCCACACGCCAGATACATGAGACTTCCAACGAGTGACCGATAAGGCTTCGACTTCATCTTGGCCTTGATTTCTTCGGTCTGTGCTTCATCGGCCTTGGTCAGGTGAACTCCTGGCTCCAGTGGTGTCGAACACGACTTCGCGGTCTCTTGACCAAACTTCTTGATGATCGACTCGGTGTAAGCACGTTGACAGATGCCCAACGTCTTGTGTCCATGTCGTAGTCGATCTCGATGCCGAGAATGAAGCGTGCACGTCCGAGGTCCTTGATTCGGAACTTCTCTGCAATCCCAGCTTTCACCGACGCGATGACGGCCTTGTCTCGTGACGCAATCAGCATGTCGTCCACGTAGAGACACACAATGCACTCGTCAACTCCGTCACCTCTTGTGTAGATGCACGGATCGGCATCAGCAGCCTTGAACCCCATGCGCTTGAGGTGGTTGTCGATGGTCTCGTTCCACACACGAGATGCCTGCTTCAGTCCATACAGACTTCGCAGCAGCATACAGACGACGTCATTTGCACCTTGAGTCTCAGCTAGAGTCAGGAGTTCCCGCAGACCTTCTGGTAGCTCCATGTAGATCTCCTCTTCGAGCTTGCCGTACAGGAACGCCGTGTCCACGTCGCACTGCTCAATCTCGAATCCTTCAGCACAACACTTGGCCAGCACTGCCCGGATCGAGTTCAGGTAAGCCACAGGCGCGTACGTCTCTTCGTAGTCGATGCCCTGGCGTTGCGAATACCCCTTGGCAACGAGACGAGCCTTGTGTCGAATCACTTGTCCCTTCTCGTTGCGCTTCAGCGCGAACACCCAACGGCAACCAATCGGGCGCTGGTGCGTTGGTCTTGGCACTAACTTCCAGGTACCGTTGTCCGTTAGCGACTTGAGTTCACTTGCAATCGCTTTCTTCCAGTTGTCTTGGTCCGCACTTGTAGTCGCCTCATCGTACGTCTTCGGGACCTCCTCTGTAGCAGCCATCAGCTGTCCACTTTCAACAATAGCCAGCTCATTACCACTTGGCCTCGGTCGCTCTTGAGTCATCTTCTGACGCTTTGTCCCACTCGACGATGGAGCATCGATGACTTGCTTCTTCCTGGTACTTGCCTCTTCAGGATCCGTCGTCTCGTCAATGTGACGAACTCGTGAACGAGTGATCATTGAATGTGTCGAACCGTATGGCACCATTGCAGTATCCACGCTCACGTCACGTTGAAGTGGGATCACGTCAGCAACTTCAACATCAGCGGGGACGATTTGCGTGGAGTCACTCGACGACATTTGCTCCATGGTTGGCGCTAATGCGTCTGCATCATCGTCGCCATCCACACGAGGCATGATGTGCGCAGGGTTGGTCGTCTCGATGAACTTGACGGTGCGCACGATTTGCACCTTTCCAGTTGACAAATCCAGTACACGATACCCCTTGACTCCATCCTCGTATCCCATGAACCGACATTTGAATGCCTTTGCATCCAGCTTGCGACGCTTCTCGTTGGGGATGTGAGCATATCCCAGTGCACCGAACACCTTCACGTTCTTGAGTTGTGGCTTGGAATGACTCACAATCTCGTAGGGTGTCTTCACATTGACCGAGTTGGGGATCCGATTGATGATCCAGGCCGCAGTGTTAACCGCTTCAGCCCACCATTTTCTGTCAACACTCTCGTGATAGAGCATGCAGCGAGCCATCTCCACGAGGCTTCGGTTCATCCGTTCAGCCAGTCCATTCTGCTGAGGTGTGTACGGCACCGTCTTCTCATGTTTGATGCCACAGTGGTTGAGGTAGTTCTTGAACTGGCGACCCGTGTACTCACCGCCGTTGTCCGAGCGCAGGCGCTTGATTGTCTTGCCTGTCGCGTTCTCAATTCCGGCCTTGTACGTCTTGAACTTCGACAGTACTTCCGATTTGGCCTTCATGAAGTAGACCGTAACGTGGCGTGAGTAGTCGTCGATGAAGGTCACCACGAACCTACAGCCACCAGGTGTCTTGGTTTGCATCGGACCCATTACGTCCGAGTGCACCAGGTCAAGCACACCACCACTCTTGACGAGCTTCTCCGGATGTCTCGGGTAGTCGTCAGCTTTCATCTTGCCCATGCAGCAGCCTGCGCACACGTCGTCCCCGTGGACTTCTCCCGTGATGCGGGGCACTCCTTCTGCCATGGTCAGTAGTTTCTCATAGCGCTTGTACGGGATGTGGCCGAGTCGGGCGTGCACAACAGCCCATGGCTCCTTACGAGTGGTCGTTGCAGAATGACACACCTCGTCCCCCACTGTCTTCAACTTGTAGATGTTTCCACAGCGCTTCGCCTCCATGACGGTAGCACCACCAAAGCTAAAGACACACTTGTCCTTGCTGAACTGCGCGGTGACGTCCTTCTCGGCCAGCTTCGACACCGAGATGAGGCTTCCTTCAACTTCAGGGATGTACAGGACATCCAACAGCGTGACAGACGTTCCGTCCATCAGCTTCATACCGACGGTGCCCTTCGCAACGGCGTCGATCTTCGTGCCATCCGCGATCGTGATGCGGACTGGCGTCTTCAGTTCCTTCAAGGACACGAACTTGTCCCGGACACTGGTCATGTGCGAACTTGCACCTGAGTCGACGAGCCATTCACTCTTGGTCATCGCACCCGTTGCCATGAACGAGAAGTCGGACGCTTCCTCTCGCGCCGCTTGCCCTCGTTCCTCATCTGCCTTCTTCTTCCGGCACTCGAACTCTCGGTGCCCTTGCTTCTTGCAGTAGAAGCACTTGCCCTTGAAACGTTGCTTGCCACCGAAGTCCTTCTTCTTCGTTGCGAAAGCCTTCTCTTGAGCCGATGACGATTCATCCGAGGCTTGAACACCAGAGAGGGCTTGGATCGCGTAGGCCAACGTCACGTTGGGCGTGTTCTCGAGGACAGTACAGATCATCTTGTACTCGTCCGTCAGACTGCCAAGGAGCAACACGAGCTGGCGAGTCTCGTCCAGAGTCTCACCGATCGTCTCCATCTGGAGGACGATCTCCTTGAACTGATCGACGTGGGAAGCGAACTTGGTACCGGGCTCCATCTTGAAGTTGTTCAACTTCTTGGTGACGAGAAGCCGGTTCTTGAGCGTCTTCTTGTTGAAGTGCTCTTCGAGCATCGTCCACGCCTCAGCGGCAGTTAGTGCTCCACGGACGTAAACTTGGTACGTGAGACTCACGTCTCCAGCGATAACACCAAGCGCCTTCAGATCGTTGGTCTTCCATTCCGCCGTGGAGCGATCACTCACTTGGTCGAACTCGGGCTTGATGATCTGCGGGAGCAGACCCTTCCGAGCGAGCTTCATCCGCATGTTGAACTCCCAGTGGAAGTAGTTATCTTCCACGAGCTTGTCGATGTTGTCGGCGTAGCTTGGGCTCATAACCAATTGAGAGTAGCGAACGAAGCTTGGTAGTGTAGTGAGTGTTGGAATGTAAATCCGAAAGTGAGATTGATTTAGTTATCTGTTCTTGCTTCCTACACATGCATTGCTCCTCCTACCTTCCCTACAGAGCATCTGAAAAAATATGCAAATCATACATATCATGTCAATTTGAAACGGGAACGCTTGTTGCAACGGGAACGTTTGTTGCAACGGGAACGTTTGCAACGGGGTACGCTTCTTGCAACGGGAACGTTTGCCGATCTCATGATCACCGTCTCAGCCAATCATATCGCCCCATTCGACCCACTTCAAGGTATAACCCTTCAAGGCACACGCTTGCCACACATCAACCGCGTGCTCCAGGTGCGTGCCTAGAGGTAGGAACCCAGCCGAGGTAGACGGCGAAGTGCAACCACAACAGTTGGCCATCTCGAAGATTGAAGAAACAAGAATTCCTGCGCTTATGTTGCGTAAGCGCAACTTAGAGAGGGGGGTGATGTAATGGGCCTCCCCAGTTACATATGCATATAGGTAGACATATATATGTAGGTCTACATACATAGTAGGTACAAATGCACGCGGCTAGCGCGTGCTGTGTTGTCGCTCCCTGATTGGACAAAAGGTGCAGCATTACGGCCAATCAGGAGTCGACCTGCATTTGAGTGGCTCACATGAGTCCAGGGTTTCCGCCCTGAACCCAAAATAAATCAGAGTCTATTTTACTAAGAGTTAAGTCTATCTTGGTCTATTTACGAGCTTCCTCATCGCTACGTGTAAGCTAGTAACGGTAAAGACATAGCCCGTTACACACATGACCAGTGTCCGGGGCAAGTTCGTGTCCTTGAAGGAACTGAAGACGCCAGTCCGCATTACAATCGCGGATGGCGCGAAGATCGACGCCGTTGCGAAGGGCACCGTCGGTATGAAGCTGATGGACGGCACGTCTGTCACGCTGTCGGATGTCCTGTACATCCCTGAAGTTGAAGGAAGCCTCATCGTGGTGTCGAAGCTGGTCGAGAAGGACGTCACCGCGCAGTTCAGCAAGGACAAGTGTGTCTTTAGCTTTGGTGGTGCTACCGTCATGGAGGCGAAGCGCTGTGGAAACATCTACAAGTTGAAGACAGTGGGGGACGTGGTGTGTCATGCTGCAACGGCCACTCGTAAGGAGCCATGGGCTGTTGTGCACGCCCGACTCGGCCACATCCCGTACAAGCGCTATGAGAAACTACTGACCATGGCAGAAGGAGTGCCTCACATCACGGGAGAAGTCCACGGGGACGACGTGTGCGCGGGCTGCTGCATGGGTAAGATGAAAGCTGACGACTACCCGAGATATCCGGAGAAGCTCGTCAAGAGTGCTGGTGTGCTTGACCTGGTGCACTCGGACGTAATGGGTCCGATGCAAACCAAGACACCTGGTGGCTGTAGGTTCGTGGTGACCTTCATCAACGACTACTCACGCCACGTTACGGTCTACTTCATGAAGGCCAAATCGGAAGTACTGTCGAAGTTCAAGACGTACAAGGCCGGAATTGAGAACGCAACAGGCAAGACAATCAAGCGCCTGCGTTCGAACAACGGCGGTGAGTACACGGGTCGCCTGTTCAAGAACTACCTCAACCACTGTGGCATCAAACATGAGAAGACGGTGCCGTACACACCTCAGCAGAATGAACTGGCTGAACGAATGAACTGAAGCCTCGTGGAGATGGCTTGCTGCATGATCTATCATGAGAGTGTTGACAGAAAGTGGTGGGCTGAAGCGGTTAACACTGCGGCCTGGATCATCAATCGGATCCCCAACTCGGTCAATGTGAAGACACCCTACGAGATTGGGAGTCATTCCAAGCCGCAACTCAAGAATGTGAAAGTGTTCGGTTCACTGGGGTACGCTCATATCCCAACGAGAAGCGTCGCAAGCTGGATGCGAAGGCATTCCAATGTCGGTTCATGGGATACGAGGATGGAGTCAAGGGGTATCGTGTACTGTATTTGTCAACTAAAAAGATGTAAATCGTGCGCACCGTCAAGTTCACCGAGACGACCAACCCTGCGCATATCATGACTCGTGTGGGTGGCGACGATGATGCAGACGCATTAGCGCCAACCATGGAGAAGATGTCGTTGAGCGACTCCACACAAATCGTCCCTACTGATGTTGAAGTTGCTGGCGTGATCCCACTTCAACGAGACGTGAGTTTGTGTGGATACTGCAATGGTGTCATACGATTCGACACATCTTATGATTACTCGTTCGCGTGTTCGGCACATTGACGAGGCAACGGATCCTGAAGAGGCAAGCGCGAGGAAGAAGCAAGTCATCGATGCTCCATTGTCGAGTAGAACAAAGCGTCAGAAAATGACTCAAGAGCGACCGAGGCCAAGTGGTAATGAACTCACTATTGTTGAAAGTGGACAGCTGATGGCTGCTACAGAGGAGGTCCCGAAGACGTACGCTGAGGCGACTACAAGTGCGGACCAAGAGAACTGAAGGGAAGCGATTGCAAGTGAACTCAAGTCGCTAACGGGCAACGGTACCTGGAAGTTGGTGCCAAGACCAACGCACCAGCGCCCGATCGGTTGCCGCTGGGTGTTCGCGTTGAAGCGCAACGACAAGTGATTCGGCACAAGGCTCGTCTCGTAGCCAAGGGGTATTCACAACGACTGGGCATTGACTATGAAGAGACGTACGCACCTGTGGCTTACCTGAATTCGATCCGAGCAGTGCTGACCAAGTGTTGTACTGAAGGATTCAAGATAGAGCAGTGCGACGTGGATACGGCGTTCCTGTACGGCAAGCTCGAAGAAGAGATCTACATGGAGTTGCCAGAAGGTACTAGCACTGGCAGAGGCTCAAGGTGAAGATGGCGTCGTCTGCATGCTACTTCAAAGTCTGTACTGACTCAAGCAGGCGTCTCGGGTTTGGAACGAGACAATCGACAACCATCTCAAGAGCATGGGGTTCGATGCTGACCCGTGCATCTACACAAGAGATGAAGGAGAGGACGAGTGTATCGTGTGTCTTTACGTAGACGACATGCTGATTGCGTCACGGGACAAGGCCATCATCGCTTCGGTGAAGGCTGGTATTGCTGAGAAGTTCCGGATCAAGGACCTCGGACGAGCACGCTTCATTCTTGGCATCGAGATCGGCTACGACATGGAGCGTAGGGCGTTGGGCATCTGTCACCGAGCCTACACTGAGTCGATCATCAAGAAGTTTGGTCAAGAGAACGCAAAGCCAAGCCTGATGCCACTGGACCCGAGTCTTCATTTGACTAAGGAGGACGGACCGCAGGCCGATGAGGACAAGGCCAAGGTGAAGTCGAAGCCGTACAGATCGTTCATCGGTAGCCTCATGTACCCGACGTGTGGAACGCGGCCTGACATCTCGGTTACGGTGGCCAAGTTGAGCCGATACTTGGATAACCCTGGTGAGGTACACTGGAATGCTGGCATCAAGGTGGTGCGCTACCTGTTGAAGACCAAGGATGTGGGGATCTCGTACGACGGATCTCGTACGACGGACTAGTGGGACCGAGCTAACGGCTTACTCGGATGCTGACTGGGCCGGTAATCGCGATGACAGACGCTCGGTGAGCGGGATGATGCTCATGATGTGCGGTGCTCCTGTGGTGTGGCGTTCAACGTTTCAGAAGACAGTCGCGCTGAGTTCTACTGAGGCCGAGTACATGGCTCTAAGCGACTGTATCAAGGGAGTGGTGTGGTTGCGACTATTTCTCAAGGACATTGGTGCAGAGCAACTGGGAACTACGGTGATCTATGAGGACAACCAACGTGCAAGGTGATAAATTAGAGAGTCTGGTGTCCTGGAGAATTGAGAATAGCGAACGAAGCTTGGTAGTGTAGTGAGTGTTGGAATGTAAATCCGAAAGTGAGATTGATTTAGTTATCTGTTCTCGCTTCCTACACATGCATTACCTCCTACCTGTTGAGCTCTCGGTAAAAACATGCAAATCATACAGGTTTTTTTTATTTGAAACGGAAACGATTTGTGAAACAGAAACGGTTGTCCCGTTAATCAACACATGTCCCGATCTCATGATCACCGTCTCAGCCAATCATATCGCTCCATTCGACCCACTTCAAGTTATGACCTTTCAAGGCACACGCTTGCCACGCACCAACCACGTGCTCCAGGCGTGCGCCTAGAGGTAGGGACCCAGACGAAGTGACGGCGAAGTGCAATCACAACATGGAGGGGGTTATTTTCCACCAACCAGCCCAGCTATATACGAAATCTCTATATGAAATAGCACAGTTATTTACCCCTAGATAGTCATCATCACATCAGAGATGGTTACTTCAACAACATGTAAATACCACAGGTTGGGTTTGCCGGCAAGGTAAATCGGAGTGACAGAACGGTTTCTACCCGGAAACATTTTTCCACTGCACCGCCATTAGATTATCTGAGGTTCAGACTTCCTAAGCATGTGTGTTCTGGATGGACTTACATGTAACACGGTCTTTAAAGAGGAGCAAGGGCGTGATTCAGTGCGGTTAGCAATACGGACTCTTCAGTCTTTTACTCAACAAGAGTCTTCTGGCCACGACACTCGTTCGGTTTGCAACTGGGCTCAGCAGAGGTGTGCTTCCTGGAGATATATTAAGATTGGCAGCATCTGTGGTAATAGACAGACCAACTTGGTCGCCAAGTTATCTCTGTACACTGTACAGTGTACACAGCCCGTGATGGGGTTCCCATCCTATGACCACCGTAATCCAGAGTAAACGTGGATACAGATACAGAACAGGTACTGTATATGGAATATATTACATGTTTATAAGAAGTCTATACACGGTAACTACTTTCTGTTTCTGAGAGCCAGTGGTCGTATTAAGGCCGCGGGTCCTAAGGGGTTAATAGCCTTAGGCTATTAGCCTACTGTACAATGTACCGGTTTTATACCGAGTTTCGATCGTGAATATGCAGGGAAATTGGCCGGCTGGTCATCCTCGCAAAAACTACTTGGACCTCCTTCGAACAATTACTTCGTCAGGGGGAGCGTATGCTCTTGAAAGGCTAAACCCAGACGAAGCAACATTCATATCGTGGGCGAGCTTATTGCCGGCATAGTACACGGTGTAGCAGCAACTGCAGCTCCGAAAAGCTTTCAAAATGGGGCGCGAACCAATACACCGCTCGAGGTGGAAAGTAAGTGACGACGAAGTAGATTTCATTGAAACTAAACATTATTAATAAGATCTACTTCGACATTATTAATAAGATCTACTTCGATATGGGATGTGTACAGATTTTGTACCGAGTTTCGATCGTAATACGGGTCATAGGAGTTTGTCACGTTTGTCATCCCCATGTACCATCATGGGAATGACAAACGGTTTTCACGGCATGCAGCCGGTGTGAGTCCCATCAACACGACGGTTGTTTTGTACAGGTTTGCTCTGAAATAACTTCACTGTCAGCGTACTGGAAACCCTACCTGTCCAGCTCTCGTGGGGTGCTCAACTGGGCGATGTACAAGAACTGTTAAAGTTCTCATTCCGCAATTTCTCCTCCAGTCCCCAAGACTCAGCATCCGACATCAGCCATGCGTCTCTTCATCAAGACCCTCGTAGCCCTTGCGGTCGCCTTTTTGGCAACCAGCACCGAGGCGGCAAAGGCCGTTCAGACCGGTGGGAACGTGGACGTTGTCCAGTCCTCGCATATTGTCCCTGGCGAGAACAAGAGACTCCTTCGAAGTGAGCGTGACGAAGGCAACCTACTCGAAGATGACGAAGAAAACCTTCTAGAAGATGACGAGGAAGAGAGGAAGGGCGGGTTAAACCTGTTCTCCACCGCGAAGATGGAAAAGATGTTGGGTAATGACTGGTACAAGTACCAAGTGGCCCGGAGATGGAAACGGGATGGATACACCTGGGAGACTCTCCCGAAGGATGTGCCTGTTGATCTCGTCCGATACTTTAAGGGGTTCAGAGAACGTCACGGTTAATCGACGCCATCAAAGGAAGCTACTACCTAGTACAATACGTAACGGCAGGAGTATCTCCTCACAGAGTGTACGTATCGAAGCAACTCAATCCAGCACCGTAGATGAAGACTCGTCCTGTTTGTTTGTTGATAAGTCAAGGGTTATCTGAAAAGATGTCAGCACAATATGTCCTCAACAAGACTAGCAGATATCAATCTGGCAAGGGAGCAATTAGAAGAATGTGCGGCTGCGGTATCAAAGGAAGATGGAACTGGCCAAGAAGAAATTGAATACTACTTCGCAAAGCAAAGATACGAAGAATGCCGCAAGGATTGGGAAAGTTTCGGTGCGGGCTACGGCTTTGAACAAGCTGTAACACAAGCCGAAAAGAGTACCAAATTCTTCTTTCGACCACCACGTTATGAGCTACGGAATACCCCGTTCCGGTCAATTCGACTAAGCGATGGCAGTGAGTCAAGTGATCCGGCTGATATTTGCCGTGGATTTCAAAAACATTGGGGAGAAATTTTTGGTGATCCTAGGTATATGAACGGAGAAACGGATATGAATGTGGATATGGAGGCTCAGGACAAGCTAATAAGTTCCATAAACCGGAGGTTATGCCCACGTGAGGCAGCAGAACTTGATGGAGAACTATCAGTGGATGAATTTGCAGTGGCCATATCGAAACTACGACCTCACTCAGCCCCTGGGCCGGATGGCTTCACCAGTGGTTTTTTTCGACTTGCCCCGCAGATATTTGGCGAAATTTTGTTGCTAGTGTTTCGCTATCAAGTGGAACGTGGAATACTCCTGCCCCACCAGCGATACTCATCAGTGGCTTTGTTGTTTAAAAAGGGAGACCGAAGCGCACCAGGGAACTATAGACCAATCTCACTGATGCCTGTGGAGATGAAAATTGTGTCACGCGTACTGGTCAACCGACTGAGGCCATTGATGCCGAAGTTAAGCCACCCTGACCAAAAAGCATTTATTCCAGGTCGTCGAATCGATCAGCAGATAATGCTAGTCCGAGACCTCCAGCATCTGATGACATCTCGAAACCACAAAGGCATTGCGACCTTCTTAGACTTTGCTAAAGCGTATGATCGGGTTAATAGGCAGTACCTTTTCCGAGTACTAGAGCGCCAGGGTTTCGGCACTCGTTTCCTGTCGTGGGTTCGATTGATGTACAAAGAGACGAGGTGCTCGCTAATGATCAACGGGTGGGCACAAGACTCCCTGACACCTACACGTGGAGTAAAGCAAGGTGATCCGCTATCCCCCTATTTGTTCGCCCTATCGCTGGAACCACTAGGAAATCTCTTAAGGGCAAACAGAGGTGCTGGAGTTAAAGTAGACGAAGATTTAAGCGTTCCTGTGGCGTTCTTTGCTGATGATACAGTGTTGTTCTCGAAAGGGAAAGCGCAGCTGGAGGCCCAGCTACAACTCGTGGAAGTGTATTGTGCGGGTTCTGGAGCGCAACTAAACCAGAACAAGAGCGTCATTATGAGCCTGAATAACCGGTTATCTGCGCCAAAGCTGGACCCACTACGATCGTTGAAGAAAGATGAAACGGTTAAGTATTTGGGAATTCCGTTTGGAAATGGTGATACATCTACGAAGTTAGCACACCAGTTGGATCAAAAATTGATGTCACGCCTTCAACGATGGCAGGGTAGAGCGCGAACATTACTCGGACGAAGACTGATTGTGCAAACTGAGATTTTATCGATACTTTGGTACTTCACAGCTCTGGAATCAATTCCAATCAGATTCATTAATCGCTGGCAGAGTATCGTGAATCGATACGTTTTATACAATCGAGTGAGTACAGTCAGATATGGGGTTAACATTGTGCGAAAAGGCCTAGCAGTAAGACCACGTGAAGAGAATGGAATTGGGGTTCCTGATGTGAAACTTATAGTTCACCGCCAGCATTTTCAGCTGATACAGAACTTTGTAACAGCAATCACCACTCACTCTTCCGACGATGACAATGTTTGGTACCGGCCACTGTTAACGATGATCAATGCACGATATGGGAGTTATTCACGACCGAGATCTAGTGATTTCCTTCTGCAAGATCCTCCGACGCCAGCTGGGTGGAGAGCTACGATGCTTCCATTGTGGTGGCGGCACATAATAAAGGAATGGAATCGAATTAAATGGCCGGATAGCGACATACAGCACCGTAATCGAGTTATGACGTTACAGTGGGCATTGTATTGTCCAATTTGGTGGAGCAAGCTGAAAGATTTTCAGGTGCGGGACTCTAAGTTGATTCTGAAACCCGTAGGGTCTGGCACGACAAAATTTCGCTATCTATGTTGTTCGCTTGCAAAAAAGAACAAATGGTGCTTAGCGGACTTCTTGGACGAGAATCATCATTGGCCATCTTCTGTGGAATTTTTCACTATGGTTTGCTCTGAGGTACATCCAGTTTTGGGCTCCAAAATCAATCCCCATGACATTTTCATGCTCTATCGACAGCTCTTTCAAGTATTTCATCATGTCATACCAGACCCTCAAGCTGGGGGAATGGAAACAGTGGGCATTACCGCCGTGCCGCCCGTATTCGGCACAGGAGAATCTGAATCCACGAAGACGCGTTTCTTCCCCTTCCTACGATCTCAAGACTGGACAAAGCTTCTGCAACAAGTACCGGAGATCAATCACCATCCGATGGAAGATCTTGGGTGCCCGCCCCACCGGATACATCAGGAATTGACTAATTTGCTGTTGCTGCGAGGCTACATGCTACCAGTGGTTCATGATGTAATGTTTCGACTGTTCATTGGGGATTTAACCGTGGGTTCACGGTTGTATTTCCTGGCACCGCTGAATCCAACAATTCAGCAGTGTGTTCGATCAACGTGTCAAGAATTAGAGACGACAGAACATTGCTTTTTTGCGTGTCTACACTTGCAACCGCTCTGTCACCAAATATGGACATTCTGGTCAGGTTTCTTTCGAGCAGATTTGACTTGGAGATTATTGCTCTTTCCAAAGCCGCAAGACGTCTCCAGAACTTGGCGAAAGAGTCAAAAGGGGGTTTTACTACTTTGGAGAATCCAAATTGCTGTAGTCTTTCATGCAACATGGAGACTTCGAAATGACATTCACTTTCGACGAACGGATGCGCAACAGCCAAATGTGGCAAACATACTGTCTTCATTCAAGAGGCACTATCAGTTCATCTACCAGCATGGCGATGCGCTCGGCTGCGATCGTACAACAATTACACTATTAATCCAAGAACTTGGCTTTGACCCGCCAAAAGATGCCTACCTGGAACGAACCCCTCGACTATGGATCGACCAAGCGTCAATCTAAACAAGCTACAAACTAAGCATGGCTTCCTATAGTCCAAAGAGTTATCCGCTAACCAGTTAATCAAATTATTTCACTCACTGTTTGTTTGTTGATAACACAAACAAATAGACGTTCTTTTCAAACGACGACGTAAACGTTGCAAAGGTACTAACGGAGGAAACTCGTTTTGATTTTTTGTGTTAGACAGTGGGATTCACACTTGTATGATTGTGTCCCTGCACAGCACAGCAAAAATATGATTTTGGTCATAGCAAAGTATTGATATGATTTTCGTCATAGCCTAAAATACGATTAGGTCATGTGATAAAAAGTCTGGATTTTATCCAGAGTTTTAGCAGAGGTTCGTGTCAGTTGCTATTCCTTTGAATATACCGACCAAAGTGTGCAAGCGGCTACTAAATTGACTTTTTGCCTTATACTTCGAAGTACTAAATGTCCTCTACTGTACACACTTAGAATTACCCAGGTGAATATTGCTTGATAACAGAATACGCAACCCGGTCGACGAAAAGCGCAAGACGATTCGAAAAGTGTCTAAGTAACAAGACGAAGACGCCAATGACTACCCAGACGCTGCAATTTGGACGCATTTGCTGTCGTTCAGGAGCTTCTTGCCTCGCTCCAGTACCAGATTGAGACGTATCACAGCACACCCAGAGTTTTCAAAGGACCAAATCTGCTACGGCCAGCAAGGTGCGAATGGGGACTTCTTCTTGCAAGAGTTTACTGCCACGAGTTTTTCCGGGTTGGAGACGCACCTCCGGCGCTTTGCGATGGAGGTTGGAGCTCTCTACTGTATCAAGCTAAAGTGGATGCGATTACAATGGTACGGCAACTGCAACGCAAGCCTCTGCGATTCCAGGCCGCTGACCAGAAATGATTATGATAGGGGGGGGGGGAACAATGGCTATGTTATAGTGACTTCTCGATGAGCGGGCATTAACTACAATACGAACTTGCTAAGCAATTAGGATAAATAAAGTTAAGCCGAAGCGGAAGAATCCACAGAGGCCTGAAGTAGGCCATTTAGATCCAGGAGCGGCCTGGACGCGCGACGATTGAAAAGCCGAGGGTTAGACACAATAAATCGTCCCAAGCGTGAGTGTCGGGGAAATTGTTGGAGGCATTCATTCAGCCGTGAACGTCCTGTAGGCCCGGAGTCGCGGTGCAGTGCCCGAAAATGTGCACTAAAAATGGAGTAAACACGATACACCGACGTTGTCGCTTGCAGCGGAGGTCCGGCTTCGAAAATATGTTTGTTCCGAGTCGTCCAAATTGTATGCAGTGTGATGCTACGCATTAGCGTCCACAATGCGGTAAACTCTTGTCCATTGTTCCGTACATGATTATGATAAGCCTAACCAGACCGTGCGTACGTCCCATAGACACCCGTATAGAGACGAGACCTGGTGCGTCCTGTTGTGGGTAGAGCGTACACTCACGCCGTGAGCGGGGGAAGCGTAATAGTTGGCAACTTGCGCGGATGTCAGAGCTTCTGGCAGGAAAACCCGTCGGCTTCGTGTCCGGCTCGCGACGATGGAGACTGCACTTCTTACAGGCGCTACTGCTTGGTAGTGTACTGTATGTGGCGGTGGCTCTGGGCTGGGTCATTTGCAACGTGCATTCAACTGGCAGCCAGGGAGACTCGTTGGCGTTTGCTACAGCTTTCGACAAGATGCGTCAACCGATGGCTAACGCACTGCAAAGAGTGAAGACCAGGATGGAGGAGATGCAGCGCACGCTGTCGCCGCAGGAACTGGAGGCCGTGGAGCACGCACGTTCCGTTCCGAATCTGCCAAGTGGGGACTTGCCGTGGAGGAATCTCACGTGCATTGGATGGCGAGCCACTGGTCGTTGCAAGCCTGACGGACCACGAGAAGTGGAGAACGACCTGACCTGCAAGCAAGAAGTACCCGATGGAAGATCCGGCTATTGTGAGGTCCAGGATGTCAACACGGGAGAATTCTTCCGCGTCATGCGTCGAACGTGTGCGAAGTACAAGAAATCGCAGGTGTTTCGCTGTGCTGGTGCTCACGAATTTGTCAACTATCACGTTGAAGCGCTGAAGGCAGTTCAAGCGACGTTGAAACCGGGATTTAAACTGCCTAACATCCAAGCTGACGGTCAGGGCCGAGATGGCATCGTCATGGTCGTGTACCCCAAGTTAATTGCTAGCGCGTACGCCACCATCCGCACCCTGCGCGACTTGTTAGGCTGTAAACTACCGATCGAGATCTGGTTCCGACAGGACGAGATTGATCGAGTACCGAGATCTCTCTGTCCTCTTCAACAACTTGCACAGAACAACACTGTGAATATCGTCTTCCGAGAGATTAACGACTCACAGGCTGTTCGCTTTGGGGCTAAAGTGTTTGCACTGTACAACAGCGACTTTGAGCGAATACTCTTCCTGGACGCTGACAATGTGCCTGTACGAGACCCGACGTATCTCTTCGAGACTCCAGAGTTTAAGAGGACCGGTGCAGTTTTCTGGCCGGACTATTGGCACCCACACTACACCATTTTCCACCTCCACGAAGACTCCCTACTGTGGGAACTACTCGACATGCCATACGTGGATATGTTTGAGCAGGAGAGCGGCCAACTGCTAATCGACCGGCGAAAGCATGGCGCACCACTGGATCTTGTACGGTTCTTCACTTTCCACCAGCCAAATCCCATTGAGGAGCTGAAGCTGCTGTGGGGCGACAAAGACCTCTTCCGACTCGCGTGGATCAAGCTGAACGTGCCGTTTTACATGGTTCAGACACCGCCCGCCGTTGCTGGCACTGTGAACGGCACTTCCTTTTGCGGTATGACCATGGTTCAGCACGATCCGAATGGCGAGATTCTCTTCCTGCATCGCAACGCGAAGAAGCTCACAGGCGAAGTTTTGTATAAGCCTGTGAACTACCACATTGCGGCGCGGAAGCGAATCCGGTCCAGGTGGATTAAGCAGGGCATCCACAAGGTTCCAACCGAAGACGAGGTGGTGGCTGAACTGAAAATAATGAAGAAGACGCCACCGCCGACGCTTGAACCAGCTCAGCCTGACGGACTCGCCGATCAAATAGTGTGGACGCATATGTTATCGTATCGCAAAGAAGCTCCTCGATCCCAGTACAAGGTGAAATCGTACTCCGCAGCGCCAGATTTCCCTGAAAAGCAGAGATGTTACGGCGAGCGCGAATTCGCTAAGAACAAGAACTTTGAGATGCGCAGCTTTGCAGAGCTCAGCTTTTCAGGCCTGGAGTCCCATGTACGACGCTTTGCCATGGAGGCGGCACAGATTCGTCTAACTTAGAACCAAACTTATAAAGAATCGACAAGAAGAAGATGACGAATGGCTTCATGATCACGAGACGCCAAGATTATCACCTGGAACAGGGCATTTTACCGATGGCCGTCGCGTCAACTTGTACAAATCTTGGATGGTATTCTTGAGGCTATCGATGGCTCCCAACGATACCCGATACATGCGCCACATGGCTGTGCCTCAATTCGACATTGGACAATTGGAGATCTGTCATTCATTCCAATGCAGGAGAAGCATCCGTTGATCAAATTCCAAACGGGCAAACTGCGGAAGGTTATAACAAAGTGTTGGCAGAGATGGCCACGGACACTGTTAGCACTGGGGGCTTTCGCGTATGTAGCGCTCCTGGTTATTTGGGCACTTTGCGTACCTACCGATAGTGCACCCGTTGTCATTAAGCTCCAGGAGTTTTCGACCCGTGAGCAGTCCAAGAGCACAGCAGTTCGAACGTCCCCAAGACGTTTTCAGTGTGTTGCATGGAGAGCTACTGGCAATTGTAGGCCAAACGGACCACGACTGCCTCAAAACGACAAAAATTGTTCGGAAATCATCGAGAACATGTCCGGCTACTGCGAAATCGAAGATATCGACTCGGGTGAGCGTTTTCATTCTATGCGGCGCTATTGCAACGGACTGAAGGGTAATATCCCGTTTCGCTGCAGTAGTGCTCCGGATTTCGCCAATTTTCACGTGGAAGCTCAAGTTGCTGTGGAAAAAACTCTCTATCCTAGTTTCTCATTGCCGAATGTAGAGAAAAAGCGCCATGACAAACGAAATGGGATTGTCATGGTTGTCTACCCCAAGCTGCTGGCCAGTGCATATGCTACCATTCGCGTTCTCCGTAACGTGTTGAAGTGTAACTTACCGATCGAAATCTGGTTCCACCTCGACGAGATCGACGACAACTTAGTGCTTCTAGCACCACTCCAACAGCTTTCAATCAACCTCGGCAGCATCTCGTTCCACCCGATATACAACCCGAATGCCAAAGGTTTCTTGTCCAAGATCTTCGCTATCTACAACAGCCATTTCGACCGCGTGTTGTTTCTGGATGCCGACAACGTACCCGTTCGCGATCCATCCTTCCTGTTTTCATCTACTGAGTTTAAAACCAACGGCGCAGTCTTCTGGCCTGACTTCTGGCACCCTCGACGTACTCTGTTCAACCTACACGGTCGCTCAATGCTCTGGGAACTACTAGACATGCCGTTTGTGGATATGTTCGAGCAGGAGAGTGGCCAGCTTCTGGTTGACCGAAAACGACACGCTGCACCACTCGAACTCGTGTACTTTTACGCTTTCCATCAACCCAATTTCCTCGAAAAGCTGGAACTCGTGTACGGCGACAAGGATCTCTTCCGGTTGGCGTGGCTAAAGGTGCACGCATCTTTTCACATGATTCGTGCTGTCCCAGCGATGGCTGGGCGATTCGAGAATGGGTCTTTTTGCGGAATGACAATGGTGCAGCACGATGCGGAAGGAAACGTGTTGTTTCTGCATCGTAACCAGCATAAACTTACGGGAGAACGCCAAGAGGAAGTTGATACGGAAAGCACAGCGGAACCGAAGGTTGTTGTTGGTGCTAAGCAATCGGACGAGTACCCAGATCCCGTCATTTGGACCCACTTGCTATCATTTCGAAAAGAATTCGACGTCAAATTCTACCTGATTGACGCGTACCGAGCTGCCCCGGAGTTCCCGCAGTGGCAACCGTGTTACGGTAAGAGATACGTTGATAAACAGAAGCTGTTCGAGCTGCAGGAGTTCACAAACACGAGTTTTGCCGGAATCGAGTCCGATATTCGCCATTTCGCGTTTGAGGCAGCAAGACTGCGGCATTCCCGAGAAATCCAATGGATAGGTGCCCACGCAGGCACCACCACCGAAAGTCATTCCGGTTGAAGTAGCCCAACACGTAACTTTACCTAGAAGTACATGTGTACCAATTTCATTAGTTTGACAACAACTCTCATGCAAGTCGTTCACCGTCGGAGCCTCCGAATCCAACCCTCCGACTCGGAGGGTTGGATTTTTCTGTCCGGTATCAAAAATGATCCCGACTCGGGACCCGAGACCCGAGACCCGAGTCGCGTCGCGTAGACATCCAGATGTCCTGTCCGACTCGGACATCTTTGCACAGCATGAAATGAATCATGCGCAATCATGCCAAAGGGAACAGCGTTTACAAGCAGAGCCGAGTCGTCGCATCATCTCCTCGTCGTGTTCATGAACAAGTTCGCTACATTAGCAAGTGCGAAAAACCGCTTTTGAATCTAGGGTAGATTCTCGGTGCAGAGCTGCAACTGTAATTGTATGCGTTTGTCTTCGAAGTATTAGGCCCTGGCATCTCCGTCAACTAGGACGAACACATGAAGGTGACTCACCGTGCTACGCCCAGACTGTTCTATGTTGTAGGTACATTACTTTAGCCTTGTGCAGACTTGTCGCGGATGCCTTTACTAGCTCCACGGTCGACTTTAGTATGACGGGCTAGCCCAGGCCCCAACAGGATCGTCATACTGTACTTTCAGCTGGTCAGGCTGCCAATTAGATTGGCAGGGCGATGGAGAAAATCCACAAGGGCATAGCGCCGGCTTCGTCGTGAGTGGCCCCAACGACTCGTTGAACGAGCTGCATCATGCAAGCACCTGGCCGTGGAGCGATGTGAAGGCGATCTGATCTCACTTGAGATTTTCGACTGTCAAGTCTCAAGCACGATGCACACCGCGCTACATGTACCAGCGTGCAGTAGTCAACCCCAACAAGAAACGGAGCCGCTCATTGAAGCACCAACAAGTCCCATCCGTGTGCTGTCCGAACCGGTTGTGCGATGTTGGAAGCGGTGGCCACGGGTCGTTCTTATGGTGGCCGCGTTGGTGTACGTTTCGGCTCTGATCGTCTGGGCCTCTCACAATTCCGACAAAACCATCGACAGCCAGAAAGTCTCAGTAGTACGAGAGTCTACAGTTCCCGTGAATACTTTTCCTTCAGGTGAAGTCAAGTCTCGACGTCTGCAGTGCGTCGCGTGGCGTGCAACCGGCAAATGTAGACCTAATGGACCTCGTGAGCCGGAGAACGACAAGACTTGCTCGGAGACGATTGGCGGTGGTGTTTCAGGATACTGCGAGGTTGAGGACATTGATACCGGTGAGAGATTCAAAGTTATGCGGCGACATTGTACTAGCTTGAAGGGAAATATCAAGTTCCGTTGCGCAGACGCCCCAGATTTTGTCAACTATCGCTTGGAAGGACATAAAGCAGTGCAGAAAGCTCTCGTTCCTGGGTTCTCGCTTCCACATGTAGAAAAAGATGGACACCGTCCGAACGACGGGATTGTTATGGTTGTCTACCCGAAACTACTCGCCAGTGCATACGCTACTATCCGCGCCCTTCGCGAGGTGTTGAAGTGCCGCTTACCGATTGAAATCTGGTTCCATGTCGACGAAATGGGGAGTGACTACGCGTTACTAGTGCCTTTGCAACAGCTCTCCATCTTTGTTGGTGATGTGTCGTTTCACCCAATGTACAACCCACGTGCTAAGGGCTTCATGTCCAAGGTGTTCGCCATCTACAACAGTTTCTTCGATCGGGTCTTGTTCCTGGATGCCGACAACGTTCCCGTTCGCGATCCAGCCTTCCTATTCACGACTCCCGAGTTCGAAACCAACGGCGCTGTATTCTGGCCGGACTTCTGGCATCCTCACCGCACCCTCTTCAACCTTCACGCTCGATCTATGCTCTGGGAGCTGCTAGACACTCAGTTCGTCGACATGTTCGAGCAGGAGAGCGGACAACTTCTGCTGGACAGAACTCGACATGCTGCTCCGCTTGAGCTCGTGTACTTTTACTCCTTCCATGAACCGAACTTCATCGAGAAGCTGGACGTCGTGTACGGGGATAAAGATCTGTTTCGGCTAGCGTGGATGAAGCTCAAAACTCCGTTCCACATGATTCAAGCGCCTCCTGCGATGGCAGGGAGGGCGATCAACGGCTCATTCTGCGGTATGACGATGGTGCAGCACGATGCTCAAGGCCAAGTTTTGTTTCTGCACCGTAACCAGCACAAGTTGACGGGTGAACGGGACGAAAAGTTGGAGAAGGCAGCACTGAATAATACGGTGGTCCCACCGGAGGAAGCTCTTGGAGCTCCGAATCCAGACGGATATCCCGATCCCGTGATCTGGACGCACTTACTGTCGTTCCGCAAGGAGGCCAACCGGAAATTCTACTCTATCGACGCTTATCGTGCTGATCCTCAGTTCCCACAGTGGCAGCCTTGCTACGGTCGTCGATATGTGGACCAACAAAAAATGTTTGAGTTGCAAGAGTTCTCTAACTTCAGTTTTTCTGGGGTTGAGACGGATATTCGTCATTTCGCTATGGAGGCAACGCGGCTTCGACATGCCCAGGAGATTGCAGGGACGTATCCAAGCAACACTACCAGTGTTTAACAAGCACGGTATAATGTAGTTCTCTAGTATTTTACATTTCCACATCTAGTTGTCCTTGCGGTATTTCGCTAGCTCTTGAGCTCCTTCCATCGCAAAGCGTCTTAAGTGAGTCTCCAGCCCCGCAAAACCTAGATCAGCGATTTTCTGGACATAGAAATGCTCGTTATCGCTGATATTGCGCTGTCCGTAGCATCTTTGCCATTCTGGGAAATCAGGCTGAGCGCTGTAGGACCGAATCCGGTAATCCACGCGTTGTGACGTGTTTCGGAATGTCCACAAGTGAGTCCACATCGCTGGATCAGGTAGGTTGTCAGCTTCAGGTGGCTCCAGTGTCGGCGGTGGTGTCCGTTTTAACTCCTCAAGTTCAGCACGCACTTGCTCATCAGTGATCGTAGCTGGGAGTCCTTGGTCTAGCAGTTTTAAGCGGGCTTGTCTTCGTGCTTCGACTTCGTAGTTAATCTCCTGCCGCTTCACTTGTCCAGTTAATTTGTTCGAGTTGCGGTGGAGGAAGAGAACATCCCCCTTTGCATCGTGCTGTACCATTGTCATCCCGCAAAAAGACTCATTCACAACTTTACCAGCAACAGCGGGAGGGGTCTGGACCATGAAGAAAGGCACATCCAACTTGATCCAAGCATACCGAAAGAGATCTTTGTCGCCATACACGAGTTTGAGTCGTTCAAAATGGTTTGGACTATGGAAAGTGTAGAAGTTCACGAGCTCCATGGTCGCTGCTTGTCTGCGGCGGTCAATTAGCACTTGCCCGCTTTCCTGTTCGAACATGTTGACGTATTTCATGTCCAGTAACTTCCACAACAACGAGTCTGCCATGATGTGGAAAATCGTGTATTGCGGGTGCCAGAAATCCGGCCAGAAGACCGCCCCTGTCCTCACAAACTCCTCTGACTCAAACAGGAACGTTGGGTCCCTCACTGGCACATTATCCGCATCCAGAAACAACACTTGATCAAATGCGCTGTTGTAAATCGCATGTATCTTTGCTGCAAAGCGAAGTGCTCGTTTATCCGTGATTTCTCGAAACGTAATTCCACCTTCTGCTTCCATCCCCGCCAGTTCTTTTAGCGGTTCTAAAGCTCCAGGAACTCTCTGTAATTCGTCTGTACGGTACCAAATCTCAATCGGTAATTGACATCTCAACACCTCCCTCAATATTCGAATCGAAGCGTAAGCACTCGCCAAGAGACTCGGATACACCACCATGATAATTCCCCTTGTCAATTTTCCACCTTCTTTCACATTGGGCAGATTAAACCCTGGTGCAATTGCCTTTTCCACCACTCGCCGTCCTTTAACGTGAAAATTCACGAAATCCGGTGCATCAGAGCAGAAGAACTTGGCCCCTTTCTTCACAGTGCTACACCCACGCTGCATCACCCGAAACCTCTCCCCCGTAGTGACATCTTCTATCTCACAGTAACCCGAAGCTCCGTCGTCGACGTGCCGGTTGCACGGTTTGTCGTTCGCCAAGTCACGCGGGCCATCAGCATTGCAGCCACTTGTAGCTCTCCAGCCAATGCACCGAAACTCCCGTTCTACAGTAGCTCCACCTGGTAGAATCTTGACAGACTGAGCATGAGCCTCCGCTTCCAGTTCCTCGGGGGTTGCAACGTGTTGTCCGTTGGTGAATAAATGCACAATGGATAAGGGGAGACTGTCGTCGTGGACACTACTCACGACCCACAGCAACATTGCAGCCGAGTAGAGCACACTACCCACGAGCATCACACGCAGGATACCAGGCCGGCATTTCGGCGGGGTGGGAGACAACTTAGTGGCGGAGTCTACCATCAGGCGTCGAGGTGTCGAATGTACTTATGCTACGCTGAGACTGAGCATCAACAACGTGTTGTCCTGGCTCTGTTGTCCGGCTCCTCAAGCTTAAGCTAGAAATTCCAAGTAGGTCTTTTCTGCCAATCCGTTGGGCGGGTAGTATCTACACATGGCTGCAGTACGCTACGCCCAGTCTCGTAACACTAACGTTTTTAAAAAAACTAAAATTCCAAAAAATAAAGTAAAATCTTGCAGAAAAGTGTTGTTGCGATTATCCTCGTATATACTCGATAACGTTATACTATGTAAAGCAGGATTACTGACGAATTTCTTATACTATGTGGAATAGGATTGAACACCTTACCGCTTTCTTGATTCCAACGCGTAATACCTCAGGTCGGACTAGATACCAGCGAAATTCTGCTCTGAGAACTCTTGCAATTCGAAAAAACGGGAGGTTGTTGACGTATCTGTGGCCGTAGCACAGTTGCCGCTGCGGAAATTCCGGCGAAGTTAGATACGCGTCGATCCGGTACAGTGCTGTGTTAGCGTTTGTGTTGAAGGACAAGAGGTCCAGGTGATTGGATACGGGTACTTGTCGGGTAATTCACCGCCGTCTTCACTCTCAAGGGAGGCCATCTCGGCCCTAGCTACCCGTTCATCTGGTTCACTCGTGAGTATATTCTGATTGCGATGGAGAAACAGTAGGTCACTCTTCGTATCGTGTCACCGGATCATCCGTGCGGAATCAATTCGTGCACTGTCGGTCGAGTTCTGGTGCAGTCGAGGTGCAGTCTGCTGTTGCCATCCAATACAATGTAGAAACACATTTAGAGAAGAATGAAATGTCAAGTTTAATGCGTTTCTGGATGGGCGTCCACCCGCACATGTAGTACAACCACCAAAATCATATTTTTGCTGACCAGGACCAAAGCTTACAAAAAACGTCAACTTCAACGCTGAGGTATCGAGAACCACCATAAGTTTACGCATGAAATATGTGTCAGACAGAGACATACATGTACTACTACTGCTGCTAGTACTTCACAGGGACCAGCAATTCACGAAAGTACATGTATCACTAACTAACCGGTACTGGAAAACCGACAGCAACCAAGTCCAGTTCTCCTGGGAGACTCAACTTAACTGGGATGCCAAAGTTCTCATTCCGCAATTTCTCCTCCAGCCTTCAAGACTTAGCATCCGACATCCAGCCATGCGTCTCGTCATCAAGACCCTAGTCGCTCTTGCAGCCGTCGTTCTTGCAACCAGCACCGAGGCGGCAAAGGCCGTTCAGACCGGTGGGGACGTGAACGCTGTCCAGTCCTCGCATATTCTCACTGGCGAGAATAAGAGGCTCCTTCGAAGTGAGCGTGATGAAGGGAACCTACTCGAAGATGACGAAGAAAACCTTCTAGAAGATGACGAGGAAGAGAGGAAGGGCGGGGCAAACCTGTTCTCCTCCGCGAAGATGGAAAAGATGTTGGGTAATGACTGGTACCGGTACCAGGTGGCCCGGAGATGGAAACAGTATGGATATACCTGGGAAACTCTCCCGAAGGACGTGCCTGTTGATCTCGTCAGATACTTTAAGGGGTTCAGACAACGTCACGGCTAAGCGACACCATCGAAGGAAGTTACTACGTAGTACAACCCGTAGCACCATGGAGTATCTCCTTGCAGAGTGTACGTGTCGAAGCAACTCAATTCAGCACCGTAGATGAACACTCGTCCTGTTTGTTGATAACACAAATATACGTGCTTTCCAAAAGACGACGTAAACGTTTAAATGGTACTAACGGCGGAGACTCATTTGTGCCTCGATACCTCAGCGTTGAAGTTGACGTTTTTTGTAAGCTTTGGTCCTGGTCAGCAAAAATATGATTTTGGTGGTTGTACTACATGTGGGGGTGGACGCCCATCCAGAAACGCATTAAACTTGACATTTCATGCTTCTCTAAATGTGTTTCTACATTGTATTGGATGGCAACAGCAGACTGCACCTCGACTGCCAGAACTCGACCGACAGTGCACGAGTTGACTCCGCAAGGATGATCCGGTTACTGTGAATTGCAAGACGAAGACACAGGGAATTGGTCAGGATTGCTCGGCGAGCTTGCGCTGACGTTGTGGGGAAGACGGTACTCTTCCAGGGTCTGGAGCCGCCGGGTGTTGCCAATTATCATGTGTTGGTGTTCGGGTAGCACAGCGAGCACTGCAACCTGGATTCGCGATCCCCGGCGTGGTAAGCCGAGAAGACGAGATGCTGGATGGAATTGTGTTGGTGATGAACCTACCTCAAGACGGTTCCTCCGTTGCCGGTAGCGGCTCTCGACATGCTGCGTCTTGGGTGGTTGTACTACTCACGAGCCAAAATTCTTTGACAAGTTGAATCTCGTGTACGGAGACAAGGACCTTTAGTTTTGAAGCTTGAAACCCCGGTCTACGTGGTCGAAACGGTGCCAGCAATGGCAGGACGGGTTATCAATGGGTCATTCTGTGGTATAACAATGGTCCAGTTCTTCACCAAGAACCTTAGAACAACACTGTACTGGATCGACGTGTATCGAGCTTCGCCGGGATTTGCGATGGCAGCGATGCTACCGCCGCAGATACGTTGATCACCTACCGTTTTGTAGTTTTAGACTTGCAAGCCAGAAATTCGCGAGGTATTATTATGCGTTAGAATCAAGAATGCGGTTCATTTATGTTACAGATAGTATAAGAAATGTAATCCTGTTCCTCATAGTATAGATGCTTTCTGAATATACATCAGTGGGGAATTATTTCGAAGTATTCTGTATAATACAGAATTAGGTGGTAATTTGATTAAAGTATGCTTGGATGATTGCAACACTTTAAGCCCTTTCGGCGCAAAAGCGCTACTTACTGGTACACAGCCGCAGCAATGTATCCACTGAATGGGCTTTTCCCCCCGACGATTCAATTAGCCAGGTTTCGCCATTAAACGCCTGTGGGCCACCCAGCCAATAAGTTGGGTTAGGCTGTTCAGCCAGCTAAAGCTGTCCTCCCAGTATTATCTTGGTATATACTCGATAAATAAAATGACTTATACTATGTGGAACAGGATTACTGACGAATTCTTATTCTATGTGGAATAGGATTGAACACCTTACCGCTTTCTTGATTCCAACGCGTAATAAATACCTCAGGTCGGACTAGATCCCAGCGAAATTCTGCTCTGAGAACTCTTGCAATTCGAAAAAACGGGAGGTCGTTGACGTATCTGTGGCCGTAGCACGGTTGCCGCTGCAGAAATTCCGGCGAAGTTAGATACGCGTCGATCCGGTACAGTGCTGTGTTAGCGTTTTTGTTGAAGGACAAGAGGTCCAGGTGATTGGATCCGGGTACTCGTCGGGTAATTCACCGCCGTCTTCACTCTCAAGGGAGGCCATCTCGGCCCTAGCTACCCGTTCATCTGGTTCACTCGTGAGTATATTCTGATTGCGATGGAGAAACAGTAGGTCACCACTGTTCGTATCGTGTCACCGGATCGTCCGTGCGGAATCAACTCGTGCACTGTCGGTCGAGTTCTGGCAGTCGAGGTGCAGTCTGCTGTTGCCATCAATGTAGAAACACATTTAGAGAAGCATGAAATGTCAAGTTTAAAGCATTTCTGGAAGGCGTCCGCCCGCACATGTAGTACAACCACCAAAATCATATTTTTGCTGACCAGGACCAAAGCTTACAAAAAACGTCAACTTCAACGCTGAGGTATCGAGAACCACCATAAGTTTACGCATGAAATATGTGTCAGACAGAGACATACATGTACTACTACTGCTGCTAGTACTTCACAGGGACCAGCAATTCACGAAAGTACATGTATCACTAACTAACCGGTACTGGAAAACCGACAGCAACCAAGTCCAGTTCTCCTGGGAGACTCAACTTAACTGGGATGCCAAAGTTCTCATTCCGCAATTTCTCCTCCAGCCTTCAAGACTTAGCATCCGACATCCAGCCATGCGTCTCGTCATCAAGACCGTAGTCGCTCTTGCAGCCGTCGTTCTTGCAACCAGCACCGAGGCGGCAAAGGCCGTTCAGACCGGTGGGGACGTGAACGCTGTCCAGTCCTCGCATATTCTCACTGGCGAGAATAAGAGGCTCCTTCGAAGTGAGCGTGATGAAGGGAACCTACTCGAAGATGACGAAGAAAACCTTCTAGAAGATGACGAGGAAGAGAGGAAGGGCGGGGCAAACCTGTTCTCCTCCGCGAAGATGGAAAAGATGTTGGGTAATGACTGGTACCGGTACCAGGTGGCCCGGAGATGGAAACAGTATGGATATACCTGGGAAACTCTCCCGAAGGACGTGCCTGTTGATCTCGTCAGATACTTTAAGGGGTTCAGACAACGTCACGGCTAAGCGACACCATCGAAGGAAGTTACTACGTAGTACAACCCGTAGCACCATGGAGTATCTCCTTGCAGAGTGTACGTGTCGAAGCAACTCAATTCAGCACCGTAGATGAACACTCGTCCTGTTTGTTGATAACACAAATATACGTGCTTTCCAAAAGACGACGTAAACGTTTAAATGGTACTAACGGCGGAGACTCATTTGTGCCTCGATACCTCAGCGTTGAAGTTGACGTTTTTTGTAAGCTTTGGTCCTGGTCAGCAAAAATATGATTTTGGTGGTTGTACTACATGTGCGGGTGGACGCCCATCCAGAAACGCATTAAACTTGACATTTCATGCTTCTCTAAATGTGTTTCTACATTGTATTGGATGGCAACAGCAGACTGCACCTCGACTGCCAGAACTCGACCGACAGTGCACGAGTTGACTCCGCAAGGATGATCCGGTTACTGTGAATTGCAAGACGAAGACACAGGGAATTGGTCAGGATTGCTCGGCGAGCTTGCGCTGACGTTGTGGGGAAGACGGTACTCTTCCAGGGTCTGGAGCCGCCGGGTGTTGCCAATTATCATGTGTTGGTGTTCGGGTAGCACAGCGAGCACTGCAACCTGGATTCGCGATCCCCGGCGTGGTAAGCCGAGAAGACGAGATGCTGGATGGAATTGTGTTGGTGATGAACCTACCTCAAGACGGTTCCTCCGTTGCCGGTAGCGGCTCTCGACATGCTGCGTCTTGGGTGGTTGTACTACTCACGAGCCAAAATTCTTTGACAAGTTGAATCTCGTGTACGGAGACAAGGACCTTTAGTTTTGAAGCTTGAAACCCCGGTCTACGTGGTCGAAACGGTGCCAGCAATGGCAGGACGGGTTATCAATGGGTCATTCTGTGGTATAACAATGGTCCAGTTCTTCACCAAGAACCTTAGAACAACACTGTACTGGATCGACGTGTATCGAGCTTCGCCGGGATTTGCGATGGCAGCGATGCTACCGCCGCAGATACGTTGATCACCTACCGTTTTGTAGTTTTAGACTTGCAAGCCAGAAATTCGCGAGGTATTATTATGCGTTAGAATCAAGAATGCGGTTCATTTATGTTACAGATAGTATAAGAAATGTAATCCTGTTCCTCATAGTATAGATGCTTTCTGAATATACATCAGTGGGGAATTATTTCGAAGTATTCTGTATAATACAGAATTAGGTGGTAATTTGATTAAAGTATGCTTGGATGATTGCAACACTTTAAGCCCTTTCGGCGCAAAAGCGCTACTTACTGGTACACAGCCGCAGCAATGTATCCACTGAATGGGCTTTTCCCCCCGACGATTCAATTAGCCAGGTTTCGCCATTAAACGCCTGTGGGCCACCCAGCCAATAAGTTGGGTTAGGCTGTTCAGCCAGCTAAAGCTGTCCTCCCAGTATTATCTTGGTATATACTCGATAAATAAAATGACTTATACTATGTGGAACAGGATTACTGACGAATTCTTATTCTATGTGGAATAGGATTGAACACCTTACCGCTTTCTTGATTCCAACGCGTAATAAATACCTCAGGTCGGACTAGATCCCAGCGAAATTCTGCTCTGAGAACTCTTGCAATTCGAAAAAACGGGAGGTCGTTGACGTATCTGTGGCCGTAGCACGGTTGCCGCTGCAGAAATTCCGGCGAAGTTAGATACGCGTCGATCCGGTACAGTGCTGTGTTAGCGTTTTTGTTGAAGGACAAGAGGTCCAGGTGATTGGATCCGGGTACTCGTCGGGTAATTCACCGCCGTCTTCACTCTCAAGGGAGGCCATCTCGGCCCTAGCTACCCGTTCATCTGGTTCACTCGTGAGTATATTCTGATTGCGATGGAGAAACAGTAGGTCACCACTGTTCGTATCGTGTCACCGGATCGTCCGTGCGGAATCAACTCGTGCACTGTCGGTCGAGTTCTGGCAGTCGAGGTGCAGTCTGCTGTTGCCATCAATGTAGAAACACATTTAGAGAAGCATGAAATGTCAAGTTTAAAGCATTTCTGGAAGGCGTCCGCCCGCACATGTAGTACAACCACCAAAATCATTTTTTCGCTGACCAATACCAGAGCTAACAAAAAACGCCAACTTTAACGCTGAGGTATTGAGGCACAAATGAGTCTCCGCCGTTAGTACCATTTAAACGTTTACGTCGTCGTTTGAAAAAGAACGTCTATTTGTTAGTGTTATCAACAAACAGGACGAGTGTTCATCTACGGTGCTGAATTGAGTTGCTTCGATACGTCCACTCTGCAAGGAGATACTCCATGGTGCTACGGGTTGTACTACGTAGTAACTTCCTTCGATGGTGTCGCTTAGCCGTGACGTTCTCTGAACCCCTTAAAGTATCGGACGAGATCAACAGGCACATCCTTCGGGAGAGTCTCCCAGGTGTATCCATCCCGTTTCCATCTCCGGGCCACTTGGTATCGGTACCAGTCATTACCCAACATCTTTTCCATCTTCGCGGTGGAGAACAGGTTTGCCCCGTACTTCCTCTCTTCCTCGTCATCTTCTCCTTCGTCGTCTTCGAGCAGTTTCCCTTCATCATGCTCACTTCGAAGGAGTCTCTTGTTCTCACCAGGGAGAATATGCGAGGACTGGACAACGTTCACGTCCCCACCGGTCTGAACGGCCTTTGCCGCCTCGGTGCTGGTTGCAAGAAGGACGGCCGCAAGAGCGACTAGGGTCTTGATGGCGAGACGCATGGCTGATGTCGGATGCTGAGTCTTGGGGGCTGGAGGAGAAATTGCGGAATGAGAACTTTGGCAGTTCTTGCGCATCGTTGAGTCCCCCACGCGAACTGGACCTGGTCGCTGTCGGGTTTCCAGTACCGGTAGTTAGTGATACTTTCGAGAATTGCTGGTCCCTGTGTAGTACATCTCCGTCTGACATATTTCATGCGATTGACAACTGAGAACGAAAAACCATAAAGATTACGGTACAATAAACTATACATGTACGGTAAACCAGAGTAAAAAGTAACCACTCAAAATCACGTGCCGGTACAGTAGTTTACTCTGGATTACGGTGATCATAGGATGGGATGTGAACAGATTTTGAGTGGTTACTTTTTTACTCTGGTTTACCGTACATGTATAGTTTATTGTACCGTAATCTTTATGGTTTTTCGTTCTCAGTTGTTAATCGCATGAAATATGTGTCAGACGGAGATGTACTACACAGGGACCAGCAATTCTCGAAAGTATCACTAACTAACCGGTACTGGAAACCCGACAGCAACCGGACGGTCCTGTTCTCGTGGGGGACTCAACGATGCGCAAGAACTGCCAAAGTTCTCATTCCGCAATTTCTCCTCCAGCCCTCAAGACTCCACATCCGACATCAGCCATGCGTCTCGCCATCAAGACCCTAGTCGCTCTTGCGGCCGTCCTTCTTGCAACCAGCACCGAGGCGGCAAAGGCCGTTCAGACCGGTGGGGACGTGAACGTTGTCCAGTCCTCGCATATTCTCCCTGGTGAGAACAAGAGACTCCTTCGAAGTGAGCATGATGAAGGGAAACTGCTCGAAGACGACGAAGAAGAAGATGACGAGGAAGAGAGGAAGTACGGGGCAAACCTGTTCTCCACCGCGAAGATGGAAAAGATGTTGGGTAATGACTGGTACCGATACCAAGTGGCCCGGAGATGGAAACGGGATGGATACACCTGGGAGACTCTCCCGAAGGATGTGCCTGTTGATCTCGTCCGATACTTTAAGGGGTTCAGAGAACGTCACGGCTAAGCGACACCATCGAAGGAAGTTACTACGTAGTACAACCCGTAGCACCATGGAGTATCTCCTTGCAGAGTGGACGTATCGAAGCAACTCAATTCAGCACCGTAGATGAACACTCGTCCTGTTTGTTGATAACACTAACAAATAGACGTTCTTTTTCAAACGACGACGTAAACGTTTAAATGGTACTAACGGCAGAGACTTGTTTGTGCCTCAATACCTCAGCGTTAAAGTTGGCGTTTTTTGTTAGCTCTGGTCTTGGTCAGCAAAAAATGATTTTGATGGTTGTACTACATGTGCGGGTGGACGCCTTCCAGAAATGCATTAAACTTGACATTTCATGCTTCTCTAAATGTGTTTCTACATTGATGGCAACAGCAGACTGCACCTTGACTGCCAGAACTCGACCGACAGTGCACGAGTTGATTCCGCACAGACGATCCGGTGACACGATACGAACAGTGGTGACCTACTGTTTCTCCATCGCAATCAGAATATACTCACGAGTGAACCAGATGAACGGGTAGCTAGGGCCGAGATGGCCTCCCTTGAGAGTGAAGACGGCGGTGAATTACCCGACGAGTACCCGTATCCAATCACCTGGACCTCTTGTCCTTCAACAAAAACGCTAGCACAGCACTGTACCGGATCGACGCGTATCTAACTTCGCCGGAATTTCCGCAGCGGCAACCGTGCTACGGCCACAGATACGTCAACGACCTCCCGTTTTTTCGAATTGCAAGAGTTCTCAGAGCAGAATTTCGCTGGGATCTAGTCCGACCTGAGGTATTTATTACGCGTTGGAATCAAGAAAGCGGTAAGGTGTTCAATCCTATTCCACATAGAATAAGAATTCGTCAGTAATCCTGTTCCACATAGTATAAGTCATTTTATTTATCGAGTATATACCAAGATAATACTGGGAGGACAGCTTTAGCTGGCTGAACAGCCTAACCCAACTTATTGGCTGGGTGGCCCACAGGCGTTTAATGGCGAAACCTGGCTAATTGAATCGTCGGGGGGAAAAGCCCATTCAGTGGATACATTGCTGCGGCTGTGTACCAGTAAGTAGCGCTTTTGCGCCGAAAGGGCTTAAAGTGTTGCAATCATCCAAGCATACTTTAATCAAATTACCACCTAATTCTGTATTATACAGAATACTTCGAAATAATTCCCCACTGACACCAGTGTTGGCAGTAGGGACTAAATTATTCGTCCCATCGTGGGCCGAAATGCAATTTTGCCAAAGACTATCGGCCTTCGGCCATGGACCGTCCATTCGATTTTAGGCCAAATCAAGATCAGCCTCAGATTCTCACGTGCCACTTGTAAGAATCCTTATTCCGTTGCTATGGCTGGAAAGGGGCGTCCAGCATGCCCCGATGTTAGGCATTTCAAGCTTCTAAAAGATCTTGGAAAAGCCCCTGGGGGCTACGCTTATCGAGAGTGTTCCTTTTGCAGGGCAGCATACGACAACGACGTCACCACCGATCTGCCAAAGGTGCATATTGGCAGACCACGCAACTACGCGCGCCACCTAGCGCATTGTCAGTACTACAAGGCGGCTCAACTACAGCTGGGATCTGAGAGCTCTACATCCACCCCTACACCAGCACCCTTGGGGTCAACTCCCACAACACCTTTGGAACGAGTTCTGGGTCTAGTGCCGTCTGATGATACACCTAATGCCGAATCTCATTATCAAGCTCCAAGGAGCTCAAGGCAGTCACCAGTACAAAGCAGCGCCCGGCTTTCGAGCACACGACGTGTGCTGGTACTTGACAAGCGACAAGCAGCAAGCCCTACGCGCCTACAGAATTGGAAGCGACTTAAAGCAGTGTCCGAAAAAAAAGCAAAGCCGAAACGAAAGTTTTCGAAGGCTGAAGTGAAGAAGATTGAGTGCTCGCTTATTGAGATGCATGCTGTCAATCACCTAGCAGACCGATTTATTGAGAACGAAGCTACGCTGCGGTTTTTGGAGCTGATTTCCCCCGGCATTGGTGATATACTCCCTTCCCGGCGATCTTTAAGTAATCGCATCCTCAAAGAACATGCCGATCGGTGTAAAACAATGGATGTTGAAGCGCTTAAAACTATGGCGAACAGGACTTCTGGATGGGTGAATCTGCTCTCTGATGTATGGCAGAACATTTCTAAAGATGTAACGGGGTTACACGGGTTTACACCTGGTGTGTTCCACACATGGATACACTTTGTGTAAGGTACATAGTTGATGTACGGACACTCGAGGGAGTGTGTGTGGCTGAGAGCCACACGTTATGCATTTGAAGTAGGATTTCATTTGGTTTTACTATGTTAGATAGTTAACCACATACATTTACCCCCTAGGCGGCTAGCCGCAATAAAAGATAAATAAACAGTTTGGATTTAGAACACAAAGTGAAAAGTCCTTTTATTAAGGTCGTAGTTAGTAGGTGCCTTCGGATCTTAAGGCCTATTAACCCTTAATAAGGTGTGTGTTAATCCTTAACTCGTTGAGTTAACCGTCTTCCTCTGACGATAAGCTACGGCAGCCCCGCTGCACTTGGTAGCACTTGTAGTCAATCCTGCGACTGAGTCTTTTGACTGATCCCTCTGAGAGGATGGAACACGCTGTGTTCGCGAGCTTGCCGCCAGGCCAACAAGAGACGCTTAAAAAGCTTATGTCTCTGTTGGGCCCCGAGGGCATTGCTCATCTTGCTTCGCAAGGGCCAGAGGCGGTGTCCGCCAGACTGGAGGCTTTGCAAGCTACGAGAAGGCGCTCTTAGAGCATGTACAAGAGCGCGTGAGCGCAACGGCGTCCGCCGCATCGTCCGCGGCCGCGTCGTCGACGCACGAGTGGTCTAATAGACCGAAACCGCTCATGTTGAGCGTGAAGACCTTCGAGGGGAAGGAAGGGGAGAACCTCCTTCTCTGGACCCGACAGGTCGAGATGGCCATGGGATCGGCCCTGCTCCAGACTGAGCAACAGCGCGTAGCGCTGGCGATCTCGAAGCTCGGTGGACGAGCTCAAGAGTGGGCACTAACGTGCGGCACGTCTGTGGACGCTGCTTTCCCGACTTGGGATCAGCTGAAACAGCAACTAGTGCGCGTATTCGCGCCGCCTAACCAGGCGTACCGTATACGGTCGAAGTTCCTCGCTACCCGCCAGGGTAAAAAGGAGTTGATGGACTATGTCCAAGAGTTGAGAACTCTGATCGCCGGTATGGCGTCGAGCCCTCTCCCCGAGGCGGTCGCAGTGACCGTGTTTATGGAGGGCCTGCGCACGGGCGCTGCCCGAACGGAAGTTTTCCGTGTTCACCCGTCCTCATTTGAGGAGGCCGTGAACGTGGCATTGAATGCCGACTATAACTTCCAGTCTGCGAGACTGGGTCCGAGCGCTGGTAGCGCGCGCTCTTCGAGCGGTCCTGAACCGATGGACCTCAGCCACGCTGAAGACGAGGCTGACCTCTATGCTGCTGAGCAGCGCTCCAGCATCCGTCGATGCTATACGTGCGGAAGCACCCGCCATTTGAGGCCTAGTTGCCCGTTGCGCAACAAGGCCCAGGCTCCATCGAGCCGAAGCGCCGCTTCGAACCCTCAACCAGGGTCGTCGCGGGGAAACGACGGAACCCAGTAGGCGCGGGGCGCCCTACTGGGGAAGAACTGAGTTCTGTTGGGCCTCTGGGAGGCAGGAGAGAACGGGACTCAGCCCCGCAGAGAGCTAAGCTCTCTTACTCACGTGGTGAGTGCAAGCCCGGCTTGCTAGTCGTTCAAGCGAACGTGAAAGGCTTCGACAAGCCGTGGAGAGTCTTGATCGACTCGGGGGCGTCCGGCAACTATGTCCGGCGCTCCACTGTTGACGGTTTTAAACCGTATGCGGAGGCTCTGAAGGAGCCTGGAAGAGATAAGATCTCTGTCCGTCTTGCGACGGGGACACTAGTGACAGTGTCGAAGGTCTCTATTGACCTTAACGTGAAGTTCTTAGACTTCGATAGCGTGGAACGCTGCTTGGTCTTAGACCTGGATGAGAGGTATGACCTCATCCTTGGCATGGCGTGGCTCGAGAGCCACGAGCCATGGATCGACTGGAAGTCGAAGACGTTGGGCGCTACGCGCCCGTCTCCTAGTGGAGCATTGGCGAGTCATGAACCCACCTCTGCTCGGAGACAGAAGCGCTATTGGCGCGAGCACGAGACCGAATCGGTCATGGTGCTGGACATTGGAATGTCAGAGTTAGTGAGCAACGAGGTTGCTGTTTGCCGTGAGTGTGACTCACAGGGCGTGCGCGGGGTGGCGCGTTATCCGCCGAGCGGTGTTTGTAGGGTCGCTGACCCGCCGCTGTGTCCTATGGACAAATGTGTAACGGCACGTACTCCGTTGAGCGGTGTTTGTAGGGTCGCTGACCCGCCGCTGTGTCCTATGGACAAATGTGTAACGGCACGTACTCCGTTGAGCGGTGTTTGTAGGGTCGCTGACCCGCCGCTGTGTCCTATGGACAAACGTGGAACGGCACGTAAACCGTTGAGCGGTACTTGTAGGGTCGCTGACCCGCCGCTGTGTCCTAAGGACAATTGTGGAACGGCACGTACTCCGTTGAGCGGTGCTCGTAGGGTCGCTGACCCGCCGCTGAGTGTCTCGAATGACACTGTTCCCTCTCCGAGGAGCCATAGTGCGTTGGCACCTAGGCAGCGCGACGGTGATGTCGCCCTGCAGCCCTCATCCGGCCGTGCTCGGGCGAGGAGGGAGAGGAGGAAGAGACGCAGAGCGTCTGTGACGTCTATGACGTCGGACGAGGTGTCCAGCGTGTTGAGCGGTGAGGCTCCACGCGACTGCAGTGAGCAGTTATACACACTCGTGAATGGAGTGACAGGGGATGTCGACGGAGACATAAGTCTCGAGCGACTCCCGTCGGTTGATGCTCTGTTAGAGCTGGACGAGATGTCCGTCGCCGAGTTTGGCGAGGCCTTAAAGGCCGGCGAGCTTGCCGAGGTGGTCATGATACGACCCGAGGAGGAGTTGAACTCCTCGTCCGTCGTGGACGAAGCTGTCCTTGAGGACACGAAGCGAGCGCTGAGCGCTAGGAGTGGATCTTCGATCCTCAAGGATCCCTCGGATCCGTTTTATCCTTTGATCAAGGAGTACCACGATGTGGTGTCGAAGGACCCGCCGTCAGGGTTGCCTCCGGATCGAGGCGTACGTCATGAGATTGACTTGGTTCCTGGAACCAAATACTGCGTAACACGGCAGTGGCCCTTACCAAGGGAGCAATGTGACGTCATCGGCGCGTTCTTCCGTGCTAAGCACGCAGCCGGCTTGGTGCGTGAGAGCAAGTCTCCGCACTCGACACCCACGTTCTGTGTCAGAAAGCCTAATGGCAAGTGGCGCATAGTGCATGCTTTTAATAAGCTGAATGCAGCCACCATTCCGGCGCAGACGCCGATTCCTCGAAAGGATGTTCTGCAGAACAACATGGTGGGATGTACGTTGTACAGTGCACTCGACTTGGTCGACGGGTATTATCAGTTGCTCATGAGAGCTAGCGATATACCCCTCACGGCTGTGAGTACTCCGAGCGGTATGCTCTGGGAGTGGTTGGTGATGCCCCAAGGGCTGTCGAACGCGCCTGCGACGTTCAATCGTCTAGTGACGCAGTTGTTTAGGCCCCATCGGGCGTACGCTCAGACGTACTTCGACGACATCTTCGTCCATAGTCGTGCGGAGCACGGGAGGTCTGATGTGGAAAACCACCTTGACCATTTGCGAGCGGTGCTCGAGTGCATGCGCACGAATAAGTTGTATGCCAACTTGGATAAATGCGTCTTTGGTGCGGAGGAAATTCCTTTCCTCGGATGCTTCATTGGGAAGCGAGGCCTTAGGGAAGATCCTGCCAAGGTTAAGGCCATTGTGGACTGGCCGGTTCCATCGAACCCGAAAGACTTGCGTAAGTGGCTTGGCTTAGCCAATTACTTGCACAAGTACAGCGAGAACTACGCTGATATGGCTCGGCCATTGTCCAACCTCCTTAAGAAGGATGCACCTTGGTGCTGGGATGTCGTTCACGACGAAGCCTTCAAGGCTGTTAAGGAGAGTCTCCTTCACGCGCCCATCTTGGCGCTTCCGGACCCGGATCGTCCGTTTAGCGTCGTCTGCGACGCCTCCGATTTTGCAATCGGTTGTGCTTTATTACAAGCAGACGCCGAAGGGCGTGAACGCGTTATCGCGTTTGAATCTCGGCAGCTTAAAGCTGCTGAGAAGAACTATCCAGTTCATGACAAAGAGCTACTTGCAATGAAGTATGCTCTAGTCAAATTTAGAGTACATTTACTCGGCTCTAAGCCCTTTGTGATCTATACAGATCATGCGTCTTTACGCACTGCGACTCAGTCGCCTCACCTCTCACAGAGAATGGCAAGATGGCTTTCATTCTTTGCCGAGTATAACTTCGAGGTGAAGTATAAGCCGGGCCGGCTAAACGTAGTGGCCGATGCGCTATCGCGCAGGCCAGACTACGAGTTGACTCATGTCACTACTGTGACGTCGTCGGTCCCCGACCTTATACGGAGGGCATACGCCCAAGACGACACGTGTGTAGCTCTGCTACGTGCTCTTGGGAGCGAGGAGTTTAAAGACTCTGACAAGGAATTGTCACCGCGCTTACGCGCGAGGCTGCAGCGTTATACGCTTGACCATGGCCTGCTGTACTACAGCACTGACCCTGAGGACACTCCTCGAGTGGTCGTCCCTCATGATGAGGATCTTAAGTATCGCATCCTCTATGAGGTGCATGATACGCCTGTCGGTGGACATCTTGGTCGTGAGAAGACCTATGGCTCGGTGAGCAAGATGTATTGGTGGCCCAAGATGTACAAGTGGGCAAGCACCTATGTGCGTACATGCGAGACATGTCAACGGACCAAGTCCGCGCCGCATGCGGCTGCGCCGTTGGCGAGTTTGCCAGTCCCTTCGGGATGTTGGCAGTCCATTAGTATGGACTTTGTGTTTGGCCTTCCTAAGGATAAGGCGGGCAACACGGGTGTCGTGGTCTTTGTTGACCGACTGAGCAAGATGGCTCATCTTTCGGCTGTGCCGGACACCGTGGACGGTGAGGATACAGCTAAGCTGTTCTTAGACAGAGTCTTTCGCCAACATGGCTTGCCTGAGGCAATTGTCTCTGATAGAGACCCTCGCTTTACAGCGAAGTTCTGGACGTCCTTGTTCAGGGTGCTCGGCACCAAGTTGGACATGTCCACGGCGGATCATCCGCAGACCGATGGTCAAACTGAACGCGTGAATCGCGTTGTGGAGGATATCCTCCGAAGCGTCTGCGCTGAAGCGCCACGACGCTGGAGCGAGATGCTCCCCCTTGTTGAGTTCGCTATGAACAATGCGGTGCATGCCTCGACAGGCTTCACCCCGTTCTATGTGAACGGTTTGGTCGACCCTCGCGTCCCTCTAACGCCGCCACGGTGTGGCTCTGGGCTGATGGGGGAGGGTTAGCCGATCGGCTTGCTGATGTCAGCCCAGTTGCGGTTCGCAAGCAAGTCGATGACTTTGTCTCCTTGAGACTGAGCGTCATGCGCCAGGTGCGCGACGCGATGGCTGAAAGCCAGGATCTCCAAAAGGAGTATGCAGATGCCAAAGGCAGGAAGAACATGGAAAGGTTTGAGATCGGAGATCTTGTTTTATTAAACGCTAAAAACCTACCTACACATGCAGTGTCTGCGGTCTTTAAGACCAAGTTGAGACCTCGGTTCATTGGACCGTTCAAGGTCGTGGCCAAGAAGGGCCTGGCGTACACGCTCAATCTTCCGAAGAAGATGCGTACGCACCCGGTGTTCTACGTGGGCTTGCTTAAGCCATACCGGGACCCTGCTCGGGTGAGCTCTGAGGCGCTAGCGCCGGGTCGGACGAGGGCTGCGAAGCAGCGAGAGGCTGCGAGGCAGCAGGAGGCTGCGAGCCAACAGGAGGCTGAGAGCCAACAGGGTGCTGAGGCCCAGCACCAGAGTCCGAGTGCGCGAGATACTGCGGGGCAGCAGGACGCTGCAGAGCAGCAGGGTGCGGAGGCACAGGAAGCTGCAAGGCAGCAGACGGTAGAGCCATCGGCGGTGGCATTGCCACGGGATGAGAGCAGTAAGGCTGCATCCGAACCAAGAGGTCGAGTTGACCCTGCAGCTGAGCAATCTGACGCTCAAGGTCTACGACCCGCTGCTGCATCGCCTGAGGCGACTCCAGCCAGTCGAGGCGACGCTCGACCTCCTCGAGGCCATTCGCTAGGCGATGCGAGGAGCGGTCCACGTCGGCGACGTAGTCGCTCACCGAGCGGACGCGGTTCTGTAGGGAGAGGAAGTCCCCGAAGCTCGCAGCGCGAGAGTCCAGCGGCCGCTCGGCCTCCTCCTGCTCTGCTCGATGAGCATGGTGATCTCCACTACCATGTGGAGCGCCTGATGGCGCGGCGCAGGCGCCAGGGTCATAACCAGTATCTGGTAAAGTGGCGAGGTTACCCTCATTCCCAGAACTCATGGGAGTTTGAGGTGCCACTGCGGCAAGATTGCCCTGACGTCGTGGACGCTTACGATCGACGTCACCCGGTGACGGACCGCCCGCAGGGCGTGCGACGGAGTCGCCGGGCGCGCCGCGCTTCCCACTACTAGAGTGGGGTGACGACAGGTCAAGAGTCGAGCTCAGGCTCTGACCAGTGGCTGTGACAGCCGACCCATGGCTATGGGTAGGACTGCTCACAGCGGGAGCAGGAGGCCGGGGTGCCTCGTAGCGTGAGGGACGTTGTCCCGGTACACGCCGTCTTGCTTGTCGCTTCGCGAAGTCGAGGCGTAAGCGCCGCTCTAAGCGGATATCGGTTTCCGAGAAACTAGCTCGGAGAGCATCGAAAGAGTGGAGCCGTCGGGATAGCTCCACCCAGTTCTGAAACTGCGCTTCGTAAGCGGCCGTTGTTTCACCCTCTGAGAGGACCACCGGCACTGTCCGCATGGCCGGCACGGCCTCACCGTTGAGCTGCTGACGCAGGCGCTCCCGGTACTCCGATGGAGTTGTGACTTGTGGAGTCAAGAAGCGCTCGCGGAGCGAGTGTCGCTGGGCGACTTCATCAGGCGTCTCGGGCGCGCGCCCACACGTGTACGTGTCCAAGAGCTGCGAGGCAGCGCGTCGAACGACCTCCGCAGGAGAGAGACGGTCATAACCGTAGTCGCGACGCGACGGGCCCACAATGGGGCGAGGTACAGGTCTGTTAGACCGTGCGCGCGATGCAGCCTCAAGCTGCCGGCTTTGAGCCCCGTCCAGGTCGTTGGAGACCACACCTGGCTCAGGGAGCTCGTCCTCGTACCTCGAGGAGAGAGGAGGCGCATTGCGCAGGGCGTTCGCCGAACCATCACGGTTCGGGAACGGATTAGGCGTCCGCAGCTCGCGAGAGCGCGGCGCCGGGCTTGAAGGCCTCGGAGAGGCAGCCTCCTGGCGCGTTGGAGTCCACTCGTCGTCGTCAGGGACGATCTCGCCCTGCTCAAGCTCGTCGAGCCAGGCGTTTCGACGCGTACGCGGTGTCGATGGCTCAGGGGAGCGTGGAGTGTCGCTCCCACCTGGACGTTGGCTCGCGGAGCCGGAGCCATGACGTCGCCGATGCTCATTGTGGTACTGTCGTACACTGAGCCGCTGCGGAGCAGCTTCCCTGTCGGGACTGCGGCCTGGGGCCTGTGGCGACTGCGGGCTGTCACGCCCAGACATGCGTCCACTGGACGATGGCGAAGAGAGGTCAGATGACCGTGGCGAAAGGTGTAGCATTTTGAATGCAGTTTCGATAATGGGCTCTGGGAGCCGAAGTTCTTTGAACTTGTGATGAGGTAAAGTGACCTCTAACGTCTTGAGAAGACAAGACCTCACTGAGAAAGTGTCGTGGACACGGGTGTCCACATCTTGGTGGGGGGTGGTGTAACGGGGTTACACGGGGTTACACCTGGTGTGTTCCACACATGGATACACTTTGTGTAAGGTACATAGTTGATGTACGGACACTCGAGGGAGTGTGTGTGGCTGAGAGCCACACGTTATGCATTTGAAGTAGGATTTCATTTGGTTTTACTATGTTAGATAGTTAACCACATACATTTACCCCCTAGGCGGCTAGCCGCAATAAAAGATAAATAAACAGTTTGGATTTAGAACACAAAGTGAAAAGTCCTTTTATTAAGGTCGTAGTTAGTAGGTGCCTTCGGATCTTAAGGCCTATTAACCCTTAATAAGGTGTGTGTTAATCCTTAACTCGTTGAGTTAACCGTCTTCCTCTGACGATAAGCTACGGCAGCCCCGCTGCAAAAGACCACTTGTTGGGATGCCAGCTTTCTCTCTTCGGAGAGTTGCTTACGTATGATCTATTGCCAGCCGGTGACAGGCACGACGGCATAGCGATAGCGGAGCAGTTGGAGAGCGTTTTGGAAAAAGTGCTAGGAGAGATGTGGAGAGTTGGCGGTGTAGTGACTGATGATGCGGGCCAGTGTAGTCGAGCGCGTCGGATATTGGCTTTACGCTGGCCCCACATTGTGTTCCTGTTCTGCTTCGCTCATGATGTGAATAATCTTGTCAAGGCTGTATTACGATCCGCATTTCGTGACGTAGCTGCCAAAGCTGCAACAGCAGTCAACACGTTAAACGCATCTTCGTCGAAATGGCTCCCACGCGCAACGAAAATGATGAAACAGTGTTACGGAAGATCGTTGGGGTTAAGAACGTTGTGTGAAACGCGTTGGAATTCTATGCAGGGATGCTTTGCATCGTTGTTACGTGTGCAATCGGCACTTCAAATGTTTTATCGCCAATACAAGAACAAAGGTGATTTTCCGGCAACACTGCAAGTTTTTGGTAAAGATTCCTTCTGGAAAGAACTTAAGGAGGCTGAAGCGGTTATTGCCCCTCTATCGTTGGCTTCATATCGACTACAGAGGGACGAGAATACGGTTGGAGACGTCGTTCGATCTTTCGCTGATATTCACAAGGGATTTCAACAGCACTTCGTACGTCGTGACAACTTACTTGAATGTATTGAAAAACGCTGGGCAAAGTGTGAGCAGCCCTTGTTCATGCTGGGGTTCGCGCTTCATCCGGTGTATGCAGCGATTGCAAGAGCTCTTCCTGAGACTAATGTATCCGGAATCGGCACACTCACAAAGATTGCCGTTTATTACCACCGACGACTGCTTGCCACCGAAGACCTTGGCGAGCTGCGACGAGATTTTATATCCTGGATGCGTGGCGAGTTCACTAACATTAGAGCCACCGAGTTTCGCGCTCCGTGGGAATACTGGGATGCTGTCGCACTGGAAAACCCCAATAGCCTGCTACCGAAACTTGCGATGCGTGTTCTCTCGATCGCAGTCAACACGGCAACATGTGAACGTCTTTTTAGCGAGCTCGGACTCATTCACACTGCTAAACGCAATCGAATGGGAGCAACAAAGGCGCTTGACTTTCACATCATTGCGAAACATGTGCGCCAGCGGTCACAGAAGAAAGCTACAGTATCCGAGAATCCAAAGAAAAAGCTCATGATATCTCCAACCGAAAGAAAGATTGACTTGGCTGTAGCGAATGCCCACAACTTATTTACCCCATCACCTCAACAGGGCGGCGGCGCCGACGAAGAAAGTGATGACGAAGATCCTGGGGACGGAGTTGACGGCGATCCAACGCTTTCCTTGTGGGGCGAATTTCTTGACGAGGTGTTTGAAGATGAGGAAATTGATGCTGGCTATGCGGAAACAGCGGTACACACAGATGGAGGCGCTGCAAGAGAGTCGAGAGAATCGCCGGTAAATAACAGTAGCAGCGAACTGGAAGCCATCCCTGAGGCCATCAAGCAGGCGTTTACTAGCCACAACGATCGGAACTTTCCACAAGAAGCAATTAAACTGCGTGGGTTTCGTGGTCGAAAAGCAACTCTGGAAGAGTTATTTGGATTGCATGTGAATCAGTTCTCTGGATATTTATATCCAGAGTTTAGGTGGGATCGAGACCCCTCGTGTATCCTATATAAACGAATAATCAGTTACTGGTGTTGCTACATAAATTATATTGTCTTACCAAGAGCAAGATTAACTGGCGGAATACTGAATGTTATCTGATATTCTATACGAAAGAGGGTGAATGTTAACCCAACCGGTGAAGAACGACATTCGCGTAACATGTCACTAGAGCGACAACCATGCAACACTGTAGCGACATTGCTTGATATCAATTTACGACAACCTGACCTAAAAGTTGTTCTATCGGTACCAAAGGTAATAACTTATCTTTTTTTTACTCATAAGTTATGAGTCATAACAAGATACAATATAAAAATTAAAAAGTTTGGCTAACGTTAGGCTTATTTTCGAACCTGCCATAACACGAAGCAGTCAAACACAATCTATTGGACGAAGCGAAGCTCAAAAGCCACGCAACCTAGGAACGAATCATTGACAGCACATTTAAGTAACGTTTAAGATAAACCAGATCTCCTAGTCTTTAAACATTTCTAAAATTGTTACTAAAGTACCGGTATCCCTAGGATTTAGAACACATTTAAGTACGTTTATAGCACCAATTGCTGGAAAAATTAAAATCGCCCTCGATTAAGTAAAGCACACGGGACAGTAGATTTTGGGCAAGGCCCCTGGGAAGAATGAATGGACACCTGGGTATAACGAATCGACATATCGATTGGCCTAGCATGTGGGGAAGTGCTTTCTGTATAAGCTGCATGTGTAATCATTTTTCTTTTAAAAAAACTCCAAACTAACAACTCTATGAACCTCTAAGTTTCATGCGCGGCACTGGTACATGTACTGGTAGACTACAATATCCAGAGCTTCCCGGGCAACGCACGGCATTAGTCATCGTAAAGACTTGCATAACTGGAAAATAAATTGAAGTTTGTGTCACGCAAGTTGAAATGTGCGCAAGCATGGATGTAGAACACGGTGTCGTTCTCTCTCTTTCCACTAAAATTGAAATGTCGACGTAGTTCTGAGCCCAGTTTGTTCCACCCGCCGTATCCAGCGCCAAGTTTCTATGTTTGCAGGCTGTGACCAGCTATTGTCAGCGTCAATCAGAGAATCGCCAGACCCAGTGCCCAACTCGGAACGAACTCGTCACAAACCTTCGCTACTAGCATGAACATGTCCGGGTACATGTTGCAGAAAGTCAACATTTTGCTAATGTCACCGGTCAAACCGAAGAATAAAAAGTCGAGCTCATAGCACCAGGGCGTGCCCAAGCGTCCACACCTTCAAACTGAGCAAGGCGATTAACAAATGCCGGCCTTTTGGCCGTTGCCTCCCAGTTTTCAGATCTGGGTGGTCTTTCACCATTCTCGGCCCCAGGTCCAACTTCACGAAGTCGCATTCTTCAGCGTCTGTCAAACGCAGAGATTGTCAGGTCGACGGCTGCAAAATCGACTTAGGCGGCTCGTTCTACACAGTCATCTCTTTCAAGTAGGCGTAAAAAACTTGAGTCGTAGAGTGCCTGAGCCTCTCAGTACTCCATAAATAAAAAGGTACGCAAAAACAACGTAAAAGCTTTGGGGCTGAACCATCAAAGATCACTGGCGCCTTCCATCCCAGTAACAGTAGCATCACACACGGGGCATACTCCTCTACCTTCTTTCATGTTGAAATGCGCTATCTCCAGCGCATTTGGTCTCCACAATCCAACACGAAACACGACCGTCTAGTTCACAAATTATGAAATATCAAACACCAGTGACAACCATTGTCAGTCTTCATACAGCCAACGTCGTTTGGCTGACGCAAGGTGCTCTTCTTGATGTCGATAATCTCGAGCTGGGTGTGTCACATCGAATTGCTGTACGAAGCCTGGACTCTTCCTAACAGTATGCACTTCCAACGGGACGTTCTCAAAATGGCAACCTCACTGCTCAACGCAATGCCGAAATTACAGTCAATCCACTTGTGAAGCTGTGCTGACACCTAGTCGATTTCTCATACTTCGGTGACATTTCACAAACAATGTAGCGTCGAGACTTTCACCCCACTGTGGTAACTGCAGATCATCGATTTCATCCCCATTGTGCCACACAGTCTGTAAAGATACACTGAACAAACGGTTGAGGCTGCCTTCTACAGCAACAACGGGCAGAGTTTTCACTGGAATTAGCCTCTGCGTTGCTCGCCAAAGCCACTGCACCTGGAGAATCCATGTAATCCGTGTAATCCGTGTAATCCGTGTAAAACTCTGGGATGCACTCATCCGGCGTCCACTCGTACATACGCGCCATAGTAGCCGGATAATCTCCTACCTGGAAATCCCCTCGTACCACGCGCCGATGCAGCGCCATTGGTGTGCGTCTTACCGAGTAGATGTGGTAGGTAATCTCCGAGAGACTCTCCGTGATTTAATGCAGTACTGCACTGCTGACAAAAAACGCGGTCATGCTGAGCGTCGCCTCTGTTTAGTCGAAACTGCTCTTCCCCAGATCACACCAGCCACGTTGATAACCTTCGGTAAAGTCCGTGGGCCACGGCAACAACGGGTGAAATACACCATCCTTGATGTGCCAGCCTGCCGCTGTGTTGAGAGCCACCAGATACTCGAAGTTATTAATGTCTCCGGTGTACTACCGTTCTGTAAAGACTTTGTGGCGGCCCAGGCAGGAGGATCCTATAATAGGAAGACGCGAAAAGATTAATGCCACGTGACGCTGTGTTAAGCACACGCTGAATGAGATCAATCTAGTGGTAAGACTTGTCCGCTGCGATGGAGGCTCGAAGTCATCCACTACGTCGTTGTACGAGCAGATGCTCGTGGATAAACCCGTTGAACCGATGGGAACTCGGCACAGCGCGTACTTCAAACCCGTCTCCGAGTAGTACAGATCCAGGGCCATTTGCTGTAGGGTCGATGAAATGACAACCGCACCCGTGAAGAAGCTGCAGAGCCGATCATTGTCTGGACTGCGTGGACACTCGATGAGCTACTCATAACCGTCTTGCCGGTGTTCTCTGTGTCGCCAGTCCCTCCGTATGAAATTTGGCGAGCGCCAGAACTTCTGTCCGTGGCCAATGCCAGGGTTGAGCGGGTTCCTCTTGCTGGATGATACTACTGCAACTGTAGACTGATAGCTTCCTCTGCTTCTTCTTAGTAAAACTCTCCATTTCCTTCTCGCGTTCCCGGTATTGTGTAGCTCTGTGTCGTGGTGGATCATGCGCCTTTGAAGCGCCGCCTCCTCTTCTTCTCAGTCCCAAAGTGCTGAATACCCTAATATTAGTAAATTAACGTAATTGCCGATGTTTTAGGTAAAAACAGGTTAATTTAGTAAGGGCCGTTAACAACAAAAAGTCCCTCCGCCATGGTTTTTGCCTTTTCGGCAGTCCCTGGACTTTTTATCGTGGGCCGAAAGGAGGGACTTTGTCACCACTGCTGACACACCTTAACCCTTTCGCGGTGCGAGGGCGCATTTTTCGCCTTTAAACACTTTTTATAAAACAAGGTGGGAAATAAAGCTCTAAAAGGGCGATTTTTTCGCCCTTTTAGCTTTTTCTTCAGCTCTGCTTACCGACTTTTGTTACTACCAATCAAAGAACTGAATGCAGTGAGGATAAGGGGTATCTGCCTCGTATTTTATTGCTCAAACGAGCGTAATCGGCCTTTTCTACGTGGTCGTACCATCACAGCTGCCTATCACCCGACAGCCAGTCACCAGACCATACAAATGGTAAGACCAATGCATACCTTTTACCTTCCATTTTGCTATATTGTACTCAAGACTAATGCATACAAGTTTCACGGACACGGAAGACAAGCTGCTGGTGCAGATCGCGTTCCAGTTCGAGAAGGAGGGCTTACGCGTCACTTGGGACTACGTAGCCCGCCGCATGAAGACCAAGCGGCCCGCCCGCCAGCTGCGGCTTCGGTTAGCCAGCCTAAAAAGGACGTATGGGAAGGCAATTAGCGATTTCCCGCCATGTTTTCTTCGCGGCATGTCTTCAAAACGTCTTCTCGGAGCACCATCACAACTACCACTCGTATTGCAACGACCGGTACGACCAGCCTGCCGACCTCCAGCTACTTCGTTGAGTGCTAAAGGTCCCTACGGTGATCACCACGCGCCAGGTTCGTCTTCTTCAAGGTGAAAATTTTTATGCTGTTTGTGAGACTGATGTTGCGCTTGTTGGGTAGGTGATGACATATCAGAGAGTGCCACGAGTGGCAAAGAGGTGCCGGATAGCAAGGAGAAAGAAATCCAAGGTTGCTGTGGTCAGGGTGGAGGTGGCTGTATTGTGCGAAGTTGTGGTCATCCACAGGTGGCTATAGCGAAAAGCGCTTCTGGTGAGTTTCAAATTCTCTGTGATATATTTACGTTTATAATACTAACTAAGGTATTTGTGGCACAGGAACTGACTTCGGATCTTATGGAGATAATCTAGACGATGTCCAAGCTGCTGAAGCTGTTGATATCATTTTTGGAAGTATCAGTGCTCATGACGTACGCCAACCCGCTGGCCGCACTTATGGCAATGCGGGCGAGGTGGTACCGTCTGGTGTTACTCTCCTACTTGCAGCCGTTGGCCTACTCGACGAAGCTGACGTATTTCTCGACGTTGGGGCTGGTGTTGGCAACGTGCTTGCGCAGGTAGCACTTACGACGAACGTCAGAGCATGCGTCGGGATCGAGCTTCGGCGAGACCTCGTCACTATCGGCGAGCATTGCATGCGACTGCAGCACAGGAAATACCCACGGCTCAGGAAGGTGCTACTCAAGCAAGCGGATTGTAGAGATGTTTTTATGTCACAGCATCCTCTCATTTGCGAAGCCACTATTGTCTTCGCAAACATATTTCTATTTGAAGAAGATGCTAAGCTTGTTGTTGCACGAGAGCTAAGTGCAATGCCAGAGGCGCGGATGGTAGTTGCGACTTCGCTCTTCTGCCCAAGGCATCGTTCGACGTGCTCAGAGCCATACTGCAAATGCTGGGAGCTGGATCATCACATAGAAGTGCATGTTAGCTGGAAGGCAACACTCCATCCAATTTACATATACCATAAAAAACTATGATTCATTTGTTTTACTATATCAAACTTGCCGCTCATCAGTATCTTCATCACGTCCGCAAGCATCGGGTTCACCACAACCAGCACCGTCAAGGCCAACTTCAGTGTGACAAGGCACATGAGCGGCATTACCAAGTCCACGGCTGCCGACTCCACAAGCACCACCAAGTCCTGCCGCACCGCAAGCGGCCACGCATGCATCATCACTAAGTCCCCGGGTGTCACAACGACCTGCACCAGCAACACAAGCAGTATCACCAAGCCCACGGACGCCTGTGTCAGAACGACCGACGTCACAAAGACTGGTTGCTCCACCACCCAGTCTAGCCGCACCTCCACCAAGTCCAACGGCAGCGCCAGCTCCAACACGACCTGCACCGTCTAGTTCAAGTGCAAAGCGCCCACCCACGCCAGCATCGCCAACACCACATGCGCCGGATAAATTACGCCCAGTACCATCCAGTCCACGCACAGCACCGCCAGTCACACCAGCATCGCCAAGTCTAAGTGTAGAGCCGCTGCCCATGCCGGAAGCATTGCCAAGAGCACGACCGGCAGCTCCACCACGTGCTGTCACACCCAGCCCAATTGCAGCGCCACAAGGTCCACGGGCGCCGGCCCCAACAAGTTCAACGGTAGCACCACCATCCGCGCCAGCACCACTAAGTCCACGTGTGCCGGCTCCACCACGACCTGTACCACCAGGCCCACTGTAAATGGCAAGTCTGTGCGTAGCATCACCGCTCGGACCGAATGTATCGAGGCCAATAGAATGATCTGCGCTGGACCCGTCGCCACCGAGCCCGTAACCAATCTGCCGAGCAGCCACCTTCCGTGGTTTTTGTGTTCTAGGTTCATGTTCATCTCTCAACTTCGCAAGTTCACTGTGACGCCGCACATTTCCTTTATCCGTAAACAGACCATTTGGAAAGTAGAACTGATGAAATTTATCCCAGCATGTAGATGTTGTCGACGGACACATCCATGGCTTCGCGGGTTGGTCATGCAGAACCCGACATAAACACACACCGTGCGATAGGCAATAATTTGTGACCTCGGTCGGATAGCGTCCTTCCCATCTGCACACAATACAGCGCCGGCGTTTTCGGCTTGTATCAGCGTGAATTTGTCTGGAAGATACCGAGGCGCACGTCGTTGTTGCCAGCACGGCAGACTTATTGCCTGGTGTCCGAGATGAAGGTGTATCAACTTGTTCCACGTCTTCGCCGTCCTGCATTCCACCACTATATAACATTCTACCGTCGCTTGGTGCATTCCTCCACTGGCCGTTCAAAAGCTCACCTACCAACTCCATCAAGAACGATCTGTGAGGGTCACGAGTCGCTGGGTGTGGCTTGACCAGTCGCCATGTAAGGTAGGCGTTAGACCGCGCAACGTCAATAAGAGCAAGGGCCAGCTTCTTATGCCACCGTTTGAACGAATGGCCATCCGCAGTAGAAAAACGCCCTCGAATTTGGTCGAGGCGATCAACGCCCTGCATGTTTGCGTTGTACTGGGCAACACACTCTGGGGCAGGATAGAACTGTTTCTCACTGCCAACCATTCGGACCACGCTAGTAACATTTGTAAAGTCCGCATTGGATACCAGGTTGACCACGTTTCCGTCACACCATGACGCCGCCAGCATGCTGTGGTCGTGCGAGACAGATTGACGGTAATCTCCACGGCTGCAGTCATCTTTCTGCAGAATGGTATGGGTCGGGAAATGCTTACTGTTTGCACGTATCGTTCCACGGCCAAAGAGACCCTTCAACCGTAGTTCCTGAAGTAGCTGCACCGATGTGTAGTAGTTGTCCATATTGACAACGCGATTAGTTCCAAAAAGCGGCCTTGTCACTTCCAGAACGTGCTGTCTGATCTTCGAGACATTCTCCAGCTCTTCCCTTAGGTTTTGTGCTTCAGATGGATGTACCACACCACTAAGTCGATCCAGGAAGTCACTCCGGTTACAGTGGAGCTTATAGTTCAACGCGATCCATGACGTAGAGCAGCACACCATATAAAGCCGGAAGTGATATTTTCCGGTCGGCTTCATGGGGTTATACACGATCATGTGACGGCCTTAACGCGGCCGGCAGGCAACACTGGCCTCATCCAGAGCAACATTGCGCCCTACATGAATATACTGGCCTCCCGTAATATTTAGCAAGTTGAGGAGTGGCCGGATGCGCGCTGCGCCGCTCTTCTCGAGTGTATTAGGGACAGCATTGAAGCTTAGACACCGTTGCAACAGTTTGAATCGATGGAGGGTCATGATACCATCGAGCGACGTAGTAGTACCACCGAAAATCAAATCTTCGGCTTGTGGCCCCCAGTAGTTGGCGTACTCGCCTTTGTCGCTCATGGCCATAAAGAACAGGATGCCCAGGAAAACCATCAACTCCTCGAGTGTGAACGGTGTCGCCACTCGGATGTTGTTCACTACAGCGTACGTGTTGGTCTCGTGCAGCACTTGACGCCAGAAGTATAGGGGAATGTAAGCGAAGAAGCTCGAACTTGCCGAGTGCTCGAACAGATGCCGGTATTCAGGACGCAGGTACGTTTGTGTAGAACCGTTTTCGTGTTGATACAGATAGGAGGGTCCCTCTGTTACTCCAGCAGGGATGAAGCGCATGTTCTTGATGGCTTCAACCTCGGCGAAGCTGGTTGGAAGCAACTCTGTGGGGTCAAAAGCGTGAAGCACCTCTTCTTCGCAATCTGATGTTTCCTCCTCGAACGCAATCTCGTCATCAGGGTCGGGGCGCACAAGAATCCGCCAGTCCGGGGTTTTCACTCGAGCCAGAGCCAGATAGTTCTTGATGCCGAGCTGCACGAAGCCCACGCTGATGTGCTCAACGGCGCTCTGAAATTGGCTATCTAGCCAGCGAATCTGAAAGAAGAATGTGTTCTTGCCCTTCTTCACTTGACAGTACACCCGGCCAATAATATAAGCTGTACCAATAGGTCGGTAAGCCTTAGCTTTCATCCACTTCTCCTTGTTGGGCGAGAATGCCACCAACTTGCCGATATAGACATCTTGCAACATGATGGGGGGCGTACGTGCTGGCGTCGTAGACGTTCCTTGTGCAACACCCGCTTGGGGCAATTCAGGGACAGTATGGTCAATATCAACCTCCCTGCGGACACCATTTCTAGATTCACTGTCCTCCATATCGTCTGCTGTACCATAAACAACAACAACATTATTCAAAACACCGTCCGTTCCTGGCTCCAACGGGGTCCTACATACCTTCTGAAGTGGCCGTGCCCGTAACTCGACGTTCCTTCTGCCCTCCACAACCTCCTCGAGATCCACATCCATGAGTACCACCTCCTCGCACACCATGATCATCACCACCACCACCGCAATTCACTCCTACGTCAGCAATAATAAGCTGTTAGCCACATGCCCCCAATGTAATTCGTTCACGAGATGCCCACCTGCAAGACTTAAAGTTATGACCGCCCGCTGAGCTGTACGGCCTCCACACCTTTCTCCTGTCCCGAGTTCTCGTTGCACACGACTAGCGACAGCAGTATGGCCGCCAGCGTCACCGGCGCCGACACCTCCGCAAACCTCATGACCTGTAATTAAATACATAAGCCACCAACATTTAATTACTTCACCGACGGTAGCGAGTCGAGATCAAGTCTTACCTCCGCTAGTACATGAGCTTGGAGATTGCCGAACTCTCGCCTTCCCTCGACCTCCTCGCGGGTCACACGCGGCTATTGCTGTCAGACCGGCACCTTCATCGACGCGCGCACCAACGTTACGTACAGCCTCAACGCCGCCAATGCTAACCGCTACATCACACCAAACACATGGTTGTTTAGCATAGAACTATGCCCGACACCAGACATGAGGCGCACCTGCCGTTCTTATGGAACGTCGATCTATAGCCACATGCCTGCCACCGATGATTCTGCCGGCCATCCTACCAACGGCATTACTACCACCATCATCAGGACAGTTCCTGCATCAAAACAAACAAATAGTTAGCATAACTATTAGAACAGACGATACCTCAACAGGGTCGCAAAAGCACCTCCAGTTTCGCTTGTTTCTTGAGCAGTATCACGTGAAGCAACTCCAGAAGCGCAGGCTTCAACAAACCTTAGGACGGCCAGTTCGCCGAGGAGAAAATCTACCCCCTCTTCACCATTGTGTCGCCGCCCAGGCAGGATATACTTGAAGCGCATGTCGAGAGACTTAGCTGTCAGCTTCTTTGATGTCCATCCAGCTTTTGACAGCGCCGCCCACACGTCCTTGAACGCCGCCACGCCTCCAAGACTAGTTGCCGTCTCCTCGTTAGCTCCGTCGACGCTCGATCTCCCCCGGCGGCGCTTCCTAGCGCCGGATGGCTCATTATGCGTGCGTTTCGCCATTTCCGCCCAAAATTTCCAAATGATGACAAAAAATGGCTGGACGGCTCTCATGCGTCGTCTACTCGTCAAAATTATAAAGGGTTACAAAAACAGATATTATATCGCCACGTTAAATATGATGCAGTGAAATAGTCAGGATATCAATTTGTAAAGTGCTCACGATACGGTATCTGGATGGGAAGGCAAGTACCATACAATGATTAACTTATTCATACATAGTGTAAGATATATACACCCGTTGAGTGCAATAGGCACCATACAAAGATTCACTTATTCATACATAGCGTAAGACGTATGCATTCGTTGACTGCAGCACACCGAACCATACAAAACATCAGCGTCGAGGATCTGCCTTGCTCCGAGCTAGATATGTAACTACTGACGATGTCATGATTAAATAGTTGGGCGTTTGTAGGCCAGATTAGCTCGTAAGCCTTGTTGTTACCGCCGCTCATTTGATGCTGGCGAAGCCAGACACGGCGGCGAGCATCATCAACTGACCAACGCCGACGCGTCATCATCCAGAAACTGGCCGCCAGGGCAAATATCTTCGTTTTTTCGATTATATATTACCATTTATTGCAATGAAGGTACATTGTACCGGTTTGTTCGGACCAATCACGATATTTGAAGTCGTCATCAGCCTCAATTGTATCAACTGTACGCATTTTAGCCTATCAAATCAAAACCTTTAAGGGCGAATTCTTCGCCCTTTTACGTCGCGGAGAATCCATTGCAACTGCATCTTGTGTGATGTGTTTATCCCCCCGTCCCTATCGACAGCTTAAAGGGCGAAAAAATCGCCCTTTTACATTGATTTGACTTATCGTTGTATAGTATAGTTTCGAAGAGTCTATAGTTGCTCATCGCGAAAGGGTTAAAGAGTTATCTAACGACTATATTATATATATATGATATAATATACTATATTCAGAAAGCATTTATACTATGAGGAACAGGATTACATTTCTTATACTATCTGTAACAGATATGAACCGCTTTCTTGATTCTAACGCATAATACCTCGCGAATTTCTGGCTTGCAAGTCTAAAACCACAAAACGGTAGGTGATCAACGTATCTGCGGTGGTAGCATCGCTGCCATCGCAAATCCCGGCGAAGCTCGATACACGTCGATCCAGTACAGTGTTGTTCTAAGGTCCTTGGTGAAGAACTGGACCATTGTTATACCACAGAATGACCCATTGATAACCCGTCCTGCCATTGCTGGCACCGTTTCGACCACGTAGACCGGGGTTTCAAGCTTCAAAACTAAAGGTCCTTGTCTCCGTACACGAGATTCAACTTGTCAAAGAATTTTGGCTCGTGAGTAGTACAACCTCCCAAGACGCAGCATGTCGAGAGCCTACCGGCAAGGAACTGTCTTGAGGTAGTTTTATCACCAACACAATTCCATCCAGCATTTCGTCTTCTCGGCTTACCACGCCGGGGATCGCGAATCCAGGTTGCAGTGCTCGCTGTGCTACCCGAACACCAACACATGATAATTGGCAACACCCGGCGGCTCCAGACCCTGGAAGAGTACCGTCTTCCCCACAACGTCAGCGCAAGCTCGCCGAGCAATCCTGACCAATTCCCTGTGTCTTCGTCTTGCAATTCACAGTAACCGGATCATCCTTGCGGAGTCAACTCGTGCACTGTCGGTCGAGTTCTGGCAGTCGAGGTGCAGTCTGCTGTTGCCATCCAATACAATGTAGAAACACATTTAGAGAAGCATGAAATGTCAAGTTTAAAGCATTTCTGGAAGGCGTCCACCCGCACATGTAGTACAACCACCAAAATCATTTTTTTGCTGACCAAGACCAGAGCTAACAAAAAACGCCAACTTTAACGCTGAGGTATTGAGACACAAACGAGTCTCCGCCGTTAGTACCATTTAAACGTTTACGTCGTCGTTTGAAAAAGAACGTCTATTTGTTAGTGTTATCAACAAACAGGACGAGAGTTCATCTACGGTGCCGAATTGAGTTGCTTCGATACGTCCACTCTGCAAGGAGATACTCCATGGTGCTACGGGTTGTACTACGTAGTAACTTCCTTTGATGGCGTCGCTTAGCCGTGACGTTCTCTGAACCCCTTAAAGTATCGGACGAGATCAACAGGCACATCCTTCGGGAGAGTCTCCCAGGTGTATCCATCCCGTTTCCATCTCCGGGCCACTTGGTATCGGTACCAGTCATTACCCAACATCTTTTCCATCTTCGCGGTGGAGAACAAGTTTGCCCCGTACTTCCTCTCTTCCTCGTCATCTTCTTCTTCGTCGTCTTCGAGCAGTTTCCCTTCATCATGCTCACTTCGAAGGAGTCTCTTGTTCTCACCAGGGAGAATATGCGAGGACTGGACAACGTTCACGTCCCCACCGGTCTGAACGGCCTTTGCCGCCTCGGTGCTGGTTGCAAGAAGGACGGCCGCAAGAGCGACTAGGGTCTTGATGGCGAGACGCATGGCTGGATGTCGGACGCTGAGTCTTGAGGGCTGGAGGAGAAATTGCGGAATGAGAACTTTGGCAGTTCTTGCGCATCGTTGAGTACCCCACGAGAACTGGACCTAGTTGCTGTCGGGTTTCCAGTACCGGTTAGTTAGTGATACTTTCGAGAATTGCTGGTCCCTGTGTAGTACATCTCCGTCTGACACATATTTCATGCGATTGACAACTGAGAACCAAAAAACCATAAAGATTACGGTACAACTAGATCGTCTTCGCCTTAGCTGGGAATACCAGTTTTTTTTTGAAACGTTTCATACTGTATGTGACTACTTCGTTCATTGATAGACGTTAGCAGAAAACTTGCTTGAATATGAGTGAAAGAAAGCGAGGCAGGAAAGATGCTAGAATTTCTTGATAGAGTTATTGGCAGAAAACTTGTTTATCCTTGTGACAAGTGCTTTTGGAGACCTGGTTCCATGACCAGAAGCTCAAGGAACCACCTTCGTTGATTCAGAAATTGATACCGTTGGTTTAGCTTCGGCGTGTCTGGTTCAACCTTTGAAACTGCTCTCGTCCACTGGCTTTCAGAAGAGCTACATGTTCGCCCAATATGATGTTAATCAAGCAACCTGGCACGAAACATATTCACCAGGTCGCTGTAACAAAGGAAAAAGCTGTTGTAAAATCTTCAAATTCACGTCCAGGAAGTGGGTGAACCGGTACGTGTTGCGATTCCTCACTGCTCTGTCTGTTGTCCTTATCAACTTCCATACCTTTCAACTTTGACAGGTAACTACACGTTGAATAATCTTTGAGCTCGAACTAGAACCTGGTACAAGTCCACAACGAGCGGGTCCGGAGACTCAGCACCATCATTTGGTGGGTCTCGGGGAAGCGGATCACCTGGTTCCAAGCCGAGAAGCGTTCGTGCATCGAAATGCACCTCTGTCCTTGGAGGAACAATGGGCACTGGGGGCTCATTCGGATTCTCAAGACGCCGGCGAGCCCGAAGTCTACGTGGACGATAAACACGGTACAGCTTGTACTCCGCTGTTGCTAGACGCCTCGTGACCGCCACGTACAAAATAAAGCACACACTGACTATGGAAGCTCTGATATCGATCTTCTGCCCGCTGTTGCGCTTCCTTGATCTCAGTCTGCGCATTTACCAACGAATTGATTGTCGATTGGATCCGTTCAAGCTTTGCTGCTGAGTCCCGGTCCGACGCTTGTCCCCCAGGAGCTGCAGTTTCCAAGTAAACGGTGACTACGTAAAATAAACGACTGTATATTGCTCTCATTGATTGATTGATAGACCCAACGCACTCCTGAAATGCAACTGTTGTTCCCTTTTCATGCAACATTTTGAATGTCGTACGAATGTCTTCTCAGGTTACGCTTACGCAGTACCGTCAAATTAATCCGTTGGGGCTGTCCATCCCTCATTCTATTCGGTATTCCCAGTACATGTATAAACTATACATGTACGGTAAACCAGAGTAAAAAGTAACCACTCAAAATCACGTGCCGGTACAGTATGTAGTTTACTCTGGATTACGGTGATCATAGGATGGGATGTGAACAGACAAAGCCGTGCTGGTGCCCCGGCCGTGGATGTGTGCGTCCTTCGCCTCCCCGGAGAAGCTCTGGATTTTATTGGCACTTGTCCGTTCCAAGGAGTTTATAACAACGACGTAGGAAGAAGAAGTAAACCTCAGTATTTGCTCGCACTCTTACTGCTCGAGAACTACCCACCAAGCCAGCTAGTTGATTATTTGTTGCATCTACGTAGCACCGCGCTAAGTTGAGATTCGTGCTGCTCGGTTTTATCCCCCACTTCTTCCACTCCATGCCATTCGGAGCCGTACGTTCCTTCTCGAAGTCTTTTTCAGCGATTTCTTTCCTGTTGGTTAGTATTTCGAACCTCCCGCCGCCCTTTACGTCCGTCGGGCTGTGCTACATCCGAAGGGAGAAGCACCATAGTGTCTGCGTCCAGTATCACATCGTCACCTCTTGCAGGGAGGGACGACAGGTCCAGTTGCTCGTCATTTTCGGTCAGAAACTCCGTCACATTCGCCAAGAAGGCGTCGTCGTCCATTCCTAGAAATCGATAACGCCAGTTTAGAGGCTCATTATACGTCTCCACAAAGTCCCCATTGAGCTTCACCTTCACGAACAGCTTCTTCGACTCAAATTGAGCCGCTCAATAGTGACTTCAACGTCTTGGGCGAGCTTTTTTTTGCAGGATCAACACCGTCACATAGGTGTCAGATTGGTACCAATCATGGCTATTGGAATGAAGACAGACGTCAGCAACAATGCCCTATCAATGAATGATGCTCGTACCGAATAGTACATGTACATGTAGATTTCGTCGGAAAAGGTGCAACCACTGCAGCATTATGGTTACTCGGTACAGCAGTTAATGCAGGTCCGTCCGGAATAATCAACTCTGCTTCATCGTCGCCTGAAATCAAACAAAACTCCCTCGATAAGGTGTTCACACCGTTGTAATCCTCCGTAAAAGCTATACTCACTGTCTAACTCCGCGTCACATTTGCGGATCCAAGTCTGGAACCGCTTAATTAGCGCTTCGTTCGCCTTGGGTGACGCCTTTTTTCCCGATTGGAATGCTTGCTTAGCAGTAGCATACTCTTCTAACTCGAATTGCGCCACACTGTAACGCTCCAACCATATATCATATTAGTCACCAAATACAGTACAAAGATACTTGAAAACCCCACCGAGGCGCATGTAAGCCATGTGCAGCGTCTGGTCCACTTCCGTCGCTCGAGATGCACCGGTAGCAGCCTCCTTTAGCTTGTGCAGCTTCATATATGCCGCAGCACGCTTTGATAGTGTGTCAGCATCCTGCGACTGCTTTTCCAGCGCACGGGTGTAGCTGTCCACTGCGTCCTCGTATACTTCCGGGAACGGGCCTTGTGCGCTAAGCGGCGCATCAAAAACGGCTTCGTGCCCAGAATAGCAGCTTCGAAAGTCCATAACGCCGACCAATCGAGAAACAAGCTAAGCATACGGCATATGTGCTCCAGACCTGTGTGTAGGTCAATACGTCCGTTGCTAAAAAAAACTATTGCAATGGAAAATGAAGACATTCATCGCCGCAAAGAGAATTTGGCGATCATTCCGCAACAAAACTCGAGAAAAGAACTGAAATTTCGCTGGAAGCGCTTCAAATTGTCGACAAGATTCAGGGGCGGTTTCCGCACAGTTGCTTTTATCGCATGTTGCTCGAATGAGGCCGACAGCAGATTTTATTAATATCTACAGTACAATTTGTAGTGAGTGTTGCTTGAATTAACCCTAAACCTGGATGGGTCAACACGCACAGATTTTATTAATACTTATAGGATATACAATCAAAGAGCATTTTTAGTGCAAATTCTACTTGTACCTGATCCGATTCACCAGGGGTTTAATTATGCGAGTATTGGTACGTTGCTCGGATCCCGCATAGGACTCTGGATATAAAATCCAGAGAATTTTGAGTGGTTACTTTTTTACTCTGGTTTACCGTACATGTATAGTTTATTGTACCGTAATCTTTATGGTTTTTCGTTCTCAGTTGTCAATCGCATGAAATATGTGTCAGACGGAGATGTACTACACAGGGACCAGCAATTCTCGAAAGTATCACTAACTAACCGGTACTGGAAACCCGACAGCAACCGGACGGTCCTGTTCTCGTGGGGGACTCAACGATGCGCAAGAACTGCCAAAGTTCTCATTCCGCAATTTCTCCTCCAGCCCTCAAGACTCAGCGTCCGACATCCAGCCATGCGTCTCGCCATCAAGACCCTAGTCGCTCTTGCGGCCGTCCTTCTTGCAACCAGCACCGAGGCGGCAAAGGCCGTTCAGACCGGTAGGGACGTGAACTCTGTCCAGTCCTCGCATATTCTCCCTGGTGAGAACAAGAGACTCCTTCGAAGTGAGCATGATGAAGGGAAACTGCTCGAAGACGACGAAGAAGAAGATGACGAGGAAGAGAGGAAGTACGGGGCAAACCTGTTCTCCACCGCGAAGATGGAAAAGATGTTGGGTAATGACTGGTACCGGTACCAAGTGGCCCGGAGATGGAAACGGGATGGATACACCTGGGAGACTCTCCCGAAGGATGTGCCTGTTGATCTCGTCCGATACTTTAAGGGGTTCAGAGAACGTCACGGCTAAGCGACGCCATCAAAGGAAGTTACTACGTAGTACAACCCGTAGCACCATGGAGTATCTCCTTGCAGAGTGGACGTATCGAAGCAACTCAATTCAGCACCGTAGATGAACACTCGTCCTGTTTGTTGATAACACTAACAAATAGACGTTCTTTTTCAAACGACGACGTAAACGTTTAAATGGTACTAACGGCGGAGACTCGTTTGTGTCTCAATACCTCAGCGTTAAAGTTGGCGTTTTTTGTTAGCTCTGGTCTTGGTCAGCAAAAAAATGATTTTGATGGTTGTACTACATGTGCGGGTGGACGCCTTCCAGAAATGCATTAAACTTGACATTTCATGCTTCTCTAAATGTGTTTCTACATTGATGGCAACAGCAGACTGCACCTCGACTGCCAGAACTCGACCGACAGTGCACGAGTTGATTCCGCACGGACGATCCGGTGACACGATACGAACAGTGGTGACCTACTGTTTCTCCATCGCAATCAGAATATACTCACGAGTGAACCAGATGAACGGGTAGCTAGGGCCGAGATGGCCTCCCTTGAGAGTGAAGACGGCGGTGAATTACCCGACGAGTACCCGGATCCAATCACCTGGACCTCTTGTCCTTCAACAAAAACGCTAGCACAGCACTGTACCGGATCGATGCGTATCTAACTTCGCCGGAATTTCCGCAGCGGCAACCGTGCTACGGCCACAGATACGTCAACAACCTCCCGTTTTTCGAATTGCAAGAGTTCTTGGAGCAGAATTTCGCTGGTATCGAGTCCGACCTGAGAATCAAGAAAGCGGTAAGGTGTTCAATCCTATTCCACAACATAGTATAAGACATTTTAGTTATCGAGTATATACCAGGATAATACTGGGAGGACAGCTTTAGCTGGCTGAACAGCCTAACCCAACTTATTGGCTGACGTTTAATGGCAAAACCTGGCTAATTGAATCGTCGGGGGGAAAAGCCCAATCAGTGGATATACTGCTGCGGCTGTGTACCAGTAAGTAGCGCTTTTGCGCCGAAAGGGCTTACAACAGATAAAGTGTTGCAATCATCCAAGCATACTTTAATCAAATTACCACCTAATTCTGTATTATACAGAATACTTCGAAATAATTCCCCACTGACACACCTTAAAGAGTTATCTGTCGAATATATTATATATATGATATAATATACTATATTCAGAAAGCATTTATACTATGAGGAACAGGATTACATTTCTTATACTATCTGTAACAGATATGAACCGCTTTCTTGATTCTAACGCATAATACCTCGCGAATTTCTGGCTTGCAAGTCTAAAACCACAAAACGGTAGGTGATCAACGTATCTGCGGTGGTAGCATCGCTGCCATCGCAAATCCCGGCGAAGCTCGATACACGTCGATCCAGTACAGTGTTGTTCTAAGGTCCTTGGTGAAGAACTGGACCATTGTTATACCACAGAATGACCCATTGATAACCCGTCCTGCCATTGCTGGCACCGTTTCGACCACGTAGACCGGGGTTTCAAGCTTCAAAACTAAAGGTCCTTGTCTCCGTACACGAGATTCAACTTGTCAAAGAATTTTGGCTCGTGAGTAGTACAACCTCCCAAGACGCAGCATGTCGAGAGCCTACCGGCAAGGAACTGTCTTGAGGTAGTTTTATCACCAACACAATTCCATCCAGCATTTCGTCTTCTCGGCTTACCACACCGGGGATCGCGAATCCAGGTTGCAGTGCTCGCTGTGCTACCCGAACACCAACACATGATAATTGGCAACACCCGGCGGCTCCAGACCCTGGAAGAGTACCGTCTTCCCCACAACGTCAGCGCAAGCTCGCCGAGCAATCCTGACCAATTCCCTGTGTCTTCGTCTTGCAATTCACAGTAACCGGATCATCCTTGCGGAGTCAACTCGTGCACTGTCGGTCGAGTTCTGGCAGTCGAGGTGCAGTCTGCTGTTGCCATCCCATACAATGTAGAAACACATTTAGAGAAGCATGAAATGTCAAGTTTAAAGCATTTCTGGAAGGCGTCCACCCGCACATGTAGTACAACCACCAAAATCATTTTTTTGCTGACCAAGACCAGAGCTAACAAAAAACGCCAACTTTAACGCTGAGGTATTGAGACACAAACGAGTCTCCGCCGTTAGTACCATTTAAACGTTTACGTCGTCGTTTGAAAAAGAACGTCTATTTGTTAGTGTTATCAACAAACAGGACGAGAGTTCATCTACGGTGCTGAATTGAGTTGCTTCGATACGTCCACTCTGCAAGGAGATACTCCATGGTGCTACGGGTTGTACTACGTAGTAACTTCCTTTGATGGCGTCGCTTAGCCGTGACGTTCTCTGAACCCCTTAAAGTATCGGACGAGATCAACAGGCACATCCTTCGGGAGAGTCTCCCAGGTGTATCCATCCCGTTTCCATCTCCGGGCCACTTGGTATCGGTACCAGTCATTACCCAACATCTTTTCCATCTTCGCGGTGGAGAACAAGTTTGCCCCGTACTTCCTCTCTTCCTCGTCATCTTCTCCTTCGTCGTCTTCGAGCAGTTTCCCTTCATCATGCTCACTTCGAAGGAGTCTCTTGTTCTCACCAGGGAGAATATGCGAGGACTGGACAGCGTTCACGTCCCCACCGGTCTGAACGGCCTTTGCCGCCTCGGTGCTGGTTGCAAGAAGGACGGCCGCAAGAGCGACTAGGGTCTTGATGGCGAGACGCATGGCTGGATGTCGGACGCTGAGTCTTGAGGGCTGGAGGAGAAATTGCGGAATGAGAACTTTGGCAGTTCTTGCGCATCGTTGAGTCCCCCACGAGAACAGGACCGTCCGGTTGCTGTCGGGTTTCCAGTACCGGTTAGTTAGTGATACTTTCGAGAATTGCTGGTCCCTGTGTAGTACATCTCCGTCTGACATATTTCATGCGATTGACAACTGAGAACGAAAAACCATAAAGATTACGGTACAATAAACTATACATGTACGGTAAACCAGAGTAAAAAGTAACCACTCAAAATCACGTGCCGGTACAGTAGTTTACTCTGGATTACGGTGATCATAGGATGGGATGTGAACAGATTTTGAGTGGTTACTTTTTTACTCTGGTTTACCGTACATGTATAGTTTATTGTACCGTAATCTTTATGGTTTTTCGTTCTCAGTTGTCAATCGCATGAAATATGTGTCAGACGGAGATGTACTACACAGGGACCAGCAATTCTCGAAAGTATCACTAACTAACCGGTACTGGAAACCCGACAGCAACCGGACGGTCCTGTTCTCGTGGGGGACTCAACGATGCGCAAGAACTGCCAAAGTTCTCATTCCGCAATTTCTCCTCCAGCCCTCAAGACTCAGCGTCCGACATCCAGCCATGCGTCTCGCCATCAAGACCCTAGTCGCTCTTGCGGCCGTCCTTCTTGCAACCAGCACCGAGGCGGCAAAGGCCGTTCAGACCGGTGGGGACGTGAACGTTGTCCAGTCCTCGCATATTCTCCCTGGTAAGAACAAGAGACTCCTTCGAAGTGAGCATGATGAAGGGAAACTGCTCGAAGACGACGAAGAAGAAGATGACGAGGAAGAGAGGAAGTACGGGGCAAACCTGTTCTCCACCGCGAAGATGGAAAAGATGTTGGGTAATGACTGGTACCGGTACCAAGTGGCCCGGAGATGGAAACGGGATGGATACACCTGGGAGACTCTCCCGAAGGATGTGCCTGTTGATCTCGTCCGATACTTTAAGGGGTTCAGAGAACGTCACGGCTAAGCGACACCATCGAAGGAAGTTACTACGTAGTACAACCCGTAGCACCATGGAGTATCTCCTTGCAGAGTGGACGTATCGAAGCAACTCAATTCAGCACCGTAGATGAACACTCGTCCTGTTTGTTGATAACACTAACAAATAGACGTTCTTTTTCAAACGACGACGTAAACGTTTAAATGGTACTAACGGCGGAGACTCGTTTGTGTCTCAATACCTCAGCGTTAAAGTTGGCGTTTTTTGTTAGCTCTGGTCTTGGTCAGCAAAAAAATGATTTTGATGGTTGTACTACATGTGCGGGTGGACGCCTTCCAGAAATGCATTAAACTTGACATTTCATGCTTCTCTAAATGTGTTTCTACATTGATGGCAACAGCAGACTGCACCTCGACTGCCAGAACTCGACCGACAGTGCACGAGTTGATTCCGCACGGACGATCCGGTGACACGATACGAACAGTGGTGACCTACTGTTTCTCCATCGCAATCAGAATATACTCACGAGTGAACCAGATGAACGGGTAGCTAGGGCCGAGATGGCCTCCCTTGAGAGTGAAGACGGCGGTGAATTACCCGACGAGTACCCGGATCCAATCACCTGGACCTCTTGTCCTTCAACAAAAACGCTAGCACAGCACTGTACCGGATCGATGCGTATCTAACTTCGCCGGAATTTCCGCAGCGGCAACCGTGCTACGGCCACAGATACGTCAACAACCTCCCGTTTTTCGAATTGCAAGAGTTCTTGGAGCAGAATTTCGCTGGTATCGAGTCCGACCTGAGAATCAAGAAAGCGGTAAGGTGTTCAATCCTATTCCACAACATAGTATAAGACATTTTAGTTATCGAGTATATACCAGGATAATACTGGGAGGACAGCTTTAGCTGGCTGAACAGCCTAACCCAACTTATTGGCTGACGTTTAATGGCAAAACCTGGCTAATTGAATCGTCGGGGGGAAAAGCCCAATCAGTGGATATACTGCTGCGGCTGTGTACCAGTAAGTAGCGCTTTTGCGCCGAAAGGGCTTACAACAGATAAAGTGTTGCAATCATCCAAGCATACTTTAATCAAATTACCACCTAATTCTGTATTATACACGAAATAATTCCCCACTGACACACCTTAAAGAGTTATCTGTCGAATATATTATATATATGATATAATATACTATATTCAGAAAGCATTTATACTATGAGGAACAGGATTACATTTCTTATACTATCTGTAACAGATATGAACCGCTTTCTTGATTCTAACGCATAATACCTCGCGAATTTCTGGCTTGCAAGTCTAAAACCACAAAACGGTAGGTGATCAACGTATCTGCGGTGGTAGCATCGCTGCCATCGCAAATCCCGGCGAAGCTCGATACACGTCGATCCAGTACAGTGTTGTTCTAAGGTCCTTGGTGAAGAACTGGACCATTGTTATACCACAGAATGACCCATTGATAACCCGTCCTGCCATTGCTGGCACCGTTTCGACCACGTAGACCGGGGTTTCAAGCTTCAAAACTAAAGGTCCTTGTCTCCGTACACGAGATTCAACTTGTCAAAGAATTTTGGCTCGTGAGTAGTACAACCTCCCAAGACGCAGCATGTCGAGAGCCTACCGGCAAGGAACTGTCTTGAGGTAGTTTTATCACCAACACAATTCCATCCAGCATTTCGTCTTCTCGGCTTACCACACCGGGGATCGCGAATCCAGGTTGCAGTGCTCGCTGTGCTACCCGAACACCAACACATGATAATTGGCAACACCCGGCGGCTCCAGACCCTGGAAGAGTACCGTCTTCCCCACAACGTCAGCGCAAGCTCGCCGAGCAATCCTGACCAATTCCCTGTGTCTTCGTCTTGCAATTCACAGTAACCGGATCATCCTTGCGGAGTCAACTCGTGCACTGTCGGTCGAGTTCTGGCAGTCGAGGTGCAGTCTGCTGTTGCCATCCCATACAATGTAGAAACACATTTAGAGAAGCATGAAATGTCAAGTTTAAAGCATTTCTGGAAGGCGTCCACCCGCACATGTAGTACAACCACCAAAATCATTTTTTTGCTGACCAAGACCAGAGCTAACAAAAAACGCCAACTTTAACGCTGAGGTATTGAGACACAAACGAGTCTCCGCCGTTAGTACCATTTAAACGTTTACGTCGTCGTTTGAAAAAGAACGTCTATTTGTTAGTGTTATCAACAAACAGGACGAGAGTTCATCTACGGTGCTGAATTGAGTTGCTTCGATACGTCCACTCTGCAAGGAGATACTCCATGGTGCTACGGGTTGTACTACGTAGTAACTTCCTTTGATGGCGTCGCTTAGCCGTGACGTTCTCTGAACCCCTTAAAGTATCGGACGAGATCAACAGGCACATCCTTCGGGAGAGTCTCCCAGGTGTATCCATCCCGTTTCCATCTCCGGGCCACTTGGTATCGGTACCAGTCATTACCCAACATCTTTTCCATCTTCGCGGTGGAGAACAAGTTTGCCCCGTACTTCCTCTCTTCCTCGTCATCTTCTCCTTCGTCGTCTTCGAGCAGTTTCCCTTCATCATGCTCACTTCGAAGGAGTCTCTTGTTCTCACCAGGGAGAATATGCGAGGACTGGACAGCGTTCACGTCCCCACCGGTCTGAACGGCCTTTGCCGCCTCGGTGCTGGTTGCAAGAAGGACGGCCGCAAGAGCGACTAGGGTCTTGATGGCGAGACGCATGGCTGGATGTCGGACGCTGAGTCTTGAGGGCTGGAGGAGAAATTGCGGAATGAGAACTTTGGCAGTTCTTGCGCATCGTTGAGTCCCCCACGAGAACAGGACCGTCCGGTTGCTGTCGGGTTTCCAGTACCGGTTAGTTAGTGATACTTTCGAGAATTGCTGGTCCCTGTGTAGTACATCTCCGTCTGACATATTTCATGCGATTGACAACTGAGAACGAAAAACCATAAAGATTACGGTACAATAAACTATACATGTACGGTAAACCAGAGTAAAAAGTAACCACTCAAAATCACGTGCCGGTACAGTAGTTTACTCTGGATTACGGTGATCATAGGATGGGATGTGAACAGATTTTGAGTGGTTACTTTTTTACTCTGGTTTACCGTACATGTATAGTTTATTGTACCGTAATCTTTATGGTTTTTCGTTCTCAGTTGTCAATCGCATGAAATATGTGTCAGACGGAGATGTACTACACAGGGACCAGCAATTCTCGAAAGTATCACTAACTAACCGGTACTGGAAACCCGACAGCAACCGGACGGTCCTGTTCTCGTGGGGGACTCAACGATGCGCAAGAACTGCCAAAGTTCTCATTCCGCAATTTCTCCTCCAGCCCTCAAGACTCAGCGTCCGACATCCAGCCATGCGTCTCGCCATCAAGACCCTAGTCGCTCTTGCGGCCGTCCTTCTTGCAACCAGCACCGAGGCGGCAAAGGCCGTTCAGACCGGTGGGGACGTGAACGTTGTCCAGTCCTCGCATATTCTCCCTGGTGAGAACAAGAGACTCCTTCGAAGTGAGCATGATGAAGGGAAACTGCTCGAAGACGACGAAGAAGAAGATGACGAGGAAGAGAGGAAGTACGGGGCAAACCTGTTCTCCACCGCGAAGATGGAAAAGATGTTGGGTAATGACTGGTACCGGTACCAAGTGGCCCGGAGATGGAAACGGGATGGATACACCTGGGAGACTCTCCCGAAGGATGTGCCTGTTGATCTCGTCCGATACTTTAAGGGGTTCAGAGAACGTCACGGCTAAGCGACACCATCGAAGGAAGTTACTACGTAGTACAACCCGTAGCACCATGGAGTATCTCCTTGCAGAGTGGACGTATCGAAGCAACTCAATTCAGCACCGTAGATGAACTCTCGTCCTGTTTGTTGATAACACTAACAAATAGACGTTCTTTTTCAAACGACGACGTAAACGTTTAAATGGTACTAACGGCGGAGACTCGTTTGTGTCTCAATACTTCAGCGTTAAAGTTGGCGTTTTTTGTTAGCTCTGGTCTTGGTCAGCAAAAAAATGATTTTGGTGGTTGTACTACATGTGCGGGTGGACGCCTTCCAGAAATGCTTTAAACTTGACATTTCATGCTTCTCTAAATGTGTTTCTACATTGTATTGGATGGCAACAGCAGACTGCACCTCGACTGCCAGAACTCGACCGACAGTGCACGAGTTGACTCCGCAAGGATGATCCGGTTACTGTGAATTGCAAGACGAAGACACAGGGAATTAGTCAGGATTGCTCGGCGAGCTTGCGCTGACGTTGTGGGGAAGACGGTACTCTTCCGGGGTCTGGAGCTGCCGGGTGTTGCCAATTATCATGTGTTAGTGTTCTTTCCATCACGCAAATGGATTGGGGGCAAAGATGTAGTGCATTGCAGTGAGTCGAAGGGCGCGGTGAGGCGGGTCGACTTTATCAGCGCGGAGAAAATACCAGAATGAGAGGATTCTCCGACACTACTGCTAGCACTACCGTGTCTAAATAAAGCATCCATCGTCTTCGCAACTGAGCTTGATCGCGCTGCCGGTTGTGAATCCTTCTGCTTCCGGAAATAGCAGTATCCGTTCTCGGATTACTGCACCTTTCCATCACGCAAACGGATTGGGGGCAAAGATGTAGTGCATTGCAGTGAGTCGAAGGGCGCGGTGAGCGGCCCCAGTGAGATTACTTGGCTCGCCGGGTAGTTGACTCTCTGTGTTGCACCATTCGCCTTGCCAATCCTAGCGATGCTTTAGCTGATTGACGCGGGTATTCTTCAAAGCAGTTGGACGCCCACCGACCGAGAAGTTTGATCGACAATCTGTCGGCTCCACCTGCAGCAAGCGCGGTGGCACCGCCAATACGGATGGAGTGAGTCGTGTACGCTCGAGGTGAGACGCCGGCTAGCGCTGCTGTCCGCTTGAGGGTATTCGATACTGTTTTCGCGCTCAGATTTCCGCACAAATGTATCTCTGATCGATGTGGAGGTTTCTTCGGGCTTGGATAATGTTGTACAGACCGAGTAGTGGGCATTTCAGAGGATCACCAGACGCGTGAATCGTCCGCCAGGCTCCGCGACCATACTGGTCGTTCTTTGCACCTTCAAGTCCGATTGTGACTGATGTTGCGAGCGCGTACTTCACTGCTTTGCCATCCTTATCCGAGAAGTAGCGTTGCTAGTCTTGAGACAGTAAAAATGCCGAGTGCGCCCAATCATTAAATACTCCGATCTCCGAAGCATGAAGAAGAATCCAATGAGTATGCTGCCCCACAAAAGGCGCTGCCGCGGTCGGGATAAGTCGAGCGTGCGGTGCAGTAGGCGGAGAAATGGCGTGGTAATTGGTTGCTTCTTGCGTGTAGGAGCCGAAAGTCGCTTGATACCTTGTAGTAACATGGTGAGCCGGGGACTACTGGTGATCGTCAGATTCTTATATCGCCGGTGAAACCACTTGATACTGGCAATCTTCAAAGAGATTGTGCTGTGCTTGTTGCCGACGTGTTGGCGGTTGGTCCCTCGAGCCCAGCAGTAGGTGGCGAAGTGTCCGAGTCGACGAGCCGCGTTTGTTGGTGTGAGACATCGGGACCATCCCATGCACCTTGTAAAACGGCACCATTGGTGCCAGTGTGCGCGGTACTTGGTGTGGGTAGAGACTGCCAGGGAGTGGCGGAGCAGCAACGCTCCCACACGACCGATAGATCGTCGAAGGGAAACTCGATGTGATCCTGTGACCATGACGCAGATAAGTTAGACCATAGTATTGAAATAGTGTCATTGCCACCCCATGCCCTTGACCCAGCGTCTGCCATGACATTTAGCTTCCCCGGGATGTGAGATGCCGTGCAAATGAGGTTGTACTGGAACTCTGCCAGAGACAGAAGACGATTGTACAGCTGGGAAGTGGGGTGTTTACTTGCTCGACGATTCGCCCACGTTACCGCAGATGTGTTATCGATGTGGAACTGAATGTGCCGCGGCACTCGGTTGTGCGGTTCATACCACATAGGTCCCCAATGCAATACAGCCAGTACGGCGCTGCGCAGTTCTCGAACATCGATTGACAGTGTCTGAGCTTCCGACAGGGAGAACCTTTGCCGCAGATATCGCTTGTGTACGGGATCGAGTGCACAGAGACCTTCACCGCTTGCATCCATGAAAACGTGTATCTCAGGATCAGATAAATCTGCGAACTGAGCAACAGGAATCGAATTAAAGCGCTCCGGAAGCTGTAGAACAGCCCGAAACCATTGCAGATCCTCTCGGGCTTCCGCAGATAGCTTTTGTTGGCGAAATAGCGGCATACGGTTCGCGCTGACTTGGAGTTGCTGAAAGAAAGCTCGAGCCGGACGTGAACAACTTGCTATATGTCGAAGGCTGCCCAGCACTTTGAGCATTGCTGTCTTGGTAGTTGACCGAGCCAATAGCAGTGCCTTAACCCGCCGAATCGCTTTATGAATCTTGTTGTCAGGAATAGAGACACAGCCTTCTTCTGTATTCCATAGAAGTCCCAAAGCCTTATTCACGGTCGCCCACTCCGTAAATTTTAGCTCGTTAATGGACGACGGGCCCAATACAGTAGCCATTGCACGTCGCAGCGAAATGTTGGCGTCAAAGCATCGGCTTCCGACATCAATCTCGATGCACGTATGGTCGTCGCACCATACGTTGCCGGTAAATTTTCGGGTCTTTCCGTGTCCGAATTCATAGTAGTGATTGATCAGCTTACCCGCGACAGCGTAGTAGGATGGAGATCCACACCATCCGAACCCGCAGGCGAGGTCGATCACGAGAACGTCCTCGTAGAGGAAGCAGAACATGTGTACCGCCAAGGCGTTGGTTGATATGTGGCGAAATGCACCCGCCACATCTCCAAGCATTAACAGCACAGGTGCGGAGTGAGCCAACTTCTTGAGCTGGTGATTCTCCGTGCGATGGATTTCGGTGGATTGTACGAAATCGGAGGGTGATCACTCCGATCCGTGTAATCGTTCACCGAGTGATCGGGCGGAAACGAGTAATCGTTAATGAGACGAGTATCATTGTCTTGAGCAGAGCCTGGCTTGTCGATTACGGCAAGCGGGCTGATGAAAATCTCCGGCCACTGATCAAGGCGTTTGGCATCAACGATCAGGTACCGACCTTCGATTTGGCCCTTACGGAGATGCCGTCGGATGCTGCGTCCATGGCCGGCTATGCTACGATGGTTCGCTGGTCTAGTCGGTTGACGGCGTGGTTTTCTTGACGTCCATCTCGGGGTGACACCGTCACGAACGATGTCGTTCCATGTTGTCACCGTCTGAGCGATAACTGGATGTGTACTCGGTCTGACCTCGTAAAGATCTTTTTTGGGCCTTGGGTCATCGCGTGTTGGCCCTCGAAAAATACGGACAGCATCAGGCAGGGATAAACCACCGTGTTCGGCCATTTCGGACCAAAATCGTACTTGCGTGTAGTCGATATCGTCTGGACTGGACGCATGAGCAGCAGATACATTTACACCAAATTTACATGCCAACATTTCCTAGTGCTGACGAACGGAAGATGTGCTTGCGTTGTGTGTCTTGTAGAGAGTATCCATGAAGGCATTATAGCGGGCTTGCTTTGTCTGATTCTGTAGCTGCCGCAGATGAACGACTGCGTCTGCTGTACCTGAGTCTGCCCGACGTGATCGGCTTCATAAGTCTTTACAGTCGTCCGACAAACCCTTCCAGCGTTGTACGATAACCGTCTTGGTTTCTTCTGTTAAGGAGACTGGCTTGAAGTGAGCGCGAGCGCAGTCTGTAACATTCCAACCTGCCTTGGACACATATCGCAGACACAGTCGTCGCCCGTCCTCACCCTTCGGGAGGGATTCAATGACAGTATGCGGTATTCTCTCCTTGTTGTGTTGACGAGGTTCCGCCTTCTTGCTATAACCAACGCGGTGTGAGTTGTTGACTCCTGTCGTGATTTTCCACGACGGATGCACCTCTTTCAGGGCGGTTAACTGCTCGTCGTTGCGGCTGAATTCTTTCCGGAGTCGAAGAGCTGAATGGAGGCCTTTTGTGGTCAGACGACTGCGAAACTTGCTGAACTTGGTATTTATCCAGTGAACGAGTAGGCGGGCCATGGCTGGGTCTGCGGGAGCGCTGTCAGCGTACGAAATAATGAAATCGCGAGCAGCGCCAATAAATTTCCGTGTGGACTTGTTGTAGAAGTACTTGGCGAACTTGTAAAAGGAAGACAACGCGCTCGTTAGATCCGTAACTTTAGTTGCTCGCGGCGGAGCTGTCAGCGCATTTTGGGCTGAGAAGTCCCACATATCCGTCCCGCTTTCTATCGCTGCCACTTCATCTGCAGTGAGTGCACGCCTAAAGTGCATGATCGATAGTCCCACGCCGAATCCAAAGCAATACGCACCACGAAGCACAGGAGGGGTGGCAATAAAATCAACATACTCCGACTGCTGGGCAGACTGGAGAAGCATCTGAGGTTCCTTACCAGCATGACGAAGCCGCACAATAGCGCCGTGAGCTCTGCGATCTGATGGAGAAGGGTGGAATACCACACCTTTGGTATTCCTGTCCCAGGCATAACTGCTCTCGTCTTGACCTGAACCGCTGCTGTGATCTGAGCCATTGTCTTCGTGGCAAACGCGACGTCGTTTGCCCAATGGTCGGTGCATGTGTTGGACATCGCGAATGTCCTCGTCCTCCGAGCTTGATGATACTATAACCTCACTCTCGGCCACGCTTTCGTCCATCCTGCGCACCGATCCACCAGCAACTTGGCCGGTTGATCTAGAGCTTTGGCTAGATTGGCGAGCGGCCGCTCGCGGCCGTTTTGCAACTGTAGGCTGCGTCGTTTCGTGTGCCACATACAAGTTATCAGGTCGCTTCGTACGTGCCGCCGTTTCGTAATCGAGAATGTGCTGACGAGCAACCCGAACTAATTCCAGTGTGGATGGTTGAATGAGAGGTAGAACCTCGTCTCCTTTGAAAGGGACAGTTGACTCAGCAATTTCTTTTGGGAGCCCGGATCGCCGGCGCTGACACGCCTCAATAATCTTGTTTTGTTTATCCAGTAGCTCCGTCGAGTTGACCGCGGTAGTGTTGACACCCGCCAGTTTGAAGAGCGTAGTTGAGCACGTCCACCTTAATTACCGCAGATGGCGTACTGAAACGGAGCCTGACCGAGTCGTTAGGACATATGATATGTAGCGTTGCATACTGTTCTGAGGAGTCATATCCCGACACGACTCCGTATGCCCATACGTCGACACCGTAAGCTGATGTGCGGGGAACAGCAATCGCATGGGCTAGCAGTGAACCCGGCCATAATTCCCGTTCATGCGCTGGAACCACACGATGTTGAAGCGTCTCTACTGGAGCAGACAGTATGGTTCCCTCCAGATTTTCCTCTTCATCCGGGCCGACCGCCTTGACCGTTGCGGTTTCGTCGATGATCTCTACGACTTCAACATACTGAAACTCGGATAGCTGCTTGATGTGGTTGGGGCCGACAAACGCGAGATCACCAGGAGAAAGAATCGTAGGCATGACAGGCGATGACGACGTTGGTCTAGTGAAGGAGGAGGAAGAGCTTCGACTTTATCGACTTTATCAGCGCGGAGAAAATACCAGAATGAGAGGATTCTCCGACACTACTGCTAGCACTACCGTGTCTAAATAAAGCATCCATCGTCTTCGCAACTGAGCTTGATCGCGCTGCCGGTTGTGAATCCTTCTGCTTCCGGAAATAGCAGTATCCGTCTCGGATTACTGCACCGGGTAGCACAGCGAGCACTGCAACCTGGATTCGCGATCCCCGGCGCGATAAGCCGAGAAGACGAGATGCTGGATGGAATTGTGTTGGTGATGAACCTACCTCAAGACAGTTCCTCCGTTGCCGGTAGCGGCTCTCGACATGCTGCGTCTTGGGAGGTTGTACTACTCACGAGCCAAAATTCTTTGACAAGTTGAATCTCGTGTACGGAGACAAGGACCTTTAGTTTTGAAGCTTGAAACCCCGGTCTACGTGGTCGAAACGGTGCCAGCAATGGCAGGACGGGTTATCAATGGGTCATTCTGTGGTATAACAATGGTCCAGTTCTTCACCAAGAACCTTAGAACAACACTGTACTGGATCGACGTGTATCGAGCTTCGCCGGGATTTGCGATGGCAGCGATGCTACCGCCGCAGATACGTTGATCACCTACCGTTTTGTGTTTTTAGACTTGCAAGCCAGAAATTTGCGCAGAATAAACAAGAATAATCGTTAGGTGCTCTTCTGAATACCCGTTAACTAATCAGTGTTAACCCTTGACCGCGAAGGATTTCCAGTGCGCCCCACCTCCTTAAACCCTATCGGTGTTAGCGTGTATTTCGGGAAAGGGTTACGATAGCAAATCTAGTATATTAAATATCCTGTATATTGGATAACCGCACTCAAACCCAACACCTAAGATGGTGAAAAATTACTATCGTGTATTATTCAATCTCTCTGATACAAGATAATTAGTTATCGATTCCGATGTAAGAGCAAAGAACAAACAACCATGCGTCAGGGCCGTGCGATCGCTAGCTAAATTTGTCAAAAGACAGACTTCAACAGCAGCAGCAGACTCTTCAAAATCTACGGCAGAGAACAAGTGGTGGATAGGACCAAGAGTATAAACAAAGCGTTCGTTTTCACTGATTCTCACTATGGGGAAACCACTGGATGGGGAACCACTAGACACGGGGCCTCCTTCTGATGTGCGATCGGAAGTCCCGGTGGATGGCAGCGGCCCCCGAGAAGACACCAGAGAGGATGGACTGAACCAAGCGAACAACGACGTTGAAGATAGCAGCAAGGAAACAGCAGTGCAGATTACTCAGGACAAGCCTGAAGGGAATCACTCGTATCCAGCTTTACCGGTGGATAAGGGCAAACAACTCACGTGGAGTGATCGGGTTCGTGGAACGGGTACCGATCCTAATCGCGCAATAGAGGACGACATTACACGTTCCCGGATGTTGAGCGGTATATGGAACCCACTCCATGAGAAGCAGCTGAAGGAAACAATTCTTGCGGACTGGAGCAAGACAACTCATCGAGAATGGATTGAGCAAGAAAGGGAACATCGTGCTGTAGCATTGGCTCCCGCAAAGGCATGTCGGGATGGCAACATTCGTCAGTGGACGGAGGCAGAAAATGATGCTCTTGTGGCATATTTGGGAGGGACGCTCGATCTGCCTCATCCTCCGAATTTCATCAAAGAAATTATGTCACATGAGCAAAGAGCTCTGCTTGAGGACTATCACGAGGCGCATTTCAATGCCACTATCACGGCTAACCTGCCTCCAACGGTGCGCCTGCCGCGTTTTGTTCCTCACGCAGATCTGTTTAAAGAATTTTTCCAAGCCAACACCGATAAACGATTTGGTACTGACATGATGCGCATCTTTCAGGAAGACGTTAAGCGGTTGGAATATGACGGGCTTCACACCATCTCGCTGGTATTCTATTCCAGAACTGCTGCAGACAGATGGGAGCGAAAAGCATTGAGGTTCCAGCGAGCGGTAATTGTGCTGAACGACACGATTTCCACAAGAGGCAGGGAAGGGGAGTATACACTGGCGCAAGTCGAATTGCAGTATGCTATTCGAGTATATGGAGCAGATAACATGGGGCTGACAATGCTTACACGAGTGATGGAGCAAGTCATAGGTACTGAAGTTCTAGACGTGGAGTTTGCCAGAGCTACCAAAACGGACATTTACGATAACCGTTACTGCACCATCACGTTTGCTCAGATGGGGTGCCCGACAGCAATTGTGGACGTCACTCGCACCGAAATAGAGGACCAAGTGTTGACTGTGCACCACTTTCAGACTCAACAGAGACGGCCCTGTAGCAGATGCTATAGTCCTCATCACGGACGTCGAAAATGTGTGGTGTCGGCAGAGCGGCTTAGCAAAACACAATGTCGATACGGTCGTGTCCACACATGGACGAGTGGAGACAGAGACACAGTCCCTAGAGATTTTTATCAAGTGGACAGTATTGAGAGCCTTCTCGGCGCGATGAAGAAACTGCCGGAACGGATAGTCAATGCGCCCCATGCGCTGCTGCGCCGTGAAGTTCAAGCACCGAGCGAAGCTAATTTCAAGCAGCCATCAAGATTCACTGCAGCTGCGCCGAGTATTGAGGGAGGCGCTCATCAGGCATCCATCCAAACGGATGATGGGTACACTGTTCAACTCTCTAAGCGGTCCAAGCAGGCGCATAAAAAGGCAAGCCAGCAACAACCGAAAGACGCAGGCAGTCAAGCCCCATCTCAACAAGGCAGTAGTAAGCAGAAGGGCAATCCCAACGCTAAGAACGCTCCGATCGGAACGAAACCGAAAGGAACACAATCAGGTGGTGTGTTGACAAAAGCGGTGGTGCTAGCAAAAGAAGGCCAAAGGGCGACCAAGCGATTTAACGCTTTCCAGCGAGCGGAAGCACGTGGATATCACGCAGAATTGGCGGCGGTAGAGGAATCGGAGGATGAACAGGAGGAGAGCGACGACGATGAAACCTGCGACGACCATCAGGCTGAGGAAGCCCCATATGCCTATGGCGCATCCACTTCTGACACTCCTGCTGATGCGAATGTAAGCACCAGCAACATGGATGTTGATGTACACGCGCACGAACCCGAAGCACAGGTAGAAAACATGGAGACGTATGCCCCAGCGACGCATGCGAATGCCATGCATTCTGTGGCGACCACAGAGGAGCGCGGACCAAAGAGAGTGGCTCCTGGGAAGCCGAAGCCGGTCAAAGAGCAGGTGAAGAAACAACGCGAGGCAAACCGCGAAGCTACGGCTACGACGGCTAAGGAGCGTCGGCGCCAGACGAGAGACATCAACAGGGCCGGATTGACTCAGACGAGCGAAGTGGAAGAGTCCAACAGTAATAACGAGCAGGGACACAGCACTGCACACTCCTCAGCCGAGGGTGAGGACGACACTGTGCCAGCTACTCCTTCATCGCAGGAAGAATTCACTATTGCTCGCAATGCAGAAGGCGCACCTAACGGCCCTGTTCCAGTTCATCTCTGGTTGGAAAGTTTCAATGGACATGAGGTGGAAGTAGCGGCCAATGGGCATTGTGGGTTTTTGGCGTTATACGCAACGATGAACAATCATGGAACAGCCACGATGCGCAACACTGCGGCAATCAAAAAAGGAGCAAACGAGCTGAAGAGGGTGATTTATTCGAAGATGATGGCAAATTTACGCACTGACGTGGAACTAAACTATGTGGATCCAATTGCTCAATGCCAAGTCCTATTCCCAAGTAGACCAACTCCCACCTCAACCGAGGCTGCGACGGCTGAATTGTATGCACATTACGCGGGAGCTCGAGAGATTACAGTGGATACTCCGGTTCCCGTGAGATTTTGGGTAGGTACGCACGAATTACGGACGATGGCGCAATATTTACGTGAACCTCTCGTAGTAATCGACGTTACTTCGGCAACAACTGCAAATGTCCAACTTTACATGTATAAGACGAAGCGGACAGCGACTGGAAAGCTACACGAGAGTGGGTACGTAGAGGCCTTGCAGGACGGAAAAGCGGTCGAGTATCTGGAAACTTGCTGGAAACTCCATGTCCTACCGACATTCCTAGTGCTTCATCGAGAAGAAAAGCATTATTATGGTGTTGGCCACGGGGAGCTATTTGTGCTATGGAATGCAGAAGGGGACCCAGACTATAATGCAGGACTCTCGGATGCCTACGAGTGGAAACGATACATTAATCTGGTTACTAAGACGAAGGCTCAGGCCGATATGGGAACGATCGACAAACTGCTTGACTCGAACAATCAGCTGATAATTAAGCGGATGAAGCAAACAGATCGCTTACATGTGGTGCATACACGGACTGGTTTTCCGATACTCAATCAAGACGAAATGAAGCGGCCGACAGAGGACGAGGTGAAAAGGGAAGAAGTGAGAATCCACGAAGGATACGGAGTCGATGCGTATGCAGCTGGATCATAGGAATCAACTGAATTGGAGAGCACACCGTTACCAGAACGTGCTGTGCAGGTCTCGAAGGGGACTCTGGTTTGGGAGACGTATGCTCGTATACTGATGAAACCAAGCTCAACTCCCAGGATCGTCCTTTGTTCGAGCTAATGATGGCTGAAAACAGGGAATCTTATGTACGTTGGTGCGCCATTTACAGGAGGAAACTAGATATCCCTCCAAGAGGACGAAAAGACGGTATTGACAAGATGTATTTGTGGTTCCTCAAGAACCCTATGAGTATTCGGCACCTATTTGCGTACTTGCCGTATCCCGAATTGGAAGCAAAGAGGTGGCCTCTCGAACACCTGGTCACGTGGGGGAAAGCAGAGGAGTTTAACGAGCAAACTGCGGCGCTGGCGAGACCCATGGACGACAGCCATCAGCCAGAGGAAGCTACGGCGTTATGCAGAGAATGGTATGTCGCATGCATGCGGTCGGGCCTCGAGCCAGGTGTGGCCGGCAACTTGGCAAGGGATCCAAATCGCTGGAACAGACTACTGCAGTGGGTTCCAGAGACGTGCGCTAGACAGAAGCCACAAGAACTGCATGATAGTGAATGGTGCATACTGCACATTTTGCCGTACACCATCGCTGGATGGAAGCACTCGCCGATGGGCAGGGCCCCAAACAGTTCCCGTGCGCTTTGGCATCAACGTTTTGCTGTTATTAAACAACTATGTGACAATATTGGCAAGGATGACGATTGGAGTTTAGCGCTGGCGATATCTGTCAAGAGCGCGGCCCAGGGAGGTGTTGGGGGTAGCATCCCAACAGCACCTTCCCAACGGAACTAAGGGCTCCTTAGGAGCTAACGGGGTGGCCTTGGCAGGACAGACGCCAAGACAATCCCGACCGCGGGCATCGCGGTCAACCCGAGACAAGTCAAGCCTCACTCAAAGCGCACAACGCAAAATGACGGACTATTGCGTACAGCTGAACGGTAGCGATAAGCAGCGTCATCTTGCCAAACTGTTCAAGACGGACAAAGCCGCAGTTCGAACTAAAAGGCGACAGCAAGAAAAACAGGAGATGAGGAACCGTGGTAAGCTCCATTCAGACGACCAAACAGTGACCTTGTTAACCCAGAACGTTAACGGATTTGGAAGAGATGATGCAGCGCAGGAAGCTTGGATGCAAAGTTTTCGTACGAAGGATGCCCATGGACGATTTGACTTGTGCTTGCTGCAAGAAACTCACGTCAAGCCCGGTGAAGTGAAGAGTATGACCTCATCGTATGCCAGACGATGGGGTTTTCATTCTGGTGAGAACACCACCAAACTGTCGTATTGGTCCCCAGCTCCAGACCGCAAAGGTGGGGTTGCAATATTGATTGACCCTTATGGCGCATTCATATCCACGACGCCTCTCGCTACGGAATTCTGGAGCCCGCATTTTATGGCCATTGCGGGTAAAGTAGAAGATACGCCACTGGTTGTGGTGAACATTTATGCGCCACACCGGAAAGCTGCTAGTGAACGATTCTTTGCTCACTTAATGCAACTAGATTTTCCACCTGGCGCCAGACTTGCCGTTGGAGGGGATTTCAACTGCACTTTGGATGAAGTTGCGGACCGCAGTTACCACAGTGTGCATAATGATCACGGATCAGAAATGCTTCAAAATTTATTAACACACTGGGCCTTGTCAGATCCGGTAGCATTGGGACGGCCTGCTCTTTGGAATTCGCAGGCACTCGCTAAGCATCAGATGGATACCCATACGTTCCATTATCCCGTGAAGGGAACAGGAGAAGGCTCCTCTCGGCTGGACAGGTGGTATGTGTCCGCGCCACTGATGGAGTGGGTGGCAGGAACGGAAGTTGTTATCCCAGAGGTCAAGGCAGATCACAGGGCGGCGTGTATGCATTTAAGCTCCCCTAACGACCCGATCCGAGTCCGGAAACCAACCAGAATTTATCCGGTACCGAAATATGCAGAGGAAGCGGTGGCATCGGCGACATTGAAGAGGCTAGAGCAATTTCACGAGCAGCTCCAGCAAAATGCAATGACAGCGGCTCAAAGCGCCAGAGCTTGGGACGACTTGAAAGTTGCAGTCGCAAAGGAAACGTTAGCACTCAAAAGACAGAGACGACAGGCTACCAACCGCCGACTGGCACAAACGCTGCGGAGACTGGTCAAACAACAGCAAAGGTGGCAAGAAGTGGAGCGAAACGCACAACTTATTGTTCGCACTGTCACCGACTTAATGGACGGCTTATCTCTTCATGAAAATGCAGGGCGAACTCGGGCGGCACGGTTACGTCGTGCTATTGCTGAGTGTAAACAACGGCGATCGGCAGTACGGAGGCAGCACTTATTCCAATCCACGACGCATTGGACCGGAAAGACAACGAAGGAAATGTTTCGCCGAGTGTCAAACAAGTTTCAGGATTGCACAATCCGAAGACTAGATCCGGTGGAAGGGGCTCCCACACGGAGCGTACATGATAAAGCCGACACGCTTGCAGATGCATGGACGCCAATCTTTCAACAACAACGGTCGAGAACAGCAGATATAGAAGAAGTAGTGATTGGATGGAGCCATCGACAACTACGGCTGCGCAAGAGGCCGTATCGACAGATATCACTGAACGGGAGGTACGAGACGCTTTACGGGGTTGCAAACCAGGCAAGGCGGCTGGACCGGACCGCCTCAGCAACGACTGGTATCGGAGATATGAAGATGGATTGGTGCCGCTGTTGACGAAACTATTTGGAATGGGGTACGCTGAGGGTGTTTTCCCTGAATCCTTTTCTGAAGCAGACATTTTTTGTCTAAAGAAGGGTGGTAATCAATGCAATGCGCTTAACTACAGGCCGCTGGCGCTACTCAATACCGACTACAAGATCTTCACGCGAATTTTAGCTGGTCGAGTATCCAAAACGCTCTCGGAATGCATTCACCCGAATCAAAATGGATTCGTGCCGAGCAGAACAATCCACGACACGTTACATCTGTACGAGGCTGCACAAAAAATGGTGTTGTTGGATCCAGACCAGGATGATGCAGTGGCCTTGCTGTTGGATTTCAAGAAGGCTTACGATTCGTTGGACCGCAAATATATGCTTGCTGCACTACGACGACATGGATACCCGGAACAATTCGTGAACGCAGTCTGGAAACTTCACGAATCCACAACGGTGAGGTTTTTAGCTAACGGCACAAAGTCTCGTAGTATTCGCGTTACGAGCGGTATTCGACAAGGTTGCCCGCTGGCACCCATGCTATTCATCCTGGCGCTCGATCCTCTTTATCGGAAACTATATGATGACTCCAGGATAAAAGGCGTGATCATTCAGTCGGAGGCGGGAAAACTAGAGCTGAAAGTGACCGGATATGCCGATGACACGGCCGCTTATCTAAGCACTCCAGACGGGATACCGATTCTGAATGAGATTACTTCGAAATTTGGGGAAGCAACCGGGTTGAGACTCAACCATGGGAAAACAGCGGTAATTGCGCTACGACAGCAAGGAGCGCATTCGAGGCATACACTGGCCGACCCATTACAATTCCAAGCGGTGGGAACAACTGGGAGATACTTAGGAATCCAAGTAGGCAGCGATTGTGGGGCGGAGAGAACGTGGCAAGTCGCCGAGAAGCAACTACAAGGTAGGCTACAGTTAGCTTGCCGAAAAACGATGACCGTGGATCAACGCAGCCTTCTCGCAGCTGCGGTGGTGGTTCCCACACTTACATTCATCGCACAGCATGCCTGGCCTTCTACTGAGATTATCAATCAGTTTGACAAGAAAATCCACAACTTCGTCTGGCATGCTTCTTTCTCGATGGATGTCGGAGGATCGCGAGCGTGGTTGAATGCGGATCTGGCAGCGCTTGAACGGACACAAGGGGGCTTAGCGGTTCCGATTTGAGATCAGAGCTAATGGCGCTGGCGGCGGACACAGTTTCCAACTGGGCATTAAACGGAACTCGTAGCAGCCACATTGTGGGTGATGTGCTGTTTGCAACGGCACGGGAAAAGAAGCCAAAGCAAGTAGTCATTACCCCCAATACGTTGCCGATTCCGGAGTGGGGTTTCCACAAGAGAGCAACATTGTGGGCAACTGGGCGGGCCTTAGTCATGGCTGCTGGTGGACCAGACTTATCAGTTCCGTATTTGCAAATGGTTGCGGGTTTAGGATGGATTATTAACGCATTTGACGGATTATCGACTCGATGGGATGGTGACGTGGTCGAGATCGACGGGACAGCCACGATACGATCTATCCTTCATCTCGCTCCACGATTGATAGTCAAAGAGGTGGCAACTCCATGCTTAGAGTGGCTTCCATACGCGAGACTTGACGAGTTGTATCTATATCACCAGACGGACGATGGATCAGGGCCAGTGAGTGCGTTCAGCCGCTACCAGTTAAACATAAACCCATCTCGACACTGATAACGTGGACGCTAGTCTGCTATGGGGTTCTTCATGTAACACCAGCCCTGCAGTATCGGAGGAGTATCGACCAGCTGGTGCATCTCATGCGATGTTTAATCGCGAATTATCCTACTCTACTGACGCGCGCGTATTACGATAGAGACGTCCGATTATTAGCTGCGCCGGCTGATCATCCATACACTGCAAGGCTGACAACGGAGGGAAAATGTATGCTGTCCAGCTCTACAATATGCACTGATGCGCTAGGAAACCCCAAGTCGAACGTGGAACTGAAGAAAATTATTGGACAGGCAACGAAGGGCGAAGTGGCGGTACAATATGTTCACCCTCACCCGCACCTCACCAGAATGATGTGCTTATGGGCGGGCAAAAGAAGATGGTCGCGTTCACGGAATCACTACAAAACTTTTGTACGAACAGCTTCACGCAAGAAAGTTTTATCTTTGCGTGAAGAGCAGATTGGCAGATGGAAAGATCTAAGTCGTGTGGCAGATAAAGGTTTGCAATCGTTGGAATGGCAGCAAATTCGACGTATAGTTGGGCTGACTCCATGGGGGGAACAAGTACTCTATCGGCTCAAGCTTCAGGCGTACTCATTATATGACAAACGCAACGCTAAACTAGGATGCCCACATGCCGAATGTGTGCACGAACTTGACATAGACCTCTATCACGTATTTTGGACGTGTCCAGCTGCGAAGAAGTTGAGACGGATATTTGCGCTGCGGTGGCTGCAGCTAGGGTTTCCACACGGCCAATTAGAAGAAGCGCTCTTCGGACTCAACCTACGTCAGGTTCCACAAGGTGTTTGGACAGTCATGGATGGAGTACTGCAAGACACACCAGGACCATACCAAGGTGTCACGGTCAAGGTCACAGAACTGGCCGAAAGTTGCTGGCGAATTGGAGCGGCGCTATATTTTCATGGCGTTTGGCGATGGAGAGTGCAGCATTTCGACGACAACAACACGGTCACCGAGTACCGCCACTGCCAGCTTCTCCGGAACAGACTCACGATGGCTTATGGCACGATACATATGCGGCTGAAACCTCATCCGCACTGCACAACCAGTACAGTGGCGGTCATGGTGCTTAATAGAGCTCTTGAGGAATCAACGTTGACACCGATGGCGCACCCAAAGGCAAGCACTTTCAAGTATCTGCTGTTCTTCGATGGTGGCTCGAGGGGCAACCCGGGACCTGGTGGTGCGGGAGCAGTGGTAGTACGACTCGCTGAAGATGGGATAATATTTGACATTATCTGGGCGGCGAGCATGTCGTATGCGAGCCGAACAACAACGAACAACCTAGCCGAAAACCTCGGTCTATTGACGGGTCTACGTGCTTGTGCACAAAATGGCTACTCGCCTCTTCACGTCATAGGGGACAGTGCCATGATTATCAAGCAACATCGTGGACAACGACCACCCAAGGCGGCACATTTAGCCCCTATTTACTGGAGGTGTAAGCGGCTTTTGTCAACAGTACGGGTGATGTCGTGGTCTCATCATTTACGGGAATACAACAAAATAGCGGACATGCTAGCAAACAAGGCCATGGATTCAACGAAAAGTATCCAAACAATGGAGATCGGTGCCCGACACAATGGACGGGATTGGGCTGAGCTGCACGAACATGCAGATTAGGATGTCTCGCACTGGATACAAACAAACATCAACGCGGATTGCAATGGACCACTATCATTTACTGTGCCTTAGGGAACCGTGACGGCGCGCACTAGCGTCAAGCTGCCGAGCGGTAATTAGACGAGCGGCAGAACGGACATAGGATATCGTTAGCAGTAGAGCTAAGTGACGTCAATGTACCTTACTTCGAAACGAAACGAAACGAAACAGCAGCAGCAGAATTTCAGACACATGCAATACTGAATTCAAGTAGTACCTCTGTGCGGAAAATACTGCACCTATCAAAAAAATGTGCATAGCTTCGCCTCGTTGTTTTTGGCGGTTATAAGATATGCAGAGGTACTGACACAACGGTTACAAGAAAAGAAAAGGTTCTAGCTCAGAGGGCGAGGGTGGAGGCATTTCGTCGTGCAGCGGAGGAACAAGAGGTGGCTGTGCAGGCGGTGAAAGAGTATCCAGCGCGGATAGTCTAGCCATGTCGAAGTGGGCGCTAACGAGCGTCTGGGTATCACAGGGTAGGCTGATTGGGAACGTGCCGGCATTGGTCAGTTTGTCCTTATGCATGGCGTACATAGGATCAAAAAAGTGCTTGCTTCACGCGCTCGACGCAGTACTTTGGCGAAAGTAATGGCCAGGTTTGACGCAACACCCGACGGAGATACTTTAGAAGCCGCTGGACGAGGTACGAGCGCACGGTACTTTCAGCTTGAACACGACGCTGGTTTTCGCGATCGTCCACAGGAACCTCGGCCACACGCTTGCATAGCGCAGCACGATCCAGCTTCTTTCTTCCCCGAGTGCACTTCCTGGACTTGACTACCGCTGCGACTCGAGATGTCATCGAGCTTATGCCTCTTTCCCAGATTCGAGCAACAGTGAACCGGCTAATATGAAAATAAGGCAGCGGTTTCGACGATATTCCCACGCTGGAGAACTCCTCGAGTGCTCCGAAGCAGCAACGACTCCCAAACCGCTTGTCTTTCTTCGTTAGTCGCCTCCATCTTGTCTTGGGGGGGGGGGGGGTCTTTTGAAATAAGGTCCGGAATCCAGACCAGACTCCCGTGGCTGATTTGCGGGAAATTCGACATTCAAATCAAATCACTTTTGCAAGGGTATTGCTTTTGGATAGACTGTAATATTATTGGAAACGTGCAGTATTTTCCGCACGGAGATAGTAGCTACAAAGGGCAAAAACAGCTGCTCACAATGTCGTTTCCTCGCGGTGACGTCTCTTGGGCCGAGGAGCGCTGTCATCCGAATCTTCACCCTCTCCGTCACTAGAGTCTTCACATTCTAACCCAGAGCTCGAACCGGGTATCCGAGCGCGAATCCTTTTTTTCTTCTTTGACGGTGGAGCATGGTGCCACACTTGTACCAAATCTCGAAGCAGTAGACAGCTTCACCATCGATAGCGTGTTGTACAGATACACGCGAGCGACTTTTGGTTGCTTGGTGCTAGAGGACAACTTACATGAGCTGCCGTAAAAGGTTGTCTCGCCACCTTTCCCCTCGTCAACCCTATTAACATCGAGCACACTTTACAAGCTCTCTGGTTCCGCTTCCGACCCTACCTCCCTCCGCTCGTCAACCTGGATGGGCACGTTCGCCGGATGGCGGCGGCTTTACTGGGGTGCCATCTTCACTGCACAGGGTGCTCTAGTCCGACTTCTGTAGCCGCACCAGCTCTGTGTGGAGCTGTTTCATGAACTTGACGTGTTTGACGACGGTTGAACATTATGAAAGAATTTACGACGGCGAGGTCAACGAGCGCCAAGAAAAGTGACATGTAGTACCCCCTCCGTCAGTCGGGAGTCCGGACGTCAAGGGTGTGAGTGCCCTTCTCGTCGGGTTTCCACGTGAGCCACTACACCACACCAATACTGTAGACTCCCATAGCTAAAAGCTGCATTGATAGTGCAGGCGAGGTGTAGAAGCGGTCAGTGACGATTAGCCGCTTTTCAGAAGTTCCACTGGGCCAAACACCTCTAGGTTGCGAACAACTGCCGCGGGTCCAGACTTGGTATCTAGCCCCATGTGTTTGCCGTTTGCCGCAACAAACTTCAAACCTGTATCATACAAGATACACATTTTAGTAAAGTGTACAGTACACGTTAAGGGGACTTTTTACTTACTTCATGCAGTAGGCTGCCGACGAGCAGCTCAGCATGAATAGCTGGGTCCCCATTTATGGGTTTATCCTCCATATAGACTCTCGTCTTGCTGAAAGACGATTGAGACGGCAGCATGGCTTAATCAAAGACCGTGACCGGAGGAGCCATGTATCCAACCTGAAACCGCTGTTGAACAGCATCAACTACTGGACGTAGCTTCCAAATACGGTCACTAGCAGCGCGAGGGTCGTTGTTACGGCTAAAGTGCAGTTTTTTTTTTAATGTGCATGAACCGGTCCCTTGTCATGAATAGACCTGTCATGAATAGACCAAACCGACCGGGTAGGATTGCGCTTTCATCGGTCATCATCCAGTGATTCTCTGGTTTTTCTTTGTTTGGTGATATAGTTCTAGCAATTAACAGCAACCCCACGAAGATGCACAACTCGCGAGCGGTGATGTCAGGCGTTCTTAGCAGCGACGCATTGATCTTAGCGCGCGAGCTCTTCCGAAACCCAGGTGACTTCTTCTCCTTTTCGTTTGCTTTTCGTATTGGCCTTCGACTGTTTCGTCAATCTTCTCCAAGAAGTACTCGTTGCTGGCTTCAGCAATACTCTCCTACAACTGAGACTGTAAAAATATAATAGTGCTCCACTCGCCGACGATGCCGCCTCAAGTGCACGGTGTGTTGGCCCTTAATCGTCTCCACAAGCGCGAGGATAATCCTCTCGAAGCGACCCAATCGAACGAGGTACGTAAGGCTGGTTCAGGTATGTAAATGGGCTGTATGTTACAGGTTTAGACCACCCATTAGTCGACATGTTTTAACGGCGGCAGTGGATACCGCGGCCTTCTTCAACTGTGCAAGAGCAGAGCTCCGACGAATAACACTTTTTGGCGTGACCAGATTGTTGGGCAAGTAGAAGATATGAAACTTGTCCCAACATGTACATGAAGAGCGCGGGCACATCCATAGCTCGGTGGGTTGCATATGAACTTCACGGCATAGGCAAACGCCATGAGAGAGGCAGTAAGTTGTCAACTCGGTGGGGTACCGTTCTTCCCAGCGACACACGATGCAGCGGCGTCTCTTCCTGCTCTTCTTGCCGTAAATCTGCTTCGATGATACGGCACTGCACCTTTCAACCAAACCTTCACGATTTCGAGAAGGCAGCGACGCTGATGAAACAGTGGCCACAGTCCTTTCCTAAGCCGTAATGCAATTCTAGATCTGTGATCGGAACAACATGGAAACCTCGCTAGGGGCTTCAACCCATTTCCCATTCATAAGCTCGCTCGCAAGCTCAATTAAAAACTGTCGGTGGGGTCGCGGGCACTTGAATTGTTAATCCCAGCCTTCGCGTCAGATACGCATTTGCACGTGCGATATCGATCATGACTAAAGCGAGCTTTTGTGACATCGTTTGAATGAGTTGTCATCAGCAATCGAAACTATGTCCCGGATTTGATCCTGACGGTCTACGCCTTGTATATTCTTGTTGTATTCGCCAAGACAGGTCGGAGCAGGATACTTACGCGTCTCGTTGCCGACCAGTCGTGTAACCTTTGATTCAGTCGATGGATCAGCATTGGAGAGCGCGTTGACAACATCTCCATTGTTCCAGGACGAAGCAACCATTCTGAAATCTTTGGATACAGCCTGGAGATAATTACCGCGAGAGCACTTGTTTTTATCCAAAATTATATGGCGGGGGAACTGTTTACTGTTCGTCCTGGTAGTTCCATGTCCGTATAGACTCGTGATCTTGAGTTCTTACAAGAGTTGCACTGACATGTAATAATTGTCCATGTTGACAATTCGACTAGTAGCTAAGGTGGCCTCACGACTTCCAAAACGTGCTGGCGAATATTGGATACTTTATCAAATTCCTCACGCAGGGACTGGGCTTTTCCATTCCGTCAACACCTTCTAAACGATCACTAACATCGCAGCGATTACAGTGCAGCTTGTAGTTCAAAACAATCCAAATAGTTTAATGCAAACGACGTATAAACGAAAGTGGTACTTTCCAGTAGGTTTTGTCGAATTGAAGACGGTCACGTACCGTCCTTGACGGGAACGGCATGCAACACTAGCCGCATCTATCGCAACATTCTGTCCGACTTCGATGTAGTCGCGGAGACTTCCAGTGACTTTGAGTAAGTTAAATAAGGACCTGATGCGGGCTGCAGCGTCGCGCTCTAGCGTCGTCGGAACTGCATTGAAGCTGAAGCATCGCCAGAGCAACTTGAAACGATTCAGAGTCATTATACCATCAATAGAAGTAGATCTACCACCAAACACTTGGTTTTCAGGTTGGGGCCCAAGTAATGTGCATATTCGCCTTTTTTGTAGAGAGCCATGTAGAACACAGTTCCAACATCGTAAACGGCCGTGAAATTCGAGTCTTGCACGTAACCGCATACTTGTTGATTTCAAAATGCACTTGGCGCCAAAAGTACATGGTCAAATATGCGAAGAAACTGGATGAAGTCGAGTGTTCAAACCGATGATGGTTTCGGGTATTGACCGATCCGTCTAGGCGCTGAAAAAGATTCCTCGGTTCCTCCACTTCTTCTTCTCGGTCAAAGCACATCTTCGCAATTCGCCTCTACGTCTTCAAATCTAGTGGAAGCAGCACACCCGGATCAAACTCTTCGTATTCATCCAGGACCTGAAGGTCCTCTTCTCCATCAGCTTCAATTCCATCATCAGCATCTTCCCCCACCAGTTCCTGCCAGCCTGGGTTAACTTTATGCCTCATAAGTAGCCCGTAGTATTCCACACCCTGTTGAACCACGCCAGCATTTGTGTAATAGGTCTACTAAGGCCTATTAGGTGGCGTACACGTGCGCTTACGTGTATGAGGAAGCGTGCAATTAGTTAGACTTAAATTAATTATACTTACGTCCGTAAATATAATTACATTAAATATAACAATATTAAGACTGCAAAATACCGTAAAATGAGAACTGTTATTGAATTTGGCATAAGCCAATTATGGACCTCCTAAATCTGATTGCTATCTGTTTCTAAAGGTTCTGTCAATGTGTGGTTGACAGAATTCTGATTTCTCCTAAGAGCACTGATTGGTAGAAATACGTAACTTTCTACCAATAACATGCGTAAATGCACGCGAGCCATCCAATGATATGGCCCGCTCATGTATCCATTGGTGTGCGCCACACACCAAGGCCTGAGGTCCGTTTCCAACCTGTAACAGTTAGCTCAACTGTTACAGTTACAAGTGGTGTAACCACTTGTACGTATAACCCTGTTACAATTTGTATGTTCAACCGCCGTCTGAAACTGGCTATCAAGCCATCGAATTTCAAACTGTGACACGAATTTGCCCCGCACTGGCCGACGACAGACGCGCCCAATAATATTGGCCGTCCCAACTGAACGATAGTGCTTGGACTTCATCCAAGATTCTTTTTTCAGGAAAAAAGGCGACTAACTTATCAAGATACATGTCTTGCAGTAATGCCGGCGTTCGTGGCGGTGGAGCAGTCGGTCTTGTGGGGTTACGCATCGTTCCCACGTGGTGTGACGTTCCATCAAGATTACGCAAACTGATTTTCGGCACTTGGGTTGGCCATTACCTCTGCGAAACATGTTAGTTAAAAAAGATTACGGCAAATAAGCGCAGCCTCAACCTTGAATGGCAACCAAGGACTGTTCATCACCTCGTCACACCCTCCTCCTCGTCCGTGGACCTTCACTCGACGCGTTCCACGTTCTCGACCAGCGCCACCTTTCGGCTGGGGGGCCTTTGTACTCTCTGTCATACTTGAACTCACGCTCACACAGGCCAGGCCCTCCCTGCCTTCCTCAATATGAGGTTTATACCGCTTGATAACATACTCCAAAGCCAGAATAGCGTGTTCGTATTAGCCATACAACATCAAATTTTCATACAACCCTTTCGCGAGCCTCTTCAATAAACTATCACATACAAGATCAAAACATTACAATCTAAAGGGCACTAAAAACGTCGTTTTAATAATGGACAGTACGCGCCTGGCTGTCTACAGTTCTTTGGACGTTGTGTTGAGGCAGGCAGGATCTCTAAAAGGGCACTAGGTACACCGTTTTTCGGATTTTACTGTACTTTAAATCGAGCAAATGGATTGACTAATATTTGTTTACCTGTGTTGAGCACGAAACGTTGAGAGTTCATTGGGTGAAATGAAATAAAATATATCGTTGCCTTCGTAAACTATTCCGTGTCCACTCTTCGCATGGATGGCGAGCTATTGACTGTACATGCACACGGACGGCCCTGGGTGCGATACGATAAAGGTCACCGTGTGACCTCACACAGAGGTCCTACTACTGTATAAGCGGTCGTTGCTCTTTCTTGTCCAGGTAGATTCCAAGATAACAAGAGGCTTGGGAAGCTATCTGTGACTCCTGCAACACGGCCATTACAGCCGGCAACATATACACAGCATATGCCACATCACGATCGTCACGCAGCGTATCCAGCTTAGCCTCCGTGATCACAATGTATTTTCCGGCTTTGACGGCACCGCCACCACGGCCAGCAATGTATCTGCAACCTCCGACACCATGGCCACCACACCCGGTAACGATTCTGCTACCTCCGACAGCACGGATACCACGGCCGGCAACGCATCAGTAGCATCTGATAAATGGCAGTCGCTCCCCGCAGTATCTGCAACCTTCGGCAGCATGGCTACCACGGATGGCAACGTATCAACAGCACCATCATCACTACCGGCAACATGAATACAGGTTACACAAACGCGGCCGTCACGCCCAAGCGGAGCTGGCCCATGATACACGGGTCAAGTATAATCACGACAATTTATATGCATACATTAGATGCATATGAATACTAACAAACTAACAAAAGAGTAACCACTGTGTATTGTCGTGTTTTCCATCCTATGATTTAAGCAGAATTTTGGCCACTGTATCAAAATTGATAACCACTACAAAGAATTACACAACGATTATCATACGTCTACAGTTGCGTGATACAATGTATTTATATTGCTTATCTTTTGAGATATTTATCTCAGCTTACTGTCGAGCCACACAATCCGATTTGCTCTCGGCGGGTCATGCCAAAACGGACGCGAGAAGAAGCCGAAAACCTACCTGCAAAGCGGCGGCGGAATCAGCAGGAACTACGCTCAGGAAGCACTTCAGACGAGCAGAGGGGCGTCGTTGCTTTCAACGACGCGTGGGCATGGCTAAGGAAGGCTGGATGGTACGCAAAGCCCCATCCTAGGCGAAGGCTCGACGATCGCTTTCGCTACATTCGACCAGGAGGGGCTAGAAGGCGTTGATGTACTTCTTGGTGAGAGTGCTGTGCTTCAATACGGTGCTAAGGCTGCCGGTAAGGACGTTCGAATACGTGTGGGTGCGGCGACTCTAATTGTCTATTGTAGATCTTTGAAGCAACAGCAGCAGCCGTTATGGTCACAAGTGGTGACACAGCGCAATCGTCACTGAGCGTAGGGAAAGAGAACGAAACCCCTCAACAAAACGTTGCTTCTGGGCGATACCGTGGACGGGGCCGAGGTCGCGGTCGCAATCGGCGTTGTGGCAGTGGAAGAAGCCAAAATGCAGGGACTGGTGTCAGTTCAACAGTTGGAGCAGGTATAATTGTCGTCTTCTTGCCTGGTGTATAACACGTCAACAGTCAAAGACAACCTTCCGTATTCAACTGTGACGCTGTTACCAGTCCGCTTGCGGAGATAGGCAAGAATAATTGAGAATAGCGAACGAAGCTTGGTAGTGTAGTGAGTGTTGGAATGTAAATCCGAAAGTGAGATTGATTTAGTTATCTGTTCTTGCTTCCTACACATGCATTGCTCCCCCTACCTTCGCTACAGAGCATTTGAAAAGGTATGCAAATCATAAATTTTCCTGTCAATTTGTAACGGGAACGCGATTTGTAACGGGAACGCTAATTGTAACGGGAACGCTTCCCGATCCCATGATCACCGCCTCAGCCAATCATATCGCCCCATTCGACCCACTTCAAGAAATAACCTTTCAAGGCACACGCTTGCCACGCACCAACAGCGTGCTCCAGGCGCGTGCCCAAAGGTAGGGACCCAGACGAAGTAACGGCGAAGTGCAATCACAACACCCCCGCTCAATTCGACGTCTCGAGATTGGGTCCGACGTTGCTGACCATCATCAGGTAGGGTAGTGTCTTAGACGACATACCTTTGGTGAGGTAGTCTGCGAGTTGGTTCTTGGACTCCACGTACTCCAGCTCAATATCACCACTTGTCACCTTCTCGCGAATAAAGCGGTAGCGAATGTCGATGTGCTTGGTCCGAGCTTGATAACCGACGTTCTTCGCCAACGCCATGGCACCTTGGTTGTCCTCGTAGATCACCGTAGCCCCCACTTGCTCTGCACCAATGTCCTTGAGAAGTAGTCGCATCCACACCATTTCCTTGATGCAGTCACTCAGAGCCTTGTACTCCGCTTCAGTCGAGCTTAGGGCGACACGTAGAGCGCCAAACCACAGGTGCCCCACACATCATGAGCATTGTCCCGCTGACCGAGCGTCTGTCGTCGCGATTGCCAGCCCAGTCTGCATCCGAGTAGGCGACGAGCTCTGTTCCTCGCGATCCATCGTACACGATGCCCACGTCCTTGGTCTTCAACAGATAGCGCACCACCTTGATCCCAGCATCCCAGTGTTTCTCATCGGGGTTCTCCAGGAAGCGACTCAACTTGGCCACTGCAACCGAGATGTCAGGCTGCGTTCCACACACCAGGTACAAGAGGCTACCGATGAGCGATCTGTAAACGGCTTCGACTTCATCTTGGCCTTGCCCTCATCGGCTTGCGGTCTATCCTCCGTAGTCAATTGAAGACTCGGGTACAGTGGCATCAGGCTTGTATTGACCAAACTTCTTGATGATCGACTCAGTTTAGGCTCGCTGGCAGATGCCCAATGTTCTTTTTGCGCTCCATGTCATGGTCGATCTCGATGCCAAGAATGAAGCATGCTCGTCCGAGGTCCTTCATCCGGAACTTCTACGCAATACCAGCCTTCACCGACGCGATGATGGCCTTGTCCCGTGACGCAATCAGTATGTCGTCTACGTAAAGAAACACGATACACTCGTCCTCGCCTTCACCTCTTGTGTAGATGCACGGGTCAGCATCAGCAGCCTTGAACCCCATGCTCTTGAGATGATTGTCGATTGTCTCGTTCCAAACACGAGACGCTTGCTTGAGTCCGTACAGACTTCGAAGTAGTATGCAGACGACGGCATCTTCATCTTAAGTCTCTTCCAGTGCTAGTACTTCCCGAAGACCTTCTGGCAACTCCATGTAGATCTCTTCTTCGAGCTTGTCATACAGGAACGTCGTATCCACGTCGCACTGCTCGATCTCGAATCCTTCAGCACAACACTTGACCAGCACTGCTCGGATCGAATTCAGGTAAGCCACAGGCGCGTACGTCTCTTCATAGTCAACGCCCTGTCGTTGTAAATACCCCTTGGCTACGAGACGGGCCTTGTGTCGAATCACTTGTCCATTCTCGTTGCGCTTCAACGCGAACACCCAGCGACAACCGATCGGGAGCTGGCGCGTTGGTCTTGGCACCAACTTCCAGGTACCGTTGTCCGTTAGCGACTTGAGTTCACTTGCAATCGCTTCCTTCCAGTTGTCTTGGTCCGCACTAGTAGTCGCCTCAGCGTACGTCTTCTGGACGTCCTCTGTAGCAGCCATCAGCTGTCCACTTTCAACAATAGCGAGCTCGTTACCACTTGGCCTCGGTCGCTCTTGAGTCATCTTCTGACGCTTTGTTCCGCTCGTCGATGGAGCATCGATGACTTGCTTCTTCCTCGCGCTTGCCGCTTCAGGATCCGTTGTCTCGTCAATGTGCCGAACGCGTGAACGAGTAATCATAGGATGTGTCGAATCGTGTGGCACCATTGCGGTATCCACACTCACGTCACGTTGAAGTGGGATCACGTCAGCAACTTCAACATCAGTAGGGACGATTTGCGTGGAGTCGCCCAACGACATCTTCTCCATGGTTGGCGCTAATGCGTCTGCATCATCGTCGCCATCCTCATGAGTCATGATGCGTGCAGGATCGGCAGTCTCGATGAACTTGACAGTGCGCACGATTTACACCTTTCCAGTTGACAAATCCAGTACACGATACCCCTTGACTCCATCCTCGTATCCCATAAATCGACATTTAAATGCCTTTGCATCCAGCTTGCGACGCTTCTCGTTGGGGATGTGAGCATATCCCAGCGCACCGAACACCTTCACGTTCTTGAGTTGTGGCTTGGAATGACTCACAATCTCGTAGGGTGTCTTCACATTGACCGAGTTGAGGATCCGGTTGATGATCCAGACCGCAGTGTTAACCGCTTCAGCCCACCACTTACTGTCAATACTCTCATGGTAGAGCATGCAGCAAGCCATCTCCATGAGGCTTCGGTTCATCCGTTCAGCCAATCCATTCTGCTGAGGTGTGTACGGCACCGTCTTCTCATGTTTGATGCCACAGTGGTTAAGGTAGTTCTTGAACTGGCGACCCGTGTACTCGCCACCGTTGTCCGAGCGCAGGCGCTTGATTGTCTTGCCTGTCGCGTTCTCAATTCCGGCCTTGTACGTCTTGAACTTAGACAGTACTTCCGATTTGGCCTTCATGATGTAGACCGTAACGTGGCGTGAGTAGTCGTCAATGAAGGTCACCACGAACCTACAGCCAACGGGTGTCTTGGTTTGCATCGGGCCCATTATGCCCGAGTGTACCAGGTCAAGCACACCAACACTCTTGACGAGCTTCTCCAAATGTCTCGGATAGTCGTCAGCTTTCATTTTGCCCATGCAGTAGTCCACGCACACGTCGTCCCCGTGGACTTCTCCCGTGATGCGAGGCACTCCTTCTGCCATGGTCAGTAGTTTCTCATAGCGCTTGTACGGGATGTGGCCGAGTCGGGCGTGCACAACAGCCCATGGCTCCTTACGAGTGGTCGTTGCAGAATGAAACACCTCGTCCCCAACTGTCTTCAACTTGTAGATGTTTCCACTGCGCTTCGCCTCCATGACGGTAGCACCGCCAAAGCTAAAGACACATTTGTCCTTGCTGAACTGCGCGGTGACGTCCTTCTCGGCCAGCTTCGACACCAAGATGAGGCTTCCTTCAACTTCAGGGATGTACAGGACATCCGACAGCGTGACAGACGTGCCGTCCATCAGCTTCATACCGTCGGTGCCCTTCGCAACGGCGTCGATCTTCGCGCCATCCGCGATTGTAATGCGGACTGGCGTCTTCAGTTCCTTCAAGGACACGAACTTGCCCCGGACACTGGTCATGTGCGAACTTGCACCTGAGTCGACGAGCCATTCACTCTTGGTCATCGCACCCGTTGTCATGAACGAGAAGTTGGACGCTTCCTCTCGCGCCGCTTGCCCTCGTTCCTCATCAGCCTTCTTCTTCCGGCACTAGAACTCTCGGTGCCCTTGCTTCTTGCAGTAGAAGCACTTGCCCTTGAAACGTTGCTTGCCACCGAAGTCCTTCTTCTTCGTAGCGAAAGCCTTCTCTTGAGCCGATGACGATTCATCCGAGGCTTGAACATCAGAGAGAGCTTGGATCGCGTAGGCCAACGTCACGTTGGGCGTGTTCTCGAGGACAGTACTGATCATCTTGTACTCGTCCGTCAAACTGCCAAGGAGCAAAACGAGCTGGCGAGCCTCGTCCAGTGTCTCACCCATCGTCTCCATCTGGAGGACGATCTCCTTGAACTGATCGACGTGGGAAGCGAACTTGGTACCGGGCCCCATCTTGAAGTTGTTCAACTTCTTGGTGACGAGAAGCCGGTTCTTGAGCGTCTTCTTGTTGAAGTGCTCTTCGAGCATCGTCCACGCCTCAGCGGCAGTAAGTGCTCCACGGACGTAAACTTGGTACGTGAGACTCACGTCTCCAGCGATAACACCAATTGCCTTCAGATCGTTGGTCTTCCATTCCGCCTTGGAGCGATCGCTCACTTAGTCGAACTCGGGCTTGATGATCTGCGGGAGCAGGTCCTTCTGAGCGAGCTTCATCTGCATGTTGAACTCCCAGTCGAAGTAGTTATCTTCCACGAGCCTGTAGATGTTGTCGGCGTAGCTTGGGCTCATAACCAATTGAGAATAGCGAACGAAGCTTGGTAGTGTAGTGAGTGTTGGAATGTAAATCCGAAAGTGAGATTGATTTAGTTATCTGTTCTTGCTTCCTACACATGCATTGCTCCTCCTACCTTCGCTACAGAGCATTTGAAAAAGTATGCAAATCATAAATTTTCCTGTCAATTTGTAACGGGAACGCGATTTGTAATGGGAACGCTAATTGTAACGGGAACACTTCCCGATCCCATGATCACCGCCTCAGCACATAATATCGCCCCATTCGACCCACTTCAAGATATCCGTAAGATTCGGGTTCCGGGGCATATTTTGAGGAGGCATTTAGGCCATGAAGGAAATAGAGTTAGGAAACATGAAATACACCGTTTGAAAGAAGAATGAAAACGTAGTTTGCACATGCTTGTCCTAAGCGGATCGACTGTCTTACACGGTCATGACGTCCACTTGGGCAACTAGAAAAGACGACGGTTCAGGTTCCGGGACACGGAGCTTAATGATGCCTTTTCGTATGCAACGCTTCAGAAAACGTGGGTCTTCCACACGCATCAGCTTGTGTTCGTCTGTTTTCTGCGCTTCAACTCAGCTTACTCACGCTTTTCAGCCAACAATTTTTCCCGTTTCATTCGCTGTTGAGCAGCTTCATCATTCGCCGCCTTAATCAAGATGGCTCGGCGTTCTCTCTCAATCTGACGGCGTTTTTTATCCTCTTGTTTCAGCTGCGCCATCTCCTCTTGCTTTGCAACCATTGTCGAGATATCGTCAGCTGTCATCAGGGTGCCGCCGGGAACAAACTTTTCAGGCTCTGATCTCTCCTTTCGCTTTCGAGTTTGTGCTTTAAGTTCATCTATCCCCCACTGGTTTATAGAGAGCACTCGAGTCTCATCAGGATCCAAACCGCTTCGCTCCAACCACATCCTTGTCCATGGTGTAACGAAGGTGTTTGCTGAGAGCAGTACTTTGTTTTTTGGCTGACTAGGTTTGTCGCCAATGATGCCGTCTATCATTTTGTCACGACTGAGGGGATACATACCTGTCCGCATGAAGCCGTCAACACACACAATGTATGCCCTGGTCAAACACCAAGTCAAAAGCCACAGCCACCATGTCACTTCGTTCGACTATGCGCCGCTCTTTTACTCGAAAAAGTCCCTTTTCGTCCTCAACAATGCGCTTGAAATACCGATACATCCAGAGGTTGGAGAAAATGCGAAGTGTGAGCGGGTAGAGCGTAGAGAAGAATACTATGTTTCCGAGCGTATTGAAGTGTTCTGCTCGAAAAACGACATTTGCACCCATCTGCCACCACTAGTACGGGTCTCTCTGGCGGAATGATCTACACGAACCACTCGAAGTACTGGATAGACAGCTTGGTCGTGAGAAATGCTGATTCACTTGCGGCAAACATCGATCCGTCTAAACCTCCTGCTGTATCACGTACTCTGATTTGTTTGCCAGGCAAAATAAAAATGGAGGCACAAATCCGCCATCAGCGTTAACGCACACTAAAGCTGACACGTTCGTGCGATCGTTAGACTCTTGAACATTTGCACGCATGTTCTTAGTAGCTAGCACTTTCTTCTTACTGTTGCGCGTTTGGGGACACATGCCGGTTTCGTCAAGATTCCAAATGCGTGAAGTTGGGATATCTGGAACAGAAGATATCACTTCTTTAAATTTGTTGTAATGCCTATCCACATTTTCCACAGTAGACGCTTTAGCCCGACAAACCTCCAACGACTGCGCACGTCTCGAACTCAAATCAACACTGTGTTTGGCAACAAATCGCTGGATGTAGCTCTTAGACGGAAAATATTCGGGAATTTCTCGACTGTACGAGCTGTTTTTGACGACATTGCGTATGAACAACCCAAGCTCGTCTTTTGTAAAGCATAACCCGTGTCTCGTACGCATAGGCACCGCTTTCACAACGCCACTAACCTCACCAGGCGACAAAATTGGCTCTGGACCATTCCGCGAGGTCAGCTCTACTTGACCCGATGTACGGCGATGGATTTTGCTTTTGCTGACACCAAACCTCGTAGAGGCTGTTCGTAGCGATAGCCGCTTCTCATTGACAGCGCCTACAGCTTGCCTGAGTCTCTCCATTTCGTCAGGCAAGTCATTTTCCTCTTCCATCGCGCACGACTTTTGGGGTCTGGTCACACTTTGGTTTGGATCTTTGCAGTGAATGGCTGACTGCCAGCAAGTTGCACACTGATCGAAGCTATTTTAACTGGCTAAAATGTCGTGTTGATGTTTCAGGAGAAAGCTAGCTGAAGCGGGCAACAAACCATGTTGGATATCACCTGTCCCGGAACTTGGATCTTACGGATATAACATTTCTAGGCACACGCTTGCCACGCACCAACCGCGTGCTCCAGGCGCGTGCCCTAAGGTAGGGACCTAGACGAAGTGACGGCGAAGTGCAATTACAACAAGAATCCCTTTGGCGCTGGATCCAGTCTCGCTCATGTTACCTACTGACTAAGGAACAATTTGATCGATAATTCCCCTGTTTTCAGCGTAGTATTCCCACAATTCCGGCGATAGTGAATGGTTGTGCTTTCCTTTGGTCATTATGTAGATATAGAATGCACTTGCCCCGAAATTACAGTCGCGTTAACTTGTGCTTTGCAGTCAGTGTAGCGCACAAAGCGGTGGTTGCGATGACCTTCACCACGTGCAACTTGCTTGATTCCATGCGTGCATCTGGACGTCTTCGAATATACCTCCCAGCGACTTGGAACCAAGTTACCCGTTTCTTTTTGCTCATGTCCACCTTTAGATACCTCGTTCGTCTGGGTATTATCGCTATCACCTTGAACTGTAGCTCGAGCCTTTGGATCGCGAGTAGTTTACTTCTTCCCGCCCAATACTACCTCTGCTCGGAAAATAATGCACTTATGTAGGGGTAAATTTTATGCGTTTGAATCTCCCGCCCATTTTCAAAACAGATCACTTTCGTAATCCCTCCCCCTCCGCTCGAATGAAGCAAGCTAACAACTCCGAGCGCCAAGCGCTGTGGGAGACATTCCTCCAACGGAGCAGCAATGGAAAGCTGAGGAATGGAGACCGCAAGATAGTCGCGGAGCAATTTAAGATAAGTCGCTGGGTGATATCGCGAGTCTGGACACGAGGAATCAGGTCTATGGACGAGCAAGTTGCTGCAGTTGTTGCGTCTCGAGCGAGGATGAAAGAGGAAGGACCGGGCTGAGATCTGCATGCGGATTCACCAGACTCGTGTTGCGGATAGAAACAACGATAGAAGAAGGTGCTGGTTTGACTCCGTACATGATCCGGCAGCTGCAAAAAGAAGGCTTCCTACGCCGCACCCTTACACAAACCCGCCCCCTTCTGACCGAGAAGCACAAGACAGATCGTCTAAAGTGGTGACTTCTCCACGTAACCCAGTCTACGGATCGTCAGCCAGTTTTCGCCTCGATGTACGACACCGTCCACGTGGACGAAAAGTGGTTCTACGTCAAGAAGATTGGACAGATGGTCTATCTGTTGACCGATCAAAATGGGACACCCTGTGAAGATGCTCCCGTACAGTTTGTGCAGAGCAAAAGGCACATTCTCAAGGTGGTGTTTCTGTGTGCAATAGCACGTCCACGTGGAAACTGGGATGGCAAGGTGGGGATGTGGCCCGTTGTGGAGAAATATGTGACTCAGCGAAAGAGCGTTAATCGTGATGCCGGTGTGGATGAGCTGCGACCAATTTCAATGACCCGTGAAGTCTACCGACGCATGCTGCTTGAAGATGTGATTCCCGCAATCAAAGGCAAGTGGGAGTGGGTGAGGGACGATGGGCTGGGCGTTCCTCTTCTCAGTCCAATTTGGGTGCAGCAAGATAATGCCAAGCCACATGTACTGCCTGATGACCTCGAGGTGCTGGTGGCTGGGTGTGCTGGCGGCTGGAGCATTCTCTTTAGAAACCAGCCCGCGCAGAGTCCAGATCTACATGTCATTGATTGCGGGTTTTTCAACGCGATCCAGTCGCTGCAATCGTTGACGGTCCCAAGAACAGCTGAAGATCTCATATTGAAAGTGGATGTGGCGTTTGCGTCTACTACTACCACTACGCTTAACAAAACGTTCCTCTCCGTCCAGCTTATCATGCAGAGCATCATGAGGCACAACGGCGGGAATGCGTTTCGCTTGAGCCACATCCAGAAGGACAAGCTACTGCGTGCTGGTGAACTTCCTGATTCCCTTTCTTGCGACCCAGCTCTTTATTGGGCGACTCTCTCCAACGCTGTGCCCCAAAGTGTCACGACGTGCGCCCCTCCACCATCCTTCGACTTCGACGCGTTCTTTTGAAAACTCTGCTAGTTCTCGCGTAGATAGACCTCTGCACAGTATATACCCGAACAAAAACGAGGCGGAGCGCTCGAGGATTGTTTTTTGAAATGTGCGTTATTTTCCGAGCAGAGGTAGTATTTGAGTATTTCTCCTTTCAACAGACGTATACGAGCGAACAACAAAACGCTGATAGGTATTGACGGTGAAAGTTGCAAATTCCTCATGAAAGCAACCCCAAGATTTCCACCGAACGGGGAAACCTTTTAGGAACTCGTCCCCCAAGACAGCCGTCACCTCTTCATCTTCCGGTATTTAAATGTGTGTCACCCCTTTATTTGGCGGTATCGAGATGTGCGGAAGATTTGGTATCACGTTCTGTGGAGAGCCAGAGGTTCGGTGCTTTGGGTGTATCTTGCCCGCTGTTTTGTCACCAGCACGTCTCGTGTCATTAAATTTACCTTGTCGCCGTGCCTTAAGCGCTCGCACTCTCATCAACATTTTCACAGTTGCCTTCGACTTCTGATGATCGTCTGTGTCGCTCACTGGCACGAAATCTTCGTCCCTGTTTTGGTCCTGATCAGCTGCGTCAGCTTCATATGCGCCGTGAAAGGATTCTTCTGCACCCCCAATTATCTTTTTCATTCCCAAGTTTCGGTATAAAAATGTGCAGAGAGGTTGATGTCGGTGTCAAAATTCGTGGAGCCATCCTTGGCTACTTGTAGGACGTGTGGGCGCTCGTGGTTGAAACGCTAGCGGACGACCACTTTCTAACCAGTGTCTCAGATGTCAACTCCGCTCCCGTCGAGGCAACTACAGGGCTCGAAAGCAGAACCGAACTAGCACTGTCGTCGTCAACGTTACAAGAATTCTGCGACAAGCTCGTCACCTTCTCCTCTGCTATGCCAGGCATTGCCTTTTCCGCGGTTTCCCCCCACTTGTTTTGACCCAAACATTTTTTTGTTCGAGACCCTTTATAAGCTTGATATTGTGTTGATACATGGTTTGGCGTATTTCTGCCGTCGAGCGCGGTCATCACGCGCTAGCTTCAATTGAAACTCTTTGTTTTGCAGCAGCTTACCCCGTGCCTTTGCTAAATCTCGCTGTCGATCCTCCTCGGTTTCATTTTCGCGCCGCTTCAGCGCCTGACGCCCTTGCGCTCTTTAGTACCCGTTCGTGGTCTTCACTGTGTCTGACACCTAGACATATAGACGATATTTATGGGTTGAGAGGCTGGGTATACCAACAGAACGAGTGCCGCATCGCACCTTACCATTAGAACGCCTGTACCGTGACAACCACTCTTTCAAAATAGACGGCTGGGGTTGATAGAAGAATGGCACGCGACACCGCAAAACAAACAAAGAAAAACACAAAGCCATACCAAGTGCTAAGGACCATTCCCAACCGGACACATACACCCCGCCGCATAGCACTTTTATGCTCATGCGGCCGCACCAGTTGGGAAAGAACAGTGCGGCTGATTTTAGTGAGTAAGCTCTCATTGGTCGGTTCGTTACTGTTGTTGAAGAGGCGCGCCTAAGCAGAAAGACGATAATTGGACGGCACAGAGAAGACAATTGATCGCTACGAATTCTTGGGATGGAGAAAACACCACCAATCGCGCTACTGATCTACCCGGAGCGTTGACAAATCACCAGCCTCTATAATCAGTGCTGCTACCCCAAGACGAAAATACCTCGTTTAGAGCACTAATGAGCCGCCATTTGCTTCCGGTTGATTTGCAGACGAATGCCAGCGCGTCCACGCTCCAACCTCCCCCTCTTACACCGTGCATACCAGCTACTCAGTCTACAGAAGCACTAAAAACCTGTCATCCACTTGTATCGCTTAGACAACACGAGGTGGATTCGGACAGTTCTGACGATAGTCTCATTCTTGCGCCGGCTACTGGTACTTTTCATACAGATGCCGATGAACACAAAGTTGTTCCATCGTCCACTGCAAATTCGACTAGCCGGAACCTACTTGGAAGGCAGCAGAAATCCGAAAAGAGTGTACTCGTCGTGGACTTCGGCTTAAGTCTGGCATGCGAAAACAAGAACGCATTGATGCACTGGAGAGGTACGATGCCGCGATTCGAGTGTACACACAGAAGCTTCCTGGAGATGACGTCCAGATAGTAACCGAGGATTCGACACGTAGCAGGCACTGTATGTTTTGCTTGATAAAGATTTTGTTCAGCGATGAGTTTGCACCATGGTTTGCCAGAAAAGGTACTATATGAAGATATCACATACAAATAAGTAAAAAAGAAAAAGTCTTGACTGGGTCCAGACCTTGGACCTGGTATCTGGAGATAACAGACGACTTTTGGCATGTTACCTACAAATACCGGGATTGGGTCATGACCCAAATACTTCGAGTTCATTGGCTATTTTGTGGTAATATTCCTATCGGACACAACACTTCTACTGTTGTTTCCACAACACACCGCCCTCCCCTCCCGCCTGTGATGTCCATCTCAATCGGCTCCACCGCCTATGTCACGCATGACAGAGGTAATCTGGCGTCGTCACCACACTCCTGCAGTGCAAGGTGAGCCTGCTCAACTTTTGAATTGCCTCCGGTACTAAAAACATGACTACTTAAATTTTGTTATTGACGCAGGTCGGAATGTCTAACACTTATGACTTATTCTATCGAGGTGTAAATTACAGCTTTGGAAAAACTACAGCCCCGTTGTGGACGTTCGTGCAATGCTCCAGTGGTGATTGAGAGTTAAAGCAGCGGGCTTATCGTGCTTTAAACTCTAAAGGCGTTCTGAAGCTACCACTAAGGCCTGATAAAAATCAATGAGCCGTACAGATCCTCGTACATGGAGGAACGCCACCTTACACTAACTGGATAGCAGCGGTAAGTGATCATTTTTTGCGAAACAATGAATACATTCGTACCTACTTGTTAATACGCTTTCTTGCTGCTGATATACTTAGAAAAAGCATCAATACTCTTCCTACCTCGCTCGGAATCTGCTTTGTCGAGGGCACTGTCGACAGAGTACCCTCATGCCACCATTGCCCGTACGTATTTGATAATGCACAGCCGTCTCGAAAAATACTTGGACTCTTTTGACGATAACCACCATTTTCGCCCATACTGGTTTTCTAGTTGTTGGATTGAGGGCCCATTAGATAGGCCTTGGTGCCATTCGGTCCAGAGCTCACGTACGTTGCTGATACCTCTGCTCATCGTGTAAGATGGTACGTCGTTGTCCGCATTTAGTTGAACCTCACTAGTTGTGCTCATGGATACCGTCGGCTCATTATCGGTAGGCCCAATGACGCTGCTAGCTGGCTCCGATCGGCCGATCGGGATCAAGCGGAATGCCATTTGGCCGTTCAACAGCGAGGTGAGATTAGCGTTGGTGTCTTTCATCATTTGCAATATTTCTGCGTGGCGAGAATCTAATCTGCTCATTGCTGTGTATCCGCTCCGAGAGAAGCGGCATTGCAACTTGAAGTTGCATCTCAACAGGATTTTCGGTAGTCGCCGCTCTAGAAAGAGCATCCGTTCGGAATTGATGGAAAGCCTCCCCAAAGATCTCATGTTTACGCATATGTGTCGGAAGAATGTCAAACAAAACAGCACAATCTTGAAGAAGCACAACCCGGAGATATTGAAGCAGCTCAAGAAAACCGCGTGCTGCTAAATTATTTTTCCATGCACCATCTGAAATTTGTTTTTGGCTGTACTCGACACTAGGAAAGATAAGTTGCTGCAGCTCGAGAGGAGGTTCAACTGTTGCACGAGTCAGATAATACAAACGACTGCGGGCCGGATGACTAGAGAGTGCACGCATGGCTTCTCTAGCTAGTGGTGCAGAATATATTCCTTCACATGAATCCATCCCCCATCTACCGTGTCTGCGGGTTTGTGAAATGTCAACATCAGCACTTTCAAGTTGGCGCACACCTTGCTGGCGGTTAATATGTTTTTTTTTGTTGAACGAAATTCCTAGATGCGTAAAGACAGCTTCGTAACTTTTTTTGTGGGTTTGATAAGTTATGGAATTCGTACGCTGGCGTCCCCGTAACAGTTTAATGTCGTACCAATCTTTGGCTTCTCGGAATAGTGGAAATGGCTCCCGTTTAACATGAAAAGGCTCGAAAAGATATAGAGCGGCGGCTCCGACAGGACAAATGTGCACATCTTTGTTGCGTATATACCCAACATGCTGTAGCTTTCCAAATGTGTTTGTCTTTCCATGTTGAATGAGTAATACCTGGGCTGTACAGGGCTGAAACCCCTCGCCGTCAAGAACTTGAGAAAACATATCTGCTAACTCCAGTTCACGAACATTCTCACCACGTAGTAACCCGAAATGAGATAGTAGAAAAGACGTTCGCCCTCGCAAATCATCTAGCGCGAAAACTGCATCGCAAATCTGCCGAAACTGCTCCGTTGATGAATATCCATCCAACAACGATCCAATGCCTCTATCTTCATAATTTTACTTTCTGGTTTCTGTAGTTTTGGCCTGTACATTCTTGATTAGCTGCTTGACTGCTGGTGTTCTTGGATGTGGGTTCGAATTCGTGCGGAGGGTGACCTGCTGACTGTATAAATCGACGATCGCGTTCACATAACCACACATAGTCGAGCCTCCAACAACCTTATCGCTGTTCTTCTTTGACTTTCTCCCAATCACTTCGCTAGTCAAAAAGAGGTGCAGTTTCCCTCCTGTTACAGTTTCGCGATCACGAAATTTACGAGCAGTGCACCATTTTACGAATTCAACCTGGTAGCCTACGTATTTCCGTTGTGTGTTGGCAGGACGTGATGTCAATGTTGTCTGTATAGTTGCTCTCTCACTCTCCTCAATTTCAAGTTGCACTGCGTTCTCTTGTTCGGCTTGATCTGCTACGTCAGCCGTCTTAGATGTTGATACTGCTGTCGCGTAGGATCGTATCGAAAGCCCGGATTGTCGGCCCATGGTCAGACTTGCTTTGGTTATCTAAAAAACAAATATTACAATAAGGTCAACAATGTGATATTGACTCGAGTCTGGACCCTCACTCTGAATAGACTGATACTCATTAATTATTTGACGAGAAATGACTTACACCCCAGGTGATATAGCTACACGGGCTGAGTTGGGTGGTAGACTGCTTAATGATCACAGTGATTTCTGGACAGAAGTCCGTGAAGCTTTAGTGGGCGCTTGCCCTCCGGGCCATGAGCGCAATCGGTTGGAATTCGACGTCGACACGACGACTTCTTCGCTGGGATCAATCCAGCGCTAGAAAAACCTGATCACTCATCTAAAAAGCTGTACGGCATGTGGAAAGAAGTCAACAGAAACTACCTTGAAGCCCATAAGAAGTTTTCAGCTTCAGGGCAAAATAATAACGAACTTCGCAACGTTGTGAAAGACCGTGGAGACGTGTTATAACTGCGTAAGCGGCTTTCGGTAAGTAAACTACGAATAAGCAGGAGCCTCAGAACTTCTGCTAGTTGTTATTTACTAATTGTTATTTACTATGCAATAGAAAAACCTGGCCTGAATAACTTCGTCAAGGGAGGTTTGTTGTCAAACGATGAGGTCGATACACAAGATCCCACTACACTGACGGGCGCGCGAGTACTCGACATAACCCCATCAAAGCGAAAGAGCCATGCTTTAGAAGAATTGCCTTCATCTTTCAAATCGTACGTCCAGGACAGAAAGGTGGAGGCTCAGAGAGAAACGGAGGAAAGATAAGAAGAGGCTCTGAGAGTATCCCGCTCAAGCCGGCGTGAGGAACGGTCTAAGATGTACGATATGCTTGAAAGAGTTCGTGGCCAAATTTGTGAACTTTACAAGGATCTGGCAGCACCAGACACGTTATACACAGGATATGCAGATCGTTTACATAAGGACTGAGCTCTGCTTATGGGAGAACGGAACCGCCTCAGTATCGAGCTGCAGAAGACATATACGTAGATATATTTTTAATCTAGCTCTGGGTATTAAGACGACAATTTACATTATGAGCAGGCCGATTTAAATTGAGAGACTGTATATGCTGCATCACGACAACCCGGGTCATTTCATCCATAAGTTTTATGTGTCTTCCACCGTTGAATTCATATCTTGTGTGAAGATAAGAAAAATCTCATGTGTCATTCCAAGTGCGAACTTCACGACCCATTAACTTTATCGTTTGCTTTGGCCCCACAGGATTTTCGATTAAGTGCCGATCAGAAATTATGCAATCGCATGCAATCTTGAATTATGGGTCCGGTGTTAGCAAGGCGGACACTCATTGGTCGCTTGAAAATTCTCCACTTGTTCACAAGCAATCCGAAAGCCATTTCAATCCGAATGCGGCACTGACTTAAGAAAAAATTGTAATTGTCTCTGTCCAAACGTCCATTGGTCTGCGCCTGGTTAAAACGACTCCGGTTTGAGGGTAGGCGTTATCGGCAACCACAAAGTATGGACCACATACTTGAGCAAGCGTTTTGCTTAGCGACCACTGCGAAAATGCCACGAAGCCCTTCCTTCCTCCTGGAGCTCGGCTAGCCATCGCTGGAAAGCGAATTTTATGATTACAACAAGCCTTAACATTGAGTCCGAAACGTTGATAATGCACAGAAACAATGCCACTACGTGTCCGCATTCGCTTTTACGAGGCACTATTATAGGACATAACCAGCCGTCTATGGCACCAATGCATCCAGGGATGGCACCACCAGAACTCAAACTACGAAAACCTGCCGCAGTTAATGCCATAGCGTCATCACTTTCCGGTAATTCCAGGTCCAGTTGTGCGCAAGTATTGATAGCTCTTATAACTGCATGAAGGATACGATAATGACTTGATTGACTAGTTCCCGTGAGGATACGAATATGATGAAAGCTACTTCCAGCTAACCAGCTGATACATGCTTGTAGCATGGCTGCTAGAGATACGAGAGGCTCGCCACGTGATCACCGTGCGGACTGAAACCGGTCAACAGAGAGTTAACCGCTGATTAAAGTAAGAAGACGCTCAAAAGCGCCTAAGCTCATACGGTAGTATCGCTTGAATTCTCCTTTCACGATGAGGAATTGTGCGTGGACATCCCAATCCAGTCGTTTCTGGACGACTTCACTGTCTCCCTTTGAGTTGATGCAATGTTGTGCAATTATATTCACCAATGGGCGGAACACTATTGTACAGAACGCATCTGTCTGCTTTTTTGCTTCGACCGTAGTGTTGTCATTGCTGCGTAGTGCTTGGATAATTTTAAGAACTCGCAATTAGTAGATTGTCGTACAAATTAGTCTTCAACATAAACTTCACTCTGATTGGCTCACTCTGTCCTGGTAAACCTAGCCTTCTTATGTTACGCATGCATCGAGATGGCCACATCGGGACCTTTTTCTGTTCTTTGATGCATGCACCCGGCGTGAGCTTCAGCCAATCACAGGCCTCACATTGGCCGCATGCGGCCTGACGACCCGGTTGGGAATGGGCCTAAGTATCGCTAGAGTAGTGTTTTTCATCCTTTTTATCCGCACCTGGCGAACAGAGCGGCGGGTGGCGTTACTGCAACCTTTTCTCGGCAAGAGACAGGTCTAATTGCAACCTTTTCCTGCAAGAGCAACCCTTTCGTCAAGGAAACTATTTTAAATTACCAGGCCACGTGGCATTCGACACAAACTCAGGTAGGGAATCTCTAAATTTAGAGATGATGTTAAAACACATATACGTGTGAGCCACACATTTATTATGTGCGTTTCGTAACTAAAGGTGTGTGCCACACCGGATTTTTACACTTAGCGATTTTTCTGGAGCACCTGAAACGCCACACGATGGACGGGAAGTCGCTGGCGCGGGAATTGATACGCGCAAGGACTGACGAGCTCGTGCAGATGAAGGACAAGGTCGAGAAGATGAACATAAGCCTGGACAAGCTATTGAGAGCTCAGTTGGATCTACTTTCCATTATTGAAGAGAATGAAGAGCGCAGCTTCGCGTTGTCATCAGAATTGTGGGCCGGACGCCACACGCGAGGCGGAACCCTTTCATTCGGAGTGCTTTTGGAGATGGTGATCAACAGGCTAAAAGAATAACGCGTAGGTTAATCTGTATTAGAACGTTAATACAGAACTTATTTGAGCTGTTCGACAAGTTGCTGATGGATAAGTCTTACCTTATCAGGAGTGGAGCGAGGAATGCGTCGCTGCTTTGAGTAGCACAGGATTACCCATAGCATTCGAAGCCGCATCACCTTGATACTGTCCTTGGAGACATTGCTGAGATGCCAATGATGGTTGTTAGTCAGGTAGCTGAACACTTGAGAAACCACCATAACCCCACAACTCGCGAAATCTGGTTGCTGTGGGGTTTCCACCGATTCAATGGGGTTGATAACGAGCGCGGTCTTCGACGCTGATGCTTGGTGCCAGTTTTCCAAACAGCCACGTAGGCCCTCTTTCACTAGTTTGTCTTTCTCCCTAATACCATTCCAAACCACCTCCATGTCTTCGTGATAATCTTCATCGATAAGGGGTTCGTACATGCATACCCGTACATGCAGCTTCTCGATAGGTTCATTGTAGTCCAGACGAACAATTATCACCCCCAGTGATTTTCATTCAAATTCATCGAGTGAATGATGAATTTTTTTGTCGGTAATAGGAGCTTTAGGTGTCGAAGGCCAGCCAACACTCCATGCCAATGTAGATAGAACTAAGCAATGCCCCACACCACCAGCAATGCTTTCCAAACAGAAATCCACAGGGCTGTCATTCAGCCACCCTCCGCACAGGCCACTCACAAAGTTGTCAAATGTGATGAGACCGTTTCCAGTTGATGTCACAAATTCAGAGCTGCGAGGACAGGAAGTAAACGTAGAAATGACTTCGTTTGCCAGCTTCTGGTGACGATGGCGTAAAGCGTCGCAAAATAACCCAAGTGTCCCTGTTTCCTGCTCGAACAAACCCACATCCGACTCCACTTTGCGCCAATCCTGCTCTAGCCATTTTCGATCTTCAAACTAGGAGCGCGTCTTGGTCTTCACAGCATAGAACGTCGTTAACGCACCTACATAGGCATTATAAAACCACACTTAGTTAAAACAACCGTATTACAGCAACCAAAAGTTGATACAGCAACCATGTCAAGAAAGGGCAACCTAACCCGCCCAAGTTCCAGAGCTTAGGATCAATCTCCGCGACAAGATCCAAAACGATTCCTTGCTTCTTGATCCTGTCGTCCAGCGCATCAGGTTCGCGTTGCTCAATTCTCGCTGTTTTGATTGCCGCTTCCATAGAGCGCGTAATATCCCCAGGAATTACGAAAGGGTGTATATATGTTGCTGGTCTCATAGCTTGCCAACGGCGTTGAATTGCTCGCGACCGTAGGTATGCGTCGCCCAGCTGTACAGGGTACTTATCCATCATCTCCACAGTGGACGTCAGATTGGCGGTGTTGCGTGCCCATACTACCAGGTTGTCAAGTGACACAGTTAAGTTGCTCGGATACTTGTGGACAGCCAAACGTTGTACACTCATGTTATCTTCGTTTGCTCGAAACGCTTAGTGGTGGCGCGAGGTTTCCCTCGGCCTTTCGGTTTCGGGACGTTGATGACATCTACTTGGCGCTCATTCGATGGTGGCGAAATGTCCGTGGTGAGGACGTCGCGAAGGTGTTCCCTATCTTCCTCCAAGTTTGCGTTATCCGCTTCTGGTTCAACTTCGCCTGGGCTCTCTTTAGCTGTAGCTAGTTGTGTTGGTGTCGTATCGTCGTCGTCACTGCCACTGTCACTGCGTGCAAAGTTATCTGAATTAGTGACCTACATCGTCTGCATGAGATCGACAGCTTACATGGCATCCGTAGGATCGTAATCCTCGAGCATATCCATCTCAGACCGAGTTTGACACTCAACTGCCCTATCACTGGTAGCCGCTTCTGTTGACATCGGTCCACCCTTACGCAACCCCATATCAACGACTTCTTTCCAAGCTTTAAGCTCGCTGTAAAAATCTGAACTCGGCAAATCAGACAGGTGCTGAAGTAGTGGTTCCAGCATTGCCTTAGCGTAGGGATATTTCTCTCCCGACGAAAGGACCACATGGTTCGCGCGTTCATTGCGGCACAGTCGAACATACGCTACCAGTTTGGGGCTCTTGTGATGCGAAAGTCTCGCCACTTCACCGTTGACATCCAGCAACCTTTCTTTCGGGTACTTTAACTTGGACAGTCTCACGACAAACCGCAACTTGTCAGCTGCGGCAGTAACGTCGTCTCTATTATCCAAAGCATCGACGGAGCTCCATCGGTTGTGAATTGCACTCATAGGGAGGGCATCGAATCCAAGACCTTTGTCGGCAACGTGCATTAGATGGCGGCAAGCCAAGAAGCGATTACTTTTGTAGAATAAAAAGCTGCTGGTCCAGTCCGAATCATGACATAGAAACTTCAGGTTACCACAGTAAACTTTCCACGTAGAACACGAGCCCTTGTTTCTAGCTGCAACGGCCGACGGCATCACATTCACGAAGCATTCCCACTCCTTTTTCACAGTCACGAGATAATCGAGCTGCTACTTTTCTCAGAAATCGTGGAACTGTCTTGGACATCCTCGACGTCGAATGTAGCTTTTCGATCTCAGAAATAATCTGATGGGTGATCATAATCTGGTGCTGGAGCAGTCCAGCAATTGTTTTGTCGATTCTCGTCTTCAGCCCCAGTAGTAATTTCAACTGCTTCCAATTGGACTCGATACGATTTGTGGTCGTGTTGCCAGCCGTGAAGTGCTTTCCACGAGCGAAATTAGACCTCATGCCACGACACGGATCCCAGTTCTTTTCAAAGTAGGCAAAGAACGTTTGCCGTTTATTCTCCAAGCAGTACCCCTTCAGTACACGATACCTGGCTTCATACGCAGTTTTTGGTGAGCTAGAAATGTGATAAAACAGCATAGATTAGTCAGATTGACTGAATATTGTTAACGAGTAGTCAAGGTACCTGTACAACAGCTCCACCATCAACTTGAGAAGTTCTTCTTGCTGTGAGACCTTCAGCCGAACACTGATCGCTTCATGACCTTCTTCCAATAGGTGATGGCGTGGAACTGGCAGAGATAAAATTGTAGCCTTGGGGAGTGACGATTGTAGAACCCGCCACTCAGTAAAGTCCTTGTCGATGACCACGGTTCCGATGTTTTGCCATCTTGAGTTCTTTTCCTTGAAGTATTCGAGAATTGTTGATATCGTCGTTGTTTGTTCGTCCAAAGAAATAAAGTCAACAACAGGAAATCATCTACCCGTAGCCGTAGTGACGACCAAACTCCCTACACAGTAGGTCAAAGGGAAAGACAAACAAATTAGTATGGTTGCTCTGAAATATAATAAAGGTTGAAATAACCACAAAAGGTTGCACAAAGCTAGAGGTTGCTCTAAGAAACGCCCCCAGATTGTTCGTATTGTGCGTGAAGTCCATCGCCAACGTCTCACCCCAGCGCTCAAACATCATCTTCTGGATCTCCGTCTGCATCACAATACCACAGGTCGTGTCCATTTGATCCTGAATGACCTGCACATCACTACCCTCACGCTGCCGGAGGGCATGCAGCATGTCTTTTAGGCGGTCCTCGCCAGGCTCTTGCCCCATGATACTGCGAATCAAATTGCGTGTTTTCTGCGACGTTACCTTGCATCCTATGGGAATACAATCATCAAAATCAAACTGTAAGAAATGCCCCCCCCCCCCCCTAAAAAAACCATACACTCACCGATGCGATCGTTCAGAAAGTTGGCGATGTGTGTAGAAGACACACGCGCATCTGCTAATGTTTTCACGTCTTCTCGATCTTGATGTTCAAGTGGTAGCGGCTTCGGAGTCAGGTACGACGCAGCTTGAGAGCTGGTTGTCGGATGCTAATGTGTATGGTGCTGCAGGTAAAGTATCTAAGTCGTTAGCTCTAAAAACAGCATTAAGCGTTGCTCTTACCTGGTTCTGTATGATAAGTTCGTATTCATTCACAGCCACCTTCTTGACTACAGCAGTCAAGCGAGCTTCGCACTTCTTGTAGCGAATTTGCTGGTTCCGATGACCTTTCGATCGGGACTTCTGCGGAACCCCATGTGTGGAGCGATAACTTTTCTGCGTCCACTCCAATTCCGTAGGCATTTAATCTTAGTGTGTACTGTACAATTGTCAATACAGTTCAGTTCTACACCAACAATCAATAAGAAGGCATTAAAAAATACCTGTTGTAAAGCGCCATCTTTACCGAGCTGCGTACGCGAAACTTGAGATTGTACTTCTTCTTGTACTTCGCAAAATGATCCTCAAACGATGACCAGGTTTCCAAGGTAGACGCCGGCTTAAATGGCGGGACAGTATTTTTAATCTCGTCGCTGTCATTCAGCATCGTGTCCATCTCCTCGAGGCGTTTACTTATACGTTTTCGCGGATGGTATTGAGAGTCCGTGTGCGTGTACATAACGGTTTCCAAGTCACTACCATTGACTTTGGTCACGGAATCCAAATTTGAGCCGCCATCGCCGCTTGTCATCTTCACCACTTGTCGTTTCTTGGTTGGAGGAGGCGAGACGTCTTGCGGAAAATACGGCTTTGGCATCGTCATTGTGCTCTTAATTTCTCCCAAAAAAATCAAATATAAACACATTAAATTAACGCAACCGTGACGTAAGACAACCTTAACTACCATAATGCAACTGTACGGTAAAATTCAAACTCACCTAGCGGCTCTGCGAGCTCTGTAGCGATTTCGCTCCCCTTGCTCTTGTCCTTCTTCTTCTCGCTTCTCACTAAATAACCCGATGATTTAAACAGTTAATATTTTATGAATCCATAAGGAAATAAGATAAAACTTTCTTGAGTTTGGCTTGTCTTGAGCATCACCATCGCTTTCTTCAGATGGGAGCGATTCCTCGTCGACGAAGTCTTCATCTGAGTCGTTGTCACACTCAAAGCCGAGCGTGGCGAGCATGTAGTTCAATTCCGAGTTACCAGCGCGTATTGCCGATCTGCATAACAAATTTCAATAAAATGCACATATTCAACAGTTAGTCTTAACAACCCCCCTCCCTCTCACATAATAATATTAAGTCGGCGTCAAACGAACTGATCCTTACGAACCATTTGGAGTTTTCGAGATAATCGCCTCTAAACATTTGTGATTTGTTTTCGTACCTAGTAGGACATCAAAAATTTGGTGCGACTTTTCGCACGGAAAACTACAAAAGTACTCTTATTCGGTTGCTTTTTACAAGAGCTTTCCGTCAATAAGGTAAGGTAAGGTAAGGATTTACGTGTTCGCGTAGCCAAATTACACCTGCGCTAGACTCAATTTAGCTAGTCGGCGGCATAGGTGGTGTCCGCATACGTCGAGTCTCCCGTCGCTGGGAGTGCGTCACATATCGTTGTCGAAAGGTCCTTCCAGTTGCCTCTGTGAGCGGCGAGGGTGCGCAGCTCGGCGAGGTCTTGTTCAGTCCGTAGGCGGAAGCCGGTGCCACTGGCGACGAGGTCTGCATCAAGGGTAACGGGGAGGGTTGTACGAGGTCTACCGCGCCATTTACCTGCGTTGCTTGGTGCGAAGTAAGCTTCCATCTGGAGATAACCTGGGATGACCGGTCGGCGCAGAGTATGGCCGAACAGGTTCCATCTCGCTGGTGTGATCCGGTGACGGAGTGGCCGTTCTTCGCAGATTTCGTAGAGCGCAGCGTTGGAGATACGGCGCGGAAAACGGATGTTTAGGACGCTCCGAAGTTGGCGGCGATGAAAGCTTTCCAAGCCGATCAGCTCCGAGGTAGTGAGCGCCCACGTCCCGCAGTTGTAGATCAGGATCGGAAGTACGTAGCAGTTGTAGAGCCGGATGCGTGTCCTGTCGGTCGTGTAGTGCGGCCGGAGCCAGATAGTCAAAAGCTTGCGAAGTGCCATGGAGGCGAGCTGTTTACGCCGTGTAAGATCTTCTCTATCGCCGAGGAGGGATCCCAACTTCTTGGTGGATCGCCAAAGTTCCTCGGCAGCTCGGGAGGATCGGTTTGTCCCCCTGGGGCAGACGTGACGCTGGAGTTGGGTGATTTCTGTCTTGGAGACGTTCATCTGGAGGGACCAGCGGGCAAGTATTGCTGGAGCGTTGTCGAGAATGTTCAGGATCGTTGCTGGGTCTCTGCAGATGAAGTCAGCGTCGTCCGCGTAGACCACCATCTGTTCTAGGATGTCGTAGGGAACTTGGAGTTCACGGGCGACGTCCCGTAATGCTGCTTCTAGATAAATCACAAACAAGATTGGTGAGAGTGAGGGTACCTGTGTTGCTTTCGAATGGCCTAAGCGTCGTGTGCCCTGAGCGAAGGGAGAGCGTGGTCTTGGACAGCAGTAGACGAATAAGTCGGATTTCGTCTTCAGGTAAGAAGCTCTCCAGGACTGCCAGTAGTTTATGCCGGTCAATCGTGTCGAACGCCTTGGATAAGTCGATGCCGAGGATGTCAATGCGCTCACGGTACTTTTGTACTCGAGCGCACATCCAGCGATGGGTCCAGACAGCGTCAGCCGTGCTGCGGTGCTTTCGAAATCCACATTGGTGGGGCGAGAGGTACTTGTTCACTGCCGGGGTGATGCGGTCTAAAACAATGAGCGAGATCGCCTTCCGGATGCTGTTGAGAAGAACGATGGGACGGTCAATACCAAAATCAAAATAATTGAAGTAGAATTGTTGTCACAACACATCAAAACGCACCCCATTTTTGAATGGAGATAATTATTTGGGCGAGCACAACTTCTCGGGTATTATACATCTCGAGGCTAACAAGGGCTCAAACGATAGAGGAGACACCATACTTTGCAATAATGTGCTTAAATCGCGATTCGTATTTAGGTTTGTAAAGATCTTTTTGTTTGACGCCGTCTCATATACAATCCTACCCGACTGGAGGGCATCCATCGCTGTGTCTTCGTATCCGCGAGCTGCCTTCTTCTGTCCGGTCGTCTCCTGTGCGTGTAGAGATCCTCCCCCTGTCTGCAAATTCGTAAATGAAAAATGAGAGGCTGTGGGCAATCGTACTTATCACGGAATACGTACCTAATGGAGATAAGTCCGAAAGGAAATTTAGACAAATAGATTTCGTGGGAATTTTTGAAATCTTCCAAAAACAACCTAACGCAACCGTAACTTTGGGTTGTAGTAACCACTCCGTAGAACGGCATGATGAATGAGACGGTGCAGTTGACTTTCAACTGTGTCCGAGACTGGGACTCCGAGTTGAGGTCGAAGGAGCTCTTCTAAAGACGCGGCTTCATTGTCATCTGATCGGAGAGAACAGGGGTCGCGATAACGCCTCGTCATGTGATGCTCATTTTCTCTCGCTCGAAGTGAAGACAGTAAAGTCCTCCGCCGCTCGATCCAGTGTAAGTGCATGCACCTATTCGGCTCACTACGCCTTCCGACGGTGCTGGTCGAGCGCATGAGAGACCAAATCTTCAGGGACAACGAATTACCTTTACCACTTTGTTTTTGAAAATAAAAGTACTGACCAACTACAGATGACGAACGAAAGGAGAAGGAGCTTCAATGGTTTGCCAAATAAATTGGCTCCTATTGCCAGTCAACGCATGCTTTCCGTTCCAAACTGCTGTCCATACGGGAGATTCTTTCGCCATTCCCGTTGCTAATGTCCAATCGCGTCAGTTTATCCCGACGAATGTTTTGAAGCGAGCATGAGCTCTGACGCTCAGTGTCTGGTCACACGTTGCCAACACATCAAACTTCTCCCTTCACTCCGATGCGGCGTCGTCGAGGTTGGAGCGTGTTGCACTATCAACATGCGATAGTGGGCGTTCTGCTGCTGAGCACTCTGCTCTACGCTGGTCTCGTCATGAACTGGATGCTGCAGAGTATCGACGGAGTGAGAAAACAAGAGTCCCAAGCGCCAACCAGCACCAGCAGCTTCTCACAACCGAAAGCACAAGAGAAGGCGGACATCGAGACTTCTAGTGCCAACTTGCTTCGAGGAAATGAGCGCCCAAGAATGAAACTATCAAGTACCAATTCTTTTCAAACCGTCATGGATTTACCTTCCAATTCATCGCAAGAGCGACGCCTAATGTGCTTCAGCTGGAGGGCAACAGCAGATTGCAGCCCAAACGGAAGTCGCCTACCTCAAAACGATCAAGACTGTAACAGTTCAATACCTGACGGCACAGCAGGCTACTGCGAGGTGAGAGATTTGGACTCGAACGAGGCCTTTAAGGTCATGAAGCGTACGTGCGATCGAGGTAACAAAGGAACCGTATTGCGATGCAGTGAGGCTCCAGGGTTCGCTAACTTCAGGGCGAAAGCGCAGCAAATTATCGACAAAGTCTTAGTACCTGGATATACGCTACCTAAGATGGGAGGTCCTTTACAAGGAATCGTCATGGTGGTTTATCCGAAGTTGGTGGCCAGTGTGTACGCTACAGTTCGAGTGCTGCGAGAGGTTTTGAACTGCCAGCTTCCCATTGAAATCTGGATGCGACCAGATGAAATGAACAAAGTTCCAGGAGCTCTCGAGCCGCTGTTCGACTTATCAAGGAATAAATCTTTCGGAGAAATAACGTTCGAGGCAATCCGTCACCACCAAGCCGTTCTATTCAACTCCAAGATTTTCGCTCTGTACAACAGCAAGTTCCAGCAAGTTTTGTTCTTAGACGCAGACAACGTCCCAGTCAAAGACCCCAGCTATTTGTTCTCGACAGCTCAATTCCTGAAGACGGGGGCGATTTTCTGGCCCGATTATTGGCATCCAGAGCAAACAATTTTCGCTATCAACCAGACTTCGCTGCTGTGGCAGCTAATGGATCAGCCTTTTGTCGATATGTTCGAACAGGAGAGTGGGCAGCTACTAATCGACCGGAAGCGACATGCAGGGCCTCTCGCTCTTGTTCTTTTCTATGGCTTTTACTCGCCAAATTACTTCACCAGGCTTCAATTGGCGTGGGGGGATAAGGATTTATTCCGATTTGCATGGTTAAAGCTCGGTGCAAGTTTCCACATGATCGAGACCCTTCCTGCTGTAGCTGGAGAGGTGAATGGCCAATGGTTTTGCGGGATGACAATGGTTCAGCACGATCCAAGTGGAGAAATTCTCTTTTTGCACCGGAATCAACTCAAATTAACGGGCGATGTCAAACTGGGGAAATTTGACTCCCGTCTGCAAAATGTGTTTGAAAACTCCCCGCAACTCATTCTTAGCAAAGATGGATACCCGGATCCCGCGATATGGACCCACCTCGTATCCGTTCGTAAAGACACTCCACGCTCTGAGTACACTATCGTGAAACACGCCGTTATGAACAGATTTACAGGTCTTCAGCGATGTTTTGGCGGTCGAGAACTGCACAAAAATCCACATTTTCACACTCAGAAATTTGAGGATTTAAGTTTCGCCGGATTGGAATTAACTCTTCGGCAGTTTGCATTAGCGGGAGCTCAGCTCCAACAGAAGAAAAGAACACTAGGAAATGAAACTTAATCTATGTGTATTTGTTACTCTAAGTGTACGTTTCGCAATGGTCCAGAGAACCAAGAACCCCCATAGCAAGCCCAAGAAAATGAACTCGTCGGCGCAATAGGTTGGGGGAGAAATGTGTCGGTAAAGGAACGGCTCCCATTCCAACTAAACACTCAGTGTTGAACTTCTTGCCTGGATACGCCTTCGTATTAATCTGTCTTCTCTTTTGCGGAGGAGTCATTTGAGTCGGAATTGTGTTGAATAAGTTGTTTTGCTTCGCTTTGCGAATAAATCCGATGCCTTGAGGGTATGGGTCGATCAGTGCCTTGCCGTTCATGTACAGTACTTCTGCTGTATCATTCATACCTTTAACCGGCATGAACTGGAGAATACTACCGCAAAGAGTGTCCGGGTGGTTCTTCAAATCTTCATTCGGCATAGAATCCACAACACTCACGCCCCAAGGGGAGAAGAAATACGGGACACGAGCCATTTCGAACGCCAGCCAGAACGTCTCCTTATCACCCCATGAATACGTAAAACGAAAGCGTTCTTCAGTAATGAACCAGAGCAAAATATCCATCACCACTTTTCCTGCACGTTGTTTGTCAATCAGCACCATGGAGGAATCCATTTCGTGGATCGATTTGCCATTGAACGCGAAGGTGTTGAGCATATGCTGCGACGGATTGAAGCCCTCAGACACGTTGAATCTCGTGTAGTTAAACGTACGCAGCAATTTGTGCACATACATCTCTCCAGTATCATTTCCAGTGAGAAACCGCTTGTTTGAGATGACGCGGTCGTAAAAGAACGTGGTGCCAGTATTCTTGTATCCATCCAGAGTCCGTACGACTGCAGGGTCTTTCAAAATCACGTCGTCCACATCCAGTAGCATTACGTGACGAACGTCCGTGTGGTACATTGCAAGCGGTTTAATCCACCAACTTCGGAACTTGGTCGCCATTTCTTTAGAAATAATCCCACGAGACGAAAGATCGGAGCAAACATCCACCAATTCCACACGATTATCCAGACTAAACAGAAGCTCCACTGATCTGTCCGAGAGTTCATTACCACAGTGATACACTTGGATAAGCTCATGGTTGCCTAGACAGCGCAGTTCTCGAAGAAGGGAAAGACCCATATTCAGCATTGCGTCGTGGAGACAAACCATCACAGCTCGTTCCCGACTAGCACTCCGGTCGAAGGTCTTCCCTCGTCTGTAGAATGAAGAAGTCGGATGAATACTAGTCCCCACACTGGTCTCGAACGCTGCAGTGTCCATCTTCCAGTCGAGATGCGAGTGGTTGTACGTGGAGACCCCCAAACTGTTCCCTGGAAGGATATTCAGGAGCTTCGTATTGACGTAGATGGTTGTTGCTAGAATACTCGCAATAAATATTAGAATGAGCAGCGGCATCCTCCTGTTGGAGGAAGTTTTTAAGGAAGAGCTCTGTGCCGTAGCCATCTCCGTTTGCGAAGCTGCTGCAAGAGTCTAATCTAGGAATGGGAGCTTTTACCCATTCACGCACCGCGTCATCGATGTTCGGGATTGTGAGCACTGCGTTTGGGAAGAGACCACAAAATATATTCCCACATGGACATGCCGTCCGGTCTGGAACAGTTAGAATTTTTCCTCGGGCTTTGATCAGTTTAGTCCGATTCAAATCCCCACTTGGAGAGTATTAAAGTAAGTTATGGACGAGGAAGAGGGTCGTAGCAAAGCAAGAAAGCCCAACGGTGTCGGCGCAGTGTCGGAGCGGCGTCTCATTCTCTCGCTGCTCTGCATTTTAATGGCCAGCACTGTTCTCTGGTGGGTGATACTGTTCTGGGAGGCAAATACTGCCACAACCCAGCGAATTTTCAAGTTTCAAGTTACCAACGACTCAAAAACCGCCACGAATCTACCATCAGGAATGACTGAGATACGAGAATTCACGTGTATTGGGTGGAGAGCAACTCAAGGCTGCAGTCCAGACGGTCCACGTAATCCACAAGACGATTTGAATTGCAGCAGTGAGATTCCAAAATCTGCGTCGGGTTACTGTGAAATTCAGGATCGAAACTCCAGCAAGAGATTCCGCGTTATGAAGCGTAGCTGTGGGAATTTCAAGCGCGGCGCTGTCTATCGTTGCTCGGACGCCCCCGGGTTTGCCAATTTCCGTGCTGAGGCGCAGTTATTAGTGGCGAAAACCCAAGAACCTGGTTTTGCTCTACCGAATATTGGAACTCCAACTGACTTTCCCAGTCGAGGAATTGTCATGGTGGTGTATCCTACACTGGTTCCAAGTGCGTATGCTACAATCCGAGCTCTCCGGGACGTTTTCGGCTGCAAGTTACCAATTGAAGTCTGGTTTGTACCGGACGAAATGGACTACTTACCAGAAAGTCTTGCTCCACTACGAACTTTGCAGCGTAACGCTTCTTTCGAGTTGAAACTTCGCGAGATCGAGACGAACGGGAATACGATTCGGTTCGAAGCCAAGATATACGCCATTTACAATAGCCACTTCGATCAAATCCTCTTCTTAGACGCCGACAACGTCCCTGTTCGTGATCCGAGTTTCCTCTTCGATACACCGGAGTTCGTGAAAATGGGCGCTGTCTTCTGGCCAGACTATTGGCATCCCAAGAACACCATGTTTCAGATTAATTCCGAATCTCTTGTCTGGGAGTTGTTGGATATGTCGTTCGTCGACATGTTCGAGCAGGAAAGCGGCCAACTTGTCCTTGACCGTCGACGCCATGCCGCACCCATCCAACTTGCAGCGTTTTACGCTTTCCACGAACCGAATTACTTTCAGAAGCAGAAATTAGCCTGGGGAGACAAGGATCTCTTCCGGTTCGCGTGGTTAAAGCTTCAAGTTCCGTTCTTCATGGTTCAAACCCCGCCTGCTATTGCTGGAATGATGATCGGTTGGACTTTTTGCGGATTGACGATGGTACAGCATGATGCGAATGGGGAGGTGCTTTTCCTACACAGAAATCAACGCAAACTCTTGGGAAAACCCCACCCGAAAGAATTCGAAGACTTGGAGAAGGGGTTCATTAAACCATTACCGGATGGGTATCCAGATCCTGAAATCTGGACCCACTTGCTCTCCTTTCGGGATAAAACTGCCCGTTCTCAGTATATCGTGAAAGGGGAGAGCGGACTACCAGGTTTCCCGGAGTGGCAGCATTGTTATGGTCGAGTAGAACTGGATAGAAACCCTTATTTCTATGCTCAGTTGTTCTCAGACCTGAGCTTTGGAGGACTTGAGAAGCGCCTGCGTCAATTTGCATTCGAGGCGGTGTTGATTCAGAGTGGAATAGTATAGATACAACAAGAATTAGTTTTGCTATTTAAGTTACAATTCTCCATCGTGTTTGAACCTCAGTTACATCGTAAATCTTAGAAATGATACCGTTGTACGAGAAAACGCGTCTGGTGTTTCTGATATTTGTTCCAGAGTTTTACGAGGTTGGATCGTGTGACTTTAGTTTTCTTTTGACTGCAAGATAGAAGGTTATTCCCCCTGATTCCCCGGAAATTTTCTAGTAAGATTCCAAAGAAGGAGCTCTCTCAGTTGCCCATACCTCATTTTTCCTCCAAATCCCGACAACTGAAGCCTGCAACTTGCCGATGTGTATTGATCAAGTTAAGATGGAAGGGAAGTCACAGGCCAATCTATCGGATGTTGAGGCTGTAAAGGTTGACACACCACCTACGGGCATGAAGATTGAAGGCATCACGACGTTCACCTCGCGAAGGGATACGTCGTTCCGTTTTGTTTTCAGCGTCACTGATGATAAGATGAATGTTTGGCTGGAAGATCGCAAGTCTAAGCTGCGATGGTATCATCATACGTGTATTTTGTTTAAAAAAATCTTTATAATAGCTGACATTTGCTATGGATAGGGAGACCGGGTACCTGGGCATGGCAGATTTTGTGACGAATGATAATATCATCGGAAAAGCCACTCTACAAGACTACGCACATGTACGTCTCTTAGTTCCGGAGAATCTGAACGAAGAGATTAATTTGTTGTGTCTACTCAATCGTATTTAGTTATTCAAGAGAGCATTAGAGGAAACACTGGATGGAACCGCAGCAGAAAAGCAACGACAATTGGTTGATGAAGATCATGGTCAGCTACAATTGACGATTGTGGCAGAATTGGTGGTACTCGATGTGGCGTGGGCATTGTCGTATACATTTGAGCTAGTTCCCATTGCCACAGCTCAAGTTGACCTGGTTGAATCGAGATTGTTCGACGTCGAAGAAAAAATGGGGAGACTTGACGCCCTCGAACAGAATTTGGCGACGGTTGTCGCCAAAGTCGATGAGAAACTGGCTCGGATTTTCGAGTTGGAATCGAAGATGGAGGAGAAATTGAGAGCTCTGACCCCGTCACTAACCGAGTTCGAATCGGTCGCGACTCAACATGGTGCTTATGTCGAATGGAAGCCTGTTACATCGGATGTCTTTGCAGTGGAGAATGGCAGAACGATTCGTGTCCATTGTACTGGAACGTACCTAGTCATTTTACAGGCTGAGTATCCTCCTCAGTCCTATGGAACAGTCAGTATGAATTTGAATGGCAAAGAAGTGATCCAGACTTCGTTCCCTGTTCACACGTTGAACCGCAACAGTTTTGGTTGTGCCTCATGGGGATTGCACCTGAGCAAGGGTGATACGCTCTCCCTGATTGCCTACAACACGGTCTCCAGCACGACCGGATCAAAGATGGTGATCATCAAGCTGGCAAGTGCGCAACCTGATGCCCTCCCCGTGAATGAGGCCGAAGCGACTCACAATGACATCAACACATGCATGGTTGAAGATTATTAAGCAGTGTTTGCCGACTCCGACCGGCTAGTAATGCTTCAAGCAATACATTCATGTCATAGCTGGACTGTTTGAGATATCTTACGCATGCATTTTACTTTGCCAGAAGCACATCGGTTCTCATATATTAGATATTCGAGGTAGCTATATTTCTGTCTCATAGGTCTCGCAATGCTGTAGCGATTCAAGAACATCCATGGAGATCCCGAAAAAGTGAAGTCTACGGCGTAAAAGCTTGTGCCTGAAATGGATTGGCAAAGGCGTCGAGCCCATTCCTACCATGCACTCGATATTAAATGTCTCGCGTGGATACGCTGTCGAATTCACTTCTCGTCGGTGTTGACGAGGTGTCATTTGAGTCGGTAGCAGGTTGAACAGGTTATTCTGCTTAGCTTTACGAATGTAGCCAACGCCTTGAGGATACGGATCAATCAGAGCCTTCCCGTTGATGTACAATACTTCCGCCTCATTAGTTTTATCAGGGAGGAATTGTAAAATACTCCCACAAAGCGTATCTGGATGTCTCTTTAAGTCTTCATTCGGCACAGAATCCACCACACTAACTCCCCATGGAGAGAAGAAGTAGGGCTTATGAGCCATTTCAAACGCTAGCCAAAACGTCTCCTTATCTCCCCATGAGTACTTGAAGCGGAACCTCTCTTCAGTAATAAACCACAGGATAATATCCATAACCACTTGACCAGCACGCTCCTTGTCGATCAATACCATGGATGAATCCATCTCATGACAGGATTTACCTTGGTATGCGAACGAGTTTAGTACCTGATCGGACGGATCAAATCCTTTGGTCACGTTGAACTTGTCATAGTTAAAGTCCAGCAGTAATCTCCGTAGATAATATCTGCCGTGGTCGTTGCCATTGAGGAATTTATGCTTATGAACCACACGATCGTAGAAAAAAGTCGTTCCTGTTGCCACGTATCCGTCCAAATCACGTACAATTGCAGGGTTTTTCAGGATAACATCGTCTACATCGAGCATCATCACATGACGTACATCCGTGTGGTACATTGCGAGTGGTTTAATCCACCAACTGCGGAATTCCACTGCCAATTCCTTTGAAATAATCCCACGGGCAGTAAGATCCGAGCAAACATCCACAAGTTCCACGCGGTCATCAAGACGAAAGATCAGTTGAATAGATTGATCTGACAGCTCGTCACGTCCACAGTGATACACCTGGATGAGCTCTTTATTGCCCAAACAGCGCAACTCCCGGATAAGGGATAACCCCATGTCCAATACTCCGTCATGCATACAGATCAATACTGCTCGGTCTCGACTTACACTGACGTCAAAGTTCGTCCCTCGGTGGTAAAAAAGAGCAACAGGATGTTGGTTAATGCCCGTAAGCGCAACATTAGCTTCCTGCTGACCATTGACGCTGTACGTTCGACCTTGGAAAGAATCAAAGCTGTCACTTAACCCCACCGACTGATTCCCCAATAGTCTTGAGTTGATGTAGACGGTCGACAGCAGAATACTCGCGATACTTGCAAGCAGCAGCAGTGGTACAGTTGAGCGCGTTCGACGGACAGAGAGAGTCATGGAGATCGTCAATTGGGTGGTGGTTATTCAACCGTCGGATGTCTCGGGATATCGGTTGCAACATGAAAAAAACGGTCGTGATACAGGGACAAGCATTAAACTGGGCAAACTAATACGAGTCGATCTTGACTCTACAGTCAGCTATGGTAGCTCTTTTCCTTCCCTGCTGTACTACAAGCAATTCCGTTCGGAAACTCTCCTAAAGTTCCATTCCAAAATCGGGATCTACTTTTTTTTCTAAAGTGAAAAGCTGCGCGTGCTAGGCCAATCGAAATATCGATTCGATCTACCCAGGTGTCCATTCATTCTTCCCAGGGGCCTTGCCCAAAATCTACTGTCCCGTGTGCTATACTTAATCGTGATAAATCTCTACCTAGTTCTCCATTGCTTCAACTCATAAACTCTAAAAATCAGTTCGTTTGACGCCGTCTCATTTTTTGAATACCCCTGGTTAGTCTGAACGGCAGTGGTCTCTGGAGAAACCTTTTTCAAGTGATCAACATCGGGCTGATTCTTCGAGCTCCAGCCCAGATAATCTCCATAAATCTTTCATCGACTTGTAGTTTCTGCTTCTTCCGGGCTGGCTCAGCTGTTGGAATCACCACCAGCACGTGAATTTCGCCGTAACCCGGGTTAAAATCATCCCCGTTAGGATTCTTGAGAGCCAACGTGGGGAACGAACAGCCAGGAAAGGGGCCGTATTTACCCCTTGACCCCGACTCCACCACATCCATTAACGCTGAAACCCTTGCATCTTTGCTGATATTCACCACGAACGCGTTTTTCGCCTTGCCAGCGACTGCACACATAAGGTTCATCTTCCCTCGACAGTGCATTTTTCTTTAATAAAAAAACAACAACAAAACAGCTTTATTAACCTCTAAGTTTCATGTGCGGCACTGGTACTGGTAGACTACTGACAACAAGGAGACAAAATACATGTAGAGCGAAATCACTGGCGCACGAACAAGCTGATAGTCGCAGCCCTGTCCCTGGCACGTTTACGAGTTAATCCAATGTCATGACGTAGCATCATCACTAATGACAGATCCAAATGCTCTTTTTAAGCCAAACGTAAACGTAGCATCATCACTAATGACATCAGATCCAAATGTTCTTGCTCTTTTAAGCCAGAGCTTTATCCTTGTCATAACAGAATTTAAACTGCAGTGGTAATGAGTGCTGCTTTGGAACCCAACAAGTCGAATATTCGCTATGGACGATCTCGACAGTGGAGACTTTGGATAATTTGCGGCATGGCGCTCTGCAACTTTTTGTATCTCGTACTAGGCATCGTGTTAACAATGCAAAGTCCGGATAAAATCCACCTTCGCAAGGATGTTCTCCTGGACGACTTCATGTTCGGCAGACTCCACACCGACTCCACTTCAGTAGCTACTGCTCGTCGTCTCAAGTGTTTGGGATGGAGAAACACCGGTGGATGTAGCCCTGAAGGCCTACGCGAGCCTGAAAAGGATCTGGACTGCAACAGCAGAATACCCGACGGATTTTCCGGTTTCTGCGAGGTTGAAGACCAAGACACCCACGAGATATTCGCGGTAATGCGTCGCACCTGTGCCAAAGGGAAACCTCGAGCTGTTATTCGATGTGCAGATGCTCCAGGCTTTTTCAACTTTCGAGCTGAAGCCCAGCAAGTAATCGACAAGGCACTCGACCCGGGTTTTGAGCTTCCCAATACTAACAACAGTCAACATCAAAGAGGAATCGTCATGGTAGTTTATCCAGCTTTAATTCCAAGCGCATATGCCACACTTCGAGCACTGAGAGAAGTACAAGGGTCCAGACTTCCCATTGAGATTTGGTCTCGTCCGGATGAAATCCAACGTGCTCCTGGAGCTTTAAAGCCGTTAAAAGCTCTCGCCTTGAACGATACTGGAGGAGGAATGATTTTCCGACAGATAAACGATCCTCAAGCTGTTGGGTACGCAGCTAAAATTCACGCAATCTATCACAGTCACTTCGAGCAGATATTGTTCCTAGACGCTGACAACGTACCAGTTCGAGATCCAGTTTATCTGTTCGAGACACCGGAATATCTCGAAACTGGAGCTGTCTTCTGGCCGGATTATTGGCACCCTGACAACTCCATCTTCTTCATTAACCAGGACTCTCTCGTCTGGGAATTGTTGGATATTCCATTCGTCGATATGTTCGAACAGGAGAGCGGCCAGTTGCTAATCGACCGACGAAGACACGCAGCTCCACTGGCACTAGTGGATTTTTACGCAAAACACCAACCGGATTATTTCCGTCTCATGGGTCTCGCATGGGGTGACAAGGATCTCTTTCGTTTTGCGTGGCTGAAGTTAAATGCTCCTTTCCGGATGATAAAGACGCCACCATCCGTAGCAGGGAAAGTCTATGGAAATTCCTTCTGTGGGATGACGATGGTACAGCACGATCCTAAAGGAGATGTGATTTTCCTTCATAGGAATCAGCTGAAGCTCACAGGGAAACCTCCAGTGTCAAAATCTCACAAAAACCTACCACATACCACGGATAATTTCCCAGATCCAGCCATGTGGACGCATTTGCTGTCGTTTCGAAGCTCTTCGCCACGTTCCAAGTACGTCATCCAAGGACATTGGGAACCTGAATTTTCAGACAAGCGACGCTGTTTCGGACGCAGAGAAATGGATAAAAACCCAGCCTTTTATTCGCAAAAGTTCGCTGATTTGAGTTTTTCAAGCCTCGAAACAAACCTCCGTGGATTTGCAATGGAAGCAGCGCAGTTTGACAGGAAAGGGTAAAGATAGTTAGTACAATTCAATCGCTTCTTTTGCAAATTGTCGAAGATCCGTCTCGAGTTGAGCGAAACTCAAATCAGCAAATGCTTGGACGTAGAACTGCGGGCTTTGCCGTAGCGATCGTCGTCCGAAACATTTCTGTTTGGTCGTAAAGTTCAACGGAGTGGAGAAAGCTTGAACCACATACTGATCACGACTGAAGTTGCTATCAAAAGACAGCAAATGCGTCCAAATAGCTGGATCTGGGTACGCATCAGCAATTGGACTAAGAGCGCTTTCTTCCGAATGGTTTGTATCTGACCTTCCGCTGAGTTTGTGTTTGTTCCGATGAAGGAAAAGTATGTTTCCGTCTGGATCATGTTGCACCATAGTCATCCCACAAAAAGCTGAAAACTCTGTCATCATCCCAGCCATCGCAGGAGGTGTCTCGACCATAGAAAACGTCGCATTCAGCTTCAACCACGCCAACCGGAAGAGGTCTTTATCCCCCCAAACCAGTTTATAATGCACTAAGAAGTTGGGGTCATGTGTTGCGTAGAAGTACACCAGATCAAGAGGAGCTGCGTGGAGACGTCGATCTACCAGTAACTGGCCACTTTCCTGCTCGAACATATCCACGAATGGCATATCTAGAAGTTCCCATAGCAACGATCGACTGTGTAACCCGAAAATGGTGGAATCTGGATGCCAAAAGTCTGGCCAGAAAAGTGCTCCATTTTCCAAAACTTCCGAAGAATTAAACAGAAAACTGGGATCACGAACGGGGACGTTATCTGCATCAAGAAATAGCACACGGTCGAAGAAGCTGTTACGAATAGCGTAGACCTTGGCTACGAACCGCTTCGCTACTGGGTCGGTAATGGGATGGAACGAGATGGGCGAACTTTGGGAAAGATTCCGAAGGGAATTGAGCATCTTGGGGTCTTTAATTTCATCCGGACGGTACCAAATCTCAATAGGTAGTGAGCAGTCTAAGACATCGCGAAGAGCTCGAATAGTAGCGTAAGCACTTGGAATCAACTTGGGATAAACGACCATAACAATCCCATCACGAGGTGGTTGATCTTGGTTAGCAACATCCAACAGCGACGTAAAGTTTTCCATTTTAGCTTGAGCTTCGACTCGAAACCTCGCAAACGCAGGGGCATTGACACAGCGGAAGGGAACTCGATTTCGGAGGATATTGGAAGCTTTTCGCATGACTTGGAAGCGTTCGCCAGTTTTGGTATCTGCTACTTCACAGTATCCAGACGCATTATTTGGCACGAGTTCAGTGCAATTCATGTCTTTTTCTGGTTCTCGAGGTCCGTTAGGAGTACCATCGCCAGTATTTCGCCATCCAATGCACTTCAACGCTCGATTCTTCGTATCACCAGTAGGTAGCAACTTGGCTGTCTCCAGTAGTGTAAGTCTTGAAGTATCCACGCTTAGTGTATTTTTTTCCTCTTGTTTCTCTCTAATGTCAGCCAAAAACAACTGCGCTCGACGTCCCCAAACTTCAGTCGAAGCGATAGAAACTCTCCTTGCAACGTTATCGCGAATGCTAAGATGAAATAACTGGATATCATCACCTCGAAGGGATCGTTGGCGAACGGTGTGTTGGTTTGGCTTTCGAACTGAGAAGGAGATGAGGACGCATCCACACATTACTAGGGACAACATCACCAAGAGTAACAGCCATCGCTGTAAAGGTGGCGAGCCTCGAAGAATTGTTGGTGTCGCCATTCCAGAGCCAAAGTGAAAGTGCTTCGTTTCAATGATGAAGGTGACAAAGGAGTTTCTCATTCACAATCCCATCGGTGAAAATAACTTACCGGTAAGCTCCACCGAAACCAAAATTTACAGTATTTTTCATTATCACGGGTTATTGAGTAATTCCTGCCGTCGTTCTGCAGCTTCCATCGTGTAGCGGCGTAACATCGTTTCCACCTCCGTAAATCTTAAATCTACAACTTTTTGTACGTAGAAATTTGGACTTGCTCCCAAAAATCGCTGTCCGTAGCAATGTTGATCTTTTGAAAATTCAGGAATAGCGTTATACGTATCAATAATATAGTTTGTCCTCCAAGAAGTCCGATTAAAAGAGAGCACATGAGTCCAAATGGCCGGGTCCGGATATTCATCAGTTTCTTGTACTTGCTGTGTGTTTTCAGGTTTAACTCTTCTTGGACTTTCTCAAATTTCGGGGTTTGGCGTCCATCCTGCCACTGCTGGTGGGTACTGGATCATATGAATAGGAGTAAGCTATTTCAACCAAGCCAAACGGATTAAATCCTTATCACCATGTACGAGTTTCATACGATCGAAGATATCGGACCGTTGGAAGGCGTAATGACGGACGAGCTTCAGTGTTAAAGAGGTCATGTACTTACGTTAGATGACTAAATATACAATCCTGAAATCGCTGAGGTAATGACGGACGAGCTTCAATCTAGCAGAGTGTCTTCGTCGATCCACCAGCAGTTGACCACTTTCCTGTTCGAACATATTCGTAAAGGGATTAGTGATTGGCTGTGGATATTAAAGATCAAGTTCGTCGGGTGCCAGAAATCCGGCCAGAATATAGCACCAGTGTCTTGGAACTCCTTTAATTTAAAGAGGAAGCTCGGATCTCTCACTGGGGCGTTATCTGCATCCAGAAACAACACTCGTTCGAAGTGACTGTTGTGAATTGCGTGTACTTTGGCCCGAAAGCCAGTGGCAGCGAAGTCGGATACCTCGTGGAAGGAGATTTCACCCATTCCAGACATTGCAGCAAATTCATGCAGAGTTTTAATATCTGCTGGGTGGTTTCTCATCTCTCGAGGGACAATCCACAACTTCATCGGCAGTTTGCAGCCCAAATCACGTAGTATACAAGAGTAGCGTATCCACTGGCCATTAACTTGGGATAAATGATCTTTATCCGGTCGTCGGAGGCCGTTGGGATTGCAATTGCCCGTCGCTTTCCACCCAATACAACGCAGTGGGCGCTTTCTAGTCTCTCCTCTGGGATAATTCCGCACTGTCTTAACGTGTTGTTCTGCCTCTTCCACCTTTCGAGCTTCGATTTCCATTGGCGTTTGAGTGGAATTCCGTTTTCGTTTCTCCTTTGCGGATAACTGCACGTCCTTGAGGGGATAAAATGAGACGTGGCAATTGTTTCTTCAGTGCTACCGATAGGGGCTTCCTAGTCACCGGAATAACATCCGAATTTCGGTCGGAATGTTCGAGTAGTGGAGAGTGGAGTCACAGTAGATAGACAGTTGTTGTACCATAGCAGCATTAAGCACCCGTAGATGATTCCTACAGCCATTAACAGCTTCGGCAACCATGGTCGACGACCTGGTAAATGTGGCACAAGGGGCATTGTTGACTCTAGTCCACTCCTATTGCAGTTGCGGGATAGCTTGACACATCTCAGGTCAAAAGGGTTTTTTATTTTCAATTTGGGTTTTACTTCTTGACCGGGTTATTTGACTACTTGACATTTGTAAGCGTTTGCATGACACACCATGCGGTAAAGCTGGGTTTTGAAACAAAAACCCACACTGCAACATGAGACGGGTACCCACATGGCAGGATTTTATAATATTCTAAAACGGTGCACACGGTATCACTGCGTGTGACACCAAAGAACTTCTCGACCGTCACTCTCATTCTGCCTTTCGCCCTTCAGCAATGCATCAAAGTCCGCGCGTTGCCGGTCGGTGGCTCACCCGCTGTCTCTTCATCAGTGTCGCTCTCTATGGACTCCTGGTACTATCAATTTGGAGCGATATAAGTCTTGAGGAGGTGGAGACGGTTGAAACACTACAGTTACTACGCAGTGATATCGGTACAGAAGGCGTAAATGGGTCCACCATCCGTGTTAACTCGACGCAGCTTAACAAAGTGTCCTCCGAGACAATGTTCCGGACTTTCTTGGACAGTGAAGGACCCTCCTTCTTCGGAATCCCCAAGTTCACGTGTTTAGGATGGCGTCAAACAGGCGGATGCAGCCCCAATGGACCAAAAGAACCGCAAAATGATGCCAACTGTAACAAGAACATCAAGGCTGGAGCTTCTGGTTATTGTCTACTGAAGAATGAGGCCACAGGCGAGGAAGTACAAGCCATGCGCGTCAATTGCTCGTCGTTGAGGGAGGAAGTTCGCTTTAATTGTCGTCAGGCAGCGGATTTCGCCCGTGTTGCGCCACAAATCGACGCACTCATTGCAGTTAAGCAGCAAGAAGTGGAAACACACAAGGAAGAGCTGCAACTACAGCCGAAGAACGGAGTTCTGATGGTCATGTACCCCAAACTTTTGACAAGTGTCTACTCGACTGTGAGACTGCTACGTTCGTATGACTGTAACTTGCCGGTGGAATTGTGGTACCTCGAGAGTGAAATGGGCTCAAACCCGTTGAATGAGTCGACGATCCTGCAATCGCTGGTAAATGACTATGGACCCATTTCACTGCGTGGGATTGCAGAGACAGAGGTGGACGGATTCAACACGAAAGTCTTCGCTCTTGCACACTCCCAGCTGGACCAAGTGCTGTTTCTTGATGCGGATAACTCCCCAGTGCGAGACCCGACGTATCTCTTCTCAACGGCGGAATTCGTCGACAAAGGAGCAATCTTCTGGCCGGACTTCTGGCATCCGGTTAACACCATCTTCAACGTTAACAAGGAGTCGTTGCTATGGGAACTAGTGGGCACTCCGTACGTGGATATGTTCGAGCAGGAGAGTGGCCAACTGCTGATTGATCGACGCCGATCGGAAGTGGCTCTGGAGATTGTACAGTTCTTGGCACTTCGTAGACCAGATCATTTGGAGCGGTTAAAGCTTCTTCACGGCGATAAAGACCTCTTCCGGCTGGCTTGGATCAAGACTAACACTTCGTTCCACATGATTAAAACTCCTGCAGCAGCCGCTGGGATGGTCAAGGGGAAATTCTTCTGCGGTATGACGATGGTGCAGCACGATCCGCAAGGAGAAATGCTGTTCCTGCACCACAACGGAAAGAAAACCATTGGCCAAGAAGAAACCGGTAAAGCTCGAGTCTGGACGCACCTCCAGTCGTTCGTGTTCCCAGACAATCTGGCTTCTATCGACTCGAACGCGACTGAGCGGTACGAGTATCTGACGACCAACTACCACGTTCATATCTTCGGTGGGGGTAAATTCAAAGGCTTGGACATGTGCTACGGTGATGAGAAAATGAAATCGAAGCACTATAAAACGACCGTCTGGGACGATTTACCGTACAGTGATCTGGAGGATCGACTGCACAACTTCACCCAAGAGGCCGGCGTTCTTGAAAACCGTAGTGAACCTCTCGTAGGTATTTAATTCCATCATAAATTATCTTCCGCTTGAGATTTCTGTATCATTTTCATGAGCATGTACCTCTTGTGCAGCTTCCATTGCGAATTTACGCAATTGCGTCTCCATTCCACCAAAACTCAAGTTTGCAAACGCTTGGAAGTAAAAATGATCGTTCTTCTCCAACATATCCGCCACACCGTAACACGTTTGGCCCTTAGTGAAGCCGTCCAGACCAGCATGAACATCAATCTTGTAGTGTATCCGTTTGGAAGTATTCCGGAAAGAAAGCAGGTGTGTCCAGTAAATTGCATCTGGATACCCATCGTCCTCAGGAGCATCCAGTGTCGGAGCTGGTGTAACGAAGCCGTTCTTTAATTCCTCCTCAATTTCCTCCATTGTAGGCTTGGTGCGGCCATTAGGACGAGTAAGCAGCAACTTCTTCTTCACACGTAAGGCAGCCAGAGTCTTGAGATGAACAAACTGACGCTTCGGCTTGCCCATGAGCTTACGGGTGTTTCGATGTAGGAAAAGTACTTGTCCATTTGCATCGTGCTGCACCATAGTGACGCCACAGAAGGAATTGTTGAACGCCTTGCCTGCAACTGCTGGTGGAGCGTCAATCATATGGAATGGAGCTTTGAGCTTAAGCCACGCTAGGCGAAAGAGATCTTTATCGCCATGCACCAGTTCGAACATCTTGAAGAAATTCGGTTTGTGAAAAGTGTAGAAATTCACTAGTTCCAGCGGCGCAGCATGGCGTCTTCGGTCAATTACAAGCTGGCCACTTTCCTGCTCGAACATATTCACGAATCTTTGGTCCAGCAGCTCCCACAGTAGAGACTGGCCGTGAACATTGAAGATCGTGTGTGTCGGATGCCAGAAATCTGGCCAGAAAACTGCTCCCGTGTCATTAAACTCTTTCGTCTCGAAAAGAAAACTGGGATCTCTCACTGGTACATTATCCGAGTCCAGGAACAGGATTTTCTCGAAGAAGCTATGATAAATCGCAAACACTTTGGCCCCAAAGCCCGTCGCCTTCTTGTCGTGAATCTCCCGGAACGTGATTTTCCTGTTTTCTCCGGCCAATTGTTGCAACGGAACCATCGACCCCGGTGCCCCCTGCATCTCCTTTGGACGATACCAAAGTTCAATAGGTAATTCGCACTTTAAGATATCACGAAGCGCACGTAGCGACGCGTACGTACTTGGAACCATCTTCGGATACACCACCATGACAATCCCCTTTAACCCTTTCGCCTCTTTAACATTTGGCAACTGGAAACTCGGTACCAACGCTTTACTAACAGCCTCTTTTGCAACAATTGGGAAATTCACGAAATCTTCTGCATCAAAGCAGCGAAATTGACCTTCAGCTCGCATACTTCGACAATATCTTCTCATCACTCGAAATCTCTCTTTAGTGTGTCTGTCCTCCACCTCGCAGTAACCTGAATGTGTAGACTGCACCAGCATATGACAAGGTTTATCCATATGAGGCAATCTTGGTCCGTGAGGACTACAGTCGTCCGTCGCTCTCCAGCCAATGCAACGGAGCTCCCAACGTCGATTCTGACCTTGTGGCAGCATTTTCACATTACGAGCGTGCTCCTCCGCTTTGGCAATTGCAACAGCATTTGATTGGGAGTTGGAGGATGAATGAACAACGTCGAAAGACTCGGTTATCGGTTGGGAATTAACCGGAGACGAAGGACGAGAACGAAGAATAAAAGTGACGAGGCCAACGACGTAAATGATTCCGCAGCAGAGCAAAAGACGCACCCATCGCCTGGACGTTACAGGTCGGTGTTTAGCATTTGTATGACGAGGAAGTGAAGACTCTGAGGGTGAAAGCGTTGGCGTCTGAGACGCAGGACCCGCTCGAAGACGGGTGAGACCGGACTCCATTGTTCACATGTCCGACAGTTAAGGGTTAATTAAATTTTAGCCAATCATAATTATATATCATATCGTATGATATGATACGATCAGATAAGTTTTTTTCGATAGTCAACTGGTCATGCCATGGCGATCGTCCCCGCTCACCGTACAGCTACAGGGCGTTGGTTGCTCTACCTGTCACTACTTAGCGTCACCTCGTACGCTTTATTGTTGGTTATTTGGTCCAGTGACGCGCTCTCCCCACTTGATAATACATCTCTACGGCTTACAAATGGCTCGAATGACACACAATTAAAAATGATCAAGGCATTGCCAATGGGAGACTCAACAGAAAGAAAACTCCGCTGTATTGGCTGGAGAGCTACACTGGATTGCACACCGTTCGGGCCTCGAGATCAAAGAAGGGACCAACCGTGTAGCAGAACAGTGTACAATTCCGACGCAGGGTACTGCGAAGTGGAGGACATTCAAACGGGGGAACGTTTCCAAGTGATGAGGCGCCATTGCACCAGTCTCTTCCGTGCTTCTCGGTTAAAATGCGACGATGCGATAAATTTTGTTGATTTCCGGGTAAAAGCACGAAAAGCAGTGGAAAAGGCACTTGTACCGGGTTTTGCGTTGCCAAATGTCAAGGGAAATAGCGACCCGAAGGATGGGATCGTTATCGTCGTGTATCCGAGGCAAGTTGCCAGTGCGTACGCTCTAATTCGTACGCTTCGTGGTGTTTTAAAGTGCAAATTACACATTGAACTATGGTACTGTCCCCAAGAACTCTACAGCTTTCCTGGACCCCTTACGCCTTTGCAACACCTGGTTGATTCGGATCCGACCATTTCGTTCCATAAGATCGGCGATACAAGAGCCATGGGGTTTGGGGCGAAAGTATTTTCCATCTACAACAGTTTACTGGACCGTATTTTGTTCCTGGATGCGGATAATTTCCCAGTTCGAGACCCAAGCTCACTGTTTCATTCTCCTGAATTTACGACCACTGGAGCAGTGTTTTGGCCGGATTTTTGGCATCCGAAGAATACTATCTTCAATATTCACGAGAAGTCGATGCTATGGGAGCTTTTGGACACACCTTTCGTCGATATGTTCGAGCAAGAGAGCGGTCAGCTTCTAATTGATCGACGAAAGCACGCAGCAGCGATGAAACTGGTGTTTTTCTACATGTTTCACCGACCCAATTACTTCGACAAGTTGAAAGTAGCCCACGGTGATAAAGATCTCTTCCGGTTATCATGGCTCAAGTTGAATGTCACTTTTCACATGGTGGAGGCACCTCCTGCAGTTGCAGGTAAAGTGCTTGACGGTTTGTTTTGCGGTATGACAATGGTGCAGCACGATTTGGACGGCAACGTGCTCTTCCTGCACCGGAATCAGTTCAAACTCACTGGAAAACTCGCAGGACTGAAGAAGAGAGAAGCTCCTGAAGCCGACGGACTGCCAGATCCGGTCATCTGGACTCATCTCTTGTCTTTCAACAGCTCATTCGGAACTGACCAGTACATCATCGACACCTACAGAGCTCAACCGGCCTTCCCTAAGTCTCAGAGCTGTTTCGGCCGACGAAACCTCGACGAAGACCCACATTTCACATCTCAAAGCTTCAACACTACGACTTTTGCTACTCTTGAGAACACCATTCGACAATTTGCTGTAGATGCCGTCGGTCTGCAGCCAGCTAGTCACAATGTCGATACGATACGTCATAGACTTGTTGAATAAGTACAAATACAACAGCAATATAGTCCTAATCTACTTGTAACTTCGGATCTTCGTCACTGCGTCCATGGCAAATTGCCTCAAATTCTTCTCAATGCCAGCAAAACTCAAATCCGAAAATTCACGAAAGAAAAAGTAGGAATCACCGTCGACTTTTTGCCGTCCAAAACACCGTCGTTGTCGCGAGAACTGGTGATCTGTGTGCCCTTGAATAACGTATTTCGAACGGGGTGAACCCTTGCGGAAGGACAGCAAGTGAGTCCACATAATGGGGTCTGGATATCCATCCGCATGTTCTTGCTTGGTGTTATTCTCCCCTGTTAACTTCATCTGATTCCGATGCAGGAACAGCACCTCTCCCTTTGTATCGTGCTGTACCATTGTCATCCCGCAGAAGGACCCTCCGTACATTCTTCCTGCAGTAGCTGGAGGTGTCTCGATCATGTGGAATGAAGCCCCGAGTTTTAACCAGGCCAAACGAAACAAGTCTTTGTCGCCCCACACTAATTTCAAGCGATCGAAGTAATTCGGTTCATGAAGGCCGTAAAAAGTCACCAAATCGAGAGCTGTCGCGTGTCGTCTTCGGTCGATGAGAAGCTGACCGCTTTCTTGCTCGAACATGTCCACAAACGGTGTGTCCAATAGTTCCCAAACGAGTGAAGCCTTGTTCACGTGGAAGATGGTATGGTCGGGATGCCAATAGTCTGGCCAGAAAACCGCTCCAGTGTTCACAAACTCCGGTGTCTCAAAGAGATTGCTGGGGTCTCTCACAGGCACGTTATCAGCATCCAGAAACAGGATTTGGTCGAATTTACTGTGTTGAACGGCGTAGATTTTAGCGTTGAATCGACGTGCTCGAGGGTGATCGATCTTTTCAAGTGTAATTCCTCCCACACTGTCATTGCCTGCACTCTTGAGTACGTCGAGCATGGCAGAAGATTGACCCATTTCATTGGGGCGATACCAGACCTCAATCGGCAATCGACAGTCTAAAACATCCCGAAGAACTCGGATCGTAGCGTAAGCGCTAGCCACCAGCTTCGGATAAACGACCATGACGATTCCTCGTGTGGAATTGCGATCAATGTCCGTTGCCCCCTGAGGCTTGCGAACTGCATTCTGAGCTTCAATATGGAAGTTTGCAAAGTTTGGAGCATCGGCACACCGAAAAACGGCATTTGCCTTCCCCTGGGAACACGTTTTCTTCATAATCCGGAATGTTCTGTTGGTATCTTCGTCTTGAACTTCACAATAGCCAGAAGAGCCCAAGGGGATTTCTTTATGGCAATCTTGATCTTTCTCAGGGATGCGAGGACCATCCGGACTACAACCGTTCGTAGCTCTCCACCCAAGACACTTAAGGCGGCGCAACGTCGAGGAATTGGATGGTAGAGCGATCGAATGTGTTAATTCGGTTTCCCGTAAAAATGAGTTTTCGTTTGAACTAGGTTGGATGGTTTCGGGAGACTGCACAATAATTGTACACAGGTAGAAGAGGTTAATGAGTGACAGCGCGCCGAGCAGTAAATGCTTTAAGCCTCTCTTTCTTTCAGGTCTGGACCCCATGGTTGACTTGCCTTCCAGTTATCAAAATTACGTTTGAGCTTCTGGTGGAGTTTTCTCTACAGCGTGGTGCAATTCATCAGAGTTGTTTCTGTATTTGTTCCCCGTAAACACGCGATATTATCTGGTCTACCCAAATGCCGTAAGGGTATTGTAGATGAATAAGTAATGATGAAAGGGTACGCTTTGAGTCAAACGCTACCGGTAACACACATGAAGTATATCTGTACCTGTGCACGCTTGATTATGAACGCTATAAGTATAGTACGAGTATCATAATCATGTCCACCTTGAGCCAGGCCACTGGATATGTCTGTCGATGCCAGGAATTTCAACAGCAGCCACATTATATTGTCGACGTTGTGGGTACACTACATGCCATTCCAACATTTTCACTAACAGCCACTGGTGAAAGACAGACAACCAGAAAAAAATCCACCAAGAGTAACAGTAGAGTACATTTTCACAGTCGAACAACATCAACATTACTAAAGCTGACTGGCATCTCGAGCGTAGTCTAGCAGTGTGTCCTCAATATTGTGCCATGGGAGCTCCTTCCATGGCGTCAGCTTAAAATGCCTTGACTTGAGGTAACGATCGCCATAGCACATTCTTGTCTTCACGAATTCTTTCCCGCCTTGGAAGATATTCACCTTGAAGAATTTCTTCACGAATGCGTAGCGTTTGGCAGGGTCAGCATCCACCGATGCGAGGCGGTCTGGAAAAATAAACGTCTGAAGGTGCCCCCATGTGTGGTCTCTGGTAAAGTCTTCCTCCCCTGATAGTTTCTTGCCGTTACGGTGAAGGAAAACAACGTCACCTCGAGTATCGTGCTGAACCATCGTCATGCCACAATATTCCTTTTCACGGATCATCCCTGCTGCAGCCGGTGGCGTCACAATCATGTGGAAGGAGGTGTTTGTCTTGAGCCATGCTAAGCGAAAGAGGTCCTTGTCACCGTACAATAGCCGTAAGGTTTCCAAGTGACGTGGTTCACGCATGGCTAGGAACTGTGCCACGTGCATGGCAACAGTAGTGCGTTTCCGGTCGATCAGAAGCTGTCCGCTCTCCTGCTCGAACATATCGACGAACGGAGTACCAACGAGCTCCCAAATGAGCGACTCAGCCTTGATATTAAAGATTGTGTTCGACGGGGTCCAAAAGTCGGGCCAAAACACCGATCCGAACTTCACGAACTCTGGAGTGTCAAACAGATACGTCGGGTCCTTAACCGGTGCATTGTCTGCATCCAAAAACAAGATTTGGTCCAGTTCTGAATGTGCCAACGCGTATACTTTCGACGCGAATCCAACCACGAGATTATCGGTAATTCCTTTCATGATAATGGGGCCATAGTCCTTTTCCAAGGACTGCAGTATTCTCGAGTAACCCAGCGGTGCAGCTCCCATCTCCTTCTCCAAGAACCACATCTCGATCGGCAACTTGCATCCGTATTCCCTCAACAGCCTAACTGTGGCATGAACACTCTGCAGCAGCTTCGGGTACACTACCATGACAATCCCACGTGTCGGTTCCATCCCCGCAGCCGTCTCCGTGCCATTCTTTCCCTCGTCTCGTCGTGGTTGCTCCTTCTCATGTAGCTCTCTCGATTTCGCTGCAATGAGAGCGTTCACCTGTGGTGCAACGCGAGCGAAATCGACTGCTTGACTGCACTTAAACGTGGTTTTATTCCTCAGTGAATTACAACTGAGTCTCATGGCTTGAATCTCCTCTCCAGTGACTTCATCTCGCAATAAACAATACCCCGAAGCCCCAGCGAGCACGATTCCTCCACAATTCAAGTCTTTAGCTGGTTCTCTCGGTCCGTCAGGTGAGCAATTGCCCGTCTGTCTCCAGCCTACACATTTATAGTCTGGAATGTGGTGGCGTTTATGCAGCTCCAGCAGCTCTGGGGTCGTAGCTCCAATGCCTCGAGTGAAGGTTGTCAGTAGGTTGTCCGCTGAATCGCTACCTGTGTCTGCGTAGAGTGCTGCATCGTAGCTCGCTCTACCATTAGGTAGAACGGCACTACTCCATCTCGACATCCTCACGCGGTTGGCGTCACCCTTGAGGAAAAGCCACCAGAACAACAAACAACCGGCGTAGAGTGCAATAGCTAAGTACATGAAGACGGGGTTTATGCAGCGAGTACGTGACGAACGTGGCGAAGAATTTGGAGAGCGATGCATAGGGATTTTGACTGAAGAATGGCCTACAAAACGCAGCTCTGCTGTTGCTGGGTAGTGCGGAGCAAGCCCCGAGGCACGCGGTGCTGGCGGCATCAGGAAGTTCGAATGTGTCAAACGGGTCAATTAGAGGTAGTCAGATAGGTTGTGCACACACCGGAATAAGATTCGATACGATGGGATATTAATTTACAGCATGTTAAATAAAGGAGGAAGAGTCAAGAGAAACTGAAGTGAGTACACCTGTAACTGGTTTATAGAGGTTTCGCTGGATGAATCGCCTGGCACATTTGTGTTGAGACGAGGACAGAATTGTGTTGATTTGCAATAAATAGTGTATTATACGCTAAAAACGGACTGCACTTCAACTTGATCACTTTGCCTCCTCACGGTCACTTTGAACAATTTTCTCCACTGCAGCTTCAGGTAACAATACCACCGCTTCATGTGCATATTGCAGTAGCTTTCTCTCCACATTAGGGAACTTGGTGTCTTCCCACGCGATGGTTTTGTACCGTGGTGCAGTGAGCATCGATTGGCCGTAGCACCACTGGGTCTCGTCGAATTCTGGCGCCCCATTGAAAATCTGGACCGAGTACTTCTGACGTAGAACATTGTACGGCATATTCAGGTTACCCACCGGGATCCGCGGGCTGTCGATCTTCTCGTTCGGAGGCAGTGTCGGTTTGGAGGCTTCAAACGCGGCTTCAACTTGAGCTGCATGTGGCGAAGAAGCTCGATACCTGAAGCGCTGTAGATGCGTCCAGATGAGTTCGTCCTGCTTGCCCTTTGCTCCGAGTCCTCCTGTTAGTTTCTTGGCGTTGCGGTGTAAGAATAACACCTCTCCTTCTGTATCAAACTGGACCATCGACATGCCACAAAACTTCGTCTCACGCACTGTGCCTGCGATTCCTGGTGGGTTGGCCACCATGTGGAATGGAGTGTTGGTCTTAAGCCACGCGAGACGGAAGAGATCTTTGTCTCCGTGTACCAACTTGTATCTTGAAAAAAGATTGGGGTCGTGGAAGGCAAAGAGGAACAGCATTCGTAGTGCCGCTAAGCTTCGAGTCTTGTCGATCACTAGTTGCCCGCTTTCCTGCTCGAACATGTCCACGTACGGCATATTCAGCATCTCCCACAGTAGAGATTCTTCGTTGATGTTGAAAATGGTGTGGGCTGGATGCCAAAAATCAGGCCAGAAGACAGCTCCCATCTGAATAAACTCAGGTGTCTGGAACAAATAACTTGGGTCTCTCACTGGGGTGTTATCTGCGTCTAAGAACAGCACATGCTCGATCTCTGTGTGCGTGATCGCCCACACCTTCGAGTTGAAGCCTGCCACTCTCGGGTCTGTGATTGGGTGTAGTGTCAACGGACCATACTCTGCTTGCAGTTTCTTGGGAATGTCATCCAGCAATGTAGCTCCATTATCAAGATTCATTTCAGCCTCGATGTACCACAACTCCACTGGCAACGTGCAGTTCACCTCTCGTAATGCACGGATCGCTGCGTACGCACTCACCAGCAATTTCGGATAGATGACCATCAAAATACCTTCACTCCTCCTTACTGCTGCCCTTGTCACAGTATTATCACTCGCTTTCTTCTCCTTGTCAAGTTCCAGCGCCAGTTTCGCCACTTCCCATTGGAAATCGACAAAATCACCAGCATGTCGACAACTCAACGTCACACTAGGGTGGAGCGTATCACACGCCGTGTGCATCACCTGAACCTGCTGTCCCGCGTCCTCCACTTCCATGAGGCAATAACCACCGACTCCTCCTTGTACAAACTGGTCGCAGCCTCGATTCTTGGTAGGCAATTCAGTCGTCTGCAGGTCGCAACTGTCGGTCTGTCTCCAGCCGATACAGCGCAAGTCCGGTGGTCTACTTCCAGACTCCAGTAGCTGCTTCATCCATTTATTCTCCGCTGCAATAGCTCCACCGCGTTCTGCTTGTCGTCTCAACTGCCGAATCAATTGTGGACTCAACCGTACGTCGTCGGAGTCCGAGGACGAATTCGTGCCGAATGAACCACCAAGACTCATACCCCATACTACGAAGCCAAACGCATAGAGGCCAATGATCGAGAATAGCGTCAATACACCAACACGTGGGCCATTTCGAGGAGAATTCGGTGGCGTATGTGGTAGTACGTATCGCTTGTTTAAATTAACTGTACGTCCATGTAGAGATGTCATCGAGGAGCCCAAATGCAAAGTGGACAGTGTGACGTGGGAGATGCAGTTTGTGTATATTTGGTGTGGTACCACATAACTACAACTTCCTGACCATCACTCTGCATTTCGATGCTCGCAGCTAAATATGGTGTGGGCGTAAGTTGGCTCTTGTTATGGAGGCAGCGCCTGTTCTTGAGCTCTCGGAGTCGGAGAGGGAGGAATATGATGGCAAGAAGGCGGTTATAGCGCTACAAAGGGCACTCAATGCTTCAGGGGCTTGGATGACCACCACAGTGCGGGATCAGCGCAAGTGTGACTACCCATTGTTACCCACAGAGATGCCCGCCAATATTCGAGATAAAGTCGCTAAGATTTTGCTAGAGAGAGGAGGAAAAGAGAAGAAGTCTGCAGAGATTGTGGACACTAAAGCACCGTGGCATCAGCAACTGGAGCAGCACGTGGCACGACTGATGCAGCAGATGAGAGCTCAACCGCAGCAGTTTAGGGAACTGCTGGTGATGGCCGCTTTAGAGCCGAGCACTGACTGCGTCGTAAAATCCACCTCGTTGGTGGATGTTCGTAGAGCTTGTCGACGGATACGTCGAGCTGCCATGGCTCTGGGTGAGGAGATTTTCTTCTTGGTTCGAGCATTTGTACGGCGTAGTGAGATCCAAGGTGTTCTTCCTCAAGAAGCTCAGGTTGTTCGCTTGGTGTCTTTGTACAAGTTGGAGTTACGACGACACGTGACTATCAGTGCAGTGATAGGGGTCATTCAACATGCTGACAGTGATCGCTCTGTGGCTGCCGACAAGGTTGGCTTCGGCGTTATTACAAATACATCAAACAAAAACATCCATCCACTGCTTCGACGATCCACGAGAAGTGCTGATGGCACACGTAGTGGTTCAAGTAGACTGAATTCAGTCGTTTCCGCTCGAGCATACAGCGCTCCTCCGGATGCTGGCCGTCAGAGCCAACAAAGTGCAGATTCTGACAAGGTTAAGTCGGTCCATGCATTCAAACTGCAAGCTCTGGAACGTCTTCTTTCAAAATCTTGGCAAAGTAGCAAGTCGTTCAGCGTTCGATCGCTTCAAACGGCACCCCGGAATCCCAGTAAGCTATCAGATGAAACCTTAGCGCAAATTCAAGAGCGAGTGACGACGTTCCTATACAACCGAAGCCGTGAAAACTACCCGCTTTGGAGTGACCCACCACTATCACGGGAAGAAACTGCACGGCATTTGCGGACGTTCGTAGCAACACTTTTGACTACACCGTTGCTGCAAGGGTTAACCATTGAACAGCTTCTTGAGGTGGCGAGGGCCGCGAGATGGCAATTTCTAGCCCCAGGGGATACTCTCTGCGAACGGAATACCGAAATCGAGGCACTTGTCATTATTATGGACGGAACGTTGTCTTCTTCGGACACATCAGAGTCGGTATCTGGTCCCATCAGCCCACCTCCCAGTGGAGGAGTTGACATTTCGGCTCCGTCCTGCCTAGGGGAACTTGGAATGGTCCGTAATGCAGAGCGCTGGTCACAAACGCTGACAGCGCAGTCGCCTGAAGGTGTTAAAGCCTTGACGCTTCCTAAACTGACGTTTGATGCGCTCCTGCATCGGTTCTTCAGTGGGAACAAAACTATCCCACCAGGTTTTGCTGCGGTAGCAAATATTTTCCAGCCTCGACGACCATCTTCGTCTCCAGCAGTAGCTGCTAGACGTCTCGCGCGGTCCCTTCGGTCTGTAGGTCGCCCGTCGACAGCCGCCCCAACGTCAGCAATGGAGGCCAACATCACTAGGTGGCATGAAGTTCGAGACGAGAAACTGCGAGATTACCGAGCTGGACTTGAGGCGGAGGAACGAGCTGCTGCATTTGAAGCACTGCAAAGAGCGATGGAGGAATTATCTTCGACATCACCCAACGAACAAGGCAACCAGGGGTCTTCCGAGCGTTTAGACTCGGAGATTTCAGATCCGTGGTCACGCTGCGAGGCTTACCCGCAATATGATCCAAAATCAAGCTATCGTGATACTTTAGATCCCGAAGACGACGAGTTAGTCCAAAATTCTCACAATTCTGTTGACCCTCCACAGCCGGGAGGACCAGAATCTACGACGGAGTATGCGGATCAACTCCGAGAGTTTTACCGAGGTTTAAACGCTCGACGATCCGTCATGCGAGCTCGACTCGCGTATAGTGCACCATCGGATCAAATAGTTCAGGTGATCCCTGAGCGAAAACCCAGCATTGTAGCACCTGTCGACAGCACGCCTACCCCGAAAAACCCGGCCGTTAATATCGCCGCCCCCGCTGCAGCTACAGCTACAGCGCCCGAAACTGGATGGTGGGAAGCAGAGGACGAACAAGGAGAAAACTGGGAGTTCCCTTTGGAAAACAAGCTCGAAAACCCACTTGATAGAGCCATGGACAGCTTGTCTACTGCTGGGTCCCGAAATCATGGGTGTACTCAGAGTGCTCTCTATTCTTCACAGCGTGACAGTCTACCAGCAGCTTTATCACCGTCCAAAGAGATACCCTCGGCATTCAATTCTTTACAACGTGACAGTCTACCAGCAGCATCTTCATCGTCCAAAGGGATACCCTCGACATTCAATTCTTTACAACATGACATCCTTTCAGCAGCACCTTCACTGCCCCAAGAGATACCCTCGCCATTGAAAGCTCCACACAAAGTTATAGTCGAATCGCCCTCTCAAGTTCTTGAGGAAGAAAATGATGACGGGAAATCTTCAAACGGCAGTGATCAGGAGCAAACGAGTATTCCAGAGACAAATGAGTCGGACTCGGTAACTTCATCGACACCATCGAAGAACCAGGAAGAGGATTCTAAAGCAGCGATCTCCACACAAGCTCGGAAGTCAGCGTTGAATATCTTGCTGGCCAGACAATCAACAGCTACTATGGCAAGACACAGTCAACTTCTCGATAAGGAGACGGCTGAGCATATTATCATTCAGAAACACTTTGCAGACTCGTCGAGTTTAGGCTCTCTGAGCAATCGACGGCAAGCTGTGCGGCCTCAATCGTCTTTGCCGTCCAATCCTGAGCTCCACCCAAGCCACAGCCACGCGCCACTTCCGCTACGTGTTGATCTCCAGCGTCGAATGGAGTCCGTGCTAAACGATTTATTGTTACCGCCCAAGACCAAGCTGGATCTCGTACTCAAGTATACTCACGCCGACCATTATGATCAATTCCCGATAGCAGTCCAGCTTTGGGAACAGGTACAAGGAGCTGTGACTAGGCGAGAACGAATCATGAAATCATTGTGGGACTTCGAACTGCTAGCAAGCGATCCACGACGTCATTTTCGTTCAATTTCCACGCATCGCTTGCGAGAGGAGAAAGAGCGTGATGTGCTTTTCTACAAGTTGAATCAAGCCTCCAATGTCTGCTTAGATGCTATGGACGAGCTCTGGCGGTGCTGTGGAGACACCGTGAGCCTAGGGGAGCGATCGTACCGTGACAAAATGAAGAAAGATTACACGGAGCTGCTGTACGAAGTAGAGCAAGAGCGGCTTCGTATTATTTACGATGGAGTTCGTCCGCACGTTGCTCCGGCTGTTGATGAAGGCGAAATTGAAGTGGAAGACGGATTATCCGGTGGCTGTCCTTCTTCTGGTCGTATGTCGATCACCGTGCAAATGCCATCCGTAGGAAGTGCCTCTAAATCCCTCGTTCCACGTCGCCCTCTGAACAGCAAGGATGGTTTTTCTCCCAAGGTTTCAGCCGGAAACAATCAGGACGAGACTGCTACGCCGAAATTTGCAGTTACCGGTGAAAATGTTGACCCAATGATCACACGCTTCAGTCTCACCACTCCTCGTGAATCCATTTTTATTCCGGTGAGTTCTAAGGACGAACAAAATAATACTGAATCAGGCCAGCAAATTAGAAGAGCGTCACGCGTTACAGTGCAAGTACAGCAACACCGCCAAGCTGAACTTGCAGCTTTAACCAAGAAGTTTGAGCAGATGCCAGAAGAAACGAAAGATTTAACGCCACCAGTTCGTCCCCCAGAGAAAACCTTCATCGCTCCAACTAAAGAAGCCAAAAAGCCAGTGGCTCGATCGAAACAGCAAGAAGATCGTGCATCTCTCCGAGAAATGTTTCAGCAGTTTATGAATCGCTCAAGATGAATGTCAAGGTGACCGGGAAAAGCGAACTCGTTCCCCAAACGGCTCACGACTACGTGGATGCGATTCCACAGCTAGTCGACCCAGTTGTGCCTCCACAAGCTCCAAATTTTGCTCGTACGCTTCACCTCGACGCGCAAACCAGTCCAAAAATCGAGTACTCAGCTCGACGTGCTTCTGCAGCTCCTCGAAACGTGCCACATAATCTTGTAGGTTTGATGAGAGAGCTTTGTGTGCCGTATTTGTGGCTTTGGTGGCAACTTGGCGATTCAATTTGGCCAACTGGGCGTCAGTTTCCAGCCGAGGAGCCTTTTCCTGCAGTAACTTCTGCAGGACAACAGAAACACGAGCCGATTGAGCTAGCAGAACGTAAATATTCTTCAGATACAGGACGAACCTCGAAGTGGCGGTGTTGCTGTTGGAGTTGCATGGTGAACGACCCCGCACTCGAGTGGAATTTCGCAGAAAGCGTGCGTAGTGCTGCTTCACTGGTGGCTGCAGCCGTTTTGACTTCTTCAAGCGCCTGCTGCAGGTACTCGGTCGTATCATCTAGATATTGGATTTTCGGAGCAACAACTTGGTCGTGATGATTCTTAATACCCTCGAGCATCTGCTGCAGATCGTTCGAGTGGTTTCGAATAGCTTCCAGTTCCTTTTGGTGAGTCTCCCGTTGCGACTCAAGGCGAGAAACCGAGCGTTCGTGCTGCTCCTGCTGCTTCTGTACGCTTTTTACTTGTGCTGACAGCTGTGCTGCCATGGGACGGAAACTATGTATCTGGACTAACACGCCATCTAACTGCATTGACTCTGACTGTCAAACAATTGGAGTATCATATAGTCAAGGTTAGTCTAGGTGTTGCAACCTACAACTACAACGATCCGTACCTTGTCCATCTTGGAGGCCACTTGTCTATCGACGGTCTCCAGCCTCTCATGGAGCTCGTTCTGCTCTGCCTGCAAACACTGAACAAGCTGTAAAGTGGCAAATTCACTTCGGACTTCTTTTCCGAGCTGTTCGGTGCTCGTTTTGGCTCGGATTTCGACATCGTGAACCTCCTGACGATCAGCTTTGCGTCGGATATGCTGGTTAATTTCCTCCAATTGCCGTTGAGTTGCAGCGTGGAATTGTTGCAATGCAACGAGGCCATTCTCCGTGCTTTGCACACGAGGTGCGAGCGGCGTCGCAACAGCACGAAGAGCTGCGCATTCTGCTAGCGTTTGACGCTGCGTGGACTGCAGAACTCGCAGAGATTCCTGCAGCTCGTGGATCTGAGCGGCCTGCGCGTTCAACACCGATACAAGGCGGTGGATCGGGGCTTCAGCTGCCTTAGTGTCGAAGATGTCGGCGACCTGTAGTACGGAGTTCATATTCCTGTTGGGCTATGTGACTGCTAAAGATCTCTCATGAAGAGCTGTGATTGGTTGAAATATGGGTTTAACAGAATCTGAAGCTGGTAACGTCGACGTGTGCTAAAAGGAGGAAACAACTCGAACAGGGTCAGCAGCACCGGATGGACGTCCCCATCATTAGATCACGAGAGCAATCACTGCCAACTGGACAAGATGCCGTTGCTGGGCATCATTATGGTGCTGCTTGGAAGTGCGGGAGAAGCGGACACGTGGTTTCTATCGAGCGCAATCCTGAGGTCAATCATGGAAGCCCTAGCAGTTGAGCGAGCGTTGGCCAACGTTGTATCCGCTCTGGTCCTCTGGCTCCAGAGTCTTTGGAGTCCAGAGGGCTCAGGTTAAATGCTCGAAAAATAGAGCCATGCTCTCTGTTGAAAGCTGGTTTGGTACGATAGTAGCGTAGTGTACATCCTGTCTGACAACCGTGGACTTCCAGACGCCATGTTGGCCGCAATGGTATCAGGCGTTTTCCCAGTTTTCTACGGATCCTGGCGACTGAACTGAGCTCGATCTGTGTTTCTCTAACATTGCGGAGACCGTTATAGTGTCCAGCCCTCCAGCGCTTCGTTTGCGGTGGAGCCAGACCCTCCGATAATACTATTGCAATATAATTGCTGCATCACAAGAAAATAAGTAATTGTTATCAACGTGAAGGAACGCAAAATAAGTTATTGTCCGTAATGAAAATGTATTGCCATTACCCCGAGCTCACACCAAGATCACCTGGTCCGCGAATCGTTGGGGTCGTGCAGTTCCCGCGTCTTCACTGCCTGTGGCCACTGCTGGCACCGTCTCGAACAGTAGCAGCATCAACACCTGCTCGCCCGTCAGCTCGTTGTCCTTTCCTGCCAACTTCAGCACACATGCCTCCTCGAAAGCAGGACTCTTAACTATAGAAGCGTCTGCCGCTAGGTACTGGGTGTTTCACGACAAGAGCATCGAAGATATCACGCACGTCGAGGATCGTCAAGTGGTCCTCCTGAAGCTTAATTACGAGGTGTATGAAGGGGCGAAACGTAAATTTCGTAAAAAAAAATGTATGGCTTGGACTTGGTAAAAATAAATTACTGGCGATGGACTGATTTTTTTCTAAAATAACTTATTGACTGTAAAATATTGTATTGGATTTCCAATACAATTATTATTTCGGAGGGCCTGGGTGGAGCACGCTCCGTGGTGCTAAACGTCTAGCGTGTAGGAAAGCCGAGCATCTCATCTCTCCCGGAAAACTCATATACATGTAGTAACTTTGAAGTGGGACACGGTATCGAATATCCAGGCTCTTCGAACGAAGTTTGTTGCCAGAGCCCACGCAAAAAGTACCTTTATCGAGCTCGGTTTCTGTTTTAAACTGGTCATTTCAGTCCGATGTGGACGGGTGGAATCCGGTGCGAAGTACGGCGGTGGTTTGGACAGCCTCCAACACCGCATTTGATTCATCGGTTAAACCGTGAAAGGCAAAAGAACTCGATGCAAGATCACAGAGCCCTTCCACCACGTTCGGGGCTTTCGACATTTCAACATTTGGCTTCACTATCAACGCCCGCGTGTCACCAGACGCATCCCACAGCTGCGACCGCCAGCCGGTTTTAAACCAATCCCGCACATCCGCCCTTTCTCTTGCCATCTTTCTATCTTCTAGTATTGCTGACTAACTTGAACCTTGAACGTGTCGCTGTAGCTTTTCGCTGGCGAGCGGACGCGATGGCTCATTCCCCAATTCGCTCGATACAGCGCAAGTTCCTTACGATGGTCACGACATCCCGAGCCAAGTGTGTGTCGATGGACGTTTCCACTCAGTCCGCACCGGACCTCAGCACGCTGCAAGTTAAAGTGGGCGAATTGCGCCTCTCAGCTGACGGAACGTGGCTTTACTTGCTCCAAGTGACCTGTGGTCGCGCGCGTTGGCAAGTGACTAAGCGCTACAGCGAGATCCGCGAGCTGTGGCTCGAGCTCAGCAAGTCTTTGAGCGACAACGACATACAGAGCTCCTGTACTGAGCACTGCCACTTCCTCGCGGGCTTCGAGCAGGACAAGTTCCCGAAGAAGCATCTGCTGCTCACTCAACACAAACTCGAAGCTCGTGCGACAGAGCTGGACCAGTTCTTCCTTAAGCTAGCTATGCGTCTCAACCTCTGCAACCCGATCGAGCTGCAGACCTGTCGTCTTCGTGGATGTGAATTACTGGGGCTCATTTCCAAGTTCTTCGAGGTGGACGCCGAGCAGGTCAAGGGTTCAGCAAAGGGCTTCTCGCGCAGCATCTCCATGCAGCGTGAGGTGCCACGTCACGACCAGCACTTTACCAAGAAGCGTCGTGGTAGTATCTCTGTCAGTGTGGGTATGGGCCTCAGCCGACGCTTCTCTTTCGGATTCCAGGAACGTCATAGCGCTGTGGCTGCTCTGGCCCAATGAAGACGTTCCACTATTTTATTTGAGGTAGATATTCTAGACCAGAAACGGCCGTGCAGTCGGCCAGCTATTTAGCGTAACTCAAAACGCGCCACCTTCATCCCTTTCATCGTTTGTGCTGGATTTTGGTCATGTCAAATCAGAGACATACCGGACACATACGTGTGACTCCGAGCAAGTAATACAGCGCAAAGACCAACTGCAATTGCCTTCAAGGCACTAACGAATTCGTCGCATCACTATGTATGGCTCTCAACTTTAACATTTGGCAATGTGTTGGAGAATGGGGTTCTACGATTTCAGCGACATGGCTACATGTTCTACGATCTAAAGGGTCTCGAGCTGTTGCAGCAAGTGGTTCTGTTCGTCCACCACCAGCGCGTCGACGATCTCGTCCAGTAATTCACCGTTCAACATTCGCTCAATGCCGAACACCGTCACGTTCACGCGGTGATCGCTTACGCGGCTCTGCGGAAAGTTGTAGGTGCGTACACGTTCTGAGCGGTCTCCAGAACCAACTTGGGAGTTCCGCATGGTTTGGCGTTCCGCGTCGCGTTTTCGACGGATGCCATCAAACACACGAGCACGCAGGATCTTCAATGCCTTGGCCTTGTTCTGATGCTGAGATCGCTCGTCCTGTACGGCCGCCACGATGCCGGTGGGTATATGAGTAATACGCACGGCACTTTCAGTGGTGTTGACGTGCTGACCGCCAGCGCCTGATGCACGATACACGTCGATTCGTAGATCCTTCGGGTCAATCTCCACCTCGACTTCCTCGGCTTCTGGAAGCACCACGACAGCCACGGCACTTGTATGTACGCGCACGTCATTCACAGGGACACGTTGTACACGGTGCACCCCACTCTCAAACTTCATGCGACCATAAGCACCACGTCCAGTAAGTGAGCATACACACTCCTTAACGCCACCCAGATCCGTCTCTGAAATGCTCATGAGCTCGAACTTCCAGCCCTTGACCAGCGCCACCTTCTGGTACATTTTGAGGATATCAGCAGCGAACAGACAAGCCTCGTCGCCGCCTGTACCAGCACGAATTTCCAAGATTGAGCTCTTGTCGTCCGCCTCATCACGAGGCAGCATGAGCCTCACCACGTCGCTCTCGAGTTTGGTAATAGCCTCAATGAGCTCACGACGTTCGTCCTCAGCCATGTGACGCAGCTCCAGTGCGTCCGGATCGTCACTGTCCGCCTGCTCTGCGATCATCTCGTCCAGTTCATCCACTGCCTTTTGCTGGTTCTGCAGTTCCCGCACCGCCATCACCTTCGGCTCAAGCTCAGCCATCTCAATAGACAGGTTCGTGATCTTGTCTGACGAAAAGCTGCCGTCATTACTGCACGTTCACCGCCATAACAATATAAGAAACTGTGAAAGTTAAGAAATAATGATAAACCGCCACGTACTGGGACAATTCGTGCGCCAACTCGTCGTAGCGGCGTCCCAACAGGTCCATTTGGTTCAGAATAGCCGCTGGCATCGCAAAACCTCGTGTTTGCAGAGCATTCTGCAGACCCAATCGAGCCACAACTGGAGCACGAGTCTGTACAAGCTTTTGCGACCGGAAAGCGCCTTCTGTCAGCGTCAGCACGCGTCGTTGGCGTCGTAACAACTGCAGTCCGGTGCTCAGCATAATTGACGGTGAACACCGCACGTCCGGCAGAATAATTATGTCGTCTGATTGGTTGAAATAGGTTTCTTGTAGCCATGTTAGTCCAAAATCTATCGAAAATGACCAGCAAATATCACCTCGGAGACGTCTGGTTCGTCGTGTCCTGTGGCTGGTGGCAGCGCGTTGTAGAGCGCGGAGAAACGCCCACTAACTCGCGTATCCGCAATGCCGATATTGTGGACGCTGCGCGCAGTTGTCGCTGCTGTAGTCGCTCCATTCTCAATCCCAATCTCATGGAGGATGTGGACTATCGATTGGTTAGTGAACGGGTATGGAACGCTCTGTCGATGGAGTTCGGTTATGACTGGGCTATACGCCGAGAAGTTGTGAGTATGGGTCGACGGCTCGGTGTGGACGTGTATCCTGCTGGGTTGGAAGAGAGAGCTACTGGTCATGACCATGCTCCAAACTCTGGGCCTGTTGATACGCCAAGTCCTTCTGGAACTTCACCACCGACGTCTCCTGAACGGGAAGACTGGTCACCTGAAGCTTTGGAGCAATGGAGAGCAGAACTGAAGACTGATCAAGTGGTAGATGCTCTGGATACCGACAGCAAGTGGTATGAAGCGACGATCGTCGGTATCACGGACGCTAAGGTGAAAGTGCATTACCGTGGCTGGAGTTCAAAGTGGGACGAATGGCTCAATCGATCATCACCGAGACTTATGCCACTACATTCGAGAGTTCGAGACTGGAGGAAGCTTCGAATCAACGATGAGCTACAAGTGGGTGATCCACGACCAGGAAAGAAGCGGATGAGGTGGAGAGATGCCAAGGTTGTGGACACTCGCAAAGCTCTGCATGTACAGATCCAAGTCGACGACGAATTGCGCTGGATGGACGCTCAAGACGAGCATTTGTGTCCACCAGGGACCCATCGTTCCGCCAATGCCCCTATGGACCAATTTTCATCCCCAACAAGCGTCACCACAATGAGCAGCAATGGAAGCACCCCCATTTCAGCCAGAAAGCGCCTCAAAACATCCTCCAACCCATTCTCCCAGTATGACGACTGACCTTCGTGCAGTGTCCATGTTGAAGTGTACATGCACTCATTTCGACCAATCATACGTCGTGTGGAAATTTTCAACCAATCAATATTCGATTTTAATTCAAATTCCCAAAAGCTACAGTCAAAACGACGTCTACGCTAATGCCCGCACTCGCGCCGGGTGTAGCGGGCGCTACAGACGACGCAGGAGCTTCCTGGGCGCTGCCTGACTGGGAAGAGTTCAGTGAAGCAGCTAAAAGTAGTTTTGTGGGTGATTGGAGCGACGTGGAGGCGGATGCGAGTCTGGACACGGCCAGTAGCGTGGCCAGCACTGAGCATCAACGTGTATACCGTATACAGCGGGCCAGAGGAGGCTTTCCAGAGGAGAAACGACGCGATTTAACGGATTTACATTCGCTGTATACACGACGGAGGCTGGAAGAGAAATCACAGGGCTTTTCAAGCGTCCGAAGTAGTGCCAATTGGTTGCAACCAGCGCCGTGTAGTTCCCCACGCGTGGTAGAAGAGAAACCAGTGACTTTAGTCTCTAAAAAGGAGGAGAATCAGGTTGAAAGTGAGCTTTTAGCTCAGCAAAGTGAAATCAGTGCGGAGATACAAGCAGTGAGGAAGCAATTGAGTGATTTCCAGGACAAGTGGAAGAAGTCAATGGAAACTGGAGACTCTGGGAGTTCGCAAGCACCAACAGTTGCAAGCTCGTGTTCCTCTCGTATTCCAAAGAGAGATAACAACGTAGCTGAGAAGGAAATGGAAGATCAGACACGCAGAGATGAGAGGGAAGTTGCTGTTAAACAGTGGCTGCAACTTCTTACGCAAAAGCTGGAGCTTCAGGCGAAGAATTTTTCTCATGGACCGACGCAGAACTTTCATTCAGATATGATTCATCTCGCTGTGGTTTGGGGATTAAACAACGGTGCTAAAAGTTCAGAAAAAGAAAATGTCGAGCCAAATGGTGGCAACGCGGACGTAGCAGATATGTCGTCATGGCATGTAGGCGATGCACTGAGATCTGCAGTTCCTTTGGAAGTGGCTGAACAGTTTTTGGAGTTGGAGCATGCAATTGCACGTGTGAATACAGCGGTAGATCAACACGAACAGCGACAGATAACGAACTTTGATCGTGCAGTACAACAACTTCAAGGGTATCATCACGAGCGCATGCACCAAGTGGTGAACGAGTCAATTGCGGAGCTGAACCTTGTTCGAGGAAGATATAAGAAGAAAGAAGCGAAGCTTGAAGCTGAGCTACGTGCTGCGAATAAAGAAATTGAGAAGTGGAAGCAAAGCTCGGCAGAAGCAGAGCATCGGAATACGCTCGATCGAAAAGCATTGGAGTTCCAGTTTTCGTCTGTTAAGGAGCAGGTATTTTTTGATCAGTGTAAAGTATTGACCCACACTAGCTGGTACTAACAATGTGCTCGTATACAACCAGCATGCGCACGAGAAACGACGGTACGAAGAAGACATTGCTCAGTTGAGAGACCAACTCGAAACGGCGCGAGCCGAGCGAAAACAGGTTGTCAGTCAGCACAGAGATACCCACGAGGTTATTGCTCAGGCAAAAGAGGGAGCAGTTGTGTTAGAGAGGCAATGCCAGGCACTGAAGAAACAGCAAGAACGTGCGAAGGAGCTGCATGATCGGGAAGTGCGTGTTCTTCAAGACACTATCCGACAGCTTCGAGACAGCAACGACGAGTTGGAAGCACGCTATTTGAAGGACAAGCAAGCGTTGATCGATGCGACTAACAGATTAGAGTCGGAGAAGAAGGAACTCGAAGCACGAGTTAAAGGTGACATCGAGCAGCAGGTGATGCACGACCTTCTTCCTGAAAAGCTGGCAGAATTAGAAATGCAACACAAGAAAGCCATGGATGCACTGGAGACCGAGCACAAGCGCCAGCTTGCAGACAAATTTGACGTGGCAGTGTGTCGAAGTGTCCATTCAATCGAAACACAAACAGATCCACCAACAGAAGAGATTATACAGTCGAAAAGGGTGGCCCAGGATGGTGATAACGAAGCGCAGGCGCAAATTGAAGGTCTCACTCGCCGGTGTCAAGCTCTGGAGAAGCTGCTCGACAAGAAGTTTGAAGAGACGCCACAGTCTTTATCAGCGAGTCGACGGTGCGAGTCCTGCTATTCCGATGATGGGATTTCTACGAACAGCGTTCGACACGATCTCAACACCAGCCGTAGCAGCCTCCTCAGTGACAGCAGCTTTCGATCAAGAGCAAGTGGCAAGAGTAGAGCATTGGCTCGAGTGCTTCTCGGCTCTTCAAGCGCTTCTCTCCACGACTTACCGGCCGAAAACAAGGCGCCTCCATTCATGAACGAGACCACGTTGGCCACAGATGAAGCGACGTTGGGTGCACATGAAATGTGGGATTCGGCTTCGTTCACGTCCATTGACACGGTGGACGACTTGTCTTCCTTTGCCTCTCAGCGCACAACTCCTCGGCAGCGAATGCGGTCGACTCAAGAGATTCTCAGTCTTGTTCGTCACATCAAACAAGCTGCAGCGTCTCCACTAGGTGGACGAAGGGAGCCCGACCCAGAAGTTCAATGGGAAACTTTCAAACAAAACTCGGTGATGGCAACACAGAAAACGGATAAGCCAGTAGTGAGACCAGCACGCAGTGGTGTTGAGCGTACCTCGACCACACCAGGCGCTTCTGTATTCGACGACTTGCTTTGTTGACAAGTACACTTCACCTGAATTGCCACTCGTTTAATAACTTCAACATTTGAGTAGATGTTGATTGAACTGCTCTTCATTTCCCAGTCCAAGGAAAACGTCCGCACTCAGCTCTCCATGTGTCCCATGATGCTAGACCAACCAACATCCATCTCCAGTGCGTATACAGTACTATCCATTGGTGTGTTGCCACGTGCGGCGAGAGAAACAAATCGCTGCGTGGCGTAGGATTTCTGCTTGGTTCCTCGTATCGTCGGACACATGGCCACAAACGAGCCGCAGTTGGTCACGGACGAGGCAGTTAATTCGATCCGCAGGCATCGCAGTGTCTTGACTTGGATTAAATCGCCACCGCTGCATCTTGCCACTACGTTGCACTCGCTCTCGAAGCTACATCTATTTCATTGCACGCTCGAAATATCACTTTTTGCACTAGATGCTCAACGCCTTGAACCGGATCAGCACCAAGCAGAAATACGCGATGTGATCCCCATCCTGGCCAAGAGCCGTGGCGAACCGCTTCAACCGCGTGCTCGGTGTGAGTCTTCAGTCCACAGGCTCCAGCCAATGTCGGGTGAAGGGTTTGGTACTGTCAATTTCGCCCGTCGACGTACTTGGGATGAGTGCGTCGACGGGGTGACGCGGCGAGTATTCGTTCTAACAAATTGATCCCAGTAGTTTAATCCGCCAATTTATCTTAGAGTTTGTAAGAAACATTGCGTATCTCTGTTTCACGCATGTTTTGTTATAACCTCCACTCCATACATTCTCCAAGTGTATCGTAATGTGGGAAAACTAACCTTGCGCTTCCTCATCGACCTTTTCAATCGCCATAGTATTAAAATGCCATCGACGACGACACCTGCTTGAAGAAACACGTCCAAAGCATTGCGTCTCCAACGCTAAAGTGCTCGCTGCATTGCGATGTACTGGAATAACTAGCCTAATATGCATAAAACGTACATTTTTCAGGGTAGGTGGCGTGTCCCTCGATTCATCCAACAATCCGATCATTCCGACATTTTCTTCTTGCAGCGCACAGGTCTCCGTTCTTCTCTTCACAATGTTGCGCTCGTTCTCGTCCCTCTCGGCCAAGCTGCCAATGCACAAGCTGGCCACCCGTGCCTTCTCCAGCTCCGTAGCTGATTCGCATCTACTGGTTATCAACGCTGGTAGTTCCTCCCTCAAGTACTCGATGTTCGATCTCCAGCCTGAAGGTGTCGGTGCTGCTGTGTTTACGGGTCTAGTGGAGCTCTCCACGCCCAGCAGCAAGAATGGTCGTATCACCCACAAGACTTTGGCTACGGGCAAGAAGGAGCAGATCGAATTGCCATTGGAGACGCACCGTGTTGCGCTCGAGACGGCGGTGGGCAAGTTCTTCGGCTCGGATCTGGACGGCATCAAGGCTGTGGGTCACCGTGTCGTGCACGGAGGTGAAGCCTTTAGCCAGGCTTCTATTGTGGACAATCAGGTCATTGAGGCTATCAAGTCCAACATTAAACTGGCCCCGTTGCACAACCCTGGCAACTTGTTGGGCATTGAGGTGGCTACCGAAGTCTTTGGCCCGTGCCCGCAGGTGGTAGTTTTTGACACGGCCTTCCACGCTACGATGCCGGCCAAGGCCTTCACGTACGGTATCCCGCACAAACTCTACGAGGACTTTGGCGTCCGTCGCTATGGTTTCCACGGTACCAGCCACCAGTTCGTGGCTAAAAAGGCTGCTGCTCTGCTTGGAAAGCCCGTGGAACAATGCAACTTTATCACGTGCCACTTGGGTAATGGCTCTAGTATTGCCGCTATCAGCAAGGGCCGCTGCATTGACACCAGTATGGGAATGACTCCACTTGAAGGCCTCGTCATGGGCACACGTTGCGGTGATGTCGACCCTGCCCTGCACGCTTTCCTGTGCAAAGAGCTTAACATGACCATCAAGGATGTGGACACGATGCTCAACAAGAAGAGCGGCCTGCTCGGAATCTGTGACGAGAGCGACATCCGTGTCATTCAGGACCGTGTGCGTGCTGGCAACGACCCTGCTGCCTCCTTGGCGCTCGATGTGTTTGCTCACCGTGTGCGTAAGTACCTCGGAGCCTACGCGGTCGAACTTGGTGGTGACCTGGACGCTGTCATCTTCACGGCCGGCATTGGTGAGAGCTCGGCTATGATTCGCGAGCGTGTGTGCCACAACTTGGGCTTCCTTGGCATTGAGCTGAACGAAGCCAAGAACGCTGTGTCCATGATGGGCTCGGGTCCTATTGAGATCCAGGCCGACAACGCGAAGACCAAGGTGCTGGTCATCAACACGGACGAGGAGCGTAGCATTGCCGAGCAGACGTACGAGATCGCATTGAAGAACTAAGTCACTTCAGTTTTCTTCCTCTAGAGCGCTACAGAGTTAAAGGAAGCAACAGTTGAGATGGAAATATAAAGTATGCTTGTTCCTCACATCGGTGCAAATATTGGAGAAGAATGGTACAGTTTAGGATGAAATACATGAATTCAGTGCAAGTGACCACTTGATTGAACGTTCAGCTACCCCAATTGAACTGCTTCACTTGCCGACAAACACCCAGCGCATTCCGTTGTCGTGACGCAGTGGGAACCCGTGTTTCCCCTGCTTCTGCTCGTTCTCCAGACGCTTTTTGGTCTTCTTTCCTCCTTCCAAGATGCGTTTTTTCTCGAAAAACACGTACGCCGTGCGGTAAACGATGTTAGCCGCACCAGAGCCAGCACCGCGCTTCAAGTTCATGAAACTACGCAGACTGTTGCTGTTAACATCTCCCAGTGCCCTCAAAAACGCCGCCTTGGTCACTGTCTTCTCACCCAAGAAGAAGTTAATCTTCTTGCGAATCTCGTCACAGTCGTCATACACCGGAATGTCTCCATCTCCGTCCGTTTCTGTGAGTTCCACTGCTAGGATCTTCTCGAGAAGGTCGTCTCCTGTTTTGCGCTTCTTGGTCTTTTGTTCCTTCTCTTCCGTAGCTTTTCTCTTCCGTTCCTTTGGTGCCATAGCTTTGAACTTGGCTTTCTCTTCCTTCTCCTTCTTCTCACGACGATAGAAGAAAATTGCAGCACCTTCATACGTCTGATTCTCACTACCACCGTAAGGTCCTTTAAGGTTCATGAATCGGTAGTACGAGTTGGAATTGATGTCACAAAGCTTGAGAAATGCCGTTTGGGTCATCTCCTTGGTGCCTAAAAAGTTGCGGATCTTGGTTCGGATCTGATTGCAGTTCCACTTGGCCCACTCGGGATTATCCTCGTCGAATTCTTCTTCACTTTCTTCTTCTGCCGTTCGGTTGCCATTGCCCGGAACAGTGGGTAGCACCGATTGACCTGGGAGGAAGTTGTCGACAGTCAACAAACCACCAACGAGAGGGTTGAACCGGGTTGGAGGGTTCTCTGTAGCGCTAACCGCCTCGGCCACTGACGACGCTGTCTTGCTAAGCAGATCGTGCATATTCATTGCTTCCTTTGCACTGTGTTGCTTATCTCACTTTGCGTTATGCCACTTTTGGCGGGAAGATGCCATTTTTTTCACGTTCTACTGTACCCGCAAAAATTTTGTTTTGCAAAAAATATTTTTGCAAATTGATTTTGACCAATGAAATCTATTCAGCTTGATTGGTTCAAAGTTGCCAACTTGCAAATGCCAATTGCAAAACAATGGCCATGGACGCCAAGAGCAACAAGCATGGAGCGAAGGATGCTGGAAACATCAGCCAGCTAGTGTCTCTACTGTCCGAAGGTGTGGCCTGGTACGACGCTGAACCTAAAATCAAGCCCAAGCTCAAGCACAAGAACGACGGAGAAGCTCTGAAGGCCACAGATGAATTGGTGCTAAACTTGAAAAAGCAGGCGCAACAACTTTTGGAAGCCGAAGTTTCACGTTATGAAGCGCAAAAGAGCGGCAAAATGTCAAGTGACGACAAGTATTTGGCCACGATGATGAAGTCCGGTACTCTGTCTGATCGAGTGGCCGCTTTGACGCTCACGTCGCAGACTTCGCCGTTGCATTCGCTTCTGAGACTCGGTCAGCTCATTACAATGGCCAGTAAGAAGGCAAGACGTGAGAGTCTCATGGCTGTCGATTCCCTCAAGGATTTATTCCTGAACAACCTCCTTCCAGACGAAGCCAAGCTCCGGTTCTTCCATCAACATCCGTTGCGTGCAGCCCAGAATTCACCTGCTCATTTAGTACTGTGGTTTTTCGAGCACTGTTTAAAGACAGCTTATGCCCAGTTGACTGGAGTGCTGGCCTCCGGCATGGACGACGCTGTGGATAGCCACAAAAGGGCGTGTTTGCGTGCAGCCAACGCGCTGCTCAAGGCCAAACCGGAACAAGAAGCGGTGCTGCTGGCTATGCTGGTGAATAAACTGGGTGACCCAGACCGCAAGATCGCGGCTTATTTGCACCGCATTCTGCAGGAATTGCTACGTGAACACCCGGCTATGAAGCGCGTGGTGGTGGACGAAGTGGAACGTCTTTTGACGCGTCCGAAGGTGTCTGACCGTGCAAAATACAACGCCGTGCTGTTCCTGAACCAGATTTACCTTGAAGGCGACGGAGTGGATGCAGATCTGGCTGGTCACTTGATCTCGGTGTACTTTGGTCTGTTCTCGAAGGAGGTGCATCGACATGATGAGGAGAAGAGCAAGAAAGATGTAAAGAATGCGAAGACCAAGAACAGTAAGAAGGGCAAAAAGAAGAAATCCGCCGCTGGACCAACTTCTGAAGAAGCTATGGATCGCAAGTTGCTGAGTGCGTTGCTGGTCGGTGTGAACCGTGCGTTCCCGTATGCGAATGCCACGTCAGCCAACTTCGTCGAAGAGATCGACTCGCTGTTTCAGGTTGTTCATCGCGCCCACCACAGCACCAGTGTGCAGGCGCTGATGCTGTTGTTCCAGGTCATGAACAGCACCAATTCAGTCTCTGACCGGTTTTACACTGCGCTATATGGCAAACTCATCGACCCGAAGGTGCGCGAGACGTCCAAGCACACGCTCTTCTTGAATCTGATCTTCCGCGCGGTGAAGGCGGATGTTTCGCCTGCACGTGCGGGTGCGTTCACGAAGCGTTTGCTTCAGCTTGCGAGCACAATGCCTCCAGCTTTCGCTTGTGCCGTGCTCTTCCTGCTGTCGGAGCTTATCAAGGTGAAGCCCCAGCTACGTACGTTATTGGACCAGCCTGAATCGGGCTCTGCTAACGGCAACACCGCAGATGACGAGCATTTCAAGGACGCAAAGACTGAGGCTTTTGAGCTCGAGAAAGAAGAGTCTGACGACGATGAAGATACCACGGAAGAAGCAGGATCCAGTACACTGGATGATGGCTTGACGGATGCAGAGCGTTCAGCCAAGATCCTGGCGAAGATGTTTGGCAAGCCCGAGAAGGAGTCGAAGAAGTCCAAGGAAGCTGCTGTTGTGAGTTTCGACGACGAACCGGTCAGTAAGAAGGAGAACAAGGAGGAAGAGGGCGGCTACGATGCCTCCAAACGCAACCCGCTGTTTGCCGGTGCAGAGACGTCGTGCGCCTGGGAGATTCAGATGCTGGCCCACCACTACCACCCGTCTGTGCAAAGCTTCACGCGTCAACTGCTGGACAACAAGGATACTGGAATTCAGTACGCTGGAGATCCGCTGGTGGACTTCACGATGCACGCGTTCTTCGAGAAGTTCGTGAACAAGAAGCCACGTCACAAGGTTGCTGAAGCTAGTGGTAACAACGGTGCCAAGGCCAAGAACTGGACGTTCGCGCCTATCAACAGTGAGGCTGTGCTGCAAGAGAACGAGGCCAACGTGGACGCTAGCGACCAGTTCTTCTACAAGTTCTTCAAGGAGCGTGCTTCGCGTGATTCTGAGCACCCGAATAGTCGGCGCACGAAGTCCAAGAGCGACCGCGATGCTGATGCGTTCTCGGACATGGAGGATGATGCCGACGACGACGAGATTGACGCGTACGCTCAGGAACTGGCTGAAGGAATCATGGAAGACGGCAATCACGACGATGAAGACCCAGACATGGCGGACTGGAATGACTCAGATGATGAAGAGGAGCCAACGTTGGAGGGTGAAGACGAGGACATGCCGGAATTTGCCGCCCCTGAAGATGACAGCGATGAAGAGAACGACGTGGGGATCGACGCGGAGGACGAGGGAAGCGACAGTGCTGACGAAGAGGATGAAGACGCCTTCGACTTCTCCGTTATGGGTGCGGATGACGACGACGAGGTATTGCAAGAAGAGCTGCAGGAGCTGGAGGCCAAGAGGAAGAAACAGACGCCACCTAAGGCCGGCGACAAGCGGAAGTCCATGTTCGCGAGCGCTGACGACTACGACCAGATCGTGAAGGAGGCTATGGCCAAACAGACCAAGGAGTCCAAGCAGACGAAGGGCAAGAAGTCGAAGAAACCACGACGATCGTAAGCGTAGCTGAAGGAATAGGAGGCAAATGATAGAGACAGATGATGAGCTATGTGTGACAAAGGAGAGCTGACATTGATTAAGAGGAACAGCATAGTCTTAGCTCAGTCTCGAGCTTGTAAACTTGTGGGAGAACGTTTTCCCTATATTCCTATTGAGCGTTTTAGCTCCTTAATGGTGTCGTCTTGGGCCTTAATGATGCCGTCTCGGACAGTGATGTTAGCCTTCAACTCCTTAATGATGTTGTCTTGGATTGTGCTTCTGGCCTCCAGCATCTTAATGACGGCGTTTTGGTCGGCCTCTAACTTGTTCATCCTCTCTTCCATCGTAAGTTTTCTCTCCAGTTCGGTGGGTACGGTACGTGGCGGAGGTGTTTGATCCACATTAACCCGTGGCTGAGTGCTGGTGTGCTCTGCAGCATTTTTCCAGCCGTCAAACGGCATATTCTTGCAAGGGCCACCTCGATCCAGTTCAGACAAGCAAGCGGTTGAATACCAATCTCAAGCGCAGCTAATGCTCAACCTGATCCTTGACTTGACGATCTCTTCGAATTATGACCTTGGCGGCCAAGTTGGCCATGCTTCGGGGTTTCTTGGCGAGTGTTTGGTCTGAGCGAAGAAAGTTGATCGTTGTTTGGTGTGGACAAGGCAATTCTGTTCCTGTCCATCTCAACTTTGTCACAAATAGTTCAATATCTATCGATCACGATTCTATCGTTTGCTTGTTGCCGGCCTTGAACGGCGTCTGTTTCTTCCTCTTAGCCTCACCTCTCTTCGGGGGCGGCAAATTCCGGCATGTCCTCGTCCTCACCCTCCAGCGTCGGTTCCTCTTCATCATCAGAGTCATTCCAGTCCGCCATGTCCGAATCTTCACCGTCGTGATTGCCGTCTTCCATGATTCCTTCAGCCAGTTCCTGAGCGTACGCATCAATCTCGTCGCCGTCGGCGTCATCCTCCGAGAACGCATCAACGTCAAGGTCGGCCTTGCGACGGCTATTCGAGTGCTCAGTGTCACGTACGCACGGGTGATAATTGTGGACCAACATCTCGAATCTCCCAGGTGCACGGCGTCTCCGCACCGGCAAACAGCGGGCTGCGCTTGGAGGCATCGTAGCCACCCTCTTCCTCCTTGTTCTCCTTCTTACTGACCGGTTCGTCGTCGAAACTCACATCAGTAGCTTCCTTGGTCTTCTACGACTCCTTCTCGGGCTTGTCAAACATCTTCGCCAGGATCTTGGCTGAACGCTCTGCATCCGTCAAGCCATCGTCCAGTTTACTGGATGATCCTGCTTCTTCATTGGTATCTTCATCGTCGTCGGATTCTTCTTTCTCGAGCTCAAAAGCCTCGGTCTTTGCGTCTTGTCATCTGCGGTGTTGCCGTTAGCTGAGAGTCTGGCCCAACAACGAACGCAGTGACGAATTGTAGCAAAATCTTCAGAATCCGCGAAGGCAGGACGATGCTTTTCTTGCAATGCTAGACTTCCATAGTAGTTTTGATATGGTCTGCTGCTGGAGACATCGATTTGGATCCCATACAATCTCATCGTGGACTTGTAGATGAAAAATGAAGGTCTCTAACATTTACCTCAAAGGAGAAACACCACTAAATTCTTGTTAATCGTTCGAAACAGTTCCATTGCGTAAACTGTGAATACATTTTTTTATAAGAACCAGGGCAAATGCCTTGCATTTAACCCAATACTTTCCTGTAGCGACGAATATATTGCTGCTGAGCGGCTTGGGACTTCTTTAATTTCTCGATTTTAGTAGACAGTTTCGCAACAGCAGCTTTATTGTCAGCAATTAGCTTCTCAACTGCAGCGGCCTGTGTCTTATGGGCAGCAATCAGCTTCTCAACGGCAGCGACCTGTGTCTTATGGGCAGCAATCCGCTTCTCAATGGCAGCGGTCTGTTTCTTACTGTTCGCAATTAGCTTCTCAGCTGCAGCGACCTGTGTCTTATGGGCAGCAATCAGCTCCTTAACGGCAGCGGCTTGAGCAGCGGTTTTGGTCTCTATCATGTCGATCCTCTCTGCTATCGTCGCCGGTTTGCTCACCACTTGCGGTTCTGTTGGCACGTTGAGGATAACCGGACGTTTAGCAACGTGTTTCCAGGTGTCGACCCGCAATTTCATGATGACAGGGGCGGGGTCCAGGGTCACCTTGGTCTCGGGCAACATGAGTTGTTTGAAATGTGTTTCCGTAACGAAGAAAAATGATAAATGAAGTAGTTTGGACCTGCCGATGCAGTATTATACATTGCTTTTGTGCATTCTCTGGAATCGGCTCAGTTTGACGAGATCCTGTCCATTTCTGTCAGCCACACATAGGTCAAACATCCCTTCCAAATTTTATCTACTGTCGTGGTTTCTTCGTCTTCTTGCCCTTGGTTTACCGTTGTCTGTATCTTCCTCTTGGTCTTCAGCTCCTGTAGCTCTTCTTGCAACACCTCGTCGTCATCCGCGCCTATAACGGAGGAGTAGTCGAAGCCATCTTCTCATGGCCATCACTGTCGCTTCCCTCGTCCTCCCCCGTCGTTCTCCTCGTCGATGTCATCATCAGGCTAGTTGAACGCCAACTACTGAAAGCTCAAGCCCGAGAAGGAGTCGAAGAAGACCAAGGAAGCTGCTGTTGTGAGCTTCGACAAACCGGTCAGTAAGAAGGAGAACAAGGAGGAGAGGATGGCTACGATGCCTCCAAACGCAACCCGCTGTTTGCCGGTGCGAAGTCGTCGTGCGCCTGGGAGATTCAAATCCTGGCCCACCACTACCACCCGTCCGTACAGAGCTTTACCCGTCAACTGCTAGACAGCAAGGGTATGCGAAGAACAACCAGGTAAATGTTCGCGCCTATTAACAGAGAGACTGTACTACAAAAGATCCAAGAGCGACTACGATGCTGATTGACTATGGCATCATATAATCGTCGCGGTTTTTTCGTTTTCTGCTTGGAATCTTTGCCATTTGTCTTCTTAGACTCATGATAGTATCATTATGATAGAGACGTGATCGATAGATGTTGAGCTATGTGTGACAAAGTTGAGCTAACAGCGATGGACAGGAACAGAATCGCCGTGACCAGTATCCATTGACGTTTAGCGGCTACACCACCAGAACCAACAATCGTTATTTACCAACTTTCTTCGTCCCGACCAAGCGATCACCAAGAAACTCTGAAGCATAACAGAAAACACTAAGCGGCAGATGACAGAGAGAAAGCCCGAGTGGATGAAGACCGATTCGCCGTCGCGCGCGCCAACGTCGGCTGACTTAGTCGACAAGAGGCTGCGCGATGTCTTTTCCTTCCGCGCGGCAATCCCATTGGTGAGTGATGTGTAGGGTATGGTGTTGTACTGGCAGTACCAGGCTCACGATATTGATGATGACTGCATTGCGGTAGCTTGATGAATACTTGTCGTCAATCCAGATCGACGACGATGATCCTGGTTTCCTTTTAGACTGGGAAGTCGACAATGTGAACGCGTTTGTGGATGCGGTGAACGGTCTGAACGCAGCTCAAGTGCCTCCGTGGCTGCGGACACGACCGATCACGGCCCGATCATTCATGGACGACCTCGTCTATAGACTCCAGCCATTGGCAGGAGGTCGCTGTGGGCGTGTGCTGCTGGCACCAAATCGACCAGACCAGTTCGGTGCCATCATGGCGACGCTGGTCGCACTACAGAATGATGATTTCCTGCAAACCGCCGCACAGGTGGCGCTTCCAGTGGACGACAACAATGTTGAGCGATACCTCGTCACAACGCACTACCTCACCGAGACGAAAGCGCAACGATCGCACCCGAACAACCTCCCACCATCGCTTCGAAACGGCCAGGCATTGCGTCGCCTGTTCATCTGATCAATGCAATGGCTTCTGTGAGAGTGTCGAGCCCGCAGTGCTGATCTGAAGCCGTTTTGGAGTTGCCGCATAGTAAGTATCGTCAGCTCAGTGTGAGCTAGACTGCAGGCTAGTAAGTTAATCCAAGTGGATGAAACCTCTCTTTGTTCACACACTCACGTCGGATAGCTTACGCTGCTTAATTATCGGCCTCTACCAGACCGCAACAATTCTGTCACACTGTAGAATTACATCGGAAAACAACAGTAGAGTCGACTGGTTTATTACTTCCCATCGACGGCAGCGCGCGATGTGGAACGCAATGAGGATGACAATCTGCCAGGCTATAAGGATCACAACCAGAAGAGCTCTAGAGCCGTTGTCTTAAATTGAATACGAGGATATTGCCACGAGCGTAGACACGTGGCTATCGCTGAACGAGGCTATTATCAATCAGTCGGATGCGTTGGCGGGGCTAGCGATGACTACCATGGACGACGGTCTCACTCGCGCGTGGGCCTTCTACAACGCAGCATCACATCGCCGAGTTGCATCGAAGCTGAAGTAAATGTAGCAGGAGTATAGTGTCGACGCTTTACAGGTTTTAACACCCGGTCCAAGAGCGACCACGATGCTGATTGACTATGGCATCATATAATCGTCGCGGTTTTTTCGTTTTCTGCTTGGAATCTTTGCCATTTGTCTTCTTAGACTCATGATAGTATCATTATGATAGAGACGTGAGATCGATAGATGTTGAGCTATGTGTGAAAGTTGAGCTGACAGCGATGGACAGGAACAGAATCGCCGTGACCAGTCTCCATTGGAAGAGACTCTGTCAACTGTTTCAAAAGTTGCCATCATGCAGAGACTTGTACAGGTCTACCCAAGCCATCAAACGCGCTACCCAGGGCGATCTGACGTTTAGCGGCTACACCACCAGAACCAACAATCGTTATTTACCAACTTTCTTCGTCCCGACCAAGCGATCGCCAAGAAACTCTGAAGCATGGTGCGCAAGAACAGAAAACACGGTCGAACGACTCGTGTTGCTTCCACTCGTCAACTCACAATCAATTTCGTCCACGCCTCCCTCGTACTACCCATCCAAGGCAACCCGGTCCTCAAGGATCTACTCGGCTTACAGAACTTTCGACAGCAGGTTGAGCGTCAAGCTGAGCTCGAAACTGGTATTCAAGCGGCTTGTCTGGATTGGACCGAGGTGGCTGTGACCCCTCCCTGCAAGAATATGCTGTTTGACGGCTGGAAAAATGCTGCAGAGGACACCAGCACTCCGCCGCGGGTTACCATCGGGTTAAAAGGGCCCACCACACCCCCATTAAATGTGGATCGAACACCCCCGCCACATTCCGCGCCCACTGAACCGGAGAGAGCACTTACGATGGAAGAGAGGATGAACAACGACCGAGTTAGTGCGCTGGTGGCCAAAGTGACTGTCCTCGTTAAGGAGTCGAAGGCCATCGTCGCTACCCAAAACGACACCATTAACGAGTTGAAGGCAAACATGGCTGCAAGATATCTTTCCCGAGGCGCTACCATCGAGAAGCTTGAAGCCAAAATTCTTGCCCATGCCGGTATCATCAAGACGCTAGAAGCTGCCAATATGGATGTGCAACGCCAACACACACTAGAGATCGAGAAGCTGAACACGAGGCTAACGGAAAGCAACGAGAAGTTAGCAGAGAAGTTGACGGCCCATTCTGCTGAAATCGAAAAGTTGCAGAACGACAACAAGGAGCAGCAGAAGTGTATTCGCGTGTTAATGCTCACGTTCGCAACGTCGTCTGCCTAAAATGGTTGGAGGGGTTTCGAGATTACCAATTCGAACGAGTTGGAGGACGACGTAAAAGATGAATCAATCAAGGACGCGTTCTCGAGAGCTTCCCGGACGAGGCTGCGGAGATTTCCTGGGGTTTTGATGAGCATTCTCGGCTATCAAAAACTAATTCATGCGCAACCCTACGTAAATGTGGCAGAAATAGTTCTGGGCTACAACGAACGCTACGGTCACGTTTCACAGTGCTGTTTCCGGGGATAAAGCCGCCGTCGAGCGACTCGTGGTACGACGTACCCGACTCGTAGTGGTTACTTTGCATAGTACTTCGTATGTCTTTGTTCATTCTTAAACTCAACACGTTGCTAATTCAAAAACAAATGCCAGGAACAACTTGACCAAACACAAGAAATCGCAACGATCGTAGATATACTAGCATAGCTGAAGGAACAGGAGACGTTCATATTTCATCTACAAGTCCAAGTCCATACTGCCCCGTGCGAGGTTTGCCGCTTCTTTTGCCTGTTGGAGAGCGTTGATCGAATCAAAGTAGCGTGTCAACTGTTGGCGAAGACGGTGATCCTGTTCACGTAGCTTCTTCATAGCGGCGACAGATACTTCGCCACTCACGTCTTGGCTCAACACAGCTGCTGTCGAGTCCAACAGGACGTCAATGAGGTTGTATGGGATCCAGATCGATGTCTTCGTCTGGAAACTGCTGAGCAGGAGGTTCTCCACCAACTCCAAGCCTTCAAGCAGTAAACCATGCGTCAGATACAGTTGCAGCAGCTTAGCTGGGTTTCCTGCCGTAGGGTTTGACAACCGTTCGCTGAGCCAATCGGGCAACGCAAGCTTACGACCCTGTTGCTGCCAGAAGTCCAGCACCGTCTCGGCTGCGACCTCGTACTGTTCCAGCGATGTTGAGTGCATCAGCAGCATCTCTAGTAGCTCCCACAACAGGTCACTATCCACGCGAGAAATGGATGAAGCTGGGTGTTCACTAGCCACGCAGTAACGAGCCAGCGACTTGGTCAGGTTCGTCTTGGAGCTTCTTCCAGCAATATCAGCGGCAATCTCGATCGAATGCACTCCAGCTCTCCGTCGTTCAGCTAAAGTTGCGCTCGAGTTGCTGCAGCTGCTGTGAACGGCGTCCACCAGCAGTGCAACTACTTCATCTCCATCCATCGTACTCAGCAAAACACTCTCCGAGTGGCCAAGCGCTAGTAAGCGCAACTTGCCGTCCAACACTGCCATCTCCTGGCTCATATCATCTAGCGTGACAACACTTACGGGCGATTTCTCCTTGGTAGTATCCACAACAGATCGCTTGAGCTCCTCCGTGTGCAGCTTACGCACGATCCAGCGGTTCTCAACGGGAAGAGCTCGCAGCGCGTTGCACGCAGCGTTCAGAGCATTCCGCTGTGCTTCAAAAGCGGCCTTAGAAGTAGAAACTGCCAGACGCAGTCGAAGCGCAAGAGCGTAGAGAGAAGACGCCGCGTTGGCAGGCTGCTGCTTGCACATGTAGAACGTAAACAGTAGGTTGTAGTACCGGACAGCACCAGCGTCCAATCCATCGCCTTGAACCACCGTCGCGTTGGCCGCTTGCCACATGATGTATTTCTCCACGTGAGACTCCAGCGACCCCCACTGCAGCTCACAGATAAGGTCCAGGTGGCCGTAACGATAGAGCTCCTTCACCAGGTAATTCACACACTCACTTGCTGTGTCTTCAGCGTCGGGGTTAGAGCCTAAGGCGGCTGAAAGCTCCGCCGTATGCATGAGCGCAAGGTGAGCGTCACGGAATAGTCGCTCCTCCACGGAATACTTGAACACGTTGACCCAAATGAACGACTGCACCGCAAAGCTCTGGTCGCCACCGTCATGATGTGCCAGGTAACCGAGACCTTGCGTCACCACAGTCCAGAGGAAACTCAGGAGCTGGTCGTAGTGGCCACGCGGCACCGTCTCCTTCAGCAGCCCCACCACATCATAAATGAACTGCTCCAGAGCTTCTTCTGACGGGGATTTGCGACTCCTTTTCACGAAGAAGTTGGATAGACAAATACTGAAGCAACGGGTAGCCTGGAGGAAGCACCAACGAGCGTGGGCACGCGCTTCTTCGTCGTCGTGAGCACGAGCAGCAGCTTCTTGTCCTTCGCATGCAAGACACTCACCAATCGAGCGCACATACTGGTGCACCTGGTCACTCTGTTGCGAACTCCCGTCCTTGGAGCCGTGTAAGCTGATATCGCTGAGGTTGCAACAGAACATCGCGCGCAGTAGACGGAACTGCTTGCGCTTCTGTAGGAAACGCACCAGCGAGTCGTTGGGCTGTGACACAAACTGCAAAATCTCCCGTGTAAATGTAGCCATAACTTCTTGCGCTTCTTCACTGCGTATGTTGTTATTGGCGCTAGCCAACTGCAGAACAGAAAGGGCTCGTTTGAAGCTTGTTGAGGCGTTCAGCTTCCTGTTGACGTCCAGAAGGAATAGCTGAAGCAGTGGCGGCATGAGCGTAGCTGACGTGACGGCAGGATCCGCGTCAGCAATTGGCTGAGTGATGCCCTGGTTGGCTATCCATCGACTGAGTCGCCAACGCTGGTACACAGTGATGGACTTCGGCAAATACACTTGCACGATCTTGCTCAAAGTTGTAGAACTCAAGAAAGGAGGCCGAGTGTCTACCAGATACGCCAGCAAGAGCACAACGCGAAGAGACTGGCTGCACATCTCGTCGATTGTCCGGGACGCCACTTGATCGAACGCGAAGCTCATTTCATGACCAGAGAAGAACCCACGACGCGTGGTAGAGTAGTAATCAGCGTCCGTCATCACACAGTCTTCCTTATCCATCTCCTCGTCACTGGCATCGTGCTCACGCTTAGGTGAGGACGCTTTGCCTCGCCAAAGTTCAAATGGGAACAAATGCTCCACTAGATCACGGAACACTTGGTCTTGGAAGGACGAATCGCCACCCAGAAGCTTACTGAGGCGGAGAATCGACCGCGTGAGAACCAGCTCAGCGCTGACAGTCGCAGATCCATCTACGAAATCCGGATTCAAGCCGAGACGCACGCAGTGACGCGCCAAAGCCACGAACGATTCCACTTTCCAGTCTGAAGCCACATCTGCAACTTCTCGATGGATAAACGACTGGAAACTCTGGCTTGGGAACGCGTCGAAGATAGGGAGAACCTCGGACACCACATCTGCCACGCACTCGCCACTAGTAGAGCCTTCTTCCGCTTGAGGGACAAACGCTGACGTGATAGAAGGAGCAGACGGGAACAGCAACGAAACACGGTTGCGGCGCAGCATCACGGGGGCACCAGGCAGCAGCGCATTCGTCGTTGACCCAAAGCCAATGGGCACGTTCTCGCACCGCCAGTGCTTGGTACACAACGCGATGAGCTCTTTCCAGATCCGGATACGCAGGACAGTTGGAGCGGTGCCAGTTCGGACAGCTGCAGCACCGGCAGCATCCACGCATCGACTGGACACGAAGCGAACTAGCACGTCCTTGTACTTAGGCAACCGGTTAGAAAACGGAGATGGCGCGCTGAAGCCCAGAACACCGCTCTGTGCCTCCAAGAGAGCATTAGACAGGTTCTGACGCGAGAAACGGCCGGGCAGAAGGATCCGTTCGGCGAAGAAATCGTCGATGAGCGTCATCACGCCTTCCTCTTTCAAAACAAAGAGCCACTCGCTGTCTTCCACCTCGTACTTCTGCATCTGCACGTCAAGACTACTAACGAGTTGTCCCAAGATTCGTTTCGGGCCTGTGAGTGCCATCGGGTTCGGGTGAATGTAGACTTCGTCGCCATCCAACGAACGCCACGAGGAGAAGAGAAAGTTCTTGTTCACTGCGAAATCCACCATTGTCAAGCCGCGTTTCGCCGTCTCCTGAGGGTGCTGCACTGTGAAAACCCTCGCTGTATCCAACGCAAGATCTTCGACTGCTCCAGTCCTTGCAGTGGCAGGCTGAACGTCACCCCTCAGCAGATAAATCTCTGACGAATGGGCAGCCGTAGTGTCCAGATGCACCAGCAACCTGCAATTATCCGATTCCGTCGGGGGAAGAGCCTCTACCTTGGTTAGCTCTAATTTGGACCGTATACCGATCGGATCTGGTCTACGACCGGATGATTGTGTGGCCGATGATCGGATACAGGATCTGAAAAGCAGTGGTTGGGAAACGCTGTGCTACATATCTTCAGTTGGGAAGATGCTTAAAGGCGCTGAAGTGGGTCACCAAGAGGAGTCTGAAGGTGTATTTACGCCGCAGAGCGGTGTCATCAAGGGGACCGAGGATGCGGGGGGAGCAATCCTGCAGAGGGAGACGAGCTTGGATGGAGGGCGTCCCGCTAGAGGAGCCTGGGAATGGCGCGCTGGCGAGCATACGGACATGGCGAACACCGGTGCTGGCGAGCATACGGACATGGCGAACACCAGCGCGGTTGCAGCAGAGGCTACGCATCTTGGGCGTGTGGAGAGAACAACGTGTCACTACAAGGGCCACAAATACACACGCTCGTGGCTGTCGCAACGCAAGATAGTTTATCGCTGCTCAAAGTTTCGAATGGGTTGTTCAGCAAAGCTGGAGTACCGGATTTCTGCTATGGGCTACATAGGTGTTGGGGTGCATACTTGCAGCGATAACACTCCGGTGAGCTCCATTATAGACAAGAGGGATGAAATGAAAGCTCAGGCAGATCTCTTGGCGATTGAACATGTAGCGTGGTCAGCACGCCAAGTCTGGGAAGAGCTGCGTACCCAATTCTACGCTGCTGACAACTCTGATGTCATCCGTGGTTTATCAGAGAGCCAAGTCATCCGTCGTGTACACCATGCGAGACACCAGCATTACTCGGGGAATGTACATGGTTCGATAGAGATTCCACCGCTCTCTCTTGCTCTTGGCGAAAGTGTTTCTTTTTTTCAGTTTCACTACACTACTGTGAACCGCGAAGATGCAACGAAGCCAACGCGTATATTGGGATGGGCTCATCCGTCTCTAGTATCCTTGCTGCGCTACCATGGAACTACGGTATTCGTCGATGGCACATTTCGCTGTGTCCCCCAAGGATACGCTCAGTGTGTTATTTTCATGGTACATGACCGTGCCTCCGGAGTATTCGTTCCAGTGTTTTACGTGTTGAGTACGTCAAGAAGCGGCGACGCTTACTGGGATATGGTCCACTTTGTCGTCCAGGCGACAGATCAGCAAATTGAGCCCGCTGAGATCGTGTGCGACTTTGAATCGGCACTGATGAGTGCGTTGCAAACTCAATTTCCTAACGCTTTAGTGTTAGGTTGCTTGTTTCACATGAAACAAGCTCTACGTCGCGCGATGAAGCGCTACGCAATTCCTGAATGTGAGTGTACAATCGCGATGACCCGTGGCGTGCTAGACGTACTGACCGTCATAGATCACGGACAAGTTGAAAAAGGCATCAAGTGGGTGAAGCGAGAGATTAAGATGCGATGCAAGGCCAGTGGGGAAGAGTACTCCAAGGAGAAATGGGTCGAATTTTGGGGGTACTTTGATCGGACGTGGCTTAAGGAGTACACTATCGACGTCTGGAATGTGTTTGGGCTCGACAACGAGCTGGTGGCTCGAACAAACAATCCATTAGAGAGGTTCAATCGGGAGCTGAACAGCAGGTTTCCTACACCACATCCATCGATGGCAGTGTTTGTGACAGTCATCAAGACGATATCTGCTGAGTACATACGCAGAGTAGCTGATGTTCCTCGTGGCCGGGTTCGTAGAGTTGAACGCGAGCTAATCCAGCTTCCTGAGCCTATCGATATACCATCAGACATCGACAGCGAAGTAGATGAAGCGAAGATGCCCACGTTCGACTCCAGTTCAGGCCTCCACTAGTTGTACCAGGCAGCTACTAGCAAGTCTCCATACAGCACCCAATTCCTTCCTTGTTTCTTTGTACTACGTGTATCCGTTCATTTTCAGATCACACATCCTGATCGTAGATCCGTTCCGATCGGTATACGATCCAAAATAAAATCTACCTCTACCTTGGCGTGTGTAGCATAGACACCAGAGTTGGATCCATCATCTCCATCCAAATCTTCGTCTTCCCAACCTGCTTCGTCGCTCTTGTCGTTCTGAGACGTCACTAACGTTCGCAATTGTTGGCGTCCAAGACACGACTGGGCGCTGAAACTCCACGCTCTCAATACGCAATCAGCCGACACTGTGACGATGCAAACGTCCTTCTCACTAACATCTTCTTCGTCCTCAGCGTCGATCTGGAAACAAGTCATAGCCACCACAGCAGCTCCAGCATCCCTCCTCTCTGCGTCCTCCACTCCCTTGAGCTTAGCAGCTGTGGTTTTAAGCAATCCATGTCAGAGCCAACTCACCACTGACTCATCTGAGAACACAAACTCCTGCATCTTCTTGGCGTCGCTGGGAAGTCCAAAGTTCACACCTAAAGCGCGTCCTGCATCTGTTAGTGACTGCATCGTCTTCCCAACTCTCCACAGCGAAGACGCCGGAGTTGATAACGGGGGCTGGGAATTCCAGTCGGATGCCGTTTTGCTTGAGAGTTTTGTTTAAACTCCATTCACGCAGTAAAACCACATTTTTAAGCACCCTCCAGCACATGAACCGATCGCGTAAAGTCTCGTTTTGGAAGTAAAAACTGCCGGAACCACTGCATCTGGGGCTTCACCTTGATAATCTCCGACAGCAGAAAGAGCACGGCAGGCGAAAGCTGGAGGCATCGTGCTGGCAAGCTGAAGCAAACGCTTCGTGAGCGCATTAGCACGTGAAGGCGAAACGTCTGCCTTCACCGCGTGGAAGATCAGATTTAGTGTGATTGGACATCTCGCGCACCTTCGGGTCCATGAGCTTGTCGTACAGCGGAGTGTAAAACCGGTCAGAGACTGAATTAATGCTGTTCATTGCACACTGGTGCTGTGGTGAACGTGATGTACAACCTGGAACAACGAGTCGATCTCTTCGGCGAAGTCGCTGGCGTAGCATTCGCGTATGGGGACGCACGGTTCACACCAACCAGCAACGCACTCAGCAGCTTGCGGTCCATAGCTTCCTCGGAAGTCGGTACTGTTTAAAGACAGCTTATGCCCAGTTGACTGGAGTACTGGCCTCCGGTATGGACGACGCTGTGGATAGCCACAAAAGGGCGTGTTTGCGTGCAGCCAACGCGCTGCTCAAGGCCAAACCGGAACAAGAAGCGGTGCTGCTGGCTATGCTGGTGAATAAATTGGGTGATCCGGACCGCAAGATCGCGGCTTATTTGCACCGTATTCTGCAGGAATTGCTACGTGATCACCCGGCTATGAAGCGTGTGGTGGTGGACGAAGTGGAACGTCTTTTGACGCGTCCGAAGGTGTCTGACCGGGCAAAATACAACGCCGTGCTGTTCCTGAACCAGATTTACCTCGAAGGCGACGGAGTGGATGCAGATCTGGCTGGCCACTTGATCTCGGTGTGCTTCGGTCTGTTCTCGAAGGAGGTTCATTGTCATGATGAGGAGAAGAGCAAGAAAATGTGAAGAATACGAAGGCCAAGAACAAGAAGAAGGGCAAGAAGAAGGAAACCATGGCTGGCTCGCAACGCGTCCATCATGATGCTCAGCTGCACTGATTAGAAAATTCATTAGTCCCGTTAGAAACGTTAGCAATGACAAGGAAACGAGAGAACTGACCACGTGCGAAGCTGTTGGGAGGCTGCGAACGCGCAGACGGGCTGGAGACCAGAAGCTGAGCAGAGAGGGAGGAAGCGAAGCCTCAGAGGACGCGCCCTCGCCGTGCTCAAAGTGCAGTTCCATTAGCTGATGTCTAATGGTTTCTATGAGAGATTAGGTCCGAATCAGAAATATGTAATGTGGCCTTTTGCTGAGCATGACGGTGAAAGTAGCTTTTTACGAGGTTCGGTGAGGGTTCGGACTCGCTACACAACCCGCTGCCTATCCAGAGACCGCCACGGAACACCACGTGTCTAGAATGGTTGGATGCCAGTACAACGCGCTCGAAGCCGAGGACGTGCGAACTCGTTAGTTCATTCTGCAATTTGCGCCAAACTAGCCAAGTCTACCAGTCTTACGATTAAAACATGGTTCGCCGTGCTACGCTCCAAGTCAACGGATACGTGTTTTTACTACCGGAGCACGTTGAAGGTCTCGCGGAATACCCGTTTTACGCGAAGGTTTCTGCGCTAACGGCTGAAAAGGCGACCGTCCGTTCGCTCGATCTGGACGACCCGGTCACGTGCGAGATCGACATCGACATTGCGCGAAACGTTAACGGTCACGAAGGTCGAGGCGACCCGTACACGTGTGCGCCAGCTCATGCGTCAAGCAGCATGGACCGAATCAGCCTCCCGCTTTTGGCACGGGCAGGTCGTTGGAATGGAAGGTCGCCTCGCACGTCTTCAACTGGAAGATCGAGTCGTCCTCGTTGAACCAGCGCGACTAACACCTGTGGCGCCGGTCGTGGCCCTGCTCCTTCTTCGTGTACCTCTACATGCAGCCATGACGCGCGACGGACTGACCGATATGCAAACCACGATTCTTGATCGAATCCTGGACGGCAGTGCGGGCTCCCCCGCCTCCAATGCTATCCCGGCGATTTTGGACGGACTGGTACCCGTACCTGACATTCCGAACGGAAATTCAACCCACCAGTGGATTGATCCACGTACCGGTACAGACTGTACACTTCGCCTGCAGCATGCGGTGGACTACGCCTTCGCAGTAGATGGTAACCATCCCATTTCCGCAGCTCTTCGAGCGACTATCGGACCTTCATTTTGCCGAGACCCGATTCGGGGAGATCCAGTACCCGCGGGTTCTACTTCACAGGCAGGGGGTTCACCGTCTTTTCAAGATTCTCTACCGCCAGACCATGACAACAGCATTATCTCCCTATTTGACCAAGAAGAACCCGCCAGTCCAGCTCGTGTGATGCCAGCTCGCCAAACTTCGGACTTCGAGCAACGCGCAGCTAGGCAGACTCCAGCGGTACACGTCACTACTACCGGCGTGGCTCCTCCAGCCGCACCACCCGGCTCTCGCAGTTCGGGCCAACCTACCAACCGTTCGCCTTCACTAGACGCAAGAATCATGGAGCAACTCCTCGATCAACCTGATCTTCTGGCACGATTTGTTCAGGTGGTGTCTACAGCAAAAACACCCCGCCTACTACCGACTTCGACCGATGTCGAGGTACCTCGACGAACGTCAAAGTACGCATTTGCGCCGACAGCAGTGCAACTAGCGGTACACAACGGGATCACCGCTCCGGAACACCAAGGTAAGGCTCCTTCTGTATTTGTAGAATCTGTTATCCATGCAGCTGCCGTGCGATTTCAACCTCACCCCGGGATCATTATTCGGCTCTACGACTTTCAATTCGGGATGTTTGGACTATCGCTTCTTCACTTGGCCCCATTTGGGGCCCACCAGCGAATGGCATGGCTAAACGCTGGCGGTGTGAACATGCAAAACTTTTCTGCCGGGGTAGCAGCGCCGAAGCCCCCGGTGGCTTCCTCGATGGGTCTCTTAGTCGACGCTGCTCGGATGCTCTGTCGATATGCTCAAGAGTTCTACGCACAACCTGTACGTGACGTGTTAGAATCGCTACTCGACCTGGTTCAACAGCTCGATGGGTGGCACTCGTGGATGGCCTCCGACATTCCGCACCTAGTGTTCTGGATCAATTCGGTTTTGGAACAATTCCGTTCTCAAGTGCATTCCAGTAACGGCGATATCCACACAGCAAGCCTCCAAACCATCGCTCGCCTTTCCCTCAACGACGGTGAGCTGCAGAATGTAATGCACGCCCTGTCAAGATGCGTGGCACAAGATCTACACCGACAGGACAAGCAGCAGCAACGTCTGTCGCCCCCTTCACGTGAACGAGGTAGCCCCGAATTCCGCCGGCTATATTCGACCTGATTCCGATTCATAACGGTTTGCCCGTGTGCCTTCGGTATTTGTCTGCACGGGGGTGCCCTTCGGGGGCTTCAACACGCTGTGTGTATGGCGCTCGGGCCCACGCCGTTCCTGATACATTGGACGCTCGAGTCAAAGGACACATAATTCAACACATGGATGGGCTAAATGAGCGTTTCTCTCATCTCTGAAGCCGCCCAAGTAGCCCTGGACTACGACTGCATGGGCCAAGTCCGGTCCCCCAGGCTGCATTACACGAGTCCAATCGTCAAGTATTAGAAGAACACATTCCTCGTACAATCCCACCAGTCGGTATCTCGCTCGAGGTAGCTGCACGCGTCCGCGCGTGCTTGTCTTCCCAATTTCGCCGCGAATCAAACCGCCTCACAGCAACATGGCACAGAACGCTCGGAATTCAGTCGGCCCTCTTCAAAGAGTCAAGTCGCGACATCGGCCAAGCCGAGCAGGAGGGCGTTACCAGATTCGCCACACAGCGGGATCTGACACTAATCGATGTCGTCCGTCATCGTCGGGGCGAAAGTGGTGACGATCCCCGTCCAAACAAAGGTCTCGATCCAGCTCGACTTTCCCAGCTCTTACAAGGCTACCCGTTGGTTGGATTGCTATCGTTAATTGCTCGAGACGGAATCCGTCCGGTATGGACATCAAGCCAACCAGCGAGGCAGACACCGCCTAAAAACCACAATTCGGCAAGACAGTTTCAGCCTGCACTACTCAAGAGCATCCGCGATGGCCAAGCTCAGGGCAAAATTCTTGTGGTGAATCTATCCATGCTAAACCTCTGGGGTAGCATTCAATGTAGTCCTTTCGGTGCTGTGGAGAAGAAGGATATTGCCCCGCAAGTCGAGGTGCGCCCAATCCATGACCTCTCGTTCCCTGAGGCGTCCTCTACCAACGACTACTTCGATTCTGACAGCGCTCCGGACATCGCATACATCAGTGTGACTGTCCTCGCACGACGAATTGAGGCTCTAGCTCTAGCTCATCCTGGTATTGCGATCAAGATGCTGAAGGGTGACGTCAAGTCAGCTTTCCGTCATCTCATGCTTCATGCATCACACGTTCGCTGGATGGGAGCAACCTTTCCGGATGAAAATGCATTAGTCATCGACCTGGCAGCTCCATTCGGTTGGTCCGGCTCACCAGCATTCTATGGTGCCTTCGGGAGAGCAATAAGCTGGCTTGTCGGTACTAACTCTCCTGCTTCCGTGTCTACTAGCGAGGATGACGAACTCTTTTTTGGTTACGAATGGGTTGACGATCATATTCTCATTGAGCCCGATCGAGACAGCCGCCTCGAGCTCGCAGAATCGACACTGCGTCTGAGTATGATGGCGGTTTTGGGTCCCGACAGTATCAACGACGCAAAGTTCTCCAGTTGGTCTACGCAACTGCAAGCTCTCGGTCTCATTTGGGATACTACCGATCGGACAGTATCGATGCCAGCAGCAAAAATCCACAAGTGTCTCAACCGCGTCGTCCACATGCTAACGGTTGAAAACGTGACTAAGAAGCATCTCCAGAAGCTACTCGGTAGTCTCCGACATCTTTCAACATGCTTGCGGTCTGCGAAGCCCTTTTATCAGCGTTTACAGGCCTTGTGTTCTCGCCTCCAAGTGTTCCAGTCAATTCGCCTAACTCCTGGCTCAATTCGAGATCTTCAATGGTGTCAGCACATTCTTTCAGATGGTCACCTAGAGCGTTTACCGCTCCGGTTCTTTGGGTCTTTACCTGAGGCTGATATCAACATTTACATGGATGCCTCCGATACTGGACTAGCGGTTCTTCACCCTGCGCGAAGCGAATTTATACTTCTCAAGTTTGATGAAGAGGAGGCGCTCATGATTCAAAATTCGGATTCAACAGGCTTCACTATCAACGTACGCGAACATTTATGTATGGCGTTAGCTGCCTGGTGTTGGGGTTCAAAGTGGCATCAGGATTTTCATTTTCCGCACGTGGTATGCTGGAGCGATAACGTTTCTGCCGTGTCCTGGATTAATCAGCTTCAGTCAAGAAGTGGCTTTGGTCAAGAAATCAACCGCGTCATCGGCTTGGCAGAAGCGGTTTTTCGAATTCGTCTCTCTGCCCACCATCTACCGGGGTCGATCAATCGCATGGCAGACGCAGGATCACGCTCGTGGTCGTCTCCTTACTCACACTCGTGGTCAATTTTGTCGTCCGGCTGGACTCAGGTGCAGGTGCCCGCGCACTGGAGGAAGATTTACAAAGAATTCTCCGCGAACTGCAATCCAGTTCACTGGCCGCGTCGTCACGACAACGGTATCTCTCCTCATGGAACCAGTGGACACGATGGTGCGCGTCAATGGAGTACAGCCCGTGGCTCCCCGAGGACCCCGCTCTCTCGTCACGGCAACTCGTCTTATTCGCAGTGTACTGCTACAAATACGGCAGCGATTCCTCTTCGGTCCGAGGAAACTCACTACAGACCATCCAGTCCAAGTTCAGTGCAGTCGCGTGGTATCATCGCTGCGAGTATGGAGTCAATATCGGCCTCCTTCCCCACCACGCGATGGCAATCAAAGGAATCCATCGGCTCCAGCCTTCGCCCCGACCCAAGCAACCCATTACAGTGTCCATCCTCCGCATACTCCACCAACAACTCAATTTCCACTCAACTCATGACCGTATCCTATGGGGGGGCTACGGTCATGGGCTTCTTCTTTCTGCTACGGCGCAGCGAGTATTTACTTCATGACAACAAGATCTACCAATTCGCTATTCGACGATCCGACATCAAGTTTTACGATAAAGCTGGCAAAATTTGCGAAGGTAAAGCCCATGTTCAAAGGGTGGAGATTAACTTTCGTGGCGGCAAGAACGACCAGGCCGGAGTAGGTACTTCTCGGTCGCTAACTTCATCGGAGACGCAGTGGTGCTGTCCTGTGCGTGCTATCTGGTTCTTAGTCGAACACCACCGGACCATCAGTGAAGACCCCGACGAATTACTGTGCAAGGTCAAGAAGAATGAATTTCTTCGTTCAAACGACGTTAACAAGTGGATTAAGAAGGCCGCCAACCTCGCTGGCCAGGATTTAGCCGCTTCTCCACACACTCGCTGCGAATCGGTGGAGCCACAGCTCTCTTCGCCGGCGGCATCGACAGTCTGACCATTAAACTGTTTGGGCGATGGGGCTCTGCCGTATTCGAGAGGTACACACGCATCCAAGCTCAAGTTACTACAGCAATGGCACGCTGCATGATCAATCCCAGTCAAGCCGCTTGTTCCGATCAACACCAACTTCAAGGGCATCCTCCTCGCCACACCCGGGCAGGAGGCTGTGTCAATACAACAAGCTATGTGCCCCAGAACTGAGTGAAATGTGGACTTTTGCTGAGCATGACGGTGAAAGTAGCTTTTTACGAGGTTCGGTGAGGGTTCGGACTCGCTACACAACCCGCTGCCTATCCAGAGACCGCCACGGAACACCACGTGTCTAGAATGGTTGGATGCCAGTACAACGCGCTCGAAGCCGAGGACGTGCGAACTCGTTAGTTCATTCTGCAATTTGCGCCAAACTAGCCAAGACTACCAGTCTTACGATTAATTTAACCATCCTCGCCACACCCGGGCAGGAGGCTGTGTCAATAAAACAAGCTATGTGCCCCAGAACTGAGTGAAATTGTAGTTTTCATACCGATTTGGATGGAATTTGACGTTTTCCATAATTATATTGGCACAATAATTCGCTTGATCGAGTTCTGTAGAGATGACTAGCAAAAAGCAAGAAAGCTTGCTGTAATTCCTTGAGCTCATACTGCGGTAACGCACCTTGTTGAAGTAGAAGCCTTGTCGTAACTTACCCCAATAGGGGTGGTTGCTGTTAATGCTGCCGTCAGCAGTTCGCGAGGCTTCGTCACACACACGCTGGATCACCCTTTGTACGGCGTATAGTGTCACTGGTATTGACGCTAAGACCCTCGATAGCTCAGTTCGGAGTGCTGGCATTGCAAGAAAGCATCGCCCTGCTGTGAAGTAAAACTATTTTTTCTGCGCTTCGTCACTGTGTACGTTGTTGGGCACGATTGGGCTCTGCTAACGGCAACACCGCAGATGACAAGCATTTCAAGGACGCAAAGACTGAGGCTTTTGAGCTCGAGAAAGAAGGATCCGACGACGATGAAGATACCGCTGAAGAAGCAGGATCATCCAGTACACTGGACGATGGTTTGACGGATGCAGAGCGTTCAGCCAAGATCATGGCGAAGATGTTTGGCAACCCCGAGAAGGAGTCATAGAAGGCCAAGGAAGCTACTGATGTGAGTTTCAACGACGAACCGGTCAGGAAAAAGGAAATAAAGGAAGAAGGGGAACAAGGAGGAAGAGGGTGGCTACGATGCCTCCAAGCGCAACCCGCTGTTTGCCGGTGCGGAGACGCCGTGCACCTGGGAGATTCAAGATGTTGGTCCACAATTATCACCCGTCCGTCCGTACGACACTGAGCACTCGAATAGCTGTCGCAAGGCCGACCTTGACGCTGATGCGTTCTCGGAGGATGACGCCGACGGCGACGAGATTGGTGCGTACGCTCAGAAATCGGCTGAAGGAATCATGGAAGACAACAATCACGACGGTGAATATCCGGACATGGCGGACTGGAATGACGTTGAGCCAAACATGCCGGAATTCGCCGCCCCTGAAGAGGACAGCGATGAAGAGAACGACGTGGGGATCGACGCGGAGGACGAGGGAATCGACAGTGCTGGCCAAGAAGATGGCTTCGACTGCTTCGTTATAGGCGCGGATGACGACGACGAGGTGTTGCAAGAAGAGCAGGAGCTGAAGACCAAGAGGAAGATACAGACAGACAAAGGGCAAGAAGACGAAGTAACCACGAAAAAATAGATGAAATATGGAAGAGATGTGATCGATAGATCTTGAGCTATGTGTGACTGACAGAAATGGACAGGATCTCGTCAAACTGAGCCCAGGAACCGATTCCAGAGAATGCACAAAAGCAATGACTTCATTTATCAATTTTCTTCGTAGCGACCACGTAAACACATTTCAAACAACAACTCATGTTCCCCGAGACCAAGGTGACCCTGGACCCCGCCCCTGTGGTCGACACCTGGAAACACGTTGCTAAACGTCCGGTTATCCTCTCGTTAAAGAGGTTTAACGTACCAACAGAACCGCAAGTGGTGAGCAAACCTGCGACGATAGCAGAGAGGATCGACATGATAGAGACCAAAACCGCTGCTCGAGCCGCTGCCGTTAAGGAGCTAATTGCTAACAATAAGACACAGGTCGCTGCAGCTGAAAAGCTAATTGCTAACAGTAAGAAACAGACCACTGCCGTTGAGAAGCGGATTGCTGCCCATAAGACACAGGTCGCTGCAGCTGAGAAGCTGATTGCTGACAATAAGGCTGCTGTTGCGAAACTGTCTACTGAAATCGAGAAATTAAAGAAGTCCCAAGCCGCTCAGCAGCAATATATTCGCCGCTACAGGAAAGTATTGGGTTAAATGCAAGGCATTTGCCCTGGTTCTTATAAAAAAAATGTATTCACAGTTTACGAAATGGAACTGTTTCGAACGATTAACAAGAATTTTAGTGGTGTTTCTCCTGTGAGGTAAATGTTAGACCTTCATTTTTCATCTACAAGTCCAGGATGAGATTGTATGGGTCCAAAGATGTCTCCAGCAGCACGCCATGCGTCAGGTACAGCTTGTCAAAACTACTATGGAAGTCTAGCATTGCAAGAAAAGCATCGTCCTGCCTTCGCGGATTCTGAAGATTTTGCTACAATTCGTCACTGCGTTCGTTGTTGGGCCAGACTCTCTGCTAACGGCAACACCGCAGATTCAAGGACGCAAAGACCGAGGCTTTTGAGCTCCAGAAAGAAGAATCCGACGACGATGAAGATACCGCTGAAGAAGCAGGATCATCCAGTACACTGGACGATGGTTTGACGGACGCAGAGCATTCAGCCAACAAGCCCGAGAAGGGGTCGAAGAAGACCAAGGAAGCTGCTGTTGTGAGTTTCAACGACGATCCGGTCAGCAAGAAGGAGAACAAGGAGGAAGAGGGTGGCTACGATGCCTCCAAACGCAACCCGTTGTTTGCCGATGCGAAGACGTCGTGCGCCTGGGAGATTCAAATGCTGGCCCACCACTACCACCCGTCCGTACAGAGCTTTACCCGTCAACTGCTAGACAGCAAGGATACTGGAATTCAGTATGCTTGAGATCCGCTGGTGGATTTCACGATGCACGCGTTCTTCGAGACGTTCGTGACAAGAAGCCCCGTCACAAGCCGAAGCTAAGTGGTAACAAGGATGCGAAGAACTACCAGGTAAATGTTCGCGCCTATTAACAGAGAGACTGTGCTACGAGGCCAACAAAGACGCTAGCGACCAGGTTTTCAAGGTGAACACCCGTCGCAACGAAGTCTAAGAGCGACCACGATGCTGATTGACTATGGCATCATATAATCGTCGCTCTGCTTTGGAATCTTTGCCATTTGTCTTCTTAGACTCATGATAGTATCATTATGATAGAGACGTGATCGATAGATGTTGAGCTATGTGTGAAAGTTGAGCTGACAGCGATGGACAGGAACAGAATCGCCGTGACCAGTCTCCATTGGAAGCTTTGCACAGAGACTCTGTCAACTGTTTCAAAAGTTGTCATCATGAAGAGACTCGTAAACGTCTACCCGAGCCATCAAACGCGCTACCCAGGGCGCGCTGACGTTTAGCGGCTACACCACCAGAACCAACAATCGTTATTTACCAACTTTCTTCGTCCCGACCAAGCGATCACCAAGAAACTCTGAAGCATGGTGCGCAAGAACAGAAAACACGGTCGAACGACTCGTGTTGCTTCCTCTCGTCAACTCACAATCAATCTCGTCCACGCCTCCCTCGTACTACCCATCCAAGGCAACCCGGTCCTCAAGGATCTACTGGACTTACAGCACTTTCGACAGCAGGTCGAGCATCAAGCTGAGCTCGAAATTGGGATTCAAGCGGCTTGTCTGGACTGGACCGAGGTGGTCGTGACCCCTCCCTGCAAGAATATGCTGTTTGACGGATGGGAAAATGCTGCAGAGGACACCAGCACTCCGCCGCGGGTTATCATCGGGTTAAAAGGGCCCACCACATTGTAATATGAGGAAGCTGTTGCGAAGGACCGATATGGTGACACGCGTGACGCGTAGCGAGTCAGCATTGGAAGGTGGCGACTGTGAAGATTACCTTGAAGAGGGCATTGAAGTACCTCGAGGAGGGACTTGGACACGTGGTGGAGCTGGAGACTAGCGGTTGACGTGAGGCGGAGGAGCATACACTTTAAGATTGGCGTGGGGAAGCTCACTTGGAGATTGGAGTGGAGAAGAGCACTTCTAGTTTGGCGTGGTGAAGTTCACTTCGAAATTGGCGTGGGGCAGTTCACGCGATACTTCGAAATTGGCGTGGAGCAGCTCACGTAGTTGGCGTGAGAGTGCAGCGAGAGAAGGGTATCGTGCGGCAAAGAGGAGCAGACGAGCACCCTAGGGTCGTACAAGCAGCGGAGAGAGAAGCGAAGGAAGAGGAGAGACGAGCGAGCCAGCTACTGGGCTTCGGACGGCGTACAGCGGAGCATTGTCGGGCTGGGGGTTGAGCTTACGGCGACAGTGGCAGAACGCTAGCTACGTGGGCGCCGAAGGCAGCGGTTAAGGGCCAGCAAGTCTTAGTGAGCGTGCGAGTGGTGAGAGTGAGGAGGTGTTGTATTGAGGAGTTTATCTTCTGATAATAAAGTAGGGTCCGAACGACTCGTGTTGCTTCCTCTCGTCAACTCACAATCAATCTCGTCCACGCCTCCCTCGTACTACCCATCCAAGGCAACCCGGTCCTCAAGGATCTACTGGACTTACAGCACTTTCGACAGCAGGTCGAGCATCAAGCTGAGCTCGAAATTGGGATTCAAGCGGCTTGTCTGGACTGGACCGAGGTGGTCGTGACCCCTCCCTGCAAGAATATGCTGTTTGACGGATGGGAAAATGCTGCAGAGGACACCAGCACTCCGCCGCGGGTTATCATCGGGTTAAAAGGGCCCACCACATTGTAATATGAGGAAGCTGTTGCGAAGGACCGATATGGTGACACGCGTGACGCGTAGCGAGTCAGCATTGGAAGGTGGCGACTGTGAAGATTACCTTGAAGAGGGCATTGAAGTACCTCGAGGAGGGACTTGGACACGTGGTGGAGCTGGAGACTAGCGGTTGACGTGAGGCGGAGGAGCATACACTTTAAGATTGGCGTGGGGAAGCTCACTTGGAGATTGGAGTGGAGAAGAGCACTTCTAGTTTGGCGTGGTGAAGTTCACTTCGAAATTGGCGTGGGGCAGTTCACGCGATACTTCGAAATTGGCGTGGAGCAGCTCACGTAGTTGGCGTGAGAGTGCAGCGAGAGAAGGGTATCGTGCGGCAAAGAGGAGCAGACGAGCACCCTAGGGTCGTACAAGCAGCGGAGAGAGAAGCGAAGGAAGAGGAGAGACGAGCGAGCCAGCTACTGGGCTTCGGACGGCGTACAGCGGAGCATTGTCGGGCTGGGGGTTGAGCTTACGGCGACAGTGGCAGAACGCTAGCTACGTGGGCGCCGAAGGCAGCGGTTAAGGGCCAGCAAGTCTTAGTGAGCGTGCGAGTGGTGAGAGTGAGGAGGTGTTGTATTGAGGAGTTTATCTTCTGATAATAAAGTAGGGTCCGAACGACTCGTGTTGCTTCCTCTCGTCAACTCACAATCAATCTCGTCCACGCCTCCCTCGTACTACCCATCCAAGGCAACCCGGTCCTCAAGGATCTACTGGACTTACAGCACTTTCGACAGCAGGTCGAGCATCAAGCTGAGCTCGAAATTGGGATTCAAGCGGCTTGTCTGGACTGGACCGAGGTGGTCGTGACCCCTCCCTGCAAGAATATGCTGTTTGACGGATGGGAAAATGCTGCAGAGGACACCAGCACTCCGCCGCGGGTTATCATCGGGTTAAAAGGGCCCACCACATTGTAATATGAGGAAGCTGTTGCGAAGGACCGATATGGTGACACGCGTGACGCGTAGCGAGTCAGCATTGGAAGGTGGCGACTGTGAAGATTACCTTGAAGAGGGCATTGAAGTACCTCGAGGAGGGACTTGGACACGTGGTGGAGCTGGAGACTAGCGGTTGACGTGAGGCGGAGGAGCATACACTTTAAGATTGGCGTGGGGAAGCTCACTTGGAGATTGGAGTGGAGAAGAGCACTTCTAGTTTGGCGTGGTGAAGTTCACTTCGAAATTGGCGTGGGGCAGTTCACGCGATACTTCGAAATTGGCGTGGAGCAGCTCACGTAGTTGGCGTGAGAGTGCAGCGAGAGAAGGGTATCGTGCGGCAAAGAGGAGCAGACGAGCACCCTAGGGTCGTACAAGCAGCGGAGAGAGAAGCGAAGGAAGAGGAGAGACGAGCGAGCCAGCTACTGGGCTTCGGACGGCGTACAGCGGAGCATTGTCGGGCTGGGGGTTGAGCTTACGGCGACAGTGGCAGAACGCTAGCTACGTGGGCGCCGAAGGCAGCGGTTAAGGGCCAGCAAGTCTTAGTGAGCGTGCGAGTGGTGAGAGTGAGGAGGTGTTGTATTGAGGAGTTTATCTTCTGATAATAAAGTAGGGTCCGAAGCCGCGGAGAGTGCTGAGGATCCGGCGCAGTGACCAAGTGGGTCATTGGCAGCCAGTAACGTGTTTGTGTGCCCCATCGAAGCGGGAACGGAAGGACGTAGCGGCTGTACGATCCGCCTAACGAGCCAGGCAAGATAAGTGGCCCAGTTACATGGTGGTCATACAGGGGCCTACAGCACAAACACTTACAACAGCAGCGGAGACACGGATGCAGACGAGGTCGCACTCACCAGGAACAACGGCCAAGACACAAGTGAGCGACTCGACAGCAGACCAACAAGCGGCGGATAACACGGGCGGCGCACAGTCACCGGTAATGATCAAAACGGCAACGATGAAGACGCCACCGGCGGCGAAGACGACGACAAAGGCGCTGGGAAAGCAGCGGCGAGTGCGACCAGCAAAGAACGCTACGTCTTCTAGCGATGAAGATACAGAGAGTAACGGCGAAGATACTCGGGCACCAAACCCTAAGGTACCCGCGAAGAGTCGTGCGACCAGTAAGAAGGCAGCCACCGAGAGGAGTGCTAACGCGGCGAGACGAGAGGCACCGGCGGAGGCGACGGCGGCAGTGAGCGGCAGCGCTGGGCAAGAGCAAGGCACTGGGACTGTCTTGAGGTCAGAGATAACGGCGTTAACGACGGCGGTGACGCAGCTAGTGACTTTGCTGGGAGAGGTCAGAGCGGTCACAGACAGCCGGCAGCCGACAGCCAGACAAGCCGGTGGAGTAGCCGTGCACGACGAAGCCGACGACGCGCAGCAAGGAGGAACAGAAGCGGAGCGGCGTGTAGTTGAGGCGGGACTTGATGCCAGTGGCAGTACCACGAGAGAGGTGACGCGGCTTCAACCAGCACCGTGGCAAAGCGGCGTGCGACGGAGGGAAGCAAGAAACCAACGGCGTTTTCGGCAACCTAGAGGGGATGATTCGTCCGACGGCACACCTCCCGACTCAAGCGAAAGTGAGAACGACAACAGCGACGACCCTGATGGAAGCAGCGGCGACGAAGATGGCGGCGCTGCCAGCTCTTCTTCAGACGGCGACAATGGAAGTGACGATGGCCGAGCGCGACGGGGCCAAGGACGACGTGAGAGACGGCCACGAAGGAAGTATGTAAAGGATCTGGAGTTGCCCTCCTTCACTCCCTCGCCGAAGGTCTCTGTGTCGACGTGGATTGATAGGGTCGATTTGGCTCTGAAGGGCGCCGAGGAGTCGGGAAGAGGCAGATGGTCCGACAAAGCACTGCACTACATACTGGGCAACAAGCTAATGGAAAATGCGGCGACGTGGTGGGTAAATCGGAACCGGAGCACGCCAGAGAGAGAGAAGACATGGACTCATTTGAAGGAAGCCCTGTTGCAGCGGTATGCTGAAAAGTTGGACAAGTCTCAGGCAGAATGGCGGGTGAGTATGCGGAGGTTCTTACCTGGAGAGTCGTATGCTGACTTCGCAGCTGGTCTCCGAGAAGTGGTTGGAAGGAACCGAGTAAGTGAGAGAGTCCTGCTGGCACAGTTCTATCGGTGTCTCGATAAGACGACGAAACAGCTAGTGAAGCAAGATCCACGGCCAACGACTCTAGAAGCTGCAGTCAAGAAGGCGAATGAAGTGGACGACCCTATGGAAAATGTGGCACAAGGTATGATGAATGTGGGGCTGCCTTGGGCGACGGCGCCCAGTCCCTACGTGATTCCGATGGCAGGGACCACCGGTCAAACTATGATCATCCCGGGCATAGGCAACACCATGCTGCAAGGCGACAGACCTTACCATGGGACGGAAGAAGCAGCGGCGCAGAAGGGCGATGTTGAACATGTGGCACTCTTCACAAACCCGCAGGGAGTGTACAATGTGTTTTCTGGTACGTGGGACCCACCACCTGGACATGTCTGGAACGGGAAGTACTGGTATGAACCGAGAAAAACTGAGCGGAAGAGGAAGGCTGCAGCGACAGCTCCAGCCACGGCTGCAGAACCCAAGAAGACACCGAGGAGGCCAAGACGAGAACGAGCGTCAAGTGATGATGTCTCGGACGCACGTCCACCGAAGCGGAAGAAGGCATCAGTGCGGCAGATTACGGTGGTCGAGGACACGGCCGGCGCGGTCAAACAAGCGGCTGGAAAGCAACAGACCAACGCTAGTGGCGCTCCAACACAGCAACAGAGAGTGAGCGACCAGCGGTGTTTTAAGTGTGGACAATCGGGACACTGGGCGGCGTACTGCACGCATCAGCCACAGTGCTACGCGTGCAAGCAGATGGGTCACTTGGCACGAGACTGTACCAACGCTGAAGCGAAGGCGCGTCACGAGGAGCTACTCAAGCGACGCGGGACACAGCGCCCAGGCGAGGAAAACTAGCTGCGGGCGCGATAGCGGGTGTATGGCGTCCGACAGGAGAGAGGAGATCCCGGCGAGCGGAGGTGGAAACGGTAGTGGAGCAGATGACCAAGGACTTGGAGGAGCGCGACAAGGAGAAGGCGGCGTTGTACGTGGCGACGGTGAGACCAGCAATGGCCCCGACGAGGTATAAGCCGTTAGATCCTGGAAAGCGTCACCGCCAACGGAGATGGGATCTGGAGAGCGGACGGAGGTTATGGGAAGTGGCGAGCGGTGTAGTGGAAGGGAGGATGCGGAAACTGGGGAAGGCGGCGTTGGCGTCCGGACTGGGGAAGGCGGCAAGCTGGTCGACGCAGGGAAGGAGGAGTCGTTGGTGGAAGGTGAGCAGCGAACGGCGTCAGGTGATGGGGATGCCTATGCGGCGGGACCGCAAGGCGAAGGAGAGGATAATGATTTGGAGCGCGACGAGAGCAGTGCAGGCAGCATCGAGCTGAGCCGCGAAGAAAGAAAGAGAGCGAGAAAACAGAAGAAACGGCATGCTGCTAAAGTGAGATTGGCTAAGCGACGTGAGACTGAGCAGGAAGCCGAGAGCCAAGAAAAAGCAGTGGTCCAGAAGACGCTGGACGAGAGACAGCGGATTGCCAAGGAGACACTAGAGCAATATGAAGCGGATAGACTGGTGACGGCGGCAAGAGGCGAACAAGGACCGAGAGTAACAGCACGAGTCAGTCTAGTACAGCGTCGAAGAGATAGTGGCACTGAGCTACGAGATGGGGGCACGGTTGAGCATGTTGGAGCAGACGACGGACTTCCCACTGCAGTCATGACGTTGAGTGGAGTGCGCCGGCAGGTGAAGCTGGATAGTGGAGCCCGATACACCATTGCAGGACCGGAATGGATAAAGTACGGTGATAAGGTGGATCGTGCAGCACCAGTAGACTTTGTAGAGGGCATCGGCGGATTCCTCTTGGACGTGGTCGGCGTATGGAAGTTTGAGATGCTGAGCGTGTTCGGTGAAAAGATCAATATCGAAGCGTGTATTGTGAAGGGGTGTGGCGACGAGTTCCTGCTGGGAGTCGACTTTCTGAAGTCACACGGTGCCAAGATGGACTTCGAGCGCAACGAGATCCGGTACAGTGAAGGTGAGCGCGTAGTAGTGGTGCCCTTCAGAACGTATTGCGGCGCGGACAAGGCGAGGGTAGCGGCGGTGCGAATGGCGCGAAGGACACAGCTGGAAGGACGGACGGTGACTCCAGTCGAGGTCGCAGTGGCGGCGGAAGATGGTGAGGTTGGCGTCTTCTTCCCCACTAAGCAGACAGGAGCGGTGATGTTAGCAGCTACAGTCACTACAGTCAGAAACGGTAAGGCCTGGGTACCGGCCATTAATGCAAAGGATGGTGGTGTAAGGTTACCTTCGAAGCGCGAGTTGGGTACGTGGATACCTATGGATCCAGAAATGCAAGTCTTGAGCATGAATGGAGGTCTGAAGCGTAGCGGGATAAAGGAGTGGCTGAAATCCTTGAGTGAGAATTCGGAGAAACCACTGGACGATGAGCAGGACGTGCAGATTGGTGAGGAGGATAGCGGCAGCAGGGACCTGATACTACGGTTGTTGAGAGTCTATAGACAGTTAACGGAGAGTACGGGGGACTGTCCGCCTGCAACCGCGTTGAATACGGAGCACCATATAGACACGGGCTACGCGGCGCCAATCATGCTGAAGAGGAGGAGACAAGCGCAGGCTGAGGACGCGGTGATTAACGAGAATGTCGATAAGATGTTGAAGGCGGGTGTGATTGAGGAAGGAAACGGCGCTTGGGGATTTCCCGTGGTGCTAGTGCGAAAGAAGGACGGTGAGGTGCGCTTCTGTGTGGACTATCGAGCCCTGAATAAGGTTACCCACAAGGATGTGTATCCGTTACCTCGCATTGACGAAACGCTGGAGGCGCTAGGTGGAGCAATGCTATTTAGTACACTAGATCTGAAAGCTGGATATTGGCAAATCCTAATGGCGGCAGCAGGCAAGGCGAAGACGGCCTTTACGACCAAGCGAGGGCTGTATCAGTTTGTGCGAATGCCATTTGGATTATGTAACGCTCCGTCAACCTTCCAGAGGATGATGAACTCTGTATTACGCGGCTTAACATGGAGCACGTGTCTAGTTTACCTGGACGATATCGTGGTGTATACGCGTGGCGGGATTGAGCAGCATGTGCTAGAGCTAGCGTGTGTTTTAGAACGTCTGGCACTGGCAGGATTGACGTTGAAGTTGAAGAAATGTGTGTTCGCGACCCGGAGAATGGAGTACTTGGGGCACGAGCTGAGCTCAGAGGGCGTAAGGCCATTGCAGCGGTTAGTTGACGCGGTGCGTGAGTTTCCGAGGCCGACGGATGCGGTGGAAGTGAAGCGCTTTGTGCATTTGGCGGGGTATTATCGGCGGTTCATTGAGGGCTTTGGATCACTCATGGCCCCTATGACTAAACTATTAAGGAAGACAGCGGAATGGGAGTGGGGAGACGAACAGCAGGCTGTATTCGAGCGGGTGAAGGACCTCCTGACGAGCAGACCCTTGTTAATTTACCCTAACTTCCAGCTTCCCTTCCGTGTGGTGACCGATGCGAGCAAGGTGGGACTTGGCGCATGCTTGATGCAGGATCATGGCGCGGGTTGGCAACCGGTTGCTTATGCCAGCAAGGTGAACAGCGAGACAGAGGCCAAGTACGGCATTACGGAGTTGGAGTTGTCGGCGGTAGTGTGGTCAATTAAACTATTCCGACCATATCTATACGGTCGATGCTTCACTATCATTACAGATCACGCGGCTTTGAAATGGCTCATGACAAGCACGAATCTAACGGGAAAATTACACCGGTGGGCATTGACCCTCCAGGAGTTTGACTTTGAGGTGGTATATCGGCCGGGTAGCACGAACGTGGTGGCAGACGCGTTGTCGAGGGCGCCCACATCGAAGGCACTGGCGGCGATTGGCCGAAGGCGAAGGGCGAGAAGGCAAGCAGCGGAGCAGGCGAAGATGGTAGCCGAGGAGGCGCGTGACAAAGCGGAGCAGTTAAATAGCAGAACAGGCGGCGGTTCGCGTAGTACACTGGGGGCGAAGGGCGAGCAACGTCGAGAAGCACAAGCGCGGAGCGGTCTCAACGACGGGCAAGCAACCAAGGACGCTGAAGCGAGGGAGCGGCGCGCGGAGAGCATTAGGGCTCACAGGGATCGACGCGGAGCCATTCCAGCAAGAGGGACGAGTGCAGGGACACTATTATCTAAGAAGGAGGCACTACGGAGAGCATTGGACGAGACTACAGTGGTGCAGGGCACGTACGAAGTATCACCAGCGGCGGATGAGGTGCAGGCAACAGATAGAGGACATGTGCGGCAACGTGGAGCCCAGAGAACCAGTGATGAAGGTAGTGAACAGCGAGACGGACGTTCTGTAGTAGTGCCGGCGGCAAGGGGCAGCTACGCGACGAGTGAAGGATTGGTGAGCAGAACAACAACGGCAGACCCTGTACAGTCGAGCCACGGAGAGTCAGAATGGCCGATACGCGGTACAGTGAGCAATGGACGAGAAGCGGCTGTGGCAAGTGAAGGAGTAGGCAGCAGTCGACGACAAGAACGGGTAGCAGCGCGGCGAGCAGAAGAACAGGCGCGCGGTGAGACTCTCCAGCTCACGGACGACGAGATTATTGAGGCACAGAAGAACAGCAGGCTGATTCAGAGGATGGTGGAGGCGAAAGTGTATCACGGCATGCAGGTTGAGCAGCGGCACGGGTTAGTGGTTATCCACACGGAGAAAGAATGGCGTATAGTAATACCTCCAGCGCTGTGGCCAGTAGTCTTCAAGGAAAACCATGACTCAGTGTGGGCTGGACACCTGAGAGCACCTCACACGTTTGCGCGGATCTCGCAGACTTATTGTTGGCCGAAATTGCTACAAGAAGTAAAACAGTGGGTGCGTGGATGTCAGGAGTGTGGCAGTCGAAAGGCGAAGCCAAGGGAGATTATTCCACCACTAAGGAGCATCCGTGGGGGCGATGTTGGAGACAGGTGGGCTCTTGATGTGGCGGGCCCGCTTCCTACGAGCGACGGCGGCGAGCGGTTTGTAATTGCGGCGGTGGAGTACGTCACGCGATACGCAGTAGCCACAACAGTGAAGCGACACACGGCGGAGACGGTGGCTGACTTCATGATGAAAAATATTGTGCTAAAGTTTGGAGTCTTCCGAGAGATTCTCACGGACGGGGCGCCTGAACTCACAGGACATGCAGTGGAGGAGCTAGTGATGCTTTTACAGGCACAGCAGACGACGGCAGCACCATATCGACCGCAATTGGTAGGGCTGGTCGAGCGTTTCAATCGCACGTGGAAGGATATTGTGGCGACGTGCATGCAGGAGGAGAGTCAACGAGATTGGGATCGGTGGGTCGACTTCGCAGTCTATGCCTACAATTCGGGACAGCATTCAACGGTGAAGCTGTCGCCGAATGAGTTGATGATGGACAGGAGGCTGAGAAGCCCAAACGACTTGCTTCGGAAGCTGGATGTGACGGAGCTGGCGAGTTGAGCGAGTACCACAAGAGACTGGTGGCGGCGATGGAGAGTAGTCAGAGGTGTGCGGAGGCAGCTAGGGTGAAGGAACAAGAGAGGCAGGCGCGGTACTACAACCGTCGCGTACGCAAAAAGAAGGAGTTACGAGCAGGAGATCGTGTCTGGATGTTTCGGCCACCGAGAGGCGCGGAAGCATCTAAATTCGTACATCAATGGGTTGGCCCGATGCGGGTGGTGGAGCCAGTGGGCTACGATAATTGGTTGGTCAAGCGCGAGGACGTGGACGGAGAATCGGAGAAGCACATTGCTCACGTATCATTCTTGATTTCTTATCACAAGCCCATTGACCTGTTGAAGCGAGCGGCACTAGATCTGGAACGGCAGCTGGAGTATGAAGATACGGGCAAGGGAATGTCCGAGGGCGAGGCGGCAGCGAAAGTTGTACGAGCAGCGGAAGTTCCTACAACTACACCTGCATCGAGTCGAGTTAGAAAAAGAGATCGACAGACAGCGAGAGGTGCGGCAGCGTGGCGAGACTCGAGTGACATCCTGGTGGAGGCACGAAGACGAAAGCGGCGAAATCGAGCAGGGATGTACGTCCTCGAGCACGAACTACGGACAAGAAGAGCGGTGGAGCGATGGCGAGCTGGAAACGACCGGGACGAAACAGAGCGGTGGTGAGTTTCAACCCGTGACTACGACCAGTTGCTGCGAAACGACAGAGTCGTGGAAGACTCTGGTTTGGAGGAAGGCGTGTAATATGAGGAAGCTGTTGCGAAGGACCGATATGGTGACACGCGTGACGCGTAGCGAGTCAGCATTGGACGGTGGCGACTGTGAAGATTACCTTGAAGAGGGCATTGAAGTACCTCGAGGAGGGACTTGGACACGTGGTGGAGCTGGAGACTAGCGGTTGACGTGAGGCGGAGGAGCATACACTTTAAGATTGGCGTGGGGAAGCTCACTTGGAGATTGGAGTGGAGAAGAGCACTTCTAGTTTGGCGTGGTGAAGTTCACTTCGAAATTGGCGTGGGGCAGTTCACGCGATACTTCGAAATTGGCGTGGAGCAGCTCACGTAGTTGGCGTGAGAGTGCAGCGAGAGAAGGGTATCGTGCGGCAAAGAGGAGCAGACGAGCACCCTAGGGTCGTACAAGCAGCGGAGAGAGAAGCGAAGGAAGAGGAGAGACGAGCGAGCCAGCTACTGGGCTTCGGACGGCGTACAGCGGAGCATTGTCGGGCTGGGGGTTGAGCTTACGGCGACAGTGACAGAACGCTAGCTACGTGGGCGCCGAAGGCAGCAGTTAAGGGCCAGCAAGTCTTAGTGAGCGTACGAGTGGTGAGAGTGAGGAGGTGTTGTATTGAGGAGTTTATCTTCTGATAATAAAGTAGGGTCCGAAGCCGCGGAGAGTGCTGAGGATCCGGCGCAGTGGCCAAGTGGTTCATTGGCAGCCAGTAACGTGTTTGTGTGCCCCATCGAAGCGGGAACGGAAGGACGTAGCGGCTGTACGATCTGCCTAACGAGCCAGGCAAGATAAGTGGCCCAGTTACAACATCACCATTAAATGTGGATCAAACACCCCCGCCACGTTCCGCGCCCACTGAACCGGAGAGAGCACTGGATGAACAAGTTAGAGGCCGATCAAAACGCCATCATTAAGATGCTGGAGGCCAAAATCACAGTCCAAGACAACCTCATCAACGAGTTGAAGGCCCCAAAACAACAAAATTCTTGCCCAAGACAACAAAATTCTTGCCCAAGACGACATCATTAACGAGTTGAAGGCAAACATGGCTGCTCAATATCTTGCCCGAGGCGCTACCATCGAGAAGCTGGAAGCCGAAATTCTTGCCCAAGGCGGTATCATCAAGACGCTAGAAGCTGCCAATACGGATATGCGACGACAACACACACTAGAGATCGATAAGCTGAACACGAGGCTAACGAAACGCAACGAGGAGTTAGCAGAGAAGTTGGCGGCCCATTCTGCTGAAATCAAAAAGTTGCAGAACGACAACAAGGAGCTGCAGAAGTGTATTCGCGTGTTAATGCTCCACGCTCGCAACGTCGTCTACCGAAAATGGTTGGAGGGGTTTCGAGATTTCCAATTCGAACGAGTTGGAGGACGACGTTGAGAAACGTTTTCGATAATTATATTGGCGCAATAATTCGCTTGTTTGAGTTCTGTAGAGATGCCTAGTAAAAAGCAAGAAAAATTGCGGTCAATTTCTTGAGCTCATACTGCGGTAACGCACCTATTGTCGTAACTTATCCAAATAGGGATGGTTGGTCTTAATGCTGCCGTCAGCAGTTCGCGATAATTCGTCACACGCACGCAGGATCGCCCTTTTGTAAGGGGTATAGTAGTGCCACTGGTATTGACGCTGTTTAATGGCTCGGGTAGACGTGTACAAGTCTCTGTAAGGAGTTTAAGATGGCAACTTTTGAAACAGCCCATGGAGACTGGTCACGGCGATTCTGTTCCTGTCCATCCCTGTCAGCTCAACTTTGTCACACATAGCTCAACATCTATCGATCACGTCTCTATCATAATGATACTATCATGAGTCTAAGAAGACAAATGGCAAAGATTCCAAGCAGAAAACGAAGAAACCGCGACGATTATATGATGCCATAGTCAATCAGCATCGTGGTCGCTCTTGGACTTCGGGTGTTCTCCTTGAAAAACGCTACCCAGGGCGCTCTGACGTTTAGCGGCTACACCACTAGAACCAACAATCGTTATTTACCAACTTTCTTCGTCCCGACCAAGCGATCACCAAGACGCAAGAACAGAAAACACGGTCAAACGACTCGTGTTGCTTCCTCGAGCTTGAGCGGAAGTTTGGGCGGACCACGTCGCATCGCAAGTAAGCGGCAGATGACAGAGAGAAAGCCCGAGCGGATGAAGTCCGATCCGCCGTCGCGCGCGCCAACGTCGGCTGACTTAGTCGACAAGAGGCTGCGCGATGTCTTTTCCTTCCGCGCGGCAATCCCATTGGTGAGTGATGTGTATGGTATGGTGTTGTACTGGCAGTACCAGACTCACGATATTGATGATGACTGCATTGCGGTAGCTTGATGAATACGTGTCGTCAATCCAGATCGACGACGATGATTCTGGTTTCCTTTTCGACTGGGAAGTCGACAATGTGAACGCGTTTGTGGATGCGGTGAACGGTCTGAACGCAGCTCAAGCGCCTCCGTGGCTGCGGACACGACCGATCACGGCCCGATCATTCATGGACGACCTCGTCTATAGACTCCAGCCATTGGCAGGAGGTCGCTGTGGGCGTGTGCTGCTGGCGCCAAATCGACCAGACCAGTTCGGTGCCATCATGGCGACGCTGGTCGCACTACAGAATGATGATTTCCTGCAAACCGCCGCACAGGTGGCGCTTCCAGTGGACGACAACAATGTTGAGCGATACCTCGTCACAACGCACTACCTCACCGAGACGAAAGCGCAGCGATCGCACCCGAACAACCTCCCACCGTCGCTTCGAAACGGCCAGGCATTGCGTCGCCTGTTCATCTGATCAATGCAATGGCTTCTGTGAGAAGTGTCGAGCCCGCAGTGCTGATCTGAAGAGGCACCCGTTTTGGAGTTGCCGCATAGTAAGTATCGTCAGCTCAGTGTGAGTTAGACTGCAGGCTAGTAAGTTAATTCAAGTGGATGTCGTTGTGTGCAAAACCTCGCTACTCACGTAGCTTATGCTGCTTAATTATCGGCCTCTACCAGACCGCAACAATTCTGTCGCACTGTAGAATTACATCGGAGAACAACAGTAGAGTCGACTGGTTTATTACTTCCCATCGACGGCAGTGCGCGATGTGGAACGCAATGAGGACGACAATCTGCCAGGCTATCATCACACTATCGGGATCAAAACCAGAAGAGCTCTAGAGCTGTAGTCTTAAAACTGAATACGAGGATATTGTCACGAGCGTAGACACGTGGCTATCGCTGTAACTTGTGAACGAGACTGTTATCAATCAGTCGGATGCGTTGGCGAAGCTAGCGATGACTACCATGGACGACGGTCTCACTCGCGTGGGCCTTCTACAACGCAGCATCACATCGTCGTGGAGCCCATCGAAGCTGAAGTAAATGTAGCAGGCGACGTTAACCAACGTCACTAATGTTGTAGTTGAAGTTAGTCACTGAAGCGAGGTATAAATAATACTGAAGAGAGGTACATGTATAAATAACTTGGGGACCTATTAATTCGCTTCTGTAGAGATGACTAGCAAAAAGCAAGAAAAATTGCGGTCAATTCCTCGCTGGATCACCCTTTGTAAGGGGTATAGTGTCACTGGTATTGACGCTTTACAGGTTTTTCAAGAAGAACACCCGTCGCAACGAAGTCCAAGAGCGACCACGATGCTGATTGACTATGGCATCATATAATCGTCGCGGTTTCTTCGTTTTCTGCTTGGAATCTTTGCCATTTGTGACTCATGATAGTATCACTATGATAGAGACGTGATCGATAGATGTTGAGCTATGTGTGACAAAGTTGAGCTGACAGCGATGGGCAGGAACAGAATCGCCGTGACCAGTCTCCATTGTCAAACATTTACCAACTTTCTTCGTCCCGACCAAGCGATCACCAAGAAACTCTGAAGCATGGTGCGCAAGAACAGAAAACACGATCGAACGACTCGTGTTGCTTCCACTCGTCAACTCACAATCAATTTCGTCCACGCCTCCCTCGTACTACCCATCCAAGGCAACCCGGTCCTCAAGGATCTACTGGACTTACAGCACTTTCGACAGCAGGTTGAGCGTCAAGCTGAGCTCGAAACTGGTATTCAAGCGGCTTGTCTGGACTGGACCGAGGTGGTCGTGACCCCTTCCTGCAAGAATATGCTGTTTGACGACTGGAAAAATGCTGCAGAGGACACCAGCACTCCGCCGCGAGTTACCATCGGGTTAATAGGGCCCACCACACCTCCATTAAATGTGGATCAAACACCCCCGCCACGTTCCGCGCCCACTGAACCAGAGAGAGCACTTACGATGGAAGAGAGGATGAACAAGTTTGAGGCCGACCAAAACGCCATCATTAAGATACTGGAAGCCAAAATCACAGTCCAAGACAACATCATCAACGAGTTGAAGGCCATCCTCGCTACCCAAAACGACACCATTAACGAGTTGAAGGCAAACATGGCTGCTCAAGATCTTGCCCAAGGCGCTACCATCGAGAAGCTGGAAGCCGAAATTCTTGCCCAAGGCGGCATCATCAAGACGCTAGAAGCTGCCAATATGGATATGCGACGACAACACACACTAGAGATCGATAAGCTGAACACGAGGCTAACGAAACGCAACGAGGAGTTAGCAGAGAAGTTGGCGGCCCATTCTGCTGAAATCAAAAAGTTGCAGAACGACAACAAGGAGCTGCAGAAGTGTATTCGCGTGTTAATGCTCACGTTCGCAACGTCGTCTGCCGAAAATGATTGAATTTCTGATGAGCATTCTCGGCTATCAAAACTAATTCATGCGCAACCCTCAGTTGACTCGTAGTGGTTACTTCTTCGTAAGCAGAGATTGAGAGTAAAACACGCATAGTGATAGATAATACTAAGATAATACTAATCACTTAGCAGTATCATTATTCTTTTACGCCCTTTCTAAAGTCAATGAGCTACAGTGGATTCGGAGGGCTGAATAGTACTGCGTATTACTACAAAATGATACTAAAGGTTTCCTTTTCTCTCGGCGCAAACTTACATTTGCGCCGACTTCCTTTTATAAGAGAATCGAGGAATTGGACTTCGGCAATGAGGTGCAGTGCAACACACTGTAGTTCCCAGGGCATCTCCGAGACAGCGCGATGTGTGACGTGTTCTAAACGCGTTCACCACTTATGCAGTAACGACGTCGTTGCCAAGTTCAAAGGGCTGCTTGATGATGCCCCTGTTGCAGCGAGGTACCGTGCTTAATAAAAATTTTCATCTCCTTTAACTAAACTACTGTTCTTCGAAGGTTTTGCAGCACGATCTGTGGCAGCAAGTTCGTCGGTGTGGAGTACGTGAGCGACGGGCCCGATTCGGACGACGCTGGTTGGGAAGGAGCTCAACTACAGCTTTCCAGGAACGCGTTTTCTCGTCTGGTGGTATCGTGATGAGTAAGCTTCGCACTCGCACTGAAAACCGTAGGGCCGAGAAACAGCTATTGCTGAAGCACAACAGTCGCGAGATTGAGCTGATGAACCACGGCATAGTTCCGCGCGCACACAATTGTTTTTGGAAGGGTGAGCCAAAGACCAACAAGGCGCAGCAGTAGAAGATAGTGATATTAAGTCTTAGCGATATCTCTTCTAGGGGTGCATTCAGCTAATCAACAGCATTATCCATCATTTATCTGCGTGTGGAAGTATTATCATAGTGCACAGTCAAATCTGTGTTACTATCAATCTCTGTTCGTAAGTCTTTGTTGCTACATGGATTCTTAAACTCAACACGTTGCTAATTCAAAAACAAATGCCAAGAACAACTTGACCAAACACAAGAAATCGCAACGATCGTAGATATACTAGCATAGCTGAAAGAACAGGAGACGTTCATATTTCATCTACAAGTCCAGGTCCATACTGCCCCGTGCGAGGTTTGCGGCTTCTTTTGCCTGTTGAAGAGCGTTGATCGAATCAAAGTAGCGTGTCAACTGTTGGCGAAGACTGTGATCCTGTTCACGTAGCTTCTTCATAGCGGCGACAGATACTTCGGCACTCACGTCTTGGCTCAACACAGCTGCTGTCGAGTCCAACAGCGCGTCAATGAGGTTGTATGGGATCCAGATCGATGTCTTGGTCTGGAAACTGCTGAGTAGGAGGTTCTCCACCAACTCCAAGCCTTCAAGCAGTAAACCATGCGTCAGATACAGTTGCAGCAGCTTAGCTGGGTTTCCTGACGTAGGGTTTGACAACCGTTCGCTGAGCCAATCGGGCAACGCAAGCTTACGACCCTGTTGCTGCCAGAAGTCCAGCACCGTCTCGGCTGCGACCTCGTACTGTTCCAGCGATGTTGAGTGCATCAGCAGCATCTCTAGTAGCTCCCACAACAGGTCACTATCCACGCGAGAAATGGAGGAAGCTGGGTGTTCACTAGCCACGCAGTAACGAGCCAGCGACTTGGTCAGGTTCGTCTTGGAGCTTCTTTCAGCAATATCAGCGGCAATCTCGATCGAATGCACTCCAGCTCTCCGTCGTTCAGCTAAAGTTGCGCTCGAGTTGCTGCAGCTGCTGTGAACGGCGTCCACCAGCAGTGCAACTACTTCATCTCCATCCATCGTACTCAGCAAAACACTCTCCGAGTGGCCAAGCGCTAGTAAGCGCAACTTGCCGTCCAACACTGCCATCTCCTGGCTCATATCATCTAGCGTGACAACACTTAGGGGCGATTTCTCCTTGGAAGTATCCACAACAGAACGCTTGAGCTCCTCCGTGTGCAGCTTACGCACGATCCAGCGGTTCTCAACGGGAAGAGCTCGCAGCGCGTTGCACGCAGCGTTCAGAGCATTCCGCTGTGCTTCAAAAGCGGCCTTAGAAGTAGAAACTGCCAGTCGCAGTCGAAGCGCAAGAGCGTAGAGAGAAGACGCCGCGTTCGCAGGCTGCTGCTTGCGCATGTAGAACGTAAACAGTAGGTTGTAGTACCGGACAGCACCAGCGTCCAATCCATCACCTTGAACCACCGTCGCGTTGGCCGCTTGCCACATGATGTATTTCTCCACGTGAGACTCCAGCGACCCCCACTGCAGCTCACAGATGAGGTCCAGGTGGCCGTAACGATAGAGCTCCTTCACCAGGTAATTCACACACTCACTTGCTGTGTCTTCAGCGTCGGTGTTAGAGCCTAAGGCGGCCGACAACTCCGCCGTATGCATGAGCGCAAGGTGAGCGTCACGGAATAGTCGCTCCTCCACGGAATACTTAAACACGTTGACCCAAATGAACGACTGCACCGCAAAGCTCTGGTCGCCACCGTCATGATTTGCCAGGTGACCGAGACCTTGCGTCACCACAGTCCAGAGGAAACTCAGGAGCTGGTCGTAGTGGCCACGCGGCACCGTCTCCTTCAGCAGCCCCACCACATCATAAATGAACTGCTCCAGAGCTTTTTCTGACGGGGATTTGCGACTCCTTTTCACGAAGAAGTTGGATAGACAAATACTGAAGCAACGGGTAGCCTGGAGGAAGCACCAGTGAGCGTGGGCACGCGCTTCTTCGTCGTCGTGAGCATGAGCAGCAGCTTCTTGCCCTTCGCATGCAAGACACTCACCAATCGAGCGCACATACTGGTGCACCTGTTCACTCTGTTGCGAACTCCCGTCCTTGGAGCCGTGTAAGCTGATATCGCTGAGGTTGCAACAGAACATCGCGCGCAGTAGACGGAACTGCTTGCGCTTCTGTAGGAAACGCACCAGCGAGTCGTTGGGCTGTGACACAAACTGCAAAATCTCCCGTGTAAATGTAGCCATAACTTCTTGCGCTTCTTCACTGCGTATGTTGTTATTGGCGCTAGCCAACTGCAGAACAGAAAGGGCTCGTTTGAAGCTTGTTGAGGCGTTCAGCTTCCTGTTGACGTCCAGAAGGAATAGCTGAAGCAGTGGCGGCATGAGCGTAGCTGACGTGACGGCAGGATCCGCGTCAGCAATTGGCTGAGTGATGCCCTGGTTGGCTATCCATCGACTGAGTCGCCAACGCTGGTACACAGTGATGGACTTCGGCAAATACACTTGCACGATCTTGCTCAAAGTTGTAGAACTCAAGAAAGGAGGCCGAGTGTCTACCAGATACGCCAGCAAGAGCACAACGCGAAGAGACTGGTTGCACATCTCGTCGATTGTCCGGGACGCCACTTGATCGAACGCGAAGCTCATTTCATGACCAGAGAAGAACCCACGACGCGTGGTAGAGTAGTAATCAGCGTCCGTCATCACACAGTCTTCCTTATCCATCTCCTCGTCACTGGCATCGTGCTCACGCTTAGGTGAGGACGCTTTGCCTCGCCAAAGTTCAAATGGGAACAAATGCTCCACTAGATCACGGAACACTTGGTCTTGGAAGGACGAATCGCCACCCAGAAGCTTACTGAGGCGGAGAATCGACCGCGTGAGAACCAGCTCAGCGCTGACAGTCGCAGATCCACCTACGAAATCCGGATTCAAGCCGAGACGCACGCAGTGACGCGCCAAAGCCACGAACGATTCCACTTTCCAGTCTGAAGCCACATCTGCAACTTCTCGATGGATAAACGACTGGAAACTCTGGCTTGGGAACGCGTCGAAGATAGGGAGAACCTCGGACACCACATCTGCCACGCACTCGCCACTAGTAGAGCCTTCTTCCGCTTGAGGGACAAACGCTGACGTGATAGAAGGAGCAGACGGGAACAGCAACGAAACACGGTTGCGGCGCAGCATCACGGGGGCACCAGGCAGCAGCGCATTCGTCGTTGACCCAAAGCCAATGGGCACGTTCTCGCACCGCCAGTGCTTGGTACACAACGCGATGAGCTCTTTCCAGATCCGGATACGCAGGACAGTTGGAGCGGTGCCAGTTCGGACAGCTGCAGCACCGGCAGCATCCACGCATCGACTGGACACGAAGCGAACTAGCACGTCCTTGTACTTAGGCAACCGGTTAGAAAACGGAGATGGCGCGCTGAAGCCCAGAACACCGCTCTGTGCCTCCAAGAGAGCATTAGACAGGTTCTGACGCGAGAAACGGCCGGGCAGAAGGATCCGTTCGGCGAAGAAATCGTCGATGAGCGTCATCACGCCTTCCTCTTTCAAAACAAAGAGCCACTCGCTGTCTTCCACCTCGTACTTCTGCATCTGCACGTCAAGACTACTAACGAGTTGTCCCAAGATTCGTTTCGGGCCTGTGAGTGCCATCGGGTTCGGGTGAATGTAGACTTCGTCGCCATCCAACGAACGCCACGAGGAGAAGAGAAAGTTCTTGTTCACTGCGAAATCCACCATTGTCAAGCCGCGTTTCGCCGTCTCCTGAGGGTGCTGCACTGTGAAAACCCTCGCTGTATCCAACGCAAGATCTTCGACTGCTCCAGTCCTTGCAGTGGCAGGCTGAACGTCACCCCTCAGCAGATAAATCTCTGACGAATGGGCAGCCGTAGTGTCCAGATGCACCAGCAACCTGCAATTATCCGATTCCGTCGGGGAAGAGCCTCTACCTTGGCGTGTGTAGCATAGACACCAGAGTTGGATCCATCATCTCCATCCAAATCTTCGTCTTCCCAACCTGCTTCGTCGCTCTTGTCGTTCTGAGACGTCACTAACGTTCGCAATTGTTGGCGTCCAAGACACGACTGGGCGCTGAAACTCCACGCTCTCAATACGCAATCAGCCGACACTGTGACGATGCAAACGTCCTTCTCACTAACATCTTCTTCGTCCTCAGCGTCGATCTGGAAACAAGTCATAGCCACCACAGCAGCTCCAGCATCCCTCCTCTCTGCGTCCCCCACTCCCTTGAGCTTAGCAGCTGTGGTTTTAAGCAATCCATGTCAGAGCCAACTCACCACTGACTCATCTGAGAACACAAACTCCTGCATCTTCTTGGCGTCGCTGGGAAGTCCAAAGTTCACACCTAAAGCGCGTCCTGCATCTGTTAGTGACTGCATCGTCTTCCCAACTCTCCACAGCGAAGACGCCGGAGTTGATAACGGGGGCTGGGAATTCCAGTCGGATGCCGTTTTGCTTGAGAGTTTTGTTTAAACTCCATTCACGCAGTAAAACCACATTTTTAAGCACCCTCCAGCACATGAACCGATCGCGTAAAGTCTCGTTTTGGAAGTAAAAACTGCCGGAACCACTGCATCTGGGGCTTCACCTTGATAATCTCCGATAGCAGGAAGAGCACGGCGCAAGCGAAAGCTAGAGGCATCGTGCTGGCAAGCTGAAGCAAACGCTTCGTGAGCGCATTTGCACATGAAGGCGAAACGTCTGCCTTCACCGCGTGGAATATCAGATTTAGTGTGATTGGACATCTCGCGCACCTTCGGGTCGATGAGCTTGACGTACAGCGGAGTGTAAAACCGGTCAGAGACTGAATTGGTGCTGTTCATGGCCTTGAACAACATCAGCGCCAGCACACTGGTACTGTGGTGATCGCGATGCACAACCTGGAACAACGAGTCGATGTCTTCGGCAAAGTTGGCTGACGTAGCATTCGCATACGGGAACACACGGTTCATACCAACCAGCACTTAGCAACTTGCGGTCCGTAGCTTCCCCGGAAGTGGGTCCACTGCAGTTTTCTTCTTCTTGCCCTCCTTACTATTCTTGGTCTTCGTATTCTTTACATCTTTCTTGCTCTTCTCATCATGGCGATGCACCTCCTTCGAGAACAGACGAAAGTACACCGAGATCAAGTGACCAGCCAGATCTGCATCCACTCCGTCGCCTTCGAGGTAAATCTGGTTCAGGAACAGCACGGCGTTGTATTTTGCACGGTCAGGCACCTTCGGACGCGTCAAAAGACGTTCCACTTCGTCCACCACCTCACGCTTCATTGCCGGGTGATCACGTAGCAATTCCTGCAGAATACGGTGCAAATAAGCCGCGATCTTACGGTCCGGATCACCCAGTTTATTCACCAGCATAGCCAGCAGCACCGCTTCTTGTTCCGGTTTGGCCTTGAGCAGCGCGTTGGCTGCACGCAAATATGCCCTTTTGTGGCTATCCACAGCGTCGTCCATACCAGAGGCCAGCTCTTCAACTGGGCATAAGCTGTCTTTAAACAGTGCTCGAAAAACCACAGTACTAAGTGAGCAGGTGAATTCTGGGCTGCACGCAACGGATGTTGATGGAAGAACCGGAGCTTGGCTTCGTCTGGAAGGAGGTTGTTCAGGAATAAATCCTTGAGGGAATCGACAGCCATGAGACTTTCACGTCTTGCCTTCTTACTGGCCATTGTAATGAGCTGACCGAGTGTCAGAAGCGAATGCAACGGCGAAGTCAGCGTCAAAGCAGCCACGATCGGCCACAGAGTACCGGACTTCATCATCGTGGCCAGGTACTGACATTTAGCTGCTCTTTTGCCGTAGTTTGGCACAACCACTAGCTGCCATTATTGCTCGGAGAGGCCGTCCGCTCTCCGTGTACAGCAGCCTTTGCTTCTACTACGCTCGCAACGCGTCCATCATGATGCTCAGCTGCACTGATTAAAAAATTCAGTAGTCCCGTTAGAAACGACAAGGAAACGAGAGAACTGACCACGTGCTAAGCTGTTGGGAGGCTGCGAACGCACAGACGGGCTGGAGACCAGAAGCTGAGCAGAGAGGGAGGAAGCGAAGCCTCAGAGGACGCGCCCTCGCCGTGCTCAAAGTGCAGTTCCATTAGCTGATGTCTAATGGTTTCTATGAGATGATTAGGTCCGAGTCAGAAATATGTAATTGTAGTTTTCATACCGATTTGGATGGAATTTGAGAAACGTTTTCCATAATTATATTGGCACAATAATTCGCTTGATCGAGTTCTGTAGAGATGACTAGCAAAAAGCAAGAAAGCTTGCTGTAATTCCTTGAGCTCATACTGCGGTAACGCACCTTGTTGAAGTAGAAGCCTTGTCGTAACTTACCCCAATAGGGGTGGTTGCTGTTAATGCTGCCGTCAGCAGTTCGCGAGGCTTCGTCACACACACGCTGGATCACCCTTTGTAAGGCGTAGTGTCTGGTATTGACGCTAAGGCCCTCGATAGCTCAGTTGGGAGTGCTGGCATTGCAAGAAAAGCATCGCCCTGCTGTGAAGTAAAACTATTTGTTAATCGTTTGAAACAGTTCCATTGCGTAAACTGTGAATACATTTTTTTTATAAGAACCAGGGCAAATGCCTTGCATTTAACCCAATACTTTCCTGTAGCGGCGAATATATTGCTGCTGAGCGGCTTGGGACTTCTTTAATTTCTCGATTTTAGTAGACATTTTCGCAACAGCAGCCTTATTGTCAGCAATCAGCTTCTCAGCTGCAGCGGCCTGTGTCTTATGGGCAGCAATCAGCTTCTCAACGGCAGCGACCTGTGTCTTATGGGCAGCATTCCGCTTCTCAACGGCAGCGGTCTGTTTCTTACTGTTCGCAATTAGCTTCTCAGCTGCAGCGACCTGTGTCTTATGGGCAGCAATCAGCTCCTTAACGGCAGCGGCTTGAGCAGCAGTTTTGGTCTCTATCATGTCGATCCTCTCTGCAGACCCTGTTTTGGAGATCATTGAGCTGGAGCGGGAAAGATTCTTCGGTTTGCTCACCACTTGCGGTTCTGTTGGTACGTTAGACCTCTTTAACGAGAGGATAACCGGACGTTTCGCAACGTGTTTCCAGGCGTCGACCCACAATTCCATGATGACAGGGGCGGGGTCCAGGGTCACCTTGGTCTCGGGGAACATGAGTTGTTGTTTGAAATGTGTTTACGTGGTCGCAACGAAGAAAATTGATAAATGAAGTAGTTTGGACCTGCCCATGCATTGCTTTTGTGCATTCTCTGGAATCAGTTCCAGAATGCTGCTGGGCGCTCTTGGACTTCGGGTGTTCTCCTTGAAAAACCTGTAAAGCGTCAATACCAGTGACACTATACTCCTTCCAAAGGGTGATCCAGCGAGGAATTGACCGCAATTTTTCTTGCTTTTTGCTAGTCATCTCTACAGAAGCGAATTAATAGGTCCCCAAGTTATTTATACATGTACCTCTCTTCAGTATTATTTATACCTCGCTTCAGTGACTAACTTCAACTACAACATTAGTGACGTTGGTTAACGTCGCCTGCTACATTTACTTCAGCTTCGATGGGCTCCACGACGATGTGATGCTGCGTTGTAGAAGGCCCACGCGAGTGAGACCGTCGTCCATGGTAGTCATCGCTAGCTTCGCCAACGCATCCGACTGATTGATAACAGTCTCGTTCACAAGTTACAGCGATAGCCACGTGTCTACGCTCGTGACAATATCCTCGTATTCAGTTTAAGACTACGGCTCTAGAGCTCTTCTGGTTTTGATCCCGATAGTGTGATGATATCCTGGCATATTGTCGTCCTCATTGCGTTCCACATCGCGCACTGCCGTCGATGGGAAGTAATAAACCAGTCGACTCTACTGTTGTTCTCCGATGTAATTCTAGAGTGCGACAGAATTGTTGCGGTCTGGTAGAGGCCGATAATTAAGCAGCATAAGCTACGTGAGGAGAGGTTTTGCACACAACGACATCCACTTGAATTAACTTACTAGCCTGCAGTCTAACTCACACTGAGCTGACGATACTTACTATGCGGCAACTCCAAAACGGGTGCCTCTTCAGATCAGCACTGCGGGCTCGACACTCTTACAGAAGCCATTGCATTGATCAGATGAACAGGCGACGCAATGCCTGGCCGTTTCGAAGCGACGGTGGGAGGTTGTTCGGGTGCGATCGCTGCGCTTTCGTCTCGGTGAGGTAGTGCGTTGTGACGAGGTATCGCTCAACATTGTTGTCGTCCACTGGAAGCGCCACCTGTGCGGCGGTTTGCAGGAAATCATCATTCTGTAGTGCGACCAGCGTCGCCATGATGGCACCGAACTGGTCTGGTCGATTTGGCGCCAGCAGCACACGCCCACAGCGACCTCCTGCCAATGGCTGGAGTCTATAGACGAGGTCGTCCATGAATGATCGGGCCGTGATCGGTCGTGTCCGCATCCACGGAGGCGCTTGAGCTGCGTTCAGACCGTTCACCGCATCCACAAACGCGTTCACATTGTCGACTTCCCAGTCTAAAAGGAAACCAGGGTTATCGTCGTCGATCTGGATTGACGACAAGTATTCATCAAGCTACCGCAATGCAGTCATCATCAATATCGTGAGCCTGGTACTGCCAGTACAACATCATACCATACACATCACTCACCAATGGGATTGCCGTGCGGAAGGAAAAGACATCGCGCAGCCTCTTGTCGACTAAGTCAGCAGATGTTGGCGCGCACGACGGCGGATCGGTCTTCATCCGCTCGGGCTTTCTCTCTGTCATCTGCCGCTTACTTGCGATGCGACGTGGTCCGCCCAAACTTCCGCTCAAGCTCAAGGAAGCAACACGAGTCGTTCGACCGCGTTTTCCGTTCTTGCGTCTTGGTGATCTCTTGGTCGGGACGAAGAAAGTTGGTAAATAACGATTGTTGGTTCTGGTGGTGTAGCCGCTAAACGTCAGAGCGCCCTGGGTAGCGTTTTTCATGGAGAACACCAAGAGCGACCACGATGCGGATTGACTATGGCATCATATAATCGTCGCGGCTTCTTCGTTTTCTGCTTGGAATCTTTGCCATTTGTCTTCTTAGACTCATGATAGTATCATTATGATAGTGACGTGATCGATAGATGTTGAGCTATGCGTGACAAAGTTGAGCTGACAGGGATGGACAGGAACAGAATCGCCGTGACCAGTCTCCATGGGCTGTTTCAAAAGTTGCCATCATAAACTCCTTACAGAGACTTGTCCCTCTCCGAGACTTCGCCCCGAGTTACTTCGATGACATCTTCATTCATAGTCGCGCTGAGGCTAATCTCAGCGCCACGGAAGTTCATCTCAAACACTTGAAACAAGTGTTCCAGGTCATGCGAGAGAACAAACCTACGCGAACCTCAAGAAGTGTGTCTTCTGTGCACACGTCTTCCCGAGCCATTAAACAGCGTCAATACCAGTGACACTACTATACCCCTTACAAAGGGTGATCCAGCGTGCGTGTGACGAATTATCGCGAACTTCTGACGGCAACATTAACACCAACCATCCCTATTTGGATAAGTTACGACAAGGCTTCTACTTCAACAAGGTGCGTTACCGCAGTATGAGCTCAAGGAATTGACCGCAATTTTTCTTGCTTTTTACTAGTCATCTCTAAAGAACATAACAAGCGAATTATTGCGCCAATATAATTATCGAAAACGTTTCTCAACGTCGTCCTCCAACTCGTTCGAATTGGAAATCTCGAAACCCCTCCAACCATTTTCGACAGAAGACGTTGCGAGCGTGGGGCATTAACACGCGAATACACTTCTGCAGCTCCTTGTTGTCGTTCTGCAACTTTTCGATTTCAACAGAATGGGCCGTCAACTTCTCTGCTAACTCCTCGTTGTGTTTCGTTAGCCTCGTGTTCAGCTGATCGATCTCTTGAGTGTGTTGTCGTCGCATATCCGTATTGGCAGCTTCTAGCGTCTTGATGATACCGCCTTGGGCAAGAATTTCGGCTTCCAGCTTCTCGATGGTAGCGCCTTGGGCAAGATATTGAGCAGCCATTTTTGCCTTCAACTCGTTAATGGTGTCGTCTTGGGCAATAATTTTGTCATTTTGGGCGGCGATGTCGGCCTTCAACTCGTTATTGGTGTTGTCTTGGGCAATAATTTTGTCATTTTGGGCGGCGATGTCGGCCTTCAACTCGTTAATGGTGTTGTTTTGGGCAGCGATGTCGGCCTTCAACTCCTTAACGAGGACAGTCACTTCGGCCACCAGCGCACTAACTTGGTCGTTGTTCATCCCCCCTTCCATCGTAAGTGTTCTCTCCGGTTCAGTGGGCGCGGAACGTGGCGGGGGTGTTTGATCCACATTTAATGGGAGTGTGGTGGGCTCTTTTAACCCGATGATAACCCGCGGCGGAGTGCTGGTGTCCCCTGCAGCATTTTTCCAGCCGTCAAACAGCATATTCTTGCAGGGAGGGGTCACGACCACCTCGGTCCAGTCCAGACAAGCCGCTTGAATACCAGTGTCGAGCTCAGCTTGATGCTCAACCTGCTGTCGAAAGTGCTGTAAGTCCAGTAGATCCTTGAGGACCGGGTTGCCTTGGATGGGTAGTACGAGGGTTGGCGTGGACGAAATTGATTGTGAGTTGACGAGAGGAAGCAACACGAGTCGTTCGACCGTGTTTTCTGTTCTTGCGCACGAATCTTCAGAGTTTCTTGGTGATCGCTTGGTCGGGACGAAGAAAGTTGGTAAATAACGATTGTTGGTTCTGGTGTAGTCGCTAAGCGCGTTTGATGGCTCGGGTAGACGTGTACAAGTCTCTGCATGGAGTTTATGATGGGAACTTTTGAATCGTAGAAAAACGGTTGACGGAGTCTCTGTGCGAAGCTTCCAATGGAGACTGGCCACGGCGATTCTGTTCCTGTCCATCGCTGTCAGCTCAACGTTGTCACACATAGCTCAACATCTATCGATCACGTCTCTATCGTAATGATACTATCATGAGTCTAAGAAGACAAATGGCAAAGATTCCAAAGCAGAGCGACGATTATATGATGCCATAGTCAATCAGCATCGTGGTCGCTCTTAGACTTCGTTGCGACGGGTGTTCTCCTTGAAAACCTGGTCGCTAGCGTCTTTGTTGGCCTCGTAGCACAGTCTCCCTGTTAATAGGCGCGAACATTTACTGGGAATTTTCAAGCGAAGAAGGAAAATAGCTTTTCAGCAGAGGCAGCAAAAGATGAAACCACCGGAGAACTCGCCGAAGTAGTCGCTCAGATAGTTTCAGATTTTCTCTTCAAACTTTAAGCCCTCCTGCTTCGTGTTTCCAACCTTCAGCACTCCGGAAGATGGTTTGCCTCACCTCTCGATCCTACTTACACTTAACGCCAGAGGTGGTCGACGGGGAGTACACCTATCCATTTTACGCGAAGGTGGTGCGTCTTGATGGCGCTGATGTGACGTTTCGTAGTTTTGAAGGCTCGGAAGGCCATGTAAGTCGCGACATCGCCAACGAACATGTCGTTTCTGCAGGCGAAGTTAATGGTTCAGGAAGGAGCTCGCTGCTGCGGTGTCCCGCGTCAGCCACGATTGGGGACCAGGTTCACTACGGCCAAGTTGTAAAGGTTGAACGTGACACCTTGACTATCCTCTCCGAGGGAGAACAATTGGTTGCAGGCGTGACTGACACTGTCAGGCTATCGCCTATCGTTGTTCTACTCCTAGAGCATATTCAATTTAGCCGGGACGAATGGGACATCGAAGAAATCAGAGCAATGGAGTCCACGATCCTAGATCGGGTGCTAGGAACAGCGGCTGCAGCTGGATCCAATGGCATCTCTGTCATATTTCACGGGCTAATGGCGGAAGAGAATTTCCCCGCTTCAACGAAGATTTGCCGGTGGATCAACCCAAAGACAGGTCAACAAACTGAATTCCCGCTTCAACATGCAATAGATTTCGCTCATTTTGTAGACGGAAGTGCACAGCTAGTTCCCGCTAGCGTTGGCGAATACTTTTTCCAACCGCCGGCACCTCAAGCCTCGGCTGTCCATCCAGACAACGTCCAGAGATCCTCGGTAGCGGAAGTCCAAGAGCTGTTTGATCCATTTTTAGACGACGACGAGTCTCCGGAAGATTCGGCGGTAGTCGAGGCTCGATCTAACCGCCCGGAAGTTCCAACTGAATACAGCGCAAAACGGCCCCGCGAAACGGAAATCCGGGCGAACGTTGCTCCCACTATACCTAAGCGTCACCGGGCGGTGGTGAATCAGGACGTGCTTATTATAGAAAAGTTACGGGACGCGCCGGACTTACTGGAGCGGTTCTTGAATATTCGGCAAGGTGCAACCAGCGATATCACACAAGACGATGAAGATAAGCCTCTACCTGGAGGGACCATCATAGGGACCGTTGCCACACCGAAGAAGACAACAGGAGCATCGAAGTATGCGTTTGTCCCACGGGAGGACCAACAAGTCGTGCATGATCGCGTGACCTCAGCGAAATACAAAGGTAAGCCTGCTACAGTATTTGTCAAAAGTATGATTCGGTCCGAGCACGTGGCATTCAAGCCGCTTCCTGGGGTTTGTACACGGCTATTCGACATTCAGTTCGGGTCTAGCGGTTTATCAATCCGACATTTTGCCAGACTATCGCGGTCGGACCGTATCCAGTGGCTGGAATCGGGCGGGTCCAACTTTGATAATTTGTCTGCTACGGCAGAATTCGGGCGAGCAATACCCGCCTCACACATCGACGATGTTATCGATTCCGTGAGGGTATTCCTTATGTATGCCCGCGAGTACTGCTGTCTCGAAATGATCGAGTTAGCTGAGAACATCGTGGCATTCATTGAACAAACTCTCAAGCAAGTCACCTGGGCTTCAGAAGACCTTTCTATTCTCGTTTACTGGGTAAATAACCTCCTCGAAGATTTTCGTGGCGCCGCTGAAGAGGGTAGTGATCTTACCCGAATCGCCCTCCGCTGTTCAACCGACGATCGGCTCCTCAGGGACCTAATGTTTGTCAAAGTGCATCGACAAGTCGAGTCCATGTCGGTGGCACGACCTGTAGTAGCTGGACATTCTCAAGAGCATGCAAAACCTGCACACCAAGAGCAGCCACTTCGTACTGCTGTTGACAAGAAGCGTTTAGGTCGGATTTCAAGGAATGTCCTGAAACAGCTTCCTGTGCAAGTCGTTCCTGGTACTGGGAAGTCTCTGAGCCTCTGTATGCGATTCTTGTCAAAGGCTGGTTGCGATGACACGCAGGATGGCATCTGCCCTAATAACCGTGGCCATTTTGTCCCTAACAAGTTACCAAACGACGTCAAATCCACCATTAACCAGCGATTTGGAGGTCTGAAGGACGAGTATAAACACCTCTGACTCCTAGCGGGAAATCCTGTTGCACTTCCTTCATCCGTGTGTCCAGTATCGTGTTGTGAATCAGACCAAGACAGTAAACCAATACAAGTTGCGAAGTCAGCACGCGTCGCCACCAAAGGCGCGCTAAGTGCTAACGCAGCAGCTATTAAGACAAAGAGCAAGATCGACGCGACTCACTCCTCAAAGGAAGTACATAGTGACAGACTCCTGGCGCCAATTGAAAACCTGAAAGGGGGTGAGGCGGGTAGGCGTCGATTGAGGCCTTGTCCTCAACGTCAACTGAATGCAAAGAGCAAGTACGACGTGGGTACCTGTAGTATATGCTTTCAGCAGGAAGTATTCATCGGCGAGAAACCGGTGAGTAATAGTACCTTGGCTGGGCAGGACACAGGTATTCGTCGTTCGAGGCCTTACGTTCACTCAAGTCAGATAGAAGCGCATATTGAGTCAAAAGCCAGAATCGTACATCAACAGGTGGGCGACGGGCAAGTAACCCAAGCGAGGGCAGCACAATTGTCATCGAATTCATCTGAAACGTTCATTGGTGGCCCTGATCCTCCGGATTCTACGGAAAGGCTTATCACACTTTCGAATGCGTCAGCAGAAAAGATTCGCTCCCGACTAGAAGAAGAACTTCTACGACAAGAGTGTAAAATCGCTTGGTTCCATCGTAAACAAGGATTTCTTCGCTCGTCCAAAAGTCCGAGGTCGCAGTTCGAAATTGACAAACTCGCGTGTGCAACACTTTCTCAGATTATCCGCGACCAGAATTGGAGCCTAGAAGCGGCAACACGGTTTGTACGAGGGGAAGACGAAGGGGACCCTAGACCGAATAAGGCTCTTGATCCTGAGCGACTGCGGCTGGTGCTCCAGGGATACCCCCACCTTGACCTCCTAGTTCGCATTGCTGAACGAGGTCTGGAAGCGCAATGGCTACCTGGTCGTTCACGACAAGGCCCGCCGCCCAAGAATCATGGCTCGTGTAAGCGCTACCTGCGGGCTGTAACGAGAAGCATCCGCGATGGTCAAAATGCAGGTCAATACATGGTGGTCGAAGCCAATATTCTCGACCGGTGGCCAGAAGTTGTATGCAGCCCGCTTGGAGCTGTGGAAAAGAAAGACACAAATCCAACAGACGAAGTACGGATGATTCATGATTTATCATTCCCCAAAGACGCGTCAGTGAATTCTTCTTTCGTCCCGGAGTCGGTACCGAGGTTACGCTATCAATCGGTAGTCGCTATTGCGCGCAGGATCGAACACCTCGCCCAACGTGGTCATGTCGGGAGGATACGCATACTGAAAGGAGATGTAAAAGGGGCTTTTCGGCACCTAATGACGGCAGCAGCTCAAGTTTTTCGCATGGCAGCCTACATTGAGGAGCTCGACATCTTAATTATCGATATGGCGGCGCCATTTGGATGGTCGGGTTCACCACCGTACTATTCTCTATTTGGGCGAGCCATTACGTGGCTTGTAGGAACAAATTCCCCAGCGTCAGTGTCCAACTCAACCGATTCAGAGCGATTTTTTCCCTACGAGTGGGTTGACGATCACATTCTGATAGAACCGGATGTGGGAAATAGGCTACAAGTTGCAGAAGCCACGTTGCGGCACGCAATGTTGGCTGTACTGGGTCCTCGATCCATCAACGAGGCGAAATTTTCTAGCTGGTGTTCTGACCTTACCGCTCTGGGGCTGCGATGGAATACCGTGGACCGGTCAGTATCGATTCCAACTGACAAAATTGAAAAAGCTCACACTCGGGTTCGTACCATACTCGAACACGGTACAGCCTCGAAATCGGAATTCTACAAGCTCCTTGGATCACTTCGCCATGTTGCTACGTGTCTACGCACAGCGAAGCCGTTCTATCAGCGACTTCAGTGTCAGTGCACGTCAGCTCCTCGGTTTGGCAGCGTGAAACTTTCAGAAGGGTCTTTGGCTGACCTGCTCTGGTTTGAACAAATTCTCAACCACGAATGTCTTGCAAAATTACCTTTAGAAATGTTTGGGGAAACAGTTTCTCCTCACGTCGAGCTGTATATGGACGCTTCAAATATGGGAGTCGCTGTGCTCGACCCTGCTTCCGACGAATTTATTCAAGTCAAATTCGACGTCGATGAACTACAAATGATTAACCTACCACAAGCGACAGACACGAACTTTTCGATCAATGTCCGTGAGCACATGTGCATTGCGCTAGCTGGTTGGACGTGGGGACCAAAGTGGAGTCGCCAAGCAAAAGGTTGGATGCTCTACATTAAGTGCTGGAGCGATAATACCTCCGCTGTGGTCTGGTGCAATACACTCCACTCCGGTAATGCCTTCAGCCAGGAATTAAATAGGTGCATCGGTCTGGCGGAAGCCTATTTCAACCTCCGTGTGTCTGCTGCTCACATTCCCGGCTCGATTAACGCAATGGCTGACGCAGCATCACGTGCTTGGACGGAACCGTATCAATCCAGGTGGACTAACTTTTCGTCGTGCTGGACACAGGCCCAAGTGCCGGTAATATGCAGGAGACTCTACACGGGCTTCTCGAGCAACTTCAGTCCCGCTCATTGGCCTCGACATCAGCAACAAAGTACAGCGCAACATGGTCACAGTGGTGTACATGGTGCGAGTGGCTTAATCTCCCAAGATGGTTGCCTGAGAGCCCGCAACAACACTCATACCAGCTCGCTCTATTTGCCGTGTATTGCTGGCAATTCGGTTGGAACAACTCACGAAGAGGAAATACTGCCGGTACCGTGCTCTCAAAAATCAGTCATATCGCGTGGCATCATCGCAAGATGCTTGGATACAGCGTCCAACTTCTCCCAGGTCACCAACTTGCAATTACAGGAATGCGCAGATCAGACCCACCCAGCTCCCCAAAATCCCCGGTCACAACAACCATCCTCAAGCGACTTCATGAGTATCTCAACTTCTCATCAGCCCATCACCGGGTCATATGGGGGGCTTCGGTGCTGGGCTTCTTCTTTCTTTTAAGAAGATCTGAATAATTAGCTCAAGGATCGGACGTGAAGCCCTACGCTATTCAGCGATCCGACGTCAAATTTGTAAACAACGAAGAAAAGGAGGTCGAAACCCTACGACAAGTGACCGCAGTTGTGGTACATTTTCGAGGAAGTAAGGCTGATCAGTTTGGAGAAGGTGCTACACGCAGACTGGAACGTTCGGGTGCACAATGGTGTTGTCCTGTACTGGCTGCATGGTATCTGGTGGAGCATCACAAGACATTGGGAGCAAAGGAAGCTTCGTTGTTGTGCAAGGTGGATCTCAACAGAAACCTGCAGGTCAGAGAAGTAGTAAGGGCGCTCAAAAATGCAGCGGTGCGCGCAGGCCAAAATCCCGATCTCTACGGCTCGCATTCTCTACGAAGTGGCGGTGCTACGGCACTCTTCAACGCCGGATACAATAGTCTCGCAGTCAAACTCTTTGGTCGCTGGAGATCAAATGCCGTTGAGCGGTACACTCGGATAGGCGGCCGCCTTACTTCAAGAATGGCAGCCGAAATGGTGACGAAGCCTGCCTTGAAGCGATCTGAAGGGGTATCCTCCACGCCACTCCCTGGCAATGGAGGCGCTTCAATGCAAACTTCATAAATTGGTGCCGTTGACGGCACGCCCCCGAGTCATGCAGCAACGATAGCGGAAACTGGTAGTTCTTCGCATCCTTGTTACCACTTAGCTTCGGCTTGTGACGGGGCTTCTTGTTCACGAACTTCTCAAAGAACGCGTGCATCGTGAAATCCACCAGCGGATCTCAAGCACACTGAATTCCAGTATCCTTGCTGTCTAGCAGTTGACGGGTAAAGCTCTGTACGGACGGGTGGTAGTGGTGGGCCAGCATCTGAATCTCCCAGGCGCACGACGTCTTCGCATCGGCAAACAACGGGTTGCGTTTGGAGGCATCGTAGCCACCCTCTTCCTCCTTGTTCTCCTTCTTGCTGACCGGATCGTCGTTGAAACTCACAACAGCAGCTTCCTTGGTCTTCTTCGACCCCTTCTCGGGCTTGTTGGCTGAACGCTCTGCATCCGTCAAACCATCGTCCAGTGTACTGGATGATCCTGCTTCTTCAGCGGTATCTTCATCGTCGTCGGATTCTTCTTTCTCGAGCTCAAAAGCCTCGGTCTTTGCGTCCTTGAATCTGGAGAGTCTGGCCCAACAACGAACGCAGTGACGAATTGTAGCAAAATCTTCAGAATCCGCGAAGGCAGGACGATGCTTTTCTTGCAATGCTAGACTTCCATAGTAGTTTTGACAAGCTGTACCTGACGCATGGCGTGCTGCTGGAGACATCTTTGGACCCATACAATCTCATCCTGGACTTGTAGATGAAAAATGAAGGTCTAACATTTACCTCACAGGAGAAACACCACTAAAATTCTTGTTAATCGTTCGAAACAGTTCGATTGCGTAAACTGTGAATACATTTTTTTATAAGAACCAGGGCAAATGCCTTGCATTTAACCCAATACTTTCCTGTAGCGGCGAATATATTGCTGCTGAGCGGCTTGGGACTTCTTTAATTTCTCGATTTCAGTAGACAGTTTCGCAACAGCAGCCTTATTGTCAGCAATCAGCTTCTCAGCTGCAGCGACCTGTGTCTTATGGGCAGCAATCCGCTTCTCAACGGCAGCGGTCTGTTTCTTACTGTTAGCAATTAGCTTCTCAGCTGCAGCGACCTGTGTCTTATTGTTAGCAATTAGCTCCTTAACGGCAGCGGCTTGAGCAGCGGTTTTGGTCTCTATCATGTCGATCCTCTCTGCTATCGTCGCAGGTTTGCTCACCACTTGCGGTTCTGTTGGTACGTTAGACCTCTTTAACGAGAGGATAACCGGACGTTTCGCAACGTGTTTCCAGGCGTCGACCCACAATTCCATGATGACAGGGGCGGTGTTGCTTTTGTGCATTCTCTGGAATCGGTTCCTGGGTTCAGTTTGACGAGATCCTGTCCATTTCTGTCAGTCACACATAGCTCAAGATCTATCGATCACATCTCTTCCATATTTTATCTATTTTTTCGTGGTTACTTCGTCTTCTTGCCCTTTGTCTGTCTGTATCTTCCTCTTGGTCTTCAGCTCCTGCTCTTCTTGCAACACCTCGTCGTCGTCATCCGCGCCTATAACGAAGCAGTCGAAGCCATCTTCATGGCCAGCACTGTCGATTCCCTCGTCCTCCGCGTAGATCCCCACGTCGTTCTCTTCATCGCTGTCCTCTTCAGGGGCGGCGAATTCCGGCATGTTTGGCTCAACGTCATTCCAGTCCGCCATGTCCGGATCTTCACCGTCGTGATTGTTGTCTTCCATGATTCCTTCAGCCGATTTCTGAGCGTACGCACCAATCTCGTCGCCGTCGGCGTCATCCTCCGAGAACGCATCAGCGTCAAGGTCGGCCTTGCGACAGCTATTCGAGTGCTCAGTGTCGTACGGACGGACGGGGGATAATTGTGGACCAACATCTCGAATCTCCCAGGTGCACGGCGTCTCCGCACCGGCAAACAGCGGGTTGCGCTTGGAGGCATCGTAGCCACCCTCTTCCTCCTTGTTCCCCTTCTTACTTTATCTCCTTTTTCCTGACCGGTTCGTCGTTGAAACTCACATCAGTAGCTTTCTTGGCCTTCTATGACTCGTTCTCGGGCTTGCCAAACATCTTCGCCATGATCTTGGCTGAACGCTCTGCATCTGTGGTGGGTCTCGCAATGAACACCAAAATGGGGGAGCTGGCACTCCCTTCACGTCTTTGCCTGGTGTATTTAGCAAAACTCAAACTGATACTCTTTCTATTCTCCTACGCTAGCTGCCAGCTCGGGCCAGCAAGTCTCTCCACCAGCCATTCACTCGAAGGTTGGCAGTGGCAACCCTGCCACTGCCGATCTGGAGATTGCCTTGCTGCCCACTGCACGGGCTGTATGAGGCTATCCAACCTCTAAACCCACTACAGTCCCCTCTCTTAAAGCCTCATTCAGCCTCGTGAACTCAGCTCCATCCTATGCTTCGATGACACTCGCCATCGTCGCTCCCCGGGAAATGTGTCGCCTCGTCCACACTCCCAAATTTCTTGAAAACGAAATATCACAGTAGAAAGTACTCGAAAATTTCGCTAATCAAAATTTCACCAATCGAAATGTCCCGTCACATAGAACTTCAACTTGACTTGGTGCAACATGACTCCGTTGACATCGTACAATCATATCCAAAAAGTACATCATGACCACTTGAAAATAGTGTACAGTGAACCTGACCGTAACCTAACTGCCGCCACTTTGAGGTCGGCTGAGGCGAGTCCAATGTTCGGCAAGTTGCGTATCCTCCGCATTTGTAACATAGGTATCCACTAGAACTCTCACATCACGTGCCATAGCAGCAAATGGCTCCCAGGAATCCTCGATATCCTCGAGGCCACGCCAGCTAACGTAGAGCTCGTAGTCCTTTCGTTGTGCATTCCAACGATGCTGCTTAATGTTTTCCACATCCAGCACAACACCTTGGCTAGTCACATGCTGTAGCAATTCTCCAGTTACTTCTAGGTCACTATCGGCAAAGAACTTCAACCGTGACGCGTGCACGTCACGCGACTTGCCGGTCACTAAGTCTCTAACCACAAAATGTCTCGAGTGAGCCTCCGTCACCACGTACGGCCCTACCCAAGTAACTAGAAGTTTGTTCACGTGTTTCTCATCCACTCGAGAACGTAGCACAAAATCTCCAACCGAAAAATTTACTAAGTTCTCTCCACGTTCCTTTTTCTTGTTCAGTAAAGTTTGCTTCTCCCTCGCATTACTGACATCTCTGTGCATATTGTGAATACTAGCACGTAGCTGCGCCAGCGAGCGTTCGATTTTGTCAGAGTTTCCAGCTTCGATCAGCTCACCTTGGCCTTGCTTGCGTACGAAAGCGTGCCCGAAAGGTGACGGCGGTGGCAGCCCCGTAAATAATTCCAGAGGTGACTTGTAGGCTAGCGAGGGTAGAGGTGTGTGGTTCAAGCTAGACTGTACTACAGAGACCAGTGACTCCCAGTCACGATGATCCAGTTTGTACTCCAAAATCATAACTCGAAAAACTTGTAGAATATCCCTATTTAACCGCTCAATAGATCCATTTATCCACGGGCAATATGCCACCGAAAATTCGTGATCGCACTTCAACTTACTCCTCAAGGTGTCAACCACTTCACATTTAAAATGCGTGCCTTGGTCACTAATCCATAGTTGCGGCACACCGAAACGAGAATGCCATTGTAGAATAGCCTCAGCGACCACGGCACTAGTCGGCGACTCACAGACTACTAATTCGCAAAAATGACTAGCATCGTCCTTCAATGCCAGCAGGTACTGGTTGTCTCCAAACGATTCACCCAGAAATAAAAAGTCAAAATGCAGCGCTTCATTCCGTGTCTGGCTTCGGTACGTTTCTCCCCATGGTCGTGGAATGATTTTTCCTCCTTTAATGTGCATACACAACAGGCACTTCGCCAGGAAACGCTCTACGTGCACACGGAGACGCTCAATCGAGAACACACTGGCCAACTGGGTCATCATTGCGTGTCGGCCACGATGGCCTTGAGGCCCACAATGCGAGATAATCATCAGTCTACGCAGCAATGCATGCTCTTCGGTAGGTATCCACAGTAGTTTCCCTTTTACTAGCAGTCCGTCAGACCGTTCTGCCAGCCATGAGGGTAGTGGCCGTGGTGCGTGTCGCTTTTGAGCCCGCAACACAGCGTCAAGTGTCGGCCATACAAAGTTTTCGTCGTCCAGAGGGCGGAGCGTGACTTGCTCCTGCTGTTGGGCCCGACGGGTAACCACTCGGCGCACATGAACAGGGTTTGTAGGCTGGCAAGCCCACCGACTCAACATATCAGCCCACACGTTATCAGTCCCGGCGATATGATTGATAGTGTACCGAAATTCACTCAACTTCAACGCCCACCGCAGTAGTTTACCACGGATATGCTTCTTAATATTTTCCGCAGGCGCAAATACATGTATCAGATTCCTGTGATCGCAGAACATCCGAAATCCTCTTGGTCGCATCAGTAGGTATGATAACTTTTCGCAGGCAGTGGCTAGAGGGAACGCTTCCTTCTCAATCACGCTCCAATTCACCTGAGCTCCAGTAAATGTACCACTTAGACAAGTCAAAAGTCTATGAGACTGCTCGCTAACGTCCTTTGTAGAGTCCCAGTCCTCAACCTCAGTCACTAAAATGCTCCAACCCTGGTCAGAGGCATCCGTGACTAGCACCATGTCTCCATCGGCACTGGGGTGGTGCAGAGTAGCGGATGTAGCTAGCAGCTCACGAACTTTGTCGAAAACTACTCGAAGTTCAGCAGTAAACACAATAGGCACCACCGCCGCAGCTCGCTTCGACTTCTTTTTGTTCCGGTGTGCAACGTCAAGACACTCCTGAAGTGGCTTCACAGCTACTGCATAGCCCACAATACTTTCCCGCAGCCAATTAGCTGCACACAGGAACTGCTGTAGGTCTGCAGCAGTCTGGGGGTACGGCATTTCCCGTAATGACCGTATACGCTCGGGATCATGCGTTACTCCAGCGCCATCTATAATTTTCCCACACCACTTCACGCTTCTCTGATATAGACTCGACTTTTTCACACTCAGTTTTAAACCGAAGTCGTTTACCAAAGAAAACAGCTTTTGAAGTTTCTCCAGGTACTCATCAATATTGCTACCATACAGTAGGAGATCATCTACCCAAACTAGTAGGTGCTTGTACAGTAATTCCTTGAAACACGTCTCCATCGTTCGCTGAAAATGGATGGCAGCATCACTGCATCCTTGGGGCACCCGGGTAGGTGTATACACTTTACTATCCGTCATATAGGAAAGAAATTCCTGACACTCTTTTGCCAAAGGGAGCTGCCAGAAACCTTTCAGAAAGTCAAACAAACCAAAATGAGCCATACCACGTACGTGCTCCGTAATGACACGAAGAATCGGCATCACACCCGCTGCAGCTTCAGTCTCAGCATTCACTGCACGGTAGTCACTGGTCTGTCGGTATTCGTCAGAGCCGGGCTTCCTCACTGGCAGTGCTGGACTGGCCCATCGACTCTGTGGGTTTTCATACACCCAGCCCATACGCTCAAGTTCAGTGTTAAAGTCTCTCAAAAATTCTCTTAGGTGCGGCGGATATTGCCTCGCCCTGCACTTCTGTGGCTTGGCACCTTCCCTCAGCTTTACTAACAGTGGTGGAACCTTTGCCGGGGGATCACCACCGAGTTTCAATCTCCAAATGTCAAACATCACTGCTATCTTCAATAAATCATCTCGTCGCTCGCGTGGAAACCCGTTATCAATTGCCTTTTCCACAAGCTTATCAACTGCAACTCTCACCTCATTGTCACATTCCACACCAATCTCGTAGTCGTCACTGCAATCTACAGGATCTTCGTCACCAGCGACATCACTTCCCACCAGCTGTTCAAGCTGACGGTCCACGTCAATTCCGAGTGTAGTTAAAACATCTTTCCCCAGAATAAATTCTTCCTCGTCTTCGTCAATAACCAAACATCTTACCGGTTTCGTTAGACACACAGGTCCTGCAGCTGTATTTATCCGCAACTTCACATCCACACTACCGTGGGCACGAATAATATGTCCTCCAGCAGTCCTTACTACAACCGTTTCCTTTAATTCCTTCAGCTTCACCGTAGGATCCTTCGTCATCAGCTCCCTGAGCTTTACTCCACTGATAACGCTCGTATCAGCCCCAGAATCAGCGCAAAAGGGCATTGAGTGCACTCCGTTTAGCTCAACTAGCTTCACAGGCCCAGGCAGGCACTCTTTAATGCGCTTGACACTTCAATCTTTAGCGACCTTCTTGCGGTCCGCCTTCTCGCGGTTGCGCCGCTCATGCTGTTGACGCAATAGGTCAGCCTTCTCATCGTGGGTTGCAACCGGGCACTTCACTAACCAGTGATCGCCCTTGCACTTGAGGCAACCACCGATAGGATTTGTAGCTCCTGGCTTTGGAGGTCCCTGTTGGACGTTCCGACCTTGCTTTCTACTCCCAGTACCGTCTTCTGGTTGTTTCATTACAGGTCTCGGCTCGTCACTGTCCTTCACCCGCATTTTTTTCTTCTGTCGACTAATTTCACGAGAACTGTCCGGTTTTTCAATAGTTCGAGCCGAGTTTCGTTGCCGCTTACGACGCTGAAAATCCCGCTCATGCTCAAGGGCTTTCTCCAGAATGATCTTGAAAAGCACCTTTTCATCACTACGCGCACTCCGATTCTGATATGCCAGAATGGACTCTATCTCTTCCCGCAGTGCCTGGGGTTCAAGAGACGCGACTAGTAATTTACACTTCAACTTCATACCTTCTTGGTCCATAAAAAATTTGCACCAACCATGTTCTTCTATCACCTGGCGACTAGACCGAAAGTACTGCACAACTCGCTCGCGTACATCTGTCTCCTGCAGGTTCATCCGTACGGCAGCCTTGAACTCAACTGCCACATTCGGCACCGTGTTGTTCTTCACTGTGGCGAGGATAGCATCGATCTTGCCCAGAAGAAGCTCGTTAGTGAGGTCCTTCTTGTCAATCCCCCACTCCAGGTCGCACAAAACATCCAGCAAGCTCGGCTCGAACGAGCTGCAGATGTCTGTCGTCATGGCTGAAACCTTCTCAGGGTCGTGGCAGCAGCGGATGGCCACTTCCTGCTCGTATTCCTTGCGCCGTCGCTTCCATTCCACTAACGCTGCGTGCGATGTACTCTCGATCATCGGCGCTACGAGTGGAACGAAGAACGACACTGCTGTCGATCCAGCTTTGCCTTTGGCTTCGCTTTCCATGCTTAACCGGTTACTAAAGTTAACTTTGTGGTGGGTCTCGCAATGCACACCAAAATGGGGGAGCTGGCACTCCCTTCACGTCTTTGCCTGGTGTATTTAGCAAAACTCAAACTGATACTCTTTCTATTCTCCTACGCTAGCTGCCAGCTCGGGCCAGCAAGTCTCTCCACCAGCCATTCACTCGAAGGTTGGCAGTGGCAACCCTGCCACTGCCGATCTGGAGATTGACTTGCTGCCCACTGCACGGGCTGTATGAGGCTATCCAACCTCTAAACCCACTACAGCATCCGTCAAACCATCGTCCAGTGTACTGGATGATCCTGCTTCTTCAGCGGTATCTTCATCGTCGTCGGATTCTTCTTTCTCGAGCTCAAAAGCCTCAGTCTTTGCGTCCTTGAAATGCTTGTCATCTGCGGTGTTGCCGTTAGCAGAGCCCAATCGTGCCCAACAACGTACACAGTGACGAAGCGCAGAAAAATAGTTTTACTTCACAGCAGGGCGATGCTTTCTTGCAATGCCAGCACTCCCAACTGAGCTATCGAGGGTCTTAGCGTCAATACCAGTGACACTATACGCCGTACAAAGGGTGATCCAGCGTGTGTGTGACGAAGCCTCGCGAACTGCTGACGGCACCATTAACAGCAACCACCCCTATTGGGGTAAGTTACGACAAGGCTTCTACTTCAACAAGGTGCGTTACCGCAGTATGAGCTCAAGGAATTACAGCAAGCTTTCTTGCTTTTTGCTAGTCATCCCTACAGAACTCGATCAAGCGAATTATTGTGCCAATATAATTATGAAAAACGTTTCTCAAATTCCATCCAAATCGGTATGAAAACTACAATTACATACTTCAAGTATTTCTGATTCGGACCTAATCTCTCATTGGTGGCAGTTCTCGCCTAGCGGCTCGCTTTATGGCCGGGGTACCCGGCGTGCCGTACTATATATATATATATGCTGGTTAGAGTGATGCAAAGTGAGTGTCACATTAATGCTTGTCGGGTCATTCGACGCTAATCGTCCATTCCCTAACGTTACGAACTTGAAGTGAGCATGCTAAGTTGTTGGTCGTTTGTTGCGAAGACGTTGTGCTACTACTTGTTGTTCAATTGTGTTTTTGGTGTCTCGGACGGTGTTTCCTTGCTTGTGTGGTGACGTTTCGTCGGTGGAGAAGCCATTGGAGCGTTGTCTTGCGGCGTTGCTGAGAGTTTGCGCTTAAGCTTGTTGGCACCAAGTGTTTCAGTAGTCATTGCGTCACCGTGGTCATCAGTTGTACTGCCCAATAAGTACACAGCAAATGTTTCTGACACTTAAACGGTTTTGCACGAACTATATTTCGCAAGTTGGCGCGATTTTGATCACTGTACCTCCATTCTGCCAGCTTTTTTGCAGACGCTACAAAATGCAAACCTGTGGAAAGTAGTATATACTACCTTTCACAGGTTGAGCTTGGCGCTTTGTTTGCTTGTACAGTCGTGCACCTCCAATTCGGCAGGGTGGACCATATCAACACTGCCAAGCCATAAGTTTTAAACGGAGGGGGTAAAACGGCCATCGAGCAGAATGCTTTGATATTAAATGAAAGGTGATGGACACAGTTGAGCGCATCCCAAAATCATTATCATTAGGTTTCCCAGGTTATGTAACAGTAGCGGTGCCGAATTAGAGGTGCAGGACTGTATGTATGCTTTACTTTCGACACTTCAAGGTTGAAGTCGACTAATTGAGATGCATCCCGGTGCTTCCATCTCGCTAACCTTTTTGCAGGTACAATTTCTCACAGGTCCTGCGTTGTATGTTTGTATGTGGGAAGCAGACTTTTTTCTGCCATGTTACTCTGCAAGCTATGTGTTTTGCGAAATTAACGGTACTTGCGGTTAGGTTTCGACACCCACTGCCAATAAGCCAAGTACCCCGGCCATAGAAACCATTAGACATCAGCTAATGGAACTGCACTTTGAGCACGGCGAGGGCGCGTCCTCTGAGGCTTCGCTTCCTCCCTCTCTGCTCAGCTTCTGCGTCTCCAGTCCGTCTGTGCGTTCGCAGCCTCCCAACAGCTTAGCACGTGGTCAGTTCTCTCGTTTCCTTGTCGTTTCTAACGGGACTACTGAATTTTCTAATCAGTGCAGCTGAGCATCATGATGGACGCGTTGCGAGCGTAGTAGAAGCAAAGGCTGCTGGACACGGAGAGCGGGCGACCTCTCCGAGCAATAATGGCAGCTAGTGGTTGTGCCAAACTACGGAAAAAGAGCAGCTAAATGTCAGTACCTGGCCACGATGATGAAGTCCGGTACTCTGTCCGATCGAGTGGCTGCTTTGACGCTCACGTCGCTGACTTCGCCGTTGCATTCGCTTCTGACACTCGGTCAGCTCATTACAATGGCCAGTAAGAAGGCAAGACGTGAAAGTCTCATGGCTGTCGATTCCCTCAAGGATTTATTCCTGAACAACCTCCTTCCAGACGAAGCCAAGCTCCGGTTCTTCCATCAACATCCGTTGCGTGCAGCCCAGAATTCACCTGCTCACTTAGTACTGTGGTTTTTCGAGCACTGTTTAAAGACAGCTTATGCCCAGTTGAAGAGCTGGCCTCTGGTATGGACGACGCTGTGGATAGCCACAAAAGGGCATATTTGCGTGCAGCCAACGCGCTGCTCAAGGCCAAACCGGAACAAGAAGCGGTGCTGCTGGCTATGCTGGTGAATAAACTGGGTGATCCGGACCGCAAGATCGCGGCTTATTTGCACCGTATTCTGCAGGAATTGCTACGTGATCACCCGGCAATGAAGCGTGTGGTGGTGGACGAAGTGGAACGTCTTTTGACGCGTCCGAAGGTGTCTGACCGTGCAAAATACAACGCCGTGCTGTTCCAGAACCAGATTTACCTCGAAGGCGACGGAGTGGATGCAGATCTGGCTGGTCACTTGATCTCGGTGTACTTTGGTCTGTTCTCGAAGGAGGTGCATCGATATGATGATGAGAAGAGCAAGAAAGATGTAAAGAATACGAAGACCAAGAATAGTAAGGAGGGCAAGAAGAAGAAAACTGCAGTGGACCCACTTCCGAGGAAGTTACGGACCGCAAGTTGCTGAGTGCGGGTTGGTATGAACCGTGTGTTCCCGTATGCGAATGCTACGTCAGCCAACTTCGCCGAAGACATCGACTCGTTGTTCCAGGTTGTGTATCGCGCTCACCACAGTACCAGTGTGCAGGCGCTGATGTTGTTCATGACCTTGAACAGCACCAATTCAGTCTCTGACCGGTTTTACACTCCGCTGTACGCCAAGCTCATCGACCCGAAGGTGCGCGAGATGTCCAATCACACTAAATCTGATATTCCACGCGGTGAAGGCAGACGTTTCGCCTTCACGTGCTAATGCGCTCACGAAGCGTTTGCTTCAGCTTGCCAGCACGATGCCTCTATCTTTCGCTTGTGCCGTGCTCTTCCTGCTATCGGAGCTTATCAAGGTGAAGCTACAGCTACGTACGTTATTGGGCCAGCCTGAATCGGGCTCTGCTAACGGCAACAGCGCAGATGACGAGCATTTCAAGGACGCAACGACCGAGGCTTTTGACATCGAGAAGGAAGAGTCTGATGACGATGAAGATACCACTGAAGAAGCAGGATCCAGTAAACTGGACGATGGTTTGACGGATGCAGAGCGTTCAGCCAAGATCCTGGCGAAAATGTTTGGCAAGCCCGAAAAGGAGTCGAAGAAGACCAAGGAAGCTGCTGTTGTGAGCTTCGACGACGAACCGGTCAGTAAGAAGGAGAACAAGGAGGAAGAGGGTGGCTACGATGCCTCCAAGCGCAACCCGCTGTTTGCCGGTGCAGAGACGTCGTGCGCCTGGGAGATTCAGATGCTGGCCCACCACTACCACCCGTCTGTGCAGAGCTTTACGCGTCAACTGCTGGACAACAAGGATACTGGAATTCAGTACGCTGGAGATCCGCTGGTGGACTTCACGATGCACGCGTTCTTCGAGAAGTTCGTGAACAAGAAGCCACGTCACAAGGTTGCTGAAGCTAGTGGTAACAACGGTGCCAAGGCCAAGAACTGGACGTTCGCGCCTATCAACAGTGAGGCTGTACTGCAAGAGAACGAGGCCAACGTGGACGCTAGCGACCAGTTCTTCTACAAGTTCTTCAAGGAGCGTGCTTCGCGTGACTCTGAGCACCCGAATAGTCGTCGCACAAAGTCCAAGAGCGACCGCGAGATGCGTTCTCGGACATGGAGGATGACGCCGACGACGACGAGATTGGTGCGTACGCTCAGGAACCGGCTGAAGGAATCATGGAAGACAACAATCACGACGGTGAAAATCCGGACATGGCGGACTAGAGTGAAGACGAGGACATGCCGGAATTCGCCGCCCCTGAAGAGGACAGCGATGAAGAGAACGACGTGGGGATCGACGCGGAGGACAAGGGAAGCGCATGAGGATGAAGATGGCTTCGACTGCTCCATTATAGGCGCGGATGACGACGACGAGGTGTTGCAAGAAGAGCAGGAGCTGAAGACCAAGAGGAAGATACAGACAAAGGTAAAAGATCTCGAGCAGACAAAGGGCAAGAAGACGAAGTAACCACGAAAAAATAGATAAAATTTGGAAGAGATGTGATCGATAGATCTTGAGCTATGTGTGACTGACAGAAATGGACAGGATCTCGTCAAACTGAGCCCAGCAGCATTCTGGAACTGATTCCAGAGAATGCACAAAAGCAATGCATGGGCAGGTCCAAACTACTTCATTTATCAATTTTCTTCGTTGCGACCACGTAAACACATTTCAAACAACAACTCATGTTCCCCGAGACCAAGGTGACCCTGGACCCCGCCCCTGTCATCATGGAATTGTGGGTCGACGCCTGGAAACACGTTGCGAAACGTCCGGTTATCCTCTCGTTAAAGAGGTCTAACGTACCAACAGAACCGCAAGTGGTGAGCAAACCGAAGAATCTTTCCCGCTCCAGCTCAATGATCTCCAAAACAGGGTCTGCAGAGAGGATCGACATGATAGAGACCAAAACTGCTGCTCAAGCCGCTGCCGTTAAGGAGCTGATTGCTGCCCATAAGACACAGGTCGCTGCAGCTGAGAAGCTAATTGCGAACAGTAAGAAACAGACCGCTGCCGTTGAGAAGCGGAATGCTGCCCATAAGACACAGGTCGCTGCCGTTGAGAAGCTGATTGCTGCCCATAAGACACAGGTCGCTGCAGCTGAGAAGCTGATTGCTGACAATAAGGCTTCTGTTGCGAAACTGTCTACTGAAATCGAGAAAGTAAAGAAGTCCCAAGCCGCTCAGCAGCAATATATTCGCCGCTACAGGAAAGTATTGGGTTAAATGCAAGGCATTTGCCCTGGTTCTTATAAAAAAAAATGTATTCACAGTTTACGCAATGGAACTGTTTCAAACGATTAACAAATAGTTTTACTTCACAGCAGGGCGATGCTTTTCTTGCAATGCCAGCACTCCCAACTGAGCTATCGAGGGCCTTAGCGTCAATACCAGACACTACGCCTTACAAAGGGTGATCCAGCGTGTGTGTGACGAAGCCTCGCGAACTGCTGACGGCAGCATTAACAGCAACCACCCCTATTGGGGTAAGTTACGACAAGGCTTCTACTTCAACAAGGTGCGTTACCGCAGTATGAGCTCAAGGAATTACAGCAAGCTTTCTTGCTTTTTGCTAGTCATCTCTACAGAACTCGATCAAGCGAATTATTGTGCCAATATAATTATGGAAAACGTTTCTCAAATTCCATCCAAATCGGTATGAAAACTACAATTACATATTTCTGACTCGGACCTAATCATCTCATAGAAACCATTAGACATCAGCTAATGGAACTGCACTTTGAGCACGGCGAGGGCGCGTCCTCTGAGGCTTCGCTTCCTCCCTCTCTGCTCAGCTTCTGCGTCTCCAGTCCGTCTGTGCGTTCGCAGCCTCCCAACAGCTTCGCACGTGGTCAGTTCTCTCGTTTCCTTGTCGTTTCTAACGGGACTACTGAATTTTCTAATCAGTGCAGCTGAGCATCATGATGGACGCGTTGCGAGCGTAGTAGAAGCAAAGGCTGCTGGACACGGAGAGCGGGCGACCTCTCCGAGCAATAATGGCAGCTAGTGGTTGTGCCAAACTACGGAAAAAGAGCAGCTAAATGTCAGTACCTGGCCACGATGATGAAGTCCGGTACTCTGTCCGATCGAGTGGCTGCTTTGACGCTCACGTCGCTGACTTCGCCGTTGCATTCGCTTCTGACACTCGGTCAGCTCATTACAATGGCCAGTAAGAAGGCAAGACGTGAAAGTCTCATGGCTGTCGATTCCCTCAAGGATTTATTCCTGAACAACCTCCTTCCAGACGAAGCCAAGCTCCGGTTCTTCCATCAACATCCGTTGCGTGCAGCCCAGAATTCACCTGCTCATTTAGTACTGTGGTTTTTCGAGCACTGTTTAAAGACAGCTTATGCCCAGTTGACTGGAGTGCTGGCCTCTGGTATGGACGACGCTGTGGATAGCCACAAAAGGGCGTGTTTGCGTGCAGCCAATGCGCTACTCAAGGCTAAACCGGAACAAGAAGCTGTGCTGCTGGCTATGCTGGTGAATAAACTGGGTGATCCGGATCGCAAGATCGCGGCTTATTTGCACCGTATTCTGCAGGAATTGCTACGTGATCACCCGGCAATGAAGCGTGTGGTGGTGGACGAAGTGGAACGTCTTTTGACGCGTCCGAAGGTGTCTGACCGTGCAAAATACAACGCTGTGCTGTTCCTAAACCAGATTTACCTCGAAGGCGACGGAGTGGATGCAGATCTGGCTGGTCACTTGATCTCGGTGTACTTTGGTCTGTTCTCGAAGGAGGTGCATCGATATGATGATGAGAAGAGCAAGAAAAATGTGAAGAATACGAAGACCAAGAACAGTAAGAAGGGCAAGAAGAAGAAATCTGTCGCTGGACCGACTTCTGAAGAAGCTATGGATCGCAAGTTGCTGAGTGCGCTGCTGGTCGGTGTGAACCGTGCGTTCCCGTATGCGAATGCTACGTCAGCCAACTTCGTGGAGGAGATTGACTCGTTGTTCCAGGTTGTACATCGCGCTCACCACAGCACCAGTGTGCAGGCGCTGATGCTGTTGTTCCAGGTCATGAACAGCACCAATTCAGTCTCTGACCGGTTTTACACTGCGCTATATGGCAAACTCATCGACCCGAAGGTGCGCGAGACGTCCAAGCACACGCTCTTCTTGAATCTGATCTTCCGCGCGGTGAAGGCGGATGTTTCGCCTGCACGTGCGGGTGCGTTCACGAAGCGTTTGCTTCAGCTTGCGAGCACAATGCCTCCAGCTTTCGCTTGTGCCGTGCTCTTCCTGCTGTCGGAGCTTATCAAGGTGAAGCCCCAGCTACGTACGTTATTGGACCAGCCTGAATCGGGCTCTGCTAACGGCAACACCGCAGATGACGAGCATTTCAAGGACGCAGAGACCGAGGCTTTTGACATCGAGAAGGAAGAGTCTGATGACGATGAAGATACCACGGAAGAAGCAGGATCCAGTACACTGGATGATGGTTTGACGGATGCAGAGCGTTCAGCCAAGATCCTGGCGAAGATGTTTGGCAAGCCCGAAAAGGAGTCGAAGAAGACCAAGGAAGCTACTGTTGTGAGCTTCGACGATGAACCGGTCAGTAAGAAGGAGAACAAGGAGGAAGAGGGCGGCTATGATGCCTCAAAACGCAACCCGCTGTTTGCCGGTGCAGAGACGTCGTGCGCCTGGGAGATTCAGATGCTGGCCCACCACTATCACCCGTCTGTGCAGAGCTTTACCCGTCAACTGCTGGACAACAAGGATACTGGCATTCAGTACGCTGGAGATCCGCTGGTGGACTTCACGATGCACGCATTCTTCGAGAAGTTCGTGAACAAGAAGCCACGTCACAAGGTTGCTGAAGCTAGTGGTAACAACGGTGCCAAGGCCAAGAACTGGACGTTCGCGCCTATCAACAGTGAGGCTGTGCTGCAAGAGAACGAGGCCAACGTGGACGCTAGCGACCAGTTCTTCTACAAGTTCTTCAAGGAGCGTGCTTCGCGTGACTCTGAGCACCCGAATAGTCGTCGCACGAAGTCCAAGAGCGACCGCGATGCTGATGCGTTCTCGGACATGGAGGATGACGCCGACGACGACGAGATTGACGCGTACGCTCAGGAACTGGCTGAAGGAATTATGGAAGACGGCAATCACGACGATGAAGACCCAGACATGGCGGACTGGAATGACTCTGATGATGAAGAGGAGCCAACGCTGGAGGGTGAAGACGAGGAAATGCCGGAATTTGCCGCCCCTGAAGAGGACAGCGACGAAGAGAACGACGTGGGGATCGACGTTGATGACGAGGGAAGCGACAGTGATGGCGAAGAGGATGAAGACGCCTTCGACTTCTCCGTTATGGGTGCAGATGACGACGACGAGGTGTTGCAAGAAGAGCTGCAGGAGCTGGATGCCAAGAGGAAGAAACAGACGCCGCCTAAGGCCGGCGACAAGCGGAAGTCCATGTTCGCGAGCGCTGACGACTACGACCAGATCGTGAAGGAGGCTATGGCTAAACAGACCAAGGAGTCCAAGCAGACAAAGGGCAAGAAGTCGAAGAAATCACGACGATCGTAAGCGTAGCTGAAGGAATAGGAGGCAAATGATAGACAGATGATGAGCTATGTGTGACAAAGGAGAGCTGACATTGATTAAGAGGAACAGAATAGTCTTAGCTCAGTCTCGAGCTTGTACACTTGTGGGAAAACGTTTTCCCTATATTCCTGTTGAGCGTTTTAGCTCCTTAATGGTGTCTTCTTGGGCCTTTATAATGTCGTCTCGGACAGTGATGTTGGCCTTCAACTCCTTAATGATGTTGCCTTGGATTGTGATTTTGGCCTCCAGCATCTTAATGATGGCGTTTTGGTCGGCCTCTAACTTGTTCATCCTCTCTTCCATCGTAAGGTTTCTCTCCGGTTCGGTGGGTACGGTACGTGGCGGAGGTGTTTGATCGACATTAACCCGTGGCTGAGTGCTAGAGTGCTCTGCGGCATTTTTCCAGCCGTTAAACGGCATATTCTTGCAAGGACCACCTCGGTCTAGTTCAGACAAATACCAATCTCAAGCGCAGATTAATGCTCAACCTGATCCTTGACTTTGGACGAAATGGATAGTGAGTTGACGATCTCTTCGAATTATGACCTTGGCGGCCAAGTTGGCCATGCTTCGGGGTTTCTTGGCGAGTGTTTGGTCTGAACGAAGAAAGTTGATCGTTGTTTGGTGTGGTCAAGGCAATTCTGTTCCTGTCCATCTCAACTTTGTCACAACATCTTCGCCAGGATCTTGGCTGAACGCTCTGCATCCGTCAAACCATCGTCCAGTATACTGGATCCTGCTTCTTCAGCGGTATCTTCATCGTCGTCGGATTCTCCTTTCTCGAGCTCAAAAGCCTCGGTTTTTGCGTCCTTGAAATGCGTGGCATCTGCGGTGTTGCCGTTAGCAGAGCCCAATCGTGTCCAACAACGTACACAGTGACGAATCGTAGCAAAATCTTCAGAATCCGCTAAGGCAGGACGATGCTTTTCTTGCAATGCGAGACTTCCATAGTAGTTATGATAAACTGTATGGTCTGCTGCTGGAGACATCGATTTGGATCCCATATAATCTCATCCTGGACTTGTAGATGAAAAATGAAGGTCTCTAACATTTACCTCACAGGAGAAACACCACTAAAATTCTTGTTATCGTTTGAAACAGTTCCATTGCGTAAACTGTGAATTGATTTTTTTATAAGAACCAGGGCAAATGCCTTGCATTTAACCCAATACTTTCCTGTAGCGGCGAATATATTGCTCCTGAGCGGCTTGGGACTTCTTTACTTTCTCGATTTCAGTAGACAGTTTCGCAACAGAAGCCTTATTGTCAGCAATCAGCTTCTCAGCTGCAGCGGCCTGTGTCTTATGGGCAGCAATCAGCTCCTTAACGGCAGCGACCTGTGTCTTATGGACAGCAATCCGCTTCTCAACGGCAGCGGTCTCTTTCTTACTGTTAGCAATTAGCTTCTCAGCTGCAGCGACCTGTGTCTTATGGGCAGCAATCAGTTTCTTAATGTCAGAGGCTTGAGCAGCGGTTTTGGTCTCTATCATGTCGATCCTCTCTGCTTTCGTCGCAGGTTTGCTCACCACTTGCGGTTCTGTTGGCACGTTAGACCTCTTTAACGAGAGGATAACCGGATGCTTAGCAACGTGTTTCCAGGCGTCGACCCGCGATTCCATGATGACAGGGGCGGGGTCCAGGGTCACCTTGGTCTCGGGCAACGTGAGTTGTTTGAAATGTGTTTCCGTCGTCGCAACGAAGAAAAGTTTGACGAGATCCTGTCCATTTCTGTCAGTCACGCATAGCTCAAGATCTATCGATCACATCTCTTCCAAAATTTATCTATTGTCGTGGTTTCTTCGTCTTCTTGCCCTTCGAGATCTTTTACCTTTGTCTGTATCTTCCTCTTAGTCTTAAACCAGATTTACCTCGAAGGCGACGGAGTGGATGCAGATCTGGCTGGTCACTTGATCTCGGTGTACTTTGGTCTGTTCTCGAAGGAGGTGCATCGATATGATGATGAGAAGAGCAAGAAAAATGTGAAGAATACGAAGACCAAGAACAGTAAGAAGGGCAAGAAGAAGAAATCTGTCGCTGGACCGACTTCTGAAGAAGCTATGGATCGCAAGTTGCTGAGTGCGCTGCTGGTCGGTGTGAACCGTGCGTTCCCGTATGCGAATGCTACGTCAGCCAACTTCGTGGAGGAGATTGACTCGTTGTTCCAGGTTGTACATCGCGCTCACCACAGCACCAGTGTGCAGGCGCTGATGCTGTTGTTCCAGGTCATGAACAGCACCAATTCAGTCTCTGACCGGTTTTACACTGCGCTATATGGCAAACTCATCGACCCGAAGGTGCGCGAGACGTCCAAGCACACGCTCTTCTTGAATCTGATCTTCCGCGCGGTGAAGGCGGATGTTTCGCCTGCACGTGCGGGTGCGTTCACGAAGCGTTTGCTTCAGCTTGCGAGCACAATGCCTCCAGCTTTCGCTTGTGCCGTGCTCTTCCTGCTGTCGGAGCTTATCAAGGTGAAGCCCCAGCTACGTACGTTATTGGACCAGCCTGAATCGGGCTCTGCTAACGGCAACACCGCAGATGACGAGCATTTCAAGGACGCAGAGACCGAGGCTTTTGACATCGAGAAGGAAGAGTCTGATGACGATGAAGATACCACGGAAGAAGCAGGATCCAGTACACTGGATGATGGTTTGACGGATGCAGAGCGTTCAGCCAAGATCCTGGCGAAGATGTTTGGCAAGCCCGAAAAGGAGTCGAAGAAGACCAAGGAAGCTACTGTTGTGAGCTTCGACGATGAACCGGTCAGTAAGAAGGAGAACAAGGAGGAAGAGGGCGGCTATGATGCCTCAAAACGCAACCCGCTGTTTGCCGGTGCAGAGACGTCGTGCGCCTGGGAGATTCAGATGCTGGCCCACCACTATCACCCGTCTGTGCAGAGCTTTACCCGTCAACTGCTGGACAACAAGGATACTGGCATTCAGTACGCTGGAGATCCGCTGGTGGACTTCACGATGCACGCATTCTTCGAGAAGTTCGTGAACAAGAAGCCACGTCACAAGGTTGCTGAAGCTAGTGGTAACAACGGTGCCAAGGCCAAGAACTGGACGTTCGCGCCTATCAACAGTGAGGCTGTGCTGCAAGAGAACGAGGCCAACGTGGACGCTAGCGACCAGTTCTTCTACAAGTTCTTCAAGGAGCGTGCTTCGCGTGACTCTGAGCACCCGAATAGTCGTCGCACGAAGTCCAAGAGCGACCGCGATGCTGATGCGTTCTCGGACATGGAGGATGACGCCGACGACGACGAGATTGACGCGTACGCTCAGGAACTGGCTGAAGGAATTATGGAAGACGGCAATCACGACGATGAAGACCCAGACATGGCGGACTGGAATGACTCTGATGATGAAGAGGAGCCAACGCTGGAGGGTGAAGACGAGGAAATGCCGGAATTTGCCGCCCCTGAAGAGGACAGCGACGAAGAGAACGACGTGGGGATCGACGTTGATGACGAGGGAAGCGACAGTGATGGCGAAGAGGATGAAGACGCCTTCGACTTCTCCGTTATGGGTGCAGATGACGACGACGAGGTGTTGCAAGAAGAGCTGCAGGAGCTGGATGCCAAGAGGAAGAAACAGACGCCGCCTAAGGCCGGCGACAAGCGGAAGTCCATGTTCGCGAGCGCTGACGACTACGACCAGATCGTGAAGGAGGCTATGGCTAAACAGACCAAGGAGTCCAAGCAGACAAAGGGCAAGAAGTCGAAGAAATCACGACGATCGTAAGCGTAGCTGAAGGAATAGGAGGCAAATGATAGACAGATGATGAGCTATGTGTGACAAAGGAGAGCTGACATTGATTAAGAGGAACAGAATAGTCTTAGCTCAGTCTCGAGCTTGTACACTTGTGGGAAAACGTTTTCCCTATATTCCTGTTGAGCGTTTTAGCTCCTTAATGGTGTCTTCTTGGGCCTTTATAATGTCGTCTCGGACAGTGATGTTGGCCTTCAACTCCTTAATGATGTTGCCTTGGATTGTGATTTTGGCCTCCAGCATCTTAATGATGGCGTTTTGGTCGGCCTCTAACTTGTTCATCCTCTCTTCCATCGTAAGGTTTCTCTCCGGTTCGGTGGGTACGGTACGTGGCGGAGGTGTTTGATCGACATTAACCCGTGGCTGAGTGCTAGAGTGCTCTGCGGCATTTTTCCAGCCGTTAAACGGCATATTCTTGCAAGGACCACCTCGGTCTAGTTCAGACAAATACCAATCTCAAGCGCAGATTAATGCTCAACCTGATCCTTGACTTTGGACGAAATGGATAGTGAGTTGACGATCTCTTCGAATTATGACCTTGGCGGCCAAGTTGGCCATGCTTCGGGGTTTCTTGGCGAGTGTTTGGTCTGAACGAAGAAAGTTGATCGTTGTTTGGTGTGGTCAAGGCAATTCTGTTCCTGTCCATCTCAACTTTGTCACAACATCTTCGCCAGGATCTTGGCTGAACGCTCTGCATCCGTCAAACCATCGTCCAGTATACTGGATCCTGCTTCTTCAGCGGTATCTTCATCGTCGTCGGATTCTCCTTTCTCGAGCTCAAAAGCCTCGGTTTTTGCGTCCTTGAAATGCGTGGCATCTGCGGTGTTGCCGTTAGCAGAGCCCAATCGTGTCCAACAACGTACACAGTGACGAATCGTAGCAAAATCTTCAGAATCCGCTAAGGCAGGACGATGCTTTTCTTGCAATGCGAGACTTCCATAGTAGTTATGATAAACTGTATGGTCTGCTGCTGGAGACATCGATTTGGATCCCATATAATCTCATCCTGGACTTGTAGATGAAAAATGAAGGTCTCTAACATTTACCTCACAGGAGAAACACCACTAAAATTCTTGTTATCGTTTGAAACAGTTCCATTGCGTAAACTGTGAATTGATTTTTTTATAAGAACCAGGGCAAATGCCTTGCATTTAACCCAATACTTTCCTGTAGCGGCGAATATATTGCTCCTGAGCGGCTTGGGACTTCTTTAATTTCTCGATTTCAGTAGACAGTTTCGCAACAGCAGCCTTATTGTCAGCAATCAGCTTCTCAGCTGCAGCGACCTGTGTCTTATGGGCAGCAATCCGCTTCTCAACGGCAGCGGTCTGTTTCTTACTGTTAGCAATTAGCTTCTCAGCTGCAGCGACCTGTGTCTTATTGTTAGCAATTAGCTCCTTAACGGCAGCGGCTTGAGCAGCGGTTTTGGTCTCTATCATGTCGATCCTCTCTGCTATCGTCGCAGGTTTGCTCACCACTTGCGGTTCTGTTGGTACGTTAGACCTCTTTAACGAGAGGATAACCGGACGTTTCGCAACGTGTTTCCAGGCGTCGACCCACAATTCCATGATGACAGGGGCGGTGTTGCTTTTGTGCATTCTCTGGAATCGGTTCCTGGGTTCAGTTTGACGAGATCCTGTCCATTTCTGTCAGTCACACATAGCTCAAGATCTATCGATCACATCTCTTCCATATTTTATCTATTTTTTCGTGGTTACTTCGTCTTCTTGCCCTTTGTCTGTCTGTATCTTCCTCTTGGTCTTCAGCTCCTGCTCTTCTTGCAACACCTCGTCGTCGTCATCCGCGCCTATAACGAAGCAGTCGAAGCCATCTTCATGGCCAGCACTGTCGATTCCCTCGTCCTCCGCGTAGATCCCCACGTCGTTCTCTTCATCGCTGTCCTCTTCAGGGGCGGCGAATTCCGGCATGTTTGGCTCAACGTCATTCCAGTCCGCCATGTCCGGATCTTCACCGTCGTGATTGTTGTCTTCCATGATTCCTTCAGCCGATTTCTGAGCGTACGCACCAATCTCGTCGCCGTCGGCGTCATCCTCCGAGAACGCATCAGCGTCAAGGTCGGCCTTGCGACAGCTATTCGAGTGCTCAGTGTCGTACGGACGGACGGGGGATAATTGTGGACCAACATCTCGAATCTCCCAGGTGCACGGCGTCTCCGCACCGGCAAACAGCGGGTTGCGCTTGGAGGCATCGTAGCCACCCTCTTCCTCCTTGTTCCCCTTCTTACTTTATCTCCTTTTTCCTGACCGGTTCGTCGTTGAAACTCACATCAGTAGCTTTCTTGGCCTTCTATGACTCGTTCTCGGGCTTGCCAAACATCTTCGCCATGATCTTGGCTGAACGCTCTGCATCTGTGGTGGGTCTCGCAATGAACACCAAAATGGGGGAGCTGGCACTCCCTTCACGTCTTTGCCTGGTGTATTTAGCAAAACTCAAACTGATACTCTTTCTATTCTCCTACGCTAGCTGCCAGCTCAGGCCAGCAAGTCTCTCCACCAGCCATTCACTCGAAGGTTGGCAGTGGCAACCCTGCCACTGCCGATCTGGAGATTGCCTTGCTGCCCACTGCACGGGCTGTATGAGGCTATCCAACCTCTAAACCCACTACAGTCCCCTCTCTTAAAGCCTCATTCAGCCTCGTGAACTCAGCTCCATCCTATGCTTCGATGACACTCGCCATCGTCGCTCCCCGGGAAATGTGTCGCCTCGTCCACACTCCCAAATTTCTTGAAAACGAAATATCACAGTAGAAAGTACTCGAAAATTTCGCTAATCAAAATTTCACCAATCGAAATGTCCCGTCACATAGAACTTCAACTTGACTTGGTGCAACATGACTCCGTTGACATCGTACAATCATATCCAAAAAGTACATCATGACCACTTGAAAATAGTGTACAGTGAACCTGACCGTAACCTAACTGCCGCCACTTTGAGGTCGGCTGAGGCGAGTCCAATGTTCGGCAAGTTGCGTATCCTCCGCATTTGTAACATAGGTATCCACTAGAACTCTCACATCACGTGCCATAGCAGCAAATGGCTCCCAGGAATCCTCGATATCCTCGAGGCCACGCCAGCTAACGTAGAGCTCGTAGTCCTTTCGTTGTGCATTCCAACGATGCTGCTTAATGTTTTCCACATCCAGCACAACACCTTGGCTAGTCACATGCTGTAGCAATTCTCCAGTTACTTCTAGGTCACTATCGGCAAAGAACTTCAACCGTGACGCGTGCACGTCACGCGACTTGCCGGTCACTAAGTCTCTAACCACAAAATGTCTCGAGTGAGCCTCCGTCACCACGTACGGCCCTACCCAAGTAACTAGAAGTTTGTTCACGTGTTTCTCATCCACTCGAGAACGTAGCACAAAATCTCCAACCGAAAAATTTACTAAGTTCTCTCCACGTTCCTTTTTCTTGTTCAGTAAAGTTTGCTTCTCCCTCGCATTACTGACATCTCTGTGCATATTGTGAATACTAGCACGTAGCTGCGCCAGCGAGCGTTCGATTTTGTCAGAGTTTCCAGCTTCGATCAGCTCACCTTGGCCTTGCTTGCGTACGAAAGCGTGCCCGAAAGGTGACGGCGGTGGCAGCCCCGTAAATAATTCCAGAGGTGACTTGTAGGCTAGCGAGGGTAGAGGTGTGTGGTTCAAGCTAGACTGTACTACAGAGACCAGTGACTCCCAGTCACGATGATCCAGTTTGTACTCCAAAATCATAACTCGAAAAACTTGTAGAATATCCCTATTTAACCGCTCAATAGATCCATTTATCCACGGGCAATATGCCACCGAAAATTCGTGATCGCACTTCAACTTACTCCTCAAGGTGTCAACCACTTCACATTTAAAATGCGTGCCTTGGTCACTAATCCATAGTTGCGGCACACCGAAACGAGAATGCCATTGTAGAATAGCCTCAGCGACCACGGCACTAGTCGGCGACTCACAGACTACTAATTCGCAAAAATGACTAGCATCGTCCTTCAATGCCAGCAGGTACTGGTTGTCTCCAAACGATTCACCCAGAAATAAAAAGTCAAAATGCAGCGCTTCATTCCGTGTCTGGCTTCGGTACGTTTCTCCCCATGGTCGTGGAATGATTTTTCCTCCTTTAATGTGCATACACAACAGGCACTTCGCCAGGAAACGCTCTACGTGCACACGGAGACGCTCAATCGAGAACACACTGGCCAACTGGGTCATCATTGCGTGTCGGCCACGATGGCCTTGAGGCCCACAATGCGAGATAATCATCAGTCTACGCAGCAATGCATGCTCTTCGGTAGGTATCCACAGTAGTTTCCCTTTTACTAGCAGTCCGTCAGACCGTTCTGCCAGCCATGAGGGTAGTGGCCGTGGTGCGTGTCGCTTTTGAGCCCGCAACACAGCGTCAAGTGTCGGCCATACAAAGTTTTCGTCGTCCAGAGGGCGGAGCGTGACTTGCTCCTGCTGTTGGGCCCGACGGGTAACCACTCGGCGCACATGAACAGGGTTTGTAGGCTGGCAAGCCCACCGACTCAACATATCAGCCCACACGTTATCAGTCCCGGCGATATGATTGATAGTGTACCGAAATTCACTCAACTTCAACGCCCACCGCAGTAGTTTACCACGGATATGCTTCTTAATATTTTCCGCAGGCGCAAATACATGTATCAGATTCCTGTGATCGCAGAACATCCGAAATCCTCTTGGTCGCATCAGTAGGTATGATAACTTTTCGCAGGCAGTGGCTAGAGGGAACGCTTCCTTCTCAATCACGCTCCAATTCACCTGAGCTCCAGTAAATGTACCACTTAGACAAGTCAAAAGTCTATGAGACTGCTCGCTAACGTCCTTTGTAGAGTCCCAGTCCTCAACCTCAGTCACTAAAATGCTCCAACCCTGGTCAGAGGCATCCGTGACTAGCACCATGTCTCCATCGGCACTGGGGTGGTGCAGAGTAGCGGATGTAGCTAGCAGCTCACGAACTTTGTCGAAAACTACTCGAAGTTCAGCAGTAAACACAATAGGCACCACCGCCGCAGCTCGCTTCGACTTCTTTTTGTTCCGGAGTGCAACGTCAAGACACTCCTGAAGTGGCTTCACAGCTACTGCATAGCCCACAATACTTTCCCGCAGCCAATTAGCTGCACACAGGAACTGCTGTAGGTCTGCAGCAGTCTGGGGGTACGGCATTTCCCGTAATGACCGTATACGCTCGGGATCATGCGTTACTCCAGCGCCATCTATAATTTTCCCACACCACTTCACGCTTCTCTGATATAGACTCGACTTTTTCACACTCAGTTTTAAACCGAAGTCGTTTACCAAAGAAAACAGCTTTTGAAGTTTCTCCAGGTACTCATCAATATTGCTACCATACAGTAGGAGATCATCTACCCAAACTAGTAGGTGCTTGTACAGTAATTCCTTGAAACACGTCTCCATCGTTCGCTGAAAATGGATGGCAGCATCACTGCATCCTTGGGGCACCCGGGTAGGTGTATACACTTTACTATCCGTCATATAGGAAAGAAATTCCTGACACTCTTTTGCCAAAGGGAGCTGCCAGAAACCTTTCAGAAAGTCAAACAAACCAAAATGAGCCATACCACGTACGTGCTCCGTAATGACACGAAGAATCGGCATCACACCCGCTGCAGCTTCAGTCTCAGCATTCACTGCACGGTAATCACTGGTCTGTCGGTATTCGTCAGAGCCGGGCTTCCTCACTGGCAGTGCTGGACTGGCCCATCGACTCTGTGGGTTTTCATACACCCAGCCCATACGCTCAAGTTCAGTGTTAAAGTCTCTCAAAAATTCCCGTAGGTGCGGCGGATATTGCCTCGCCCTGCACTTCTGCGGCTTGGCACCTTCCCTCAGCTTTACTAACAGTGGTGGAACCTTTGCCGGGGGATCACCACCGAGTTTCAATCTCCAAATGTCAAACATCACTGCTATCTTCAATAAATCATCTCGTCGCTCGCGTGGAAACCCGTTATCAATTGCCTTTTCCACAAGCTTATCAACTGCAACTCTCACCTCATTGTCACATTCCACACCAATCTCGTAGTCGTCACTGCAATCTACAGGATCTTCGTCACCAGCGACATCACTTCCCACCAGCTGTTCAAGCTGACGGTCCACGTCAATTCCGAGTGTAGTTAAAACATCTTTCCCCAGAATAAATTCTTCCTCGTCTTCGTCAATAACCAAACATCTTACCGGTTTCGTTAGACACACAGGTCCTGCAGCTGTATTTATCCGCAACTTCACATCCACACTACCGTGGGCACGAATAATATGTCCTCCAGCAGTCCTTACTACAACCGTTTCCTTTAATTCCTTCAGCTTCACCGTAGGATCCTTCGTCATCAGCTCCCTGAGCTTTACTCCACTGATAACGCTCGTATCAGCCCCAGAATCAGCGCAAAAGGGCATTGAGTGCACTCCGTTTAGCTCAACTAGCTTCACAGGCCCAGGCAGGCACTCTTTAATGCGCTTGACACTTCAATCTTTAGCGACCTTCTTGCGGTCCGCCTTCTCGCGGTTGCGCCGCTCATGCTGTTGACGCAATAGGTCAGCCTTCTCATCGTGGGTTGCAACCGGGCACTTCACTAACCAGTGATCGCCCTTGCACTTGAGGCAACCACCGATAGGATTTGTAGCTCCTGGCTTTGGAGGTCCCTGTTGGACGTTCCGACCTTGCTTTCTACTCCCAGTACCGTCTTCTGGTTGTTGCATTACAGGTCTCGGCTCGTCGCTGTCCTTCACCCGCATTTTTTTCTTCTGTCGACTAATTTCACGAGAACTGTCCGGTTTTTCAATAGTTCGAGCCGAATTTCGTTGCCGCTTACGGCGCTGAAAGTCTCGCTCATGCTCAAGAGCTTTCTCCAGAATGATCTTGAAAAGCACCTTTTCATCACTACGCGCACTCCGATTCTGATATGCCAGAATGGACTCTATCTCTTCCCGCAGTGCCTGGGGTTCAAGAAACGCGACTAATAATTTACACTTCAACTTCATACCTTCTTGGTCCATAAAAAATTTGCACCAACCATGTTCTTCTATCACCTGGCGACTAGACCGAAAGTACTGCACAACTCGCTCGCGTACATCCGTCTCCTGCAGGTTCATCCGTACGGCAGCCTTGAACTCAACTGCCACATTCGGCACCGTGTTGTTCTTCACTGTGGCGAGGATAGCATCGATCTTGCCCAGAAGTAGCTCGTTAGTGAGGTCCTTCTTGTCAATCCCCCACTCCAGGTCGCACAAAACATCCAGCAAGCTCGGCTCGAACGAGCTGCAGATGTCTGTCGTCATGGCTGAAATCTTCTCAGGGTCGTGGCAGCAGCGGATGGCCACTTCCTGCTCGTATTCCTTGCGCCGTCGCTTCCATTCCACTAACGCTGCGTGCGATGTACTCTCGATCATCGGCGCTACGAGTGGAACGAAGAACGACACTGCTGTCGATCCATCTTTGCCTTTGGCTTCGCTTTCCATGCTTAACCGGTTACTAAAGTTAACTTTGTGGTGGGTCTCGCAATGCACACCAAAATGGGGGAGCTGGCACTCCCTTCACGTCTTTGCCTGGTGTATTTAGCAAAACTCAAACTGATACTCTTTCTATTCTCCTACGCTAGCTGCCAGCTCGGGCCAGCAAGTCTCTCCACCAGCCATTCACTCGAAGGTTGGCAGTGGCAACCCTGCCACTGCCGATCTGGAGATTGACTTGCTGCCCACTGCACGGGCTGTATGAGGCTATCCAACCTCTAAACCCACTACAGCATCCGTCAAACCATCGTCCAGTGTACTGGATGATCCTGCTTCTTCAGCGGTATCTTCATCGTCGTCGGATTCTTCTTTCTCGAGCTCAAAAGCCTCAGTCTTTGCGTCCTTGAAATGCTTGTCATCTGCGGTGTTGCCGTTAGCAGAGCCCAATCGTGCCCAACAACGTACACAGTGACGAAGCGCAGAAAAAATAGTTTTACTTCACAGCAGGGCGATGCTTTCTTGCAATGCCAGCACTCCCAACTGAGCTATCGAGGGTCTTAGCGTCAATACCAGTGACACTATACGCCGTACAAAGGGTGATCCAGCGTGTGTGTGACGAAGCCTCGCGAACTGCTGACGGCACCATTAACAGCAACCACCCCTATTGGGGTAAGTTACGACAAGGCTTCTACTTCAACAAGGTGCGTTACCGCAGTATGAGCTCAAGGAATTACAGCAAGCTTTCTTGCTTTTTGCTAGTCATCCCTACAGAACTCGATCAAGCGAATTATTGTGCCAATATAATTATGAAAAACGTTTCTCAAATTCCATCCAAATCGGTATGAAAACTACAATTACATACTTCAAGTATTTCTGATTCGGACCTAATCTCTCATTGGTGGCAGTTCTCGCCTAGCGGCTCGCTTTATGGCCGGGGTACCCGGCGTGCCGTACTATATATATATATATGCTGGTTAGAGTGATGCAAAGTGAGTGTCACATTAATGCTTGTCGGGTCATTCGACGCTAATCGTCCATTCCCTAACGTTACGAACTTGAAGTGAGCATGCTAAGTTGTTGGTCGTTTGTTGCGAAGACGTTGTGCTACTACTTGTTGTTCAATTGTGTTTTTGGTGTCTCGGACGGTGTTTCCTTGCTTGTGTGGTGACGTTTCGTCGGTGGAGAAGCCATTGGAGCGTTGTCTTGCGGCGTTGCTGAGAGTTTGCGCTTAAGCTTGTTGGCACCAAGTGTTTCAGTAGTCATTGCGTCACCGTGGTCATCAGTTGTACTGCCCAATAAGTACACAGCAAATGTTTCTGACACTTAAACGGTTTTGCACGAACTATATTTCGCAAGTTGGCGCGATTTTGATCACTGTACCTCCATTCTGCCAGCTTTTTTGCAGACGCTACAAAATGCAAACCTGTGGAAAGTAGTATATACTACCTTTCACAGGTTGAGCTTGGCGCTTTGTTTGCTTGTACAGTCGTGCACCTCCAATTCGGCAGGGTGGACCATATCAACACTGCCAAGCCATAAGTTTTAAACGGAGGGGGTAAAACGGCCATCGAGCAGAATGCTTTGATATTAAATGAAAGGTGATGGACACAGTTGAGCGCATCCCAAAATCATTATCATTAGGTTTCCCAGGTTATGTAACAGTAGCGGTGCCGAATTAGAGGTGCAGGACTGTATGTATGCTTTACTTTCGACACTTCAAGGTTGAAGTCGACTAATTGAGATGCATCCCGGTGCTTCCATCTCGCTAACCTTTTTGCAGGTACAATTTCTCACAGGTCCTGCGTTGTATGTTTGTATGTGGGAAGCAGACTTTTTTCTGCCATGTTACTCTGCAAGCTATGTGTTTTGCGAAATTAACGGTACTTGCGGTTAGGTTTCGACACCCACTGCCAATAAGCCAAGTACCCCGGCCATAGAAACCATTAGACATCAGCTAATGGAACTGCACTTTGAGCACGGCGAGGGCGCGTCCTCTGAGGCTTCGCTTCCTCCCTCTCTGCTCAGCTTCTGCGTCTCCAGTCCGTCTGTGCGTTCGCAGCCTCCCAACAGCTTAGCACGTGGTCAGTTCTCTCGTTTCCTTGTCGTTTCTAACGGGACTACTGAATTTTCTAATCAGTGCAGCTGAGCATCATGATGGACGCGTTGCGAGCGTAGTAGAAGCAAAGGCTGCTGGACACGGAGAGCGGGCGACCTCTCCGAGCAATAATGGCAGCTAGTGGTTGTGCCAAACTACGGAAAAAGAGCAGCTAAATGTCAGTACCTGGCCACGATGATGAAGTCCGGTACTCTGTCCGATCGAGTGGCTGCTTTGACGCTCACGTCGCTGACTTCGCCGTTGCATTCGCTTCTGACACTCGGTCAGCTCATTACAATGGCCAGTAAGAAGGCAAGACGTGAAAGTCTCATGGCTGTCGATTCCCTCAAGGATTTATTCCTGAACAACCTCCTTCCAGACGAAGCCAAGCTCCGGTTCTTCCATCAACATCCGTTGCGTGCAGCCCAGAATTCACCTGCTCACTTAGTACTGTGGTTTTTCGAGCACTGTTTAAAGACAGCTTATGCCCAGTTGAAGAGCTGGCCTCTGGTATGGACGACGCTGTGGATAGCCACAAAAGGGCATATTTGCGTGCAGCCAACGCGCTGCTCAAGGCCAAACCGGAACAAGAAGCGGTGCTGCTGGCTATGCTGGTGAATAAACTGGGTGATCCGGACCGCAAGATCGCGGCTTATTTGCACCGTATTCTGCAGGAATTGCTACGTGATCACCCGGCAATGAAGCGTGTGGTGGTGGACGAAGTGGAACGTCTTTTGACGCGTCCGAAGGTGTCTGACCGTGCAAAATACAACGCCGTGCTGTTCCAGAACCAGATTTACCTCGAAGGCGACGGAGTGGATGCAGATCTGGCTGGTCACTTGATCTCGGTGTACTTTGGTCTGTTCTCGAAGGAGGTGCATCGATATGATGATGAGAAGAGCAAGAAAGATGTAAAGAATACGAAGACCAAGAATAGTAAGGAGGGCAAGAAGAAGAAAACTGCAGTGGACCCACTTCCGAGGAAGTTACGGACCGCAAGTTGCTGAGTGCGGGTTGGTATGAACCGTGTGTTCCCGTATGCGAATGCTACGTCAGCCAACTTCGCCGAAGACATCGACTCGTTGTTCCAGGTTGTGTATCGCGCTCACCACAGTACCAGTGTGCAGGCGCTGATGTTGTTCATGACCTTGAACAGCACCAATTCAGTCTCTGACCGGTTTTACACTCCGCTGTACGCCAAGCTCATCGACCCGAAGGTGCGCGAGATGTCCAATCACACTAAATCTGATATTCCACGCGGTGAAGGCAGACGTTTCGCCTTCACGTGCTAATGCGCTCACGAAGCGTTTGCTTCAGCTTGCCAGCACGATGCCTCTATCTTTCGCTTGTGCCGTGCTCTTCCTGCTATCGGAGCTTATCAAGGTGAAGCTACAGCTACGTACGTTATTGGGCCAGCCTGAATCGGGCTCTGCTAACGGCAACAGCGCAGATGACGAGCATTTCAAGGACGCAACGACCGAGGCTTTTGACATCGAGAAGGAAGAGTCTGATGACGATGAAGATACCACTGAAGAAGCAGGATCCAGTAAACTGGACGATGGTTTGACGGATGCAGAGCGTTCAGCCAAGATCCTGGCGAAAATGTTTGGCAAGCCCGAAAAGGAGTCGAAGAAGACCAAGGAAGCTGCTGTTGTGAGCTTCGACGACGAACCGGTCAGTAAGAAGGAGAACAAGGAGGAAGAGGGTGGCTACGATGCCTCCAAGCGCAACCCGCTGTTTGCCGGTGCAGAGACGTCGTGCGCCTGGGAGATTCAGATGCTGGCCCACCACTACCACCCGTCTGTGCAGAGCTTTACGCGTCAACTGCTGGACAACAAGGATACTGGAATTCAGTACGCTGGAGATCCGCTGGTGGACTTCACGATGCACGCGTTCTTCGAGAAGTTCGTGAACAAGAAGCCACGTCACAAGGTTGCTGAAGCTAGTGGTAACAACGGTGCCAAGGCCAAGAACTGGACGTTCGCGCCTATCAACAGTGAGGCTGTACTGCAAGAGAACGAGGCCAACGTGGACGCTAGCGACCAGTTCTTCTACAAGTTCTTCAAGGAGCGTGCTTCGCGTGACTCTGAGCACCCGAATAGTCGTCGCACAAAGTCCAAGAGCGACCGCGAGATGCGTTCTCGGACATGGAGGATGACGCCGACGACGACGAGATTGGTGCGTACGCTCAGGAACCGGCTGAAGGAATCATGGAAGACAACAATCACGACGGTGAAAATCCGGACATGGCGGACTAGAGTGAAGACGAGGACATGCCGGAATTCGCCGCCCCTGAAGAGGACAGCGATGAAGAGAACGACGTGGGGATCGACGCGGAGGACAAGGGAAGCGCATGAGGATGAAGATGGCTTCGACTGCTCCATTATAGGCGCGGATGACGACGACGAGGTGTTGCAAGAAGAGCAGGAGCTGAAGACCAAGAGGAAGATACAGACAAAGGTAAAAGATCTCGAGCAGACAAAGGGCAAGAAGACGAAGTAACCACGAAAAAATAGATAAAATTTGGAAGAGATGTGATCGATAGATCTTGAGCTATGTGTGACTGACAGAAATGGACAGGATCTCGTCAAACTGAGCCCAGCAGCATTCTGGAACTGATTCCAGAGAATGCACAAAAGCAATGCATGGGCAGGTCCAAACTACTTCATTTATCAATTTTCTTCGTTGCGACCACGTAAACACATTTCAAACAACAACTCATGTTCCCCGAGACCAAGGTGACCCTGGACCCCGCCCCTGTCATCATGGAATTGTGGGTCGACGCCTGGAAACACGTTGCGAAACGTCCGGTTATCCTCTCGTTAAAGAGGTCTAACGTACCAACAGAACCGCAAGTGGTGAGCAAACCGAAGAATCTTTCCCGCTCCAGCTCAATGATCTCCAAAACAGGGTCTGCAGAGAGGATCGACATGATAGAGACCAAAACTGCTGCTCAAGCCGCTGCCGTTAAGGAGCTGATTGCTGCCCATAAGACACAGGTCGCTGCAGCTGAGAAGCTAATTGCGAACAGTAAGAAACAGACCGCTGCCGTTGAGAAGCGGAATGCTGCCCATAAGACACAGGTCGCTGCCGTTGAGAAGCTGATTGCTGCCCATAAGACACAGGTCGCTGCAGCTGAGAAGCTGATTGCTGACAATAAGGCTTCTGTTGCGAAACTGTCTACTGAAATCGAGAAAGTAAAGAAGTCCCAAGCCGCTCAGCAGCAATATATTCGCCGCTACAGGAAAGTATTGGGTTAAATGCAAGGCATTTGCCCTGGTTCTTATAAAAAAAAATGTATTCACAGTTTACGCAATGGAACTGTTTCAAACGATTAACAAATAGTTTTACTTCACAGCAGGGCGATGCTTTTCTTGCAATGCCAGCACTCCCAACTGAGCTATCGAGGGCCTTAGCGTCAATACCAGACACTACGCCTTACAAAGGGTGATCCAGCGTGTGTGTGACGAAGCCTCGCGAACTGCTGACGGCAGCATTAACAGCAACCACCCCTATTGGGGTAAGTTACGACAAGGCTTCTACTTCAACAAGGTGCGTTACCGCAGTATGAGCTCAAGGAATTACAGCAAGCTTTCTTGCTTTTTGCTAGTCATCTCTACAGAACTCGATCAAGCGAATTATTGTGCCAATATAATTATGGAAAACGTTTCTCAAATTCCATCCAAATCGGTATGAAAACTACAATTACATATTTCTGACTCGGACCTAATCATCTCATAGAAACCATTAGACATCAGCTAATGGAACTGCACTTTGAGCACGGCGAGGGCGCGTCCTCTGAGGCTTCGCTTCCTCCCTCTCTGCTCAGCTTCTGCGTCTCCAGTCCGTCTGTGCGTTCGCAGCCTCCCAACAGCTTCGCACGTGGTCAGTTCTCTCGTTTCCTTGTCGTTTCTAACGGGACTACTGAATTTTCTAATCAGTGCAGCTGAGCATCATGATGGACGCGTTGCGAGCGTAGTAGAAGCAAAGGCTGCTGGACACGGAGAGCGGGCGACCTCTCCGAGCAATAATGGCAGCTAGTGGTTGTGCCAAACTACGGAAAAAGAGCAGCTAAATGTCAGTACCTGGCCACGATGATGAAGTCCGGTACTCTGTCCGATCGAGTGGCTGCTTTGACGCTCACGTCGCTGACTTCGCCGTTGCATTCGCTTCTGACACTCGGTCAGCTCATTACAATGGCCAGTAAGAAGGCAAGACGTGAAAGTCTCATGGCTGTCGATTCCCTCAAGGATTTATTCCTGAACAACCTCCTTCCAGACGAAGCCAAGCTCCGGTTCTTCCATCAACATCCGTTGCGTGCAGCCCAGAATTCACCTGCTCATTTAGTACTGTGGTTTTTCGAGCACTGTTTAAAGACAGCTTATGCCCAGTTGACTGGAGTGCTGGCCTCTGGTATGGACGACGCTGTGGATAGCCACAAAAGGGCGTGTTTGCGTGCAGCCAATGCGCTACTCAAGGCTAAACCGGAACAAGAAGCTGTGCTGCTGGCTATGCTGGTGAATAAACTGGGTGATCCGGATCGCAAGATCGCGGCTTATTTGCACCGTATTCTGCAGGAATTGCTACGTGATCACCCGGCAATGAAGCGTGTGGTGGTGGACGAAGTGGAACGTCTTTTGACGCGTCCGAAGGTGTCTGACCGTGCAAAATACAACGCTGTGCTGTTCCTAAACCAGATTTACCTCGAAGGCGACGGAGTGGATGCAGATCTGGCTGGTCACTTGATCTCGGTGTACTTTGGTCTGTTCTCGAAGGAGGTGCATCGATATGATGATGAGAAGAGCAAGAAAAATGTGAAGAATACGAAGACCAAGAACAGTAAGAAGGGCAAGAAGAAGAAATCTGTCGCTGGACCGACTTCTGAAGAAGCTATGGATCGCAAGTTGCTGAGTGCGCTGCTGGTCGGTGTGAACCGTGCGTTCCCGTATGCGAATGCTACGTCAGCCAACTTCGTGGAGGAGATTGACTCGTTGTTCCAGGTTGTACATCGCGCTCACCACAGCACCAGTGTGCAGGCGCTGATGCTGTTGTTCCAGGTCATGAACAGCACCAATTCAGTCTCTGACCGGTTTTACACTGCGCTATATGGCAAACTCATCGACCCGAAGGTGCGCGAGACGTCCAAGCACACGCTCTTCTTGAATCTGATCTTCCGCGCGGTGAAGGCGGATGTTTCGCCTGCACGTGCGGGTGCGTTCACGAAGCGTTTGCTTCAGCTTGCGAGCACAATGCCTCCAGCTTTCGCTTGTGCCGTGCTCTTCCTGCTGTCGGAGCTTATCAAGGTGAAGCCCCAGCTACGTACGTTATTGGACCAGCCTGAATCGGGCTCTGCTAACGGCAACACCGCAGATGACGAGCATTTCAAGGACGCAGAGACCGAGGCTTTTGACATCGAGAAGGAAGAGTCTGATGACGATGAAGATACCACGGAAGAAGCAGGATCCAGTACACTGGATGATGGTTTGACGGATGCAGAGCGTTCAGCCAAGATCCTGGCGAAGATGTTTGGCAAGCCCGAAAAGGAGTCGAAGAAGACCAAGGAAGCTACTGTTGTGAGCTTCGACGATGAACCGGTCAGTAAGAAGGAGAACAAGGAGGAAGAGGGCGGCTATGATGCCTCAAAACGCAACCCGCTGTTTGCCGGTGCAGAGACGTCGTGCGCCTGGGAGATTCAGATGCTGGCCCACCACTATCACCCGTCTGTGCAGAGCTTTACCCGTCAACTGCTGGACAACAAGGATACTGGCATTCAGTACGCTGGAGATCCGCTGGTGGACTTCACGATGCACGCATTCTTCGAGAAGTTCGTGAACAAGAAGCCACGTCACAAGGTTGCTGAAGCTAGTGGTAACAACGGTGCCAAGGCCAAGAACTGGACGTTCGCGCCTATCAACAGTGAGGCTGTGCTGCAAGAGAACGAGGCCAACGTGGACGCTAGCGACCAGTTCTTCTACAAGTTCTTCAAGGAGCGTGCTTCGCGTGACTCTGAGCACCCGAATAGTCGTCGCACGAAGTCCAAGAGCGACCGCGATGCTGATGCGTTCTCGGACATGGAGGATGACGCCGACGACGACGAGATTGACGCGTACGCTCAGGAACTGGCTGAAGGAATTATGGAAGACGGCAATCACGACGATGAAGACCCAGACATGGCGGACTGGAATGACTCTGATGATGAAGAGGAGCCAACGCTGGAGGGTGAAGACGAGGAAATGCCGGAATTTGCCGCCCCTGAAGAGGACAGCGACGAAGAGAACGACGTGGGGATCGACGTTGATGACGAGGGAAGCGACAGTGATGGCGAAGAGGATGAAGACGCCTTCGACTTCTCCGTTATGGGTGCAGATGACGACGACGAGGTGTTGCAAGAAGAGCTGCAGGAGCTGGATGCCAAGAGGAAGAAACAGACGCCGCCTAAGGCCGGCGACAAGCGGAAGTCCATGTTCGCGAGCGCTGACGACTACGACCAGATCGTGAAGGAGGCTATGGCTAAACAGACCAAGGAGTCCAAGCAGACAAAGGGCAAGAAGTCGAAGAAATCACGACGATCGTAAGCGTAGCTGAAGGAATAGGAGGCAAATGATAGACAGATGATGAGCTATGTGTGACAAAGGAGAGCTGACATTGATTAAGAGGAACAGAATAGTCTTAGCTCAGTCTCGAGCTTGTACACTTGTGGGAAAACGTTTTCCCTATATTCCTGTTGAGCGTTTTAGCTCCTTAATGGTGTCTTCTTGGGCCTTTATAATGTCGTCTCGGACAGTGATGTTGGCCTTCAACTCCTTAATGATGTTGCCTTGGATTGTGATTTTGGCCTCCAGCATCTTAATGATGGCGTTTTGGTCGGCCTCTAACTTGTTCATCCTCTCTTCCATCGTAAGGTTTCTCTCCGGTTCGGTGGGTACGGTACGTGGCGGAGGTGTTTGATCGACATTAACCCGTGGCTGAGTGCTAGAGTGCTCTGCGGCATTTTTCCAGCCGTTAAACGGCATATTCTTGCAAGGACCACCTCGGTCTAGTTCAGACAAATACCAATCTCAAGCGCAGATTAATGCTCAACCTGATCCTTGACTTTGGACGAAATGGATAGTGAGTTGACGATCTCTTCGAATTATGACCTTGGCGGCCAAGTTGGCCATGCTTCGGGGTTTCTTGGCGAGTGTTTGGTCTGAACGAAGAAAGTTGATCGTTGTTTGGTGTGGTCAAGGCAATTCTGTTCCTGTCCATCTCAACTTTGTCACAACATCTTCGCCAGGATCTTGGCTGAACGCTCTGCATCCGTCAAACCATCGTCCAGTATACTGGATCCTGCTTCTTCAGCGGTATCTTCATCGTCGTCGGATTCTCCTTTCTCGAGCTCAAAAGCCTCGGTTTTTGCGTCCTTGAAATGCGTGGCATCTGCGGTGTTGCCGTTAGCAGAGCCCAATCGTGTCCAACAACGTACACAGTGACGAATCGTAGCAAAATCTTCAGAATCCGCTAAGGCAGGACGATGCTTTTCTTGCAATGCGAGACTTCCATAGTAGTTATGATAAACTGTATGGTCTGCTGCTGGAGACATCGATTTGGATCCCATATAATCTCATCCTGGACTTGTAGATGAAAAATGAAGGTCTCTAACATTTACCTCACAGGAGAAACACCACTAAAATTCTTGTTATCGTTTGAAACAGTTCCATTGCGTAAACTGTGAATTGATTTTTTTATAAGAACCAGGGCAAATGCCTTGCATTTAACCCAATACTTTCCTGTAGCGGCGAATATATTGCTCCTGAGCGGCTTGGGACTTCTTTACTTTCTCGATTTCAGTAGACAGTTTCGCAACAGAAGCCTTATTGTCAGCAATCAGCTTCTCAGCTGCAGCGGCCTGTGTCTTATGGGCAGCAATCAGCTCCTTAACGGCAGCGACCTGTGTCTTATGGACAGCAATCCGCTTCTCAACGGCAGCGGTCTCTTTCTTACTGTTAGCAATTAGCTTCTCAGCTGCAGCGACCTGTGTCTTATGGGCAGCAATCAGTTTCTTAATGTCAGAGGCTTGAGCAGCGGTTTTGGTCTCTATCATGTCGATCCTCTCTGCTTTCGTCGCAGGTTTGCTCACCACTTGCGGTTCTGTTGGCACGTTAGACCTCTTTAACGAGAGGATAACCGGATGCTTAGCAACGTGTTTCCAGGCGTCGACCCGCGATTCCATGATGACAGGGGCGGGGTCCAGGGTCACCTTGGTCTCGGGCAACGTGAGTTGTTTGAAATGTGTTTCCGTCGTCGCAACGAAGAAAAGTTTGACGAGATCCTGTCCATTTCTGTCAGTCACGCATAGCTCAAGATCTATCGATCACATCTCTTCCAAAATTTATCTATTGTCGTGGTTTCTTCGTCTTCTTGCCCTTCGAGATCTTTTACCTTTGTCTGTATCTTCCTCTTAGTCTTAAACCAGATTTACCTCGAAGGCGACGGAGTGGATGCAGATCTGGCTGGTCACTTGATCTCGGTGTACTTTGGTCTGTTCTCGAAGGAGGTGCATCGATATGATGATGAGAAGAGCAAGAAAAATGTGAAGAATACGAAGACCAAGAACAGTAAGAAGGGCAAGAAGAAGAAATCTGTCGCTGGACCGACTTCTGAAGAAGCTATGGATCGCAAGTTGCTGAGTGCGCTGCTGGTCGGTGTGAACCGTGCGTTCCCGTATGCGAATGCTACGTCAGCCAACTTCGTGGAGGAGATTGACTCGTTGTTCCAGGTTGTACATCGCGCTCACCACAGCACCAGTGTGCAGGCGCTGATGCTGTTGTTCCAGGTCATGAACAGCACCAATTCAGTCTCTGACCGGTTTTACACTGCGCTATATGGCAAACTCATCGACCCGAAGGTGCGCGAGACGTCCAAGCACACGCTCTTCTTGAATCTGATCTTCCGCGCGGTGAAGGCGGATGTTTCGCCTGCACGTGCGGGTGCGTTCACGAAGCGTTTGCTTCAGCTTGCGAGCACAATGCCTCCAGCTTTCGCTTGTGCCGTGCTCTTCCTGCTGTCGGAGCTTATCAAGGTGAAGCCCCAGCTACGTACGTTATTGGACCAGCCTGAATCGGGCTCTGCTAACGGCAACACCGCAGATGACGAGCATTTCAAGGACGCAGAGACCGAGGCTTTTGACATCGAGAAGGAAGAGTCTGATGACGATGAAGATACCACGGAAGAAGCAGGATCCAGTACACTGGATGATGGTTTGACGGATGCAGAGCGTTCAGCCAAGATCCTGGCGAAGATGTTTGGCAAGCCCGAAAAGGAGTCGAAGAAGACCAAGGAAGCTACTGTTGTGAGCTTCGACGATGAACCGGTCAGTAAGAAGGAGAACAAGGAGGAAGAGGGCGGCTATGATGCCTCAAAACGCAACCCGCTGTTTGCCGGTGCAGAGACGTCGTGCGCCTGGGAGATTCAGATGCTGGCCCACCACTATCACCCGTCTGTGCAGAGCTTTACCCGTCAACTGCTGGACAACAAGGATACTGGCATTCAGTACGCTGGAGATCCGCTGGTGGACTTCACGATGCACGCATTCTTCGAGAAGTTCGTGAACAAGAAGCCACGTCACAAGGTTGCTGAAGCTAGTGGTAACAACGGTGCCAAGGCCAAGAACTGGACGTTCGCGCCTATCAACAGTGAGGCTGTGCTGCAAGAGAACGAGGCCAACGTGGACGCTAGCGACCAGTTCTTCTACAAGTTCTTCAAGGAGCGTGCTTCGCGTGACTCTGAGCACCCGAATAGTCGTCGCACGAAGTCCAAGAGCGACCGCGATGCTGATGCGTTCTCGGACATGGAGGATGACGCCGACGACGACGAGATTGACGCGTACGCTCAGGAACTGGCTGAAGGAATTATGGAAGACGGCAATCACGACGATGAAGACCCAGACATGGCGGACTGGAATGACTCTGATGATGAAGAGGAGCCAACGCTGGAGGGTGAAGACGAGGAAATGCCGGAATTTGCCGCCCCTGAAGAGGACAGCGACGAAGAGAACGACGTGGGGATCGACGTTGATGACGAGGGAAGCGACAGTGATGGCGAAGAGGATGAAGACGCCTTCGACTTCTCCGTTATGGGTGCAGATGACGACGACGAGGTGTTGCAAGAAGAGCTGCAGGAGCTGGATGCCAAGAGGAAGAAACAGACGCCGCCTAAGGCCGGCGACAAGCGGAAGTCCATGTTCGCGAGCGCTGACGACTACGACCAGATCGTGAAGGAGGCTATGGCTAAACAGACCAAGGAGTCCAAGCAGACAAAGGGCAAGAAGTCGAAGAAATCACGACGATCGTAAGCGTAGCTGAAGGAATAGGAGGCAAATGATAGACAGATGATGAGCTATGTGTGACAAAGGAGAGCTGACATTGATTAAGAGGAACAGAATAGTCTTAGCTCAGTCTCGAGCTTGTACACTTGTGGGAAAACGTTTTCCCTATATTCCTGTTGAGCGTTTTAGCTCCTTAATGGTGTCTTCTTGGGCCTTTATAATGTCGTCTCGGACAGTGATGTTGGCCTTCAACTCCTTAATGATGTTGCCTTGGATTGTGATTTTGGCCTCCAGCATCTTAATGATGGCGTTTTGGTCGGCCTCTAACTTGTTCATCCTCTCTTCCATCGTAAGGTTTCTCTCCGGTTCGGTGGGTACGGTACGTGGCGGAGGTGTTTGATCGACATTAACCCGTGGCTGAGTGCTAGAGTGCTCTGCGGCATTTTTCCAGCCGTTAAACGGCATATTCTTGCAAGGACCACCTCGGTCTAGTTCAGACAAATACCAATCTCAAGCGCAGATTAATGCTCAACCTGATCCTTGACTTTGGACGAAATGGATAGTGAGTTGACGATCTCTTCGAATTATGACCTTGGCGGCCAAGTTGGCCATGCTTCGGGGTTTCTTGGCGAGTGTTTGGTCTGAACGAAGAAAGTTGATCGTTGTTTGGTGTGGTCAAGGCAATTCTGTTCCTGTCCATCTCAACTTTGTCACAACATCTTCGCCAGGATCTTGGCTGAACGCTCTGCATCCGTCAAACCATCGTCCAGTATACTGGATCCTGCTTCTTCAGCGGTATCTTCATCGTCGTCGGATTCTCCTTTCTCGAGCTCAAAAGCCTCGGTTTTTGCGTCCTTGAAATGCGTGGCATCTGCGGTGTTGCCGTTAGCAGAGCCCAATCGTGTCCAACAACGTACACAGTGACGAATCGTAGCAAAATCTTCAGAATCCGCTAAGGCAGGACGATGCTTTTCTTGCAATGCGAGACTTCCATAGTAGTTATGATAAACTGTATGGTCTGCTGCTGGAGACATCGATTTGGATCCCATATAATCTCATCCTGGACTTGTAGATGAAAAATGAAGGTCTCTAACATTTACCTCACAGGAGAAACACCACTAAAATTCTTGTTATCGTTTGAAACAGTTCCATTGCGTAAACTGTGAATTGATTTTTTTATAAGAACCAGGGCAAATGCCTTGCATTTAACCCAATACTTTCCTGTAGCGGCGAATATATTGCTCCTGAGCGGCTTGGGACTTCTTTACTTTCTCGATTTCAGTAGACAGTTTCGCAACAGAAGCCTTATTGTCAGCAATCAGCTTCTCAGCTGCAGCGGCCTGTGTCTTATGGGCAGCAATCAGCTCCTTAACGGCAGCGACCTGTGTCTTATGGACAGCAATCCGCTTCTCAACGGCAGCGGTCTCTTTCTTACTGTTAGCAATTAGCTTCTCAGCTGCAGCGACCTGTGTCTTATGGGCAGCAATCAGTTTCTTAATGTCAGAGGCTTGAGCAGCGGTTTTGGTCTCTATCATGTCGATCCTCTCTGCTTTCGTCGCAGGTTTGCTCACCACTTGCGGTTCTGTTGGCACGTTAGACCTCTTTAACGAGAGGATAACCGGATGCTTAGCAACGTGTTTCCAGGCGTCGACCCGCGATTCCATGATGACAGGGGCGGGGTCCAGGGTCACCTTGGTCTCGGGCAACGTGAGTTGTTTGAAATGTGTTTCCGTCGTCGCAACGAAGAAAAGTTTGACGAGATCCTGTCCATTTCTGTCAGTCACGCATAGCTCAAGATCTATCGATCACATCTCTTCCAAAATTTATCTATTGTCGTGGTTTCTTCGTCTTCTTGCCCTTCGAGATCTTTTACCTTTGTCTGTATCTTCCTCTTAGTCTTCAGCTCCTGCAGCTCTTCTTGCAGCACCTCGTCGTCATCCGCGCCTATAACGGAGTAGTCGAAGCCATCTTCTCATGGCCATCACTGTCGCTTCCCTCGTCCTCCGCGCTGATCCCCACGTCGTTCTCTTCGTCGCTGTCATCATCAGGCTAGTTGAACGCCAACTACTGAAAGCTCAAGCCCGAGAAGGAGTCGAAGAAGACCAAGGAAGCTGCTGTTGTGTGACTGTAGGTGTTTGCACGGCAAGCAGTAACGGTTTGCAGTCTATCTGGAATCAAGAACACCATCTCGAGTTACATCACGCCTATCAAGTTGCAGCTACTGCATCATTGGTGCTCGACGCTCAGGGCTGTGTCAGGACGGTTGGCTACGGTAGGAGCTATTAGTCTAGTGGACATAGCGATAGGAGTCTAGTCAAAGGAAGCTCACCTCTAAACTTGCAAGCAATAGCACACCAGCATTCCCAGCAAAGCGGAAACTACCACAAAGTATACTTTAGTCCTCAGGGACCGCGAGCATGGCGAGCAACAAGTAGCAGTATGAAGCGGATGGAGACGTGGTGATGCAGTCGGCACACCAACCAGTATTCGAGTTCATTAAGGCACCGTGGCTCGAAGATTGGAGTCACGACGCACTGGTCAAGTGGAGACAAGCACGCGACCAGTACGAGGAGACCATCCGGCAGCGATGCTTCGAGAGCAAGGAGCGTCCCGAGACCGCGATGAAACCCGTGAAGTCGTCAATCCACCGAACGTTGCTGGAGGTGATATGTCTCTATGAACTACGGAAAGCGGTTGACGATGTCAGTAACGAGGAAATCCTCATACTGATCAAGCAACGCATCGGCACTGTGAAGAACGAGCAGCTTCCGGATCTCGACGAGCTCTTTAGAAAGAAGTTGAAGATAAATCTTGCCGAGGATGATATCGACGCTCGGGTGCTGAAATACTACCGGGATTTTGCCACCATTATAGAAAACAATGGTCTGGAGAAGATTCTCGGTGTCGGAAACCCTGACGCCCAGAGATTTGCCGATCGCATGAAAATGCGGTGTAGCATTTTAATTGACAACCTCGAACCGAGGATGGTTCGTGATGATGTCAAGCACCACTGCAAATACGAATGCAGTGAGGCCAAGAAGAACGATTTCATGCTCTTCAACATCATCAAAGAGAATGCGAGGTCTCAGCATAAATATCACTTGCTGGCAATGGAACAGAAGGCCAATTCTGCTCCCAGCCGTAACCCCAGTCAGGTTGAACCGAAGACCAAGTCCGGGAAGACGGAGCAACGAGTTAATGGGAATCAGAGCTTCAACAAGAAGCCTGATACTACATCACAGCCTAAACCGACGGGGTCGACTCCACCGAAAACAGGGTGTTGGCACTGTCAAGGCTCACACTGGCTTCGAGATTGCCCGACTGCAACGGCTGAAGATAAGAGTCGAGCAGTGGACAAGATGAAGGAAGTGAAAGACAGGTCACGCATGAAGGTGGTCCGGATTACACCCCACCAGGCGAAGTGATGGTGAACGAGCTGATTGTGTTACCGTATTGCGCCGACTCTGGTTCCGACTCGACCGTCATACCTCGTACAGCAGTGGATGAGCTAATAGCTCTTGGGGGTGGTATACAGGTACAGATGCTACCTATACCGATCGATGCAATTGTTGCAGGAGGATCAACGGTAACTTGCCGTGACTCTGTGACGCTCAATATCGTCCTACACACCGCTGCAGGCACTGTCCGTCTGCACAAAGTGACATGCCTGGTAATGGAAGGAAGTAAGTCCGATTTTCTTCTGGGTAACGGCACGTTAGTATCATTGGGGATCGATGTCAATCACCAACTGGAACAACTGGCCGGTAATGCACTTCCAGAGGATGTCGACCCGTTCGAAGGAGAAGACTGTCCGGATGCAGATCTGTCTATCACTGATATCCGAGGGAAGTTAGAAGACATGGTGACTGCAGCCAGCGATAACGGGTTTTACCAAGGGTATTTACCCTCTCTCCGAGACACGGTACTCGAGTATGAAAACATCTTTAGGATCGATCTCGGCGCCGACCCTCCCGCAGATATCGCGCCACTACGGATCAAGCTAGTCGAAGTTGCTGAGCCCTTCCGTGCACGTTCGCGATGGTACGCTCCAGTACAGCGCAGCTTTCTTCGAGAATATACGAAGCGCCTTGAACGGATGGGCTTCATCCGGCAAAACAACCAAAGTCATTGGGCCTGTGCAGCTGTACCAGTGGCGAAACCCAAAGTACCCGGTGGGTTCCGGATGACGATCGATTACTGACCTGTCAATGCTCTGACTGTGCCGATAGCGGGGTCAGCACAAGACGTGACTGATTCGGCCAACGAAGCCGAAGGATCTTATGGGTTTGCCGACATCGATATGCCAAAGGGGTTTTGGTAACTACCCCTTCATCCTGACAGCCAGGAGTTGATGAGCTTCGTGACAACCGACACCGTGTGTACACCAGAACGTGTGCCACAAGGTGCAAGTGATTCAGCCACCCACTTTCAGAACGAGATGCAGAGTGTATTTGCCGAGATGTTGTATTCCCGTCTGCTAGTATGGATCGACGACACCTAGTCTATGAGAAAGACCCGGCAGCATTTATCGCAGCCCTCCGCCAGTTCTTCGAACTCTGCCGCGCCCACCGACTGAAACTCAGTGTCAGTAAAAGTTGTTTGTTCCAGAAGGAGATCCGATGGTGTGGACGTGTTTTCAGTGGAGTTGGTATCCGTCACGACCCAGACCGAATCAATGCCCTTCAGAAACTTCCACTACCTGCTACGGCTGCTGATTTACAACAATTCTTGTGCGCGGCGGGGTGGATGCGGGATACACTCGTGGATTTTGCGCGAGTCATGCGCCCTCTGCATGACAAATTGGAGGCGATTTTGAGCGTCAGTGGACGCACTAAGAAATTGGCGGCAGGTGTGGATTTGACGTGGACGCAGGATGAGGAGGACATGTTTCAGACAGCTAAGCAGTTGCTTGGTTCGTCACAACTACTGCATTTTCCGAAGGACTCAGCCATAGTCTGCCTGTTTACAGACGCAAGTGACCTTGGATGGGGGCTCGTGGTGACTCAGGTTGACACTTGGGACTCGAACCTGCTAGCACATGAACAGCAGCACAAGTTACTGGTTTGTAAGAGTGGAATTTTCGACGCAACGGAACGCCGGTGGAGCTGTATTGAAAAGGAAGCGTACCCGATTATCTGGGCCGCACGCAACCTCGGTCATCTCCTTATTCGCTCGACAGGCTTTCGGCTCTTTTGTGACCATAAAAACCTGTTGTATGTGTTCTCACCGACACATGAGGTCAAACGCCACATCCGCGGGAAGCTTCAGCGATGGGCCTTGTCACTAACAGGACTTCAGTACCGTATCGAACATATCGATGGAAAAGCCAATGTCTGGGCCGACCTCTTTCTTATCTCGCTGGGGCCCGTCGTCTTCAGGAGAGGTGGGGGTGCACGTGAAGTGCAAGTTCATGACCCGTAACCAGCAACGACTTGAAGATGCCGTCAACAACCAGCTTGATGAACTCCGGCCACGGCAAGGCGATTTTGTTTTTCCTACTCTGGATGAGTTGAAACAATTGCAGCAGAAACACAAGCGAAATGCTCCGGAAGGCGTGACAGTTGACGACGATGGTTCAATGACTGCTGATGACAAACTCTGGGTGCCAGACTCGGCCAAAGAACTACGGCAACGCATCTTGATTGTAGCGCACTGCGGGAGTCAAGGACACCGTGGACTGGATGCTATGTTGACGACCATCAAGAGCGTTTTCCTGATCAGTAGCTTGGAACAGCACTGCCGGCAGTTTCTGAAGCGGTGTTTGTTGTGCAAACATGTGAAAGGTGGTAATGTGATCCCACGGCCTTGGGGGCCAACGTTCAATGCCACCGAGCGGAATGAGATGCTACACTGGGATTTTCTGTACCTAGGCGACAGTGTGGGGAAGTGCAAATACCTACTTGTCGTGAAAGATGGCCTTACTCATTTTTGTGAGCTTGTTGCCTGCGACTCGCCTACAAGTATAGTGGCTTCAAGTGGATTGGTGGATTGGTCGAAACGTTTCGGGCCGCCACAGATTCTAATTTCGGATCAAGGGAGCCACTTTAAGAACGAAGTTACACGGCTGCTGTGTAGACAACTTGGCATCGAGCAGGACCTCGTTCTAGCATACGCACCGTGGATCAATGGCACTATTGAGCGCCTCAACCGAGACATTCTACAGGTTCTACGGGTCCTACTGATGGAGATGAAGTTGGACATGCATGAATGGGAGTATCTCGTGCCTACAGTGCAAGGCATTCTCAACCATACGCCTGTAGCGTCCCTAGGCAACAGATCGCCCGGTGAGCTTTCCACAGGACTGCCTCGGCCTACACCTTTTGAGGCCGTGCTAGTGGAGCGCAATGGAAAGGCAGTGATGATTACTGAACCGGCAGATGTTCCTGCGGATATGGTAGAAAAAATGCAGCGTGGCCTCCCAGAAATGCACAAAGAGGTGGAGAACATCCGCGAGCGTCGCCGCCTCCAAAACATGAACCGCTCAAATGGAATACCATGCAACTTCACTGTTGGAGATTTCGTACTCTGGTCTAGAATTGACTCTCGACTTTCTGTCAACAAGCTTTTGGCTCGCTGGGTGGGACCTTTTGAAGTTGTGGGAGAACACCCACACTCATATACGATCCGCCACCTGCTAAATAACCAGCGCTATATAGTACACGGATCCCGTTTGAAGTTCTATCGCGACGGCAGTCTTGGAATCAGTGAGGAACTACTCGCGCACGTCGGAAATCAAGGCATGGTCCTTGGGGTCGACAAGATCAAAGGGCATCGCAAGGTTCAGCAATCCTGGCAGCTGTTGATCTCCTGGATTGGTTTACAGGATGAAGAAGACTCTTGGGAGCCTTTAAGGACACTTTTAGGTGATGTACCTGACCGTGTGGTTGCATACGTCGACGAAACCGGTGACGATGAGCTTGTACAAGCTGTCTCGTCAATGCTGTAAATTTTCAGCTTCTAAGGACGCGTGTGGGCCGAGATATGGGGCAACTTCAACGTGTTGAAGTGCTACTTGACCGGTAACAGTGTCTCGTCTCAGGGATGGACTGTCTATATTGGATACGTGACTGATTACTATCAGATGGTGATTGGATTCTAATCCAGGTATGATTTCTATCGTGCGGCGAGATTTCTAAATTCATTTCTACATATTTCAGCTGCAGTGGCGTGGTGTTCTTGGAGGGCTGTGTAGGTGTTTGCACGGCAAGCAGTAACGGTTTGCAGTCTATCTGGAATCAAGAACACCATCTCGAGTTACATCACGCCTATCAAGTTGCAGCTACTGCATCATTGGTGCTCGACGCTCAGGGCTGTGTCAGGACGGTTGGCTACGGTAGGAGCTATTAGTCTAGTGGACATAGCGATAGGAGTCTAGTCAAAGGAAGCCCACTTCTAAACTTGCAAGCAATAGCACACCAGCATTCCCAGCAAAGCGGAAACTACCACAACGACAAAGCGGTCAGTAAGAAGGCGGACAAGGAGGCGAGGATGGCTACGATGCCTCCAAACGCAACTCGTTGTTTGCCGATGCGTAGACGTCGTGCGCCTGGGAGATTCAGATGCTGGCCCACCACTACCACCCGTCCGTACAGAGCTTTACCCGTCAACTGCTAGACAGCAAGGATACTGGAATTCAGTACGCTGGAGATCCGCTGGTGGACTTCACGATGCACGCGTTCTTCGAGAAGTTCGTGAACAAGAAGCCACGTCACAAGGTTGCTGAAGCTAGTGGTAACAAGGATGCGAAGAACTACCAGGTAAATGTCCGCGCCTATTAACAGAGAGACTGTGCTACGAGGCCAACAAAGACGCTAGCGACCAGGTTTTCAAGGAGAACACCCGTCGCAACGAAGTCCAAGAGCGGCCACGATGCTGATTGACTATGACATCATATAATCGTCGCGGTTTCTTGGTTTTCGTTCTGCTTGGAATCTTTGCCATTTGTCTTCTTAGACTCATGATAGTATCATTATGATAGAGACGTGATCGATAGATGGGTTAACTCTATTTTGGATCGTATACGGAACTGATCGGATCTAGGAATCGTGGGCTTTTTCTTCCTACTGCGAAGATCGGAGTACTTAACCGACCATGACACGTCAAAGAGCTACGCAATTCAACGTCGGGATGTGACGTTCTGGACACGAGAAGGGGGAACTGCGTTATCCGCCAACACTGCATACATTGTACAAGTCAAGTTCAGAGGAAGTAAAACAGATCAACGCGGCCTGGGGACGACCAGGACATTGGAGCAGTCAACATCATCATGGTTGTGTCCCGTCAAAGCAGCGTGGGCGTTGGTCTCGCACGGAAAAAGCATCGGTCTGCCTGAAGATTCATTACTCTGTACAATCAGCAAGGACCGGCATTTGTCGGTAAACGCCATGACAGCAGCAATCAAAAGGGCAGCAGTCGACATCGGGGAGCAGCCATCAGAATACGGAACGCATTCTCTGAGGAGCGGCGGTGCTACTGCCTTATTTGCTGAAGGTGTTGATAGACTCGCTATCAAGCACTTTGGACGCTGGAGCTCAGACTGTTACGAGCGCTATGCTCGGATGGATGGAACAACGATAGGAGCAATGGCCAAGAAGATGGTGTACGGTGCTGGTCATCATTTCACCAGTCGTGCACCGAGACTACGTCAAGGGGATATGTGAGATTGCTATTTCCGGTTTTCGAGCGAACGGTCGCTGGCTCTCTGTGATGTGTGTGTGGATATACTGGCTTCTGGGAGAAAGGGGGGCTGGGACGCGGCTGATATGTACCGGCTCTGTGGTGTAATATTTTGGATTGTGGATTCATCCTTCGCCTGTTTGTAAAGGGGCCCAACGGGTTGGAAGTGCTACCCAGGACTGTGCACAAGTCTGGGCATACTAGCACTCAGTCCAACCACCGGACTTTCCCCGACGACGAGTGCCTAAGTTCTGGCGGAAAGTCTCTCAGATCGAATGTATCTCTGAGAGACCTCGTCCCGTTACACCCATGAGCGACGATTGACGGTTCAAGGATCCCAACCAAGACCCACAAGACCCAAGCGGCCCGAAGTGCCCAAGTGTCCCGTGCTGTACGTCGCCTACCCAAGACACCCCTGAGGACTTTGCGTGTATTGAGCATTGAAGCTCTACACCCTGGGAATCATCGTCTCAAGTCTGAGGATCAAGCTTCTGAGTCTGAGAACCAGAAGTCTAAGAAATGCCACTCTGAAGACCAATGCCAGAGTGATGACCGACAAAGATCCCAGACCTCTCACACGATGATTACCCCAAGTCCCAAGCATCCCTAATAAGCCCAAGTATGTTCCAGTTGACGCTCAAGACTTCATGTGTATCGAGCAGAGCTCTACACCCCTGGGAATTAAGCTACATGTCTGAAGATCAAGCCTCCAAGTCTGAGAAGCATGATGATCACCGCTCTGAAGATGAATGCCAGAGCCAGAAGATCGCATACCAGACATGTACCCAGTGAAGTCGATGCCTCACCATACTGAGTCCAAGTCAACCCGGAGAATCCAGTCTGCCATCAAGTGACACGCAACCTGAAGGCTACATAATGATGCCTCATCGTGCTCACTCATCAAGATCTGCCGCACTGACTCCAATACTGAGACCAAGTGAAGATTCCCTGAAACATAGTGAAACCAAGACAACCTGAGATACGAAGACTGACTGCAATGTACCCAGAAAGAAGACCAAGAAGAAGATCGAAGTGTGTGTTTGAAGAAGATATGACAGAAGACAAATGTTAAATAGAGTTCAATTTGCCTCGTGAAGCACAAGCTACCGAGTTCCATCTGCTGTGTATACAGCCGTAACAAGGTTTGGTGTTACGTGATCTCTCGCCTTCTTCCAACCCCTTTAGGCGGAGATCAGCGTAACGTAGAGACCTGAAGTGACCCGCCTATTCCATTTCCTAGTTGGGTCGTTTGTCTTGTCTCTAACGGTAGCCCATTTCATATTGCTCGTTTGGACAGGTTCTGAAAGCTAGACAGTCGCTCTCAGGACGCTTGATTGACTGTTGTATATAACCGATTGTATTGGTTTATTTCCCTCTATATATTAGAGGGTGGTGCGCGAAAGGAACGGGTATTCAGACAGACCAGGGGTCTGAGAAACGTACCCGGTTGACCTGGAAGTACTAGCCCACCGTCCAAGGGCCAGGAAAGAATAAGTGACGGTTGTGTATATTGTATATTTGTATTGAACTCTGTTAATTGTTGGTTATCTTCTAAGTCTAAGCCTCCAGGTGCTGAATTTGCGATATTCACGTACCTGGTTATTGGACTTCTTCATTGTTTCTTTGACTACACACTCTGGGGATCACTTGTAGTTCTCAGGGCTTCCGACTCCAGAAGGACCCCGCAAAGGCTTCGAACGTCTTCGCCGCTGGCCTCGCACGGAGCTCCCCCAATCTTCACCCCACAACACTTGACCCGGGAGGTGTCATATTCCTCAGACAACGAACCAACGAGGATACACAAGGTATCACACGCCACAACCGGCGACTACTGAGAATCCTCAGTACTGTCGCCCGTTGGTTCACTGTACGCCCCCCTGCACCGCGGTAAAAGTTTCACCGACTTCGCGACAACTGGTGCGCGTGCCCGGATTTGAGTATCGTGATATCACCGGATTCAAGTATTGAAGAGAAGAGGAGTTCCTGTCAAGCGTCGATAACCAAGATGGCTTCGCCTGGAACTACACGAGGAGGAAGACGCGGTCGTGGTCGTGCCGTGGCAACACGGCAATCGAAACGTCTTCAAGGGTTGCCGCCGGAGGAGCAGCCTGATCTGGATGCTGTCAAGAGGGCGGCACGCGAGAGGAAGAAGGCTGCACGCGAGAAGGAGGCAGCCGAGAGTGTGAGCGTCGCAGAGTCTGCCATCGAGGAGCAGCCTGCTGCTGAGCCGGAATCCCAGGGAGCGCCCGCCGTTTCCAGTGACCAAGGCTCACAAGGCAGTTCTTCGCATGTCGAAGAATCTGATGTCGCAGAGGCCACCGCCCCTGAGGGTGGTGATGAGGCGTCTGAGGGAGGCGCCGATTTGGTTGAGCCCCCGGAGATTGACTTGCGGTCTGCATCGACGTCTTCGGGAAAGTCTGAGGTGGAGGTCAAGCCAGAACCCGGACTTGTGGAAGAGAAGGCTCAGACTGTGAAGTCTGACGACCTGTTGACGGAAGACGCGCTGATGCGATCCAGTGATTCGCTGAAGATACCGTCGGATGACTCTGGAAAGGTTGACTCCCTGGATGGTGAACGCGCTGTGAAGTATGTTCATCACCAGCTTCGTCGATGGAAGAGCGAGAGCGCTGGGAGGATCATACCACCAAACGTGGACTATGCGTGGCCGACGCCGAAGCCAGATGCTAACGCGTTTCAGAAGGCGGCTGCCATGACTGGAGACTACGTGAAGTGGAGGTACTCCGCCGCTAGCCCTGAAGAATCTTGGATATCCGAGCTCGGGTTGAGACGACACAGCTTTGGCTTAGTCGAAGACCTGACGTATGCTGAGATTCCAGTAGGCATGCTGACTCCCATCGAGTGTCCAGACAATGTTGTTCGAGGCTGGGTTCGAGTTCCAGAACTTGATCCCGAAGTGGTCTGACAGTATGGCATCGAGAGTCTCCGACGTCCTCATGCGTTCTATCGCTTTGGAGTTTCAGGGCAGGCTTGCCTTGGAACTTGTCGAGTGGGCTACGGTGACCAACCAGTTGTCATACACCAGGCTGCCAGGAACACCTAACCAGGAGGCCGAGGGTGACACGCTCAGGGACAAGGAAGCTGACCTTAGGGGCCGACAGCTGATCCTGAGGCTTCGAGTAACCGGACTCAGGGTGACACACAGCTCTGATGGGTCTGCCAGTGGAGAACTGCCGCAGTCCAAGCGCCTGCAGCATGGACCGCCACGTCTACAAGCTCCGTCAACTCCGTCGATAATGTCGACACCGTCGCTGACTTCTCTTCCTGTGTATGGAAGCCGTTCCGAGAGTACTCGCTGGGAATCTTCATTGCTCAGTTCTGAGAATCAGAGTAGTGATCTCCAGACCCCTGCGATGGCTGCAAGCATCCCTAGTGTCATTGGCACATCAAGGACTTCAGATGACCCGTCGTCTGGGCTCCAGACGTCGCGAGGAAGTTCTTCAGAAGAGTCCATGATGTCTGTGGGTCGAGGGGCGTCCTCACATATGCCCTTTGTGGGAGGAGGTTTGGCATTTGTCGCTCAGGAAGCTGGTGCATGAACAATCACCGCCGGGAACGAAATGAGCATCCAAGTGACCAGGACCACACTGCCCGTGAAGGCGGAAGAAGAGGACGTTGACATGGCCGAAGCAGGGCCCGAAACACCAAGTCCAGTGTCTGATGATCATATGATTCCCAGACCATTGCAGTTGGATCTCAGAAGACTTGCACCGATAGCTCAAGCATCCGAAGTCTCAAGTCAAGGGGCGAGTCACGACAAGCATCGTCGAGATGTGAGGAGTGAGAAATCCCAGAGACCATCTTCCAGGCGCTCGAGCTCCGTTGCGTCAAGTCGGCTGAAGTCGGAAGTCACTGGTTCCCAGAGATCAGGGCCTGCCCAGATCGAGTTGAACGTAATGAGACAGCAGCAGGAGTGGCAGGCTCGGATGGAACAAGCACAGATGGAATTCTTGGCACAGGAACGCTTGGCATCCATGGAACGCGAACGGCATCGTGAACAACGCGACTTAGAAGCACGCCGTCAGATACAAACGCTGACGGATAAGCTGTTGGAGTCGGAAAATGCGATGCTGGAAGCTCAAAGGCGCGCTGAAGACTTGGAAGAACGCAGAAGTCGAGTGTCGGAACCTTCTTCGGAAGTCGAACGTCTAAGAACTGCGCTTCAAACGTCTGAGAAACAGCGCCTGGAGGCGGAGTACGCGGACCGATGGAAACAGCGGGAAGCCGAGGTCGAAGCCGAGCATGCACGTACGGCAGACGAGATGAAACGTGACTGGATTTCGCAAATGGAAACGCTACATCGACGAGTGAAGGAAGTGGAAGCAGAACGCGACCAGGTGAAAGAAGCTTCTCAGAACATTCAGAAGTTCCAGGCCGGACAATTGCGTAACCTTCGGGCGACATTGTCCCAGGTTCAAGGAGTCCGAGGAGTCGCTTCCCCTGATTGGGCAACTGCAACCATGGTGTCTGACCCTGCAATCCCTGAAGTTGCAACTTCACACCCACTATCTGGGATTACGTCAACTTCGCACCCACTATCTGGGTCAGAAATCAGAAATGGCGTAATCAGGGGTAGGGTTGCACCTATGTCGCATTCACCGGCTCTCCAGCAGTCACTTCGACGGCGATCGACCATTCAACAGTCAGTCCCCGCTTCCGACGCCGCTAATGGAGGAAGAGTGAAGGCTGAGAGGCCTGGCGCCGCCGCCGCAAGCGCTACGACGACGCAGGCACCCCAGACAACGCATGGCACTGAGGACAAGACCGATACCAAGCGCAGGACGACTCCCCGGCGAAATTCCAGGCAGGATGACGACGCTAGACGCTCCGGCGAAGAGCGCCGCGTTCCACGCCGTGATAGACGCCATGGGAGGGCCCCCAGACCTGGTGGAGGATCTGATGACTCCAGTTCAGACTCTGAGAGTTCTTCGTCAGAGGATTCAGAGCCAGGAGAAGTCGTGAACCTCACTGCTGCGAATTCGGCGCAATCAGGAACAACGCTGCTCTCTTTTCGGCCGTTCATTAACTCCAACACGCTAGGAGAGTTTGACCCGAGAGCTACGCTCAGAGAACGAGTGCACTGGTGGGAGAAATTCACAAATATGGCTTCTCAGGGAAGTTGGAGTACCAAGACTCGGATTCAAGAACTCAAGCTGAAGCTTCCAACATCTGCCCGTGACTGGTTTAACCAGTTGCCGAAGAGCGTATCCCGTGATTGGAAAGAGTTATCATCTGAGTTCAAGAGACGCTATTGCAAAGCGAGATCGTCCTATTCTGAGAGGTACTTCACCATGGAAATGAAGAGTTCCGAGACTCCACTGGAATTCTTCTATCGCCTGAACTCTGCAGCTGGGAAAGCTGATGTCGATTTCAGGAAGTCGTCCAAGCGTCTGGAGAAACATGTTCTGCGTTTCATCACCAAGCTGAATGATCCGCGTCTGAAAACCTCCTTGCAAGGACAGAGGTGCAAGAGTATCTCTGACCTGGAGTATGCCATACTGCAAGATGAGGAAGTCTGGAGAACTGGAGATCGTGACACAACTGCCACCAAACCCCGGGACTTCAGAGCTGATAACATTCCGCGAGGACAATTCAAACCCAAGCGCATGCACAGGACGTATGTCGCTAAAGAAGTCGACTCTGAGGATTCGGAAGATAGTGACTCTGGAGATCATCGAGAGTATCAGAGGAACAGTAACAGTTCCAGATCCCAAGGCGAAAGCGCCCGACATCAGACAACGACCTCAGGATCCAGTCGTGATGAGAATACTGCACAGATGACTGGAAGTACTTCGACAGCTAGCCCTTCTACCGGAGGCGCAGATTGGACCCAGACTTTGACGAATGAAGTATACCGAGTGATGGACAATATGGGATGGCGCCCGCCACCTCAGTCTCCAACAGGATCGTCAGGTCAGGGGTTCAACCAGACGCGCCGTGACAATGCTGGATACTGGAACAAGTTCTGCGAAAAATGTCATCGCTCTGGCCACTCCGAAGAAGATTGCTGGAGAGACCTAACCTGTGACCGATGCCTTGAGAAAGGACACCCGACTCGGATGTGTCGTGTACCGCCCTGCGAAATATGCGGAAGACTGCACCCCGGAAGACCGTGTGAAGACCTGAAGACTCTGGAATCCCTGAAAAAATTGGCTCGTCAAGGCGTATTAAAGGACATGCCGGATCACCTCTTGGAGAAACTCCTGGGTGATGAGGCGAACTCTGGGAAACAGTCAAACCAATAAGCCCGTCGGATGGGGATCCGAAACGCGCCGGGCTAGGTAAGACCCCAGAGTTGTGTGTTCTAGTGTACGTAGGTCCTGAGCTGAAAACCACAACTCAAGATAACCACGAACAATGTATGACCGCTTTAACCCAAGAACCGACCATGCTCCCTGAACGACCGAGTCTGGGAACTGTGTTACCAGAAATGGTAGAAGACAAGGGCCAGAACTCTGACTATACTATTCAATTTCGTTTGAAGGACGGCGAATGCTATGGCTGGTGGGAGGACCATTATCCCGACCCCGCGAAACGCGACGTGGTGATGGTACATGGTGCTGTAAACGATCATCGGACCAAGATTCTCCTGGACACAGGTGCGACTATCAACATTCTGAGTTACGACTTTGCGCGTAAGCTCGGACTCAGACTCAAGTCGCACAAACAAACCAAGGTGTCTGGGATGGGAGGAGTTCCGACGTATATCGGCGCCAGTGCTGAGATTAAGCTTACCCTCGGGCCGAGAGTGGTTTACATTGTGGATGTTTGGGTTGCAAATATCGGTGAAGGAATTGATGTGCTTCTGGGAATGGGATTCATGTTTGCCGCTGGTCTGAGGATCAGTGTTCGAGAAGGATTGGTGTCACTTCCAGACGAAGTCGTAGTGATGATGTGCAGTTGGGAGCCTGGTGACCATATCGGGCGAAACAGAGCCGTTAGGCCAAACGAAGCTGTACTTCTGAGTCCGGGAGAGGAGTTTATCGTCAAGATTGACTATGGACCCACGAATCCGCAACGTGAAGTTGTGTGGGCTGGACGAGGTGATCGCTGGGTGACCCAGTTGATTTATGCAGCCCGGTCATGGCCGGTCGCTGTCCGAGTCGTGAACATCTCCGACAAGAACACTTGGGTGAACGAGTTCTCAGACGTTGCAAGGATTGTGGAGTATGGATTCTTTCCGAGACATGGTCGTTTTGTGAGGCCAGGCTCAGCTGCTTATCGTGACTGGGAGGTGCTCATTTTGGAGAACACCCCGTCCCCGGAAACTAAGAAACGTCTGAAGCTTGAGGCCGATTTGGAAGCTCTGATGCCGCAACCTCCGTGTGTAGATCATCCCGTGTATCCGTGGCCGACCAAGATATTGCAGCGTTCGAGAATGGATAATGCTCGTGTTCAATTTGTGAGGCCCTCCGTGGCTACCCGTACGAAACGTGTCCGTTTTGCTCTGGACGTCTCCACGCAAACAGATGATCCTCAGGAAAAGGAGGAGCTTCTGATAAGGGATGTGAGTGTTGATACTAGTGATTTGGACACGTTCCCTGACACCGAAGAACGAGAGGCACCAGAAAACGGAGTTGCTGACTCCTTAAGTGACTTGCAAGAGTCTGACGACGTCTCAGTTTCGGCTTCAGAGTCTCAGAGTGATCAGATTGCTGATGGTCCGGACGTGACGGATGAATCGTGGGACATACCAATCTCGGGCATGCCTGGGACCCCGATAGAGAAGTTACGAATGGAGTATGAGCGGTGTATGCGGGTTACGAACGAGGACCTGGACTTAGAACCTGGTGTTTATATGCGAGAAGGAACCGAACTCCTGGCTCAGTTGCGAGACCAGTTGGTTATGTTGCCTGAACTCGAGGAACTCACTCCAGAGTGCGACATTGACACCGCAGATGTTGGAGTCCCAGGGAAGACGACACCAGATATGGAGTTGAAGCTCAGGAATATTCTGAAGTACCACAGGAAGATTTTTCTGGGAGATGGAAATGCTGCACCCGCACCGGCAAGGGGCGTGGTCTGTGATCTCGATGTAGGTGACGCTAAACCGGTCGCCCAACGTCCGAGATCCGTCGCGCCACATCTCATGGTGAAGGTGTATGAACTCCTTAAGAAGCTCCTGGAAACCGGACGGATTGAGTATTCGAGTAGCCCCTGGGCATCGCCGATTGTGATTGTTCTGAAGAAGAACGGTGTAGATATCCGGATGTGCATCGACTATCGTGTGGTGAATGGTTTCATCCAGTTGTCGCATTACCCGTTACCGCTGATTGATGATCTCTTGATTGGATTCGAGTCAGCGATGTGGTTCATGAGTTTGGATATGGCAAGTGGTTTTTGGGCTGTCAAAATGACGGAACGTGCTCGGTTAATCTCTGCTTTCATCTGCCCATTCGGACATTTCCAGTGGGTTAGAATGCCTTTCGGTCTGAAGAATGCTCCACTCGTGTATCAAGCGATGCTAGACAATTGTCTGTGGGGTTTTGTACGGCTGTCACCTGAAGAGGAAGCGGATGTCGACACTGATGTATTGGATTTCCTGAAGCTGACGCCTCGAAAGTCTGAAGGTCCCCTAGTTCCTTCTGAGAATGATGTCTCAAAGTCGGAACCGACCGGACTCACAGAACAGATGACCGTTTTCCAGAGGAATATCCCTATCCCGTCTTTCATTGGGCCGGTGTTGGGTCGAAGTTCCTACATCGATGACATCGCACATGGTGCTCCAACGTGGGACCAACTCTGTGAGGACCTGAACGCTCTGCTTTTCAGACTGCGTTATTGGAACATCTCTGTGAGTTTGCCCAAGAGTGAATTCGGAAAACTTTCAATCCCGTACCTGTCGCATGAGATTAGTGCTGAAGGACTGAGAGCTACTCCGAAGATTGCCAAGGGAGTCCAAGACTTGCCGTTCCCGTCGACACTCAAGGGCGTACAGAGCTTCATGGGGAGTCTGAATTACTACAACAAGTTTATTGAGGACTTACCCGTGATTGCTGCTACGCTGTACGAGTTGACAGATGAACTGATCCGAGCCGGGAGAGACTTGGCCCGTGCCAAGGAAGCCTTCGAGATTCTGAAACTCAAAATCGTATCAACTCCACTTCTCAGACATCCAGATCGTTCGAAGCCGTTTGTCATCATTCCGCATGCAAACCCGTGGGCTGCAGCCGCAGTCCTAGGTCAGGAATACGATGGGGTAATCCACCCGGTTCGTTTCACAGGACGAGTACTGAATGACTCCGAACTACGATACCACATTGCTGAGAAGGAAGTTGTCGCGATTCTCAGAGTTCTGGAAAACTTCAGAGCTTTGGTTGAGTCGAGCCCAGTGATCATTGTGTATACTCGCTATTCAGTCCTGAAGTGGCTATTGACCTCGAGTTCTGCAGACGGTAGAAGTGTCAAGTGGGGCCTACTGTTATCCCATTGGAACTTGGAAATTCGCAGGATCCAACGAGATGAAGACGGTCTCCCCGCCATATTGGGAGCTGGTATTACCCCCAGAGAACATCTTGATGAGGTCTCTGAGAATTTGATTCCAGCCAAGGGGCGCGTCAAACCTCCAGCGCCGATTAGCGTGGAAATGTTGGAAGCTGACTACAGCGGATGTGTCCTGAGTTTCGATGGAGCCGCAAAGACGTCGACGCGTCTTGGGAGTTGCGGATGCATACTCTGGGAACTTCCTGGATGGAACGTTCTCGAAGCTCAAGGCTACGCTTTGACAGATGTCACAGTCAACGACTCTGAGTATTGCGGGCTTGTGAATGGGCTGAAGATGGCTCTGAAGCGTGGGATCCAAGAACTTGTTGTTGTCGGAGACTCACGCATCGCCATTCAACAGGACCAAGGCATAATCAACTGCAATCAGCCGAACTTGCAACGACGTCTGGCGGAGTTTGAATCTCTGAGAGACAAATTCCGGACTCTGCGATTGGTGCATGTGAAACGGGAATACAACCAGGCGGCAGATTACCTCACGTCAAAGACTTTGGTCATGGGTAGATCATGGCAAGTCGAGGACGCTGACGAGTTTACTCACTTACGTTTGGTGTCCAGATCCATGAGAAGTTGATGAAGCCCCATGTCCCTGAAGAGTCTAACGCTCAAGTCTCAGAGACTCAGGAGTCCCAGAATCACACGACTGAAGAACCAACCCCTGGATCAGCGTGTGCCCCGTTGCCGTTAGCGGCCAAAGTGCTGATTGCTGTGACTCGTGCGCAAGCTCAGAATGAAGAGCTCCCCGGAGATCCTATGGGACCGCTTGAGTTCCAAGCGGAACGATGGAGGCGGATCAAAGCACACCAGGACCAAGACCCGGAACTGGCTGAACTCATCAAGTTTCTGAAGGGTGACGTGGGAGGCCTACCACGTCCCCGGGCCAGAAAGCTTGCGAGAATTGCTGAAGACTTCGTCTTGGATTCCAGGGATGTACTCTACCGCCTGAGTCGTGCCACCAGGGAACGCCCGAGGGACAACGTTGATGAACTCAGACTTGTGGTTCCCAGTGATTTGCGTCTCGACTTGTTGCATTATGCCCATGAAGACTATCAAGGTGGTCATCAGGGGATCAAGCGGACATTTGAGAAATTGATCTCTGAATTCTACTGGTTGGGCATGTACGCTGACGTTGAACGATTCGTCAAAGAGTGCGTAGATTGCGCCAGTGGCAAGGGGCGTCCTCCGAATCCTGGACCTTCGCCTGGGAATATCGAGCCCAGCTGACCTTTCGAAGTGGTGTCCATGGATTTCGTGACGCACATGCCGAAGTCCGCAAGGGGTAACACGTTTCTCCTACTGTTCCAAGACATGTTCTCAGGGTATGTGATGTGTAAGCCTATGAGTATCACTACCGCCCAAGACGTGGCCGAGGCCTACGAAGAAACGGTTTTCAGACACTTTGGAGCAAGTTCGTTGATGCGACATGATCAGGATCCTCGTTTCATGAGCGAGGTCTTCAGATGCTTTCGAGAGCTTCTGGGAAGCAGGCAACGGGCTACTCTGGGCTACCGTCCGCAGGCCAACGGCCAGCAGGAACGATCCGTCCAAACGGTGATCCGAAGTATCAGAGCCTATGTCGCAGAAGATGACCAAAGTGACTGGGATGACCATGCTGAGCGATTGATGTTTGCCCTAAACACGTCTTTTGATGCAACACGTCTAGAAACACCGTTTTACTTGGTACACGGATGGGATGCTCAAGGGACTGTGTCAGCAATGCTTGGCCCAAAACCTTCAACTGTCCAAGAACGAACCGCATATGAGTGGCGCCGAAAGATGCAACGTGATTACAGCTACGCTCAGGCGTGTGCTGAAGATTTGCAGAAGAAAGCGAAGCTCAAGCGTTCTGAAGAACAGACTCGGAAGTGGAACGAACTCTCGGAGAGACTGAAGTCTGGGTACGCCGTAGGTGATGCTGTGTGGCTTTATATCCCCAAAGTACAAACGGGCTTGAGCCGCAAGCTAGCACACATGTGGCATGGGCCATTTCGGATCGAAGAGATGTTGGACGATTTCCGCGTGAAGCTCAAGGTCCAAGGCTCCGGTTATCGCGTGAATCCTTGGGTTCACGTGAGTCGACTGAAACCCAGAGCTGTGTTCCCCAGAAGACCCACGATGGAACTGACGATTGTTGAGGGTGATGACTTCGATACAGCGCTACTTCCAGAAGACAGTTGGGAGCCTGATTCCGAAAATGATGAGTACGAAGTGGAGAAGATCCTGGACACACGATGGACTAAGCGAACCCGAACGTCCAAAAGACTTCGCGAATATCTCGTCAAGTGGAAAGGGTACGATGAAAACGAGTGGCTACCGTTGTCGAAGTTGAACTGTGGAGCCCTGCTGTACGAGTTCAACCAAAGTGCGCGAGCAAGGGCCCGTTTTCAAGCCATGCAAGCTGGAGACGACCACCCCAGAGTTTAACGTCACAGTTTTCTTCAGAAGTCTGAAGATGATTTCCGAGACCTCAGAGATTCTGAAGAGCAATCGTTTTCAGAGTTCCTTTCTTGAGAGAAGTGTCTTTCAGACTGTTGATGGAGAAGTGGCTGGGGAGAACGTTTTGACACTAAGAGTGACTTGTGAAATTTCGAATGGTTAAGTGACACTATGGATATTATCGTGAGAAGCTGATGGATGCAGGTTATACTGAAAATGGGATGATAATACTCAAGGATGTTGATGGCGATTGTGACTGGGAATTGTATTGAATGGTGATTACGCTGCGAGATGAAAGAGTAGAAACGAAGATGAGATTCCCAGAAGAAGTTGACACCTGGATGTTAGAATGTCTGACGAGTCACGGGATGGAGCCGCGCTTTGCTGAAGGAATTGCTTCCTGTTTCAGGCTGTCCGGGACGAACTTCATCCAGACAGAGTCAGCAAGCGCAGTGGCCCATTGGGTACGCGCAGGTTCTTCGTCATCCAGCTCTTCCAGTTGCTCGTCCAAGTCGAGAGGGTCTGGGCCACCGAGATCAGCTACGTGAGGGTCTTGCCAGATCCACGGACATAGCTTGTCACTGAGAGTCCAGATGCCCGGCACGTAGAAGAGAGTTTCTGGGAAGGTCTTGCACGCTTGAGACTCTTTGACCAACTTGCGGTATTGTCGAAGAAGAGCGTTCCGACGGGCTGCACGCTGACTGTAGAGATCTGCGGAACGAGCGTCGGCGTCAACATCTATTGTGACCCAGTGAGTTCGTTCCCAGAACGCTTGAGCATGCTTGTGCATACAAGTCACAAACGAGTCGACAAGTTCCCGGGCCGCTGAACTCAAGGAATTCCGCTTGTGGAAGTGGAGGTCCTGAATGCGATTCTGAAACATGTAATCCCAGGGCGTCGGGTCCATCCTCAGCAACGCGGTGTACTCTTGGGAGTCCCAACGACGCTTGACCAACTCACTCGCGTGCTTGTGGATCTCGTACTCAGGGAAGCCGGCGGTTTGCCCAAGAGACGACTTGGAGATGCTAACCCTCTGCACTCGGACGCCGAAGTGAAGCCATGAAAGGACGCTGTCGTCAGGAACTTCCACGATCTGGAGCTCATCCACCGTCAGAGAATCATATGTCTTGTGAGACAATGAGCGACGACGTGAAGTCGACCCTGAAGGCGGATTCTTGGTGACTTGACGACGCGTGGTCAGCTGACGTCGATGTCCCGACGAAGCCCTCTTGTAATTCTTGGTTTTCTTGGATGGAGGTGGTGGGACGTCTGTGTCTGAGCTGCTCTGGCTACGCGGACGCTTGGAACCCTTGTGAGTGTGGCCGTCAGACTCAGAGCCACTGTCGGAATCATTACCATCGTCTTCATCTTCTGAAGGAGATCCATCCGAAGGCGGTGCTTTGAAGTCGGGGTCCGCCGTAGTGTCGTCCACCGTAGACTCCACGTCCTCATCCGGATAAGGCACGTGGGCATCCAGAGGTTCCCAAGAAGGTGCCAGCTGGTCGAGGTTCAAGAGTCGATCCAAGCGCTCGTCAGCCATCTTGTAATACACCTCAGGGACGTAGCTGGACCACGGAGTCGCATCCAGACGCCGCCAGTACATCATACTGACGAGCATCTTCACCAACTGAGGTTCACGGAAGAGGCCATGACACGCGCGATCAGAACTCAGCCAGTCCATGGCTTTCTCGTACTTGATCCCTGCCAGAAGTGCCTGCCGAAGATCTGGCCGAACTTCTTTCCAGACCACGTTCCCAGGAAGCATCGTGTGAACGCTCTTCTTAGGGACGGAGGTTTTCTCACCCGCCCTGCGCACAGAATCTTTCCCTGGAGTATGCCGACTTGGGCGACGCTGGACCTTAGGCGGAGACGATCGCTTCTGAAGCTTGGACTTCCCAGTAGACTTGGTGCGTGGCTGTTTTCCGGACGAAGCCTTAGATGACTTGGGTGGAGACTTTCCAGACTTGGACGATGCACCAGGACGCGTCAGATCCAGTACAACTGGCGGTTTCTCAGTGACAACAGCGCTTGACGCTGCTGCTGCCTTGTCGAAAGCTTCCTTGAAGTCAGGGACCGGATCACGCCGCTTGTCCAGGGAAGTAATGTTGATGACGGTGTCCCAAGACGACGGGACCACCGTGCCGTCCTGATAATGTTCCAGCAGTTCATGCAGCCGATCCCAGTTACCGGACACATCAGCGTTCTTCTGGAGAAACTCAGCGAAGCCCCAAGTATCGATGGCCTTCGTTACTGGACGATCGTTCAGGAGACGAATGTGCGCCTCAGCGTCAGTGAGTCGAGCCTTGAGTTCCGCTTTGTCAGCATCCAGAGAGTCAATGTGATCCTGGTACCGGGTCTTGAGGTCTTGCATCTCCGACTTCAGACGTTTCTCGACCTCATCAGAGGCATTCAGAGCTTGGCCAACCTCGCGATACCAGAAATCACAGTTGAAGAGTCACTCACGGGCGAGTTTATCGCATCGACCTTGAGCAGCCGCGGCGTCGATCATCGCCGTAGCTCCTTGGGCCTCGACCTGTTCCCGGAGACGACGGTGTGCACTCGCCATGAGCTTCAGGAAGCCCGAAGTCTTGAAGACGCGCTCGGCCAGCCGGTCCGCCGGAAGATGAGCCAAGAGAGACATCAGCTCACGCTGTGCCGCAATGGAGTTCAGGCTCCCGTCGAGATCCCTGGGATTCGTCGCCATGGAACGCGGTCGCAGAATGTCGTCCTCAGTAAACCTCGGGATGACGCGCTCGAGCTCGTCCACATCGTCACGCGAGAGGTACTGGTACCCACCAGACAGCTTGGACCGCCATAGCTGTCAGAGACATGCTTACCTTGGCGGATGTCAGACGCTCGAGCTGGCACGCCGACCAAGAAGACAGGTCCGTCATGCAGTGGGACTCTGGCCGTCCAGTTTGCAGGTACATCGGGGCGCAGGACCGCAGAAGCTCTCGTGCCGACCTCTGTTAGAAGCCCTCTGTTGAGAAGGGCGTCGACGTCGGAGATGCTCACCATGTGAGGCACCTCATGCGCGGCCACCACCTGGTCGTCACTACGAGTATCGGCCACCGTGTCCCGAGGAGACGCTGGCGTTGGGGCTGGGGCGCTTGAGCTGCCACCAGGTGAGACGGCCGTGCCGCCACCGCCACCCTGAAGAGACGATGCCGTTGCCGAAGCAGGAGCATCTCCTGGGGCGTTGCCGGCTGGAGAAGACGATGGCGCGGTGCTTGGTTGATTCGCGAAGGTGTCGGACATGATGGTTTTGAAGTTTTTTGGAGAATGCGGACGCAAAGGTCGCGTGGATGTTTCTCGTTGGAGCTTGGAGTTTATGATGGATGGATTTCGATTGGCTAGGGAGACAGGGGACCAGAGGCTCTGAAAACTTGGCAACTGACAAAGAGTGGCCGCAGCCCGTCGCTCTGAGAACCGACGTTCTCTGTGTTTTTGAGGCCTGGCCATGATTCACAGTTTGGAAGAAATTTCCTCACTGATGGATCGTGACCAGGAGGGGCGGTTGTGAGATTGCTATTTCCGGTTTTCGAGCGAACGGTCGCTGGCTCTCTGTGATGTGTGTGTGGATATACTGGCTTCTGGGAGAAAGGGGGGCTGGGACGCGGCTGATATGTACCGGCTCTGTGGTGTAATATTTTGGATTGTGGATTCATCCTTCGCCTGTTTGTAAAGGGGCCCAACGGGTTGGAAGTGCTACCCAGGACTGTGCACAAGTCTGGGCATACTAGCACTCAGTCCAACCACCGGACTTTCCCCGACGACGAGTGCCTAAGTTCTGGCGGAAAGTCTCTCAGATCGAATGTATCTCTGAGAGACCTCGTCCCGTTACACCCATGAGCGACGATTGACGGTTCAAGGATCCCAACCAAGACCCACAAGACCCAAGCGGCCCGAAGTGCCCAAGTGTCCCGTGCTGTACGTCGCCTACCCAAGACACCCCTGAGGACTTTGCGTGTATTGAGCATTGAAGCTCTACACCCTGGGAATCATCGTCTCAAGTCTGAGGATCAAGCTTCTGAGTCTGAGAACCAGAAGTCTAAGAAATGCCACTCTGAAGACCAATGCCAGAGTGATGACCGACAAAAATCCCAGACCTCTCACACGATGATTATCCCAAGTCCCAAGCATCCCTAATAAGCCCAAGTATGTTCCAGTTGACGCTCAAGACTTCATGTGTATCGAGCAGAGCTCTACACCCCTGGGAATTAAGCTACATGTCTGAAGATCAAGCCTCCAAGTCTGAGAAGCATGATGATCACCGCTCTGAAGATGAATGCCAGAGCCAGAAGATCGCATACCAGACATGTACCCAGTGAAGTCGATGCCTCACCATACTGAGTCCAAGTCAACCCGGAGAATCCAGTCTGCCATCAAGTGACACGCAACCTGAAGGCTACATAATGATGCCTCATCGTGCTCACTCATCAAGATCTGCCGCACTGACTCCAATACTGAGACCAAGTGAAGATTCCCTGAAACATAGTGAAACCAAGACAACCTGAGATACGAAGACTGACTGCAATGTACCCAGAAAGAAGACCAAGAAGAAGATCGAAGTGTGTGTTTGAAGAAGATATGACAGAAGACAAATGTTAAATAGAGTTCAATTTGCCTCGTGAAGCACAAGCTACCGAGTTCCATCTGCTGTGTATACAGCCGTAACAAGGTTTGGTGTTACGTGATCTCTCGCCTTCTTCCAACCCCTTTAGGCGGAGATCAGCGTAACGTAGAGACCTGAAGTGACCCGCCTATTCCATTTCCTAGTTGGGTCGTTTGTCTTGTCTCTAACGGTAGCCCATTTCATATTGCTCGTTTGGACAGGTTCTGGGAGCTAGACAGTCGCTCTCAGGACGCTTGATTGACTGTTGTATATAACCGATTGTATTGGTTTATTTCCCTCTATATATTAGAGGGTGGTGCGCGAAAGGAACGGGTTTTCAGACAGACCAGGGGTCTGAGAAACGTACCCGGTTGACCTGGAAGTACTAGCCCACCGTCCAAGGGCCAGGAAAGAATAAGTGACGGTTGTGTATATTGTATATTTGTATTGAACTCTGTTAATTGTTGGTTATCTTCTAAGTCTAAGCCTCCAGGTGCTGAATTTGCGATATTCACGTACCTGGTTATTGGACTTCTTCATTGTTTCTTTGACTACACACTCTGGGGATCACTTGTGGTTCTCAGGGCTTCCGACTCCAGAAGGACCCCGCAAAGGCTTCGAACGTCTTCGCCGCTGGCCTCGCACGGAGCTCCCCCAATCTTCACCCCACAACACTTGACCCGGGAGGTGTCATATTCCTCAGACAACGAACCAACGAGGATACACAAGGTATCACACGCCACAACCGGCGACTACTGAGAATCCTCAGTACTGTCGCCCGTTGGTTCACTGTACGCCCCCCTGCACCGCGGTAAAAGTTTCACCGACTTCGCGACAGATACCTCGACGCCACACCCCGGCTGGAGGCGGTGACCTCCTAATGAAATGCTCTGTCGTCCCCAAGTGTAGCAGGCGAAGGCGGAAATGCAGCTTTCCTAAGAAGGAGGAAAGTAGTTTTCCGTCGAAGCCGACGGCACTTCATACAAGATCCGCTTCAAATCGATCCTCGTATGGATTGCATAGGCAGGCCTGGACAAGCAACCACTGGTCACCACACATCGTAGGCGTTTTAGATAGAATAGGTAGTTGGTAGAGTGCTCAGGTTTGTTTTACCCTCCACGCCACACCCCGGCTGGAGGCGGTGACCTCCTAATGAAATGCTCTGTCGTCCCCAAGTGTAGTAGGCGAAGGCGGAAACGACAAAATTATTGCCCAAAACGACACCATTAACGAGTTGAAGGCAAACATGGCTGCCCAAAACGACAAGATTATTGCCCAAGACGACACCATTAACGAGTTGAAGGCAAACATGGCTGCAAGATATCTTTCCCGAGGCGCTACCATCGAGAAGCTGGAAGCCGTAATTCTTGCCCAAGGCGGTATCATCAAGACGCTAGAAGCTGCCAATACGGATATGCGACGACAACACACACTAGAGATCGATCATCTGAACACGAGGCTAACGAAACGCAACGAGGAGTTAGCAGAGAAGTTGACGGCCCATTCTGCTGAAATCAAAAAGTTGCAGAACGACAACAAGGAGCTGCAGAAGTGTATTCGCGTGTTAATACCCCACGCTCGCAACGTCGTCTGCCGAAAATGATTGGAGGGGTTTCGAGATTTCCAATTCGAACGAGTTGGAGGACGACGTTGAGAAACGTTTTCCATAATTATATTGGCGCAATAATTCGCTTGTTTGTGTTCTGTAGAGATGACTAGTAAAAAGCAAGAAAAATTGCGGTCAATTCCTTGAGCTCATACTGCGGTAACGCACCTCTTGTCGTAACTTATTCAAATAGGGATGGTTGGTATTAATGCTGCCGTCAGCAGTTCGCGATAATTCGTCACACGCACGCTGGATCACCCTTTGTAAGGGGTATAGTAGTGTCACTGGTATTGACGCTGTTTAATGGCTCGGGTAGACGTGTACAAGTCTCTGCATGGAGTTTATGATGGCAACTTTTGAAATAGTTGACAGAGTCTCTGTGCAAAGCTTCCAATGGAGACTGGTCATGGCGATTCTGGTCAGCTCAACTTTGTCACATAAAGCTGAACATCTATCGATCACGTCTCTATCATAATGATACTATCATGAGTCTAAGAAGACAAGTGGCAAAGTTTCCAAGGAGAGAGAAAACGAAGAAACCGCGACCATTATATGATGCCATAGTCAATCAGCATCGTGGTCGCTCTTGGACTTCGGGTGTTCTCCTTGAAAAACGCTACCCAGGGCGCACTGACAGAACCAACAATCGTTATTTACCAACTTTCTTCGTCCCGACCAAGCGATCACCAAGAAACTCTGAAGCATAGTGCGCAAGAACAGAAAACACGGTCGAACGACTCGTGTTGCTTCCACTCGTCAACTCACAATCAACTTCGTCCACGCCTCCCTCGTACTACCCATCCAAGGCAACCCGGTCCTCAAGGATCTGCTGGACTTACAGCACTTTCGACAGCAGGTTGAGCGTCAAGCTGAGCTCGAAACTGGTATTCAAGCGGCTTGTCTGGACTGGACCGAGGTGGTCGTGACCCCTCCCTGCAAGAATTTGCTGTTTGACGGCTGGAAAAATGCTGCAGAGGACACCAGCACTCCGCCGCGGGGTACCATCGGGTTAAAAGGGCCCACCACATCTCCATTAAATGTGGATCAAACACCCCCGCCACGTTCCGCGCCCACTGAACCGGAGAGAGCACTTACGATGGAAGGGGGGGGGGGGATGAACAACGACCAAGTTAGTGCGCTGGTGGCCAAAGTGACTGTTCTCGTTAAGGAGTTGAAGGCCGACATCGCCGCCCAAAAGGACAAAATTATTGTCCAAGACGACACCATTAACGAGTTGAAGGCAAACATGGCTGCCCAAAACGACACCATTAACGAGTTGAAGGCAAACATGGCTGCCCGAAACAACACCATTAACGAGTTGAAGGCCGACATCGCCGCGCAAAATGACAAAATTATTGCCCAAGACGACGTAACGAGTTGAAGGCCGACATCGCTGCCCAAAACGACAAAATTATTGCCCAAGACGACACCATTAACGAGTTGAAGGCAAACATGGCTGCCCAAAACGACAAGATTATTGCCCAAGACGACACCATTAACGAGTTGAAGGCAAACATGGCTGCAAGGTATCTTGCCCGAGGCGCTACCATCGAAAAGTTGGAAGCCAAAATTCTTGCCCAAGGCGGTATCATCAAGACGCTAGAAGCTGCCAATATGGATATGCGACGACAACACACACTAGAGATCGATCATCTGAACACGAGGCTAACGAAATGCAACGATGAGTTAGCAGAGAAGTTGACGGCCCATTCTGCTGAAATCAAAAAGTTGCAGAACGACAACAAGGAGCTGCAGAAGTGTATTCGCGTGTTAATGCCCCACGCTCGCAACGTCGTCTGCCGAAAATGATTGGAGGGGTTTCGAGATTTCCAATTCGAACGAGTTGGAGGACGACGTTGAGAAACGTTTTCCATAATTATATTGGCGCAATAATTCGCTTGTTTGTGTTCTGTAGAGATGACTAGTAAAAAGCAAGAAAAATTGCGGTCAATTCCTTGAGCTCATACTGCGGTAACGCACCTCTTGTCGTAACTTATCCAAATAGGGATGGTTGGTGTTAATGCTGCCGTCAGCAGTTCGCGATAATTCGTCACACGCACGCTGGATCACCCTTTGTAAGGGGTATAGTAGTGTCACCGGTATTGACGCTGTTTAATGGCTCGGGTAGACGTGTACAAGTCTCTGCATGGCAACTTTTGAAACAGTTGACAGAGTCTCTGTGCGAAGCTCCCAATGGAGACTGGTCACGGCGATTCTGTTCCTGTCCATCGCCGTCAGCTCAACTTTGTCACACATATCTATCGATCACGTCTCTATCATAATGATACTATCATGAGTCTAAGAAGACAAATGGCAAAGATTCCAAGAAGAAAACGAAGAAACCGCGACCATTATATGATGCCATAGTCAATCAGCATCGTGGTCGCTCTTGGACTTCGTTGCGACGGGTGTTCTCCTTGAAAAACGCTACCCAGTGCGCACTGACGTTTAGCGGCTACACCACCAGAACCAACAATCGTTATTTACCAACTTTCTTCGTCCCGACCAAGCGATCACCAAGACGCAAGAACAGAAAACACGGTCGAACGACTCGTGTTGCTTCCTTGAGCTTGAGCGGAAGTTTGGGCGAACCACGTCGCATCGCAAGTTAGCGGCAGTTATTCGCGAGATGGTATGTGATCCGGTCTCTAAGGAACATGCTTGAATACTTTTTTTTAAGAACTCAATAAGTTTTTTACTTCATGAAACGAATGGGCTCGATGGAAGAAGACGATGTACATGTTGAATAGAGATAAAGAGGAATGGGGAATGGGTTCGAACTCTACTAAAAAGAAAAAAAGGTTGTTCTCCGGTTCTTTGAAATTTAGTCGGGTTTTTCTAACGGAGATGACAGAGAGAAAGCCCGAGCGGATGAAGACCGATCCGCCGTCGTGCGCGCCAACGTCGGCTGACTTGAGGCTGCGCGATGTCTTTTCCTTCCGCACGGCAATCCCATTGGTGAGTGATGTGTATGGTATGGTGTTGTACTGGCAGTACCAGGCTCACGATATTGATGATGACTGCATTGCGGTAGCTTGATGAATACTTGTCGTCAATCCAGATCGACGACGATGATTCTGGTTTCCTTTTAGACTGGGAAGTCGACAATGTGAACGCGTTTGTGGATGCGGTGAACGGTCTGAACGCAGCTCAAGCGCCTCCGTGGATGCGGACACGACCGATCACGGCCCGATCATTCATGGACGACCTCGTCTATAGACTCCAGCCATTGGCAGGAGGTCGCTGTGGGCGTGTGCTGCTGGCGCCAAATCGACCAGACCAGTTCGGTGCCATCATGGCGACGCTGGTCGCACTACAGAATGATGATTTCCTGCAAGCCGCCGCACAGGTGGCGCTTCCAGTGGACGACAACAATGTTGAGCGATACCTCGTCACAACGCACTACCTCACCGAGACGAAAGCGCAGCGATCGCACCCGAACAACCTCCCACCGTCGCTTCGAAACGGCCAGGCATTGCGTCGCCTGTTCATCTGATCAATGCAATGGCTTCTGTAAGAGTGTCGAGCCCGCAGTGCTGATCTGAAGAGGCACCCGTTTTGGAGTTGCCGCATAGTAAGTATCGTCAGCTCAGTAATTAATTCAAGTGGATGTCGTTGTGTGCAAAACCTCCCTCTGTTCACACGATACCGATTTGGATGGAATTTGAGAAACGTTTTCCATAATTATAATGGCGCAATAATTCGCTTGTTTGTGTTCTGTAGAGATGACTAGCAAAAAGCAAGAAAAATTGCGGTCAATTCCTTGAGCTCATACTGCGGTAACGCACCTCTTGTCGTAACTTATCCAAATAGGGATGGTTGGTGTTAATGCTGCCGTCAGCAGTTCGCTTTAATTCGTTACACGCACGCTGGATCACCCTTTGTAAGGGGTATAGTGTCGACGCTTTACAGGTTTTTCAAGGAGAACACACGTCGCAACGAAGTCCAAGAGCGACCACGATGCTGATTGACTATGGCATCATATAATGGTCGCGGTTTCTTCGTTTTCTGCTTGGAATCTTTGCCATTTGTCTTCTTAGATTCATGATAGTATCATTATGATAGAGACGTGATCGATAGATGTCGAGCTATGTGTGACAAAGTTGAGCTGACAGCGATGGACAGGAACAGAATCGCCGTGACCAGTCTCCATTCTTTTTGTTTTTCTACGATTCAAATGTTGCCATCATAAACTCCATGCAGAGACTTGTACACGTCTACCCGAGCCATTAAACGGGCTACCCAGGGCACACTGACGTTTAGCGGCTACACCAGAACCAACAATCGTTATTTACCAACTTTCTTCGTCCCGACCAAGCGATCACCAAGAAACTCTGAAGCATGGTGCGCAAGAACAGAAAACATGGTCTAACGACTCGTGTTGCTTCCAGTCGTCAACTCACAATCAATTTCGTCCACGCCTCCCTCGTACTACCCATCCAAGGCAACCCGGTCCTCAAGGATCTACTGGACTTACAGCACTTTCGACAGCAGGTTGAGCGTCAAGCTGAGCTCGAAACTGGTATTCAAGCGGCTTGTCTGGACTGGACCGAGGTGGTCGTGACCCCTCCCTGCAAGAATATGCTGTTTGACGGCTGGAAAAATGCTGCAGAGGACACCAGCACTCCGCCGCGAGTTACCATCGGGTTAAAAGGGCCCACCACATCTCCATTAAATGTGGATCAAACACCCCCGCCACGTTCCGCGCCCACTGAACCGGAGAGAGCACTTACGATGGAAGGGGGGGGGGAATGAACAACGACCGAGTTAGTGCGCTGGTGGCCAAAGTGACTGTCCTCGTTAAGGAGTTGAAGGCCGACATCGCTACCCAAAACGACAAATTTCTTGCCCAAGACGACACCATTAAGGAGTTGAAGGCAAACATGGCTGCCCAAAACGACACCATTAACGAGTTGAAGGCAAACATGGCTGCCCAAAACGACACCATTAACGAGTTGAAGGCCGACATCGCTGCCCAAAACGACAAAATTCTTGCTAAAGAGGACACCATTAACGAGTTGAAGGCCAACATGGCTGCCCAAGACGACACCATTAACGAGTTGAAGGCAAACATGGCTGCCCAAAACGACAAAATCCTTGCCCAAGACGACACCATTAACGAGTTGAAGGCAAACATGGCTGCCCAAGACGACACCATTAACGAGTTGAAGGCAAACATGGCTGCCCAAAACGACAAGATTATTGCCCAAGACGACACAATTAACGAGTAGAAGGCAAACATGGCTGCAAGATATCTTTCCCGAGGCGCTACCATCGAGAAGCTGGAAGCCGTAATTCTTGCCCAAGGCGGTATCATCAAGACGCTAGAAGCTGCCAATACGGATATGCGACGACAACACACACTAGAGATCGATCATCTGAACACGAGGCTAACGAAACGCAACGAGGAGTTAGCAGAGAAGTTGACGGCCCATTCTGCTGAAATCAAAAAGTTGCAGAACGACAACAAGGAGCTGCAGAAGTGTATTCGCGTGTTAATACCCCACGCTCGCAACGTCGTCTGCCGAAAATGATTGGAGGGGTTTCGAGATTTCCAATTCGAACGAGTTGGAGGACGACGTTGAGAAACGTTTTCCATAATTATATTGGCGCAATAATTCGCTTGTTTGTGTTCTGTAGAGATGACTAGTAAAAAGCAAGAAAAATTGCGGTCAATTCCTTGAGCTCATACTGCGGTAACGCACCTCTTGTCGTAACTTATCCAAATAGGGATGGTTGGTATTAATGCTGCCGTCAGCAGTTCGCGATAATTCGTCACACGCACGCTGGATCACCCTTTGTAAGGGGTATAGTAGTGTCACTGGTATTGACGCTGTTTAATGGCTCGGGTAGACGTGTACAAGTCTCTGCATGGAGTTTATGATGGCAACTTTTGAAATAGTTGACAGAGTCTCTGTGCAAAGCTTCCAATGGAGACTGGTCATGGCGATTCTGGTCAGCTCAACTTTGTCACATAAAGCTGAACATCTATCGATCACGTCTCTATCATAATGATACTATCATGAGTCTAAGAAGACAAGTGGCAAAGTTTCCAAGGAGAGAGAAAACGAAGAAACCGCGACCATTATATGATGCCATAGTCAATCAGCATCGTGGTCGCTCTTGGACTTCGGGTGTTCTCCTTGAAAAACGCTACCCAGGGCGCACTGACAGAACCAACAATCGTTATTTACCAACTTTCTTCGTCCCGACCAAGCGATCACCAAGAAACTCTGAAGCATGGTGCGCAAGAACAGAAAACATGGTCTAACGACTCGTGTTGCTTCCAGTCGTCAACTCACAATCAATTTCGTCCACGCCTCCCTCGTACTACCCATCCAAGGCAACCCGGTCCTCAAGGATCTACTGGACTTACAGCACTTTCGACAGCAGGTTGAGCGTCAAGCTGAGCTCGAAACTGGTATTCAAGCGGCTTGTCTGGACTGGACCGAGGTGGTCGTGACCCCTCCCTGCAAGAATATGCTGTTTGACGGCTGGAAAAATGCTGCAGAGGACACCAGCACTCCGCCGCGAGTTACCATCGGGTTAAAAGGGCCCACCACATCTCCATTAAATGTGGATCAAACACCCCCGCCACGTTCCGCGCCCACTGAACCGGAGAGAGCACTTACGATGGAAGGGGGGGGGGAATGAACAACGACCGAGTTAGTGCGCTGGTGGACAAAGTGACTGTCCTCGTTAAGGAGTTGAAGGCCGACATCGCTACCCAAAACGACAAATTTCTTGCCCAAGACGACACCATTAAGGAGTTGAAGGCAAACATGGCTGCCCAAAACGACACCATTAACGAGTTGAAGGCAAACATGGCTGCCCAAAACGACACCATTAACGAGTTGAAGGCCGACATCGCTGCCCAAAACGACAAAATTCTTGCTAAAGAGGACACCATTAACGAGTTGAAGGCCAACATGGCTGCCCAAAACGACACCATTAACGAGTTGAAGGCAAACATGGCTGCCCAAAACGACAAAATCCTTGCCCAAGACGACACCATTAACGAGTTGAAGGCAAACATGGCTGCCCAAGACGACACCATTAACGAGTTGAAGGCAAACATGGCTGCCCAAAACGACAAGATTATTGCCCAAGACGACACAATTAACGAGTAGAAGGCAAACATGGCTGCAAGATATCTTTCCCGAGGCGCTACCATCGAGAAGCTGGAAGCCGTAATTCTTGCCCAAGGCGGTATCATCAAGACGCTAGAAGCTGCCAATACGGATATGCGACGACAACACACACTAGAGATCGATAAGCTGAACACAAGGCTAACGAAACGCAACGATGAGTTAGCAGAGAAGTTGACGGCCCATTCTGCTGAAATCGAACAGTTGCAGAACGACAACAAGGAGCTGCAGAAGTGTATTCGCGTGTTAATGCCCCACGCTCGCAACGTCGTCTGCCGAAAATGATTGGAGGGGTTTCGAGATTTCCAATTCGAACGAGTTGGAGGACGACGTTGAGAAACGTTTTCCATAATTATATTGGCGCAATAATTCGCTTGTTTGTGTTCTGTAGAGATGACTAGTAAAAAGCAAGAAAAATTGCGGTCAATTCCTTGAGCTCATACTGCGGTAACGCACCTCTTGTCGTAACTTATCCAAATAGGGATGGTTGGTGTTAATGCTGCCGTCAGCAGTTCGCGATAATTCGTCACACGCACGCTGGATCACCCTTTGTAAGGGGTATAGTAGTGTCACTGGTATTGACGCTGTTTAATGGCTCGGGTAGACGTGTACAAGTCTCTGCATGGAGTTTATGATGGCAACTTTTGAAATAGTTGACAGAGTCTCTGTGCAAAGCTTCCAATGGAGACTGGTCATGGCGATTCTGGTCAGCTCAACTTTGTCACATAAAGCTGAACATCTATCGATCACGTCTCTATCATAATGATACTATCATGAGTCTAAGAAGACAAGTGGCAAAGTTTCCAAGGAGAGAGAAAACGAAGAAACCGCGACCATTATATGATGCCATAGTCAATCAGCATCGTGGTCGCTCTTGGACTTCGGGTGTTCTCCTTGAAAAACGCTACCCAGGGCGCACTGACAGAACCAACAATCGTTATTTACCAACTTTCTTCGTCCCGACCAAGCGATCACCAAGAAACTCTGAAGCATGGTGCGCAAGAACAGAAAACACGGTCGAACGACTCGTGTTGCTTCCACTCGTCAACTCACAATCAATTTCGTCCACGCCTCCCTCGTACTACCCATCCAAGGCAACCCGGTCCTCAAGGATCTACTGGACTTACAGCACTTTCGACAGCAGGTTGAGCGTCAAGCTGAGCTCGAAACTGGTATTCAAGCGGCTTGTCTGGACTGGACCGAGGTGGTCGTGACCCCTCCCTGCAAGAATATGCTGTTTGACGGCTGGAAAAATGCTGCAGAGGACACCAGCACTCCGCCGCGGGGTACCATCGGGTTAAAAGGGCCCACCACATCTCCATTAAATGTGGATCAAACACCCCCGCCACGTTCCGCGCCCACTGAACCGGAGAGAGCACTTACGATGGAAGGGGGGGGGGGGGAATGAACAACGACCGAGTTAGTGCGCTGGTGGCCAAAGTGACTGTCCTCGTTAAGGAGTTGAAGGCCGACATCGCTACCCAAAACGACAAATTTCTTGCCCAAGACGACACCATTAAGGAGTTGAAGGCAAACATGGCTGCCCAAAACGACACCATTAACGAGTTGAAGGCAAACATGGCTGCCCAAAACGACACCATTAACGAGTTGAAGGCCGACATCGCTGCCCAAAACGACAAAATTCTTGCTAAAGAGGACACCATTAACGAGTTGAAGGCCAACATGGCTGCCCAAGACGACACCATTAACGAGTTGAAGGCAAACATGGCTGCCCAAAACGACAAGATTATTGCCCAAGACGACACCATTAACGAGTTGAAGGCAAACATGGCTGCCCAAGACGACACCATTAACGAGTTGAAGGCAAACATGGCTGCCCAAAACGACAAGATTATTGCCCAAGACGACACCATTAACGAGTTGAAGGCAAACATGGCTGCAAGATATCTTTCCCGAGGCGCTACCATCGAGAAGCTGGAAGCCGTAATTCTTGCCCAAGGCGGTATCATCAAGACGCTAGAAGCTGCCAATACGGATATGCGACGACAACACACACTAGAGATCGATCATCTGAACACGAGGCTAACGAAACGCAACGAGGAGTTAGCAGAGAAGTTGACGGCCCATTCTGCTGAAATCGAACAGTTGCAGAACGACAACAAGGAGCTGCAGAAGTGTATTCGCGTGTTAATGCCCCACGCTCGCAACGTCGTTTGCCGAAAATGGTTGGAGGGGTTTCGAGATTTCCAATTCGAACGAGTTGGAGGACGACGTTGAGAAACGTTTTCCATAATTATATTGGCGCAATAATTCGCTTGTTTGTGTTCTGTAGAGATGACTAGTAAAAAGCAAGAAAAATTGCGGTCAATTCCTTGAGCTCATACTGCGGTAACGCACCTCTGGTCGTAACTTATCCAAATAGGGATGGTTGGCGTTAATGCTGCCGGCAGCAGTTCGCGATAATTCGTCACACGCACGCTGGATCACCCTTTGTAAGGGGTATAGTAGTGTCACTGGTATTGACGCTGTTTAATGGCTCGGGTAGACGTGTACAAGTCTCTGCATGGAGTTTATGATGGCAACTTTTGAAACAGTTGACAGAGTCTGTGTGCGAAGCTTCCAATGGAGACTGGTCATGGCGATTCTGGTCAGCTCAACTTTGTCACATAAAGCTGAACATCTATCGATCACGTCTCTATCATAATGATACTATCATGAGTCTAAGAAGACAAGTGGCAAAGTTTCCAAGGAGAGAGAAAACGAAGAAACCGCGACCATTATATGATGCCATAGTCAATCAGCATCGTGGTCGCTCTTGGACTTCGGGTGTTCTCCTTGAAAAACGCTACCCAGGGCGCACTGACAGAACCAACAATCGTTATTTACCAACTTTCTTCGTCCCGACCAAGCGATCACCAAGAAACTCTGAAGCATAGTGCGCAAGAACAGAAAACACGGTCGAACGACTCGTGTTGCTTCCACTCGTCAACTCACAATCAACTTCGTCCACGCCTCCCTCGTACTACCCATCCAAGGCAACCCGGTCCTCAAGGATCTGCTGGACTTACAGCACTTTCGACAGCAGGTTGAGCGTCAAGCTGAGCTCGAAACTGGTATTCAAGCGGCTTGTCTGGACTGGACCGAGGTGGTCGTGACCCCTCCCTGCAAGAATTTGCTGTTTGACGGCTGGAAAAATGCTGCAGAGGACACCAGCACTCCGCCGCGGGTTACCATCGGGTTAAAAGGGCCCACCACATCTCCATTAAATGTGGATCAAACACCCCCGCCACGTTCCGCGCCCACTGAACCGGAGAGAGCACTTACGATGGAAGGGGGGGGGGGGGAATGAACAACGACCGAGTTAGTGCGCTGGTGGCCAAAGTGACTGTCCTCATTAAGGAGTTGAAGGCCGACATCACTACCCAAAACGACAAAATTCTTGCCCAAGACGACACCATTAAGGAGTTGAAGGCAAACATGGCTGCCCAAGACGACACCATTAACGAGTTGAAGGCAAACATGGCTGCCCAAAACGACACGATTATTGCCCAAGACGACACCGAAGGCAAACATGGCTGCAAGATATCTTTCCTGAGGCGCTACCATCGAGAAGCTGGAAGCTGTAATTCTTGCCCAAGGCGGTATCATCAAGACGCAAGAAGCTGCCAATACGGATATGCGACGACAACACACACTAGAGATCGATCATCTGAACACGAGGCTAACGAAACGCAACGAGGAGTTAGCAGAGAAGTTGACGGCCCATTCTGCTGAAATCGAACAGTTGCAGAACGACAACAAGGAGCTGCAGAAGTGTATTCGCGTGTTAATGCCCCACGCTCGCAACGTCGTTTGCCGAAAATGGTTGGAGGGGTTTCGAGATTTCCAATTCGAACGAGTTGGAGGACGACGTTGAGAAACGTTTTCCATAATTATATTGGCGCAATAATTCGCTTGTTTGTGTTCTGTAGAGATGACTAGTAAAAAGCAAGAAAAATTGCGGTCAATTCCTTGAGCTCATACTGCGGTAACGCACCTCTGGTCGTAACTTATCCAAATAGGGATGGTTGGTGTTAATGCTGCCGGCAGCAGTTCGCGATAATTCGTCACACGCACGCTGGATCACCCTTTGTAAGGGGTATAGTAGTGTCACTGGTATTGACGCTGTTTAATGGCTCGGGTAGACGTGTACAAGTCTCTGCATGGAGTTTATGATGGCAACTTTTGAAATAGTTGACAGAGTCTCTGTGCAAAGCTTCCAATGGAGACTGGTCATGGCGATTCTGGTCAGCTCAACTTTGTCACATAAAGCTGAACATCTATCGATCACGTCTCTATCATAATGATACTATCATGAGTCTAAGAAGACAAGTGGCAAAGTTTCCAAGGAGAGAGAAAACGAAGAAACCGCGACCATTATATGATGCCATAGTCAATCAGCATCGTGGTCGCTCTTGGACTTCGGGTGTTCTCCTTGAAAAACGCTACCCAGGGCGCACTGACAGAACCAACAATCGTTATTTACCAACTTTCTTCGTCCCGACCAAGCGATCACCAAGAAACTCTGAAGCATAGTGCGCAAGAACAGAAAACACGGTCGAACGACTCGTGTTGCTTCCACTCGTCAACTCACAATCAACTTCGTCCACGCCTCCCTCGTACTACCCATCCAAGGCAACCCGGTCCTCAAGGATCTGCTGGACTTACAGCACTTTCGACAGCAGGTTGAGCGTCAAGCTGAGCTCGAAACTGGTATTCAAGCGGCTTGTCTGGACTGGACCGAGGTGGTCGTGACCCCTCCCTGCAAGAATTTGCTGTTTGACGGCTGGAAAAATGCTGCAGAGGACACCAGCACTCCGCCGCGGGTTACCATCGGGTTAAAAGGGCCCACCACATCTCCATTAAATGTGGATCAAACACCCCCGCCACGTTCCGCGCCCACTGAACCGGAGAGAGCACTTACGATGGAAGGGGGGGGGGGGAATGAACAACGACCGAGTTAGTGCGCTGGTGGCTAAAATGACTGTCCTCGTTAAGGAGTTGAAGGCCGACATCGCTACCCAAAACGACAAAATTCTTGCCCAAGACGACACCATTAACGAGTTGAAGGCAAACATGGCTGCCCAAAACGACACCATTAACGAGTTGAAGGCAAACATGGCTGCCCAAAACGACACCATTAACGAGTTGAAGGCCGACATCGCTGCCCAAAACGACAAAATTCTTGCTAAAGAGGACACCATTAACGAGTTGAAGGCAAACATGGCTGCCCAAAACGACACCATTAACGAGTTGAAGGCCGACATCGCTGCCCAAAACGACAAAATTCTTGCTAAAGAGGACACCATTAACGAGTTGAAGGCAAACATGGCTGCCCAAGACGACACCATTAACGAGTTGAAGGCAAACATGGCTGCCCAAAACGATAAGATTATTGCCCAAGACGACACCATTAACGAGTTGAAGGCAAACATGGCTGCAAGATATCTTTCCCGAGGCGCTACCATCGAGAAGCTGGAAGCCGTAATTCTTGCCCAAGGCGGTATCATCAAGACGCTAGAAGCTGCCAATACGGATATGCGACGACAACACACACTAGAGATCGATAAGCTGAACACGAGGCTAACGAAACGCAACGAGGAGTTAGCAGAGAAGTAGACGGCCCATTCTGCTGAAATCGAACAGTTGCAGAACGACAACAAGGAGCTGCAGAAGTGTATTCGCGTGTTAATGCCCCACGCTCGCAACGTCGTCTGCCGAAAATGATTGGAGGGGTTTCGAGATTTCCAATTCGAACGAGTTGGAGGACGACGTTGAGAAACGTTTTCCATAATTATATTGGCGCAATAATTCGCTTGTTTGTGTTCTGTAGAGATGACTAGTAAAAAGCAAGAAAAATTGCGGTCAATTCCTTGAGCTCATACTGCGGTAACGCACCTCTTGTCGTAACTTATCCAAATAGGGATGGTTGGTGTTAATGCTGCCGGCAGCAGTTCGCGATAATTCGTCACACGCACGCTGGATCACCCTTTGTAAGGGGTATAGTAGTGTCACTGGTATTGACGCTGTTTAATGGCTCGGGTAGACGTGTACAAGTCTCTGCATGGAGTTTATGATGGCAACTTTTGAAACAGTTGACAGAGTCTCTGTGCGAAGCTTCCAATGGAGACTGGTCATGGCGCTTCTGGTCAGCTCAACTTTGTCACATAAAGCTGAACATCTATCGATCACGTCTCTATCATAATGATACTATCATGAGTCTAAGAAGACAAATGGCAAAGTTTCCAAGGAGAGAGAAAACGAAGAAACCGCGATCATTATATGATGCCATAGTCAATCAGCATCGTGGTCGCTCTTGGACTTCGGGTGTTCTCCTTGAAAAACGCTACCCAGGGCGCACTGACAGAACCAACAATCGTTATTTACCAACTTTCTTCGTCCCGACCAAGCGATCACCAAGAAACTCTGAAGCATAGTGCGCAAGAACAGAAAACACGGTCGAACGACTCGTGTTGCTTCCACTCGTCAACTCACAATCAACTTCGTCCACGCCTCCCTCGTACTACCCATCCAAGGCAACCCGGTCCTCAAGGATCTACTGGACTTACAGCACTTTTGACAGCAGGTTGAGCGTCAAGCTGAGCTCGACACTGGTATTCAAGCGGCTTGTCTGGACTGGACCGAGGTGGTCGTGACCCCTCCCTGCAAGAATATGCTGTTTGACGGCTGGAAAAATGCTGCAGAGGACACCAGCACTCCGCCGCGGGGTACCATCGGGTTAAAAGGGCCCACCACATCTCCATTAAATGTGGATCAAACACCCCCCCACGTTCCGCGCCCACTGAACCGGAGAGAGCACTTACGATGGAAGGGGGGGGGAATGAACAACGACCGAGTTAGTGCGCTGGTGGCCAAAGTGACTGTCCTCGTTAAGGAGTTGAAGGCCGACATCGCTACCCAAAACGACAAAATTCTTGCCCAAGACGACACCATTAAGGAGTTGAAGGCAAACATGGCTGCCCAAAACGACACCATTAACGAGTTGAAGGCAAACATGGCTGCCCAAAACGACACCATTAACGAGTTGAAGGCCGACATCGCTGCCCAAAACGACAAAATTCTTGCTAAAGAGGACACCATTAACGAGTTGAAGGCAAACATGGCTGCCCAAGACGACACCATTAACGAGTTGAAGGCAAACATGGCTGCCCAAAACGACAAGATTATTGCCCAAGACGACACCATTAACGAGTTGAAGGCAAACATGGCTGCAAGATATCTTTCCCGAGGCGCTACCATCGAGAAGCTGGAAGCCGTAATTCTTGCCCAAGGCGGTATCATCAAGACGCTAGAAGCTGCCAATACGGATATGCGACGACAACACACACTAGAGATCGATAAGCTGAACACGAGGCTAACGAAACGCAACGAGGAGTTAGCAGAGAAGTTGACGGCCCATTCTGCTGAAATCGAACAGTTGCAGAACGACAACAAGGAGCTGCAGAAGTGTATTCGCGTGTTAATGCCCCACGCTCGCAACGTCGTCTGCCGAAAATGATTGGAGGGGTTTCGAGATTTCCAATTCGAACGAGTTGGAGGACGACGTTGAGAAACGTTTTCCATAATTATATTGGCGCAATAATTCGCTTGTTTGTGTTCTGTAGAGATGACTAGTAAAAAGCAAGAAAAATTGCGGTCAATTCCTTGAGCTCATACTGCGGTAACGCACCTCTTGTCGTAACTTATCCAAATAGGGATGATTGGTGTTAATGCTGCCGTCAGCAGTTCGCGATAATTCGTCACACGCACGCTGGATCACCCTTTGTAAGGGGTATAGTAGTGTCACTGGTATTGACGCTGTTTAATGGCTCGGGTAGACGTGTACAAGTCTCTGCATGGAGTTTATGATGGCAACTTTTGAAACAGTTGACAGAGTCTGTGTGCGAAGCTTCCAATGGAGACTGGTCATGGCGATTCTGGTCAGCTCAACTTTGTCACATAAAGCTGAACATCTATCGATCACGTCTCTATCATAATGATACTATCATGAGTCTAAGAAGACAAATGGCAAAGTTTCCAAGGAGAAAGAAAACGAAGAAACCGCGATCATTATATGATGCCATAGTCAATCAGCATCGTGGTCGCTCTTGGACTTCGGGTGTTCTCCTTGAAAAACGCTACCCAGGGCGCACTGACAGAACCAACAATCGTTATTTACCAACTTTCTTCGTCCCGACCAAGCGATCACCAAGAAACTCTGAAGCATAGTGCGCAAGAACAGAAAACACGGTCGAACGACTCGTGTTGCTTCCACTCGTCAACTCACAATCAATTTCGTCCACGCCTCCCTCGTACTACCCATCCAAGGCAACCCGGTCCTCAAGGATCTACTGGACTTACAGCACTTTCGACAGCAGGTTGAGCGTCAAGCTGAGCTCGAAACTGGTATTCAAGCGGCTTGTCTGGACTGGACCGAGGTGGTCGTGACCCCTCCCTGCAAGAATTTGCTGTTTGACGGCTGGAAAAATGCTGCAGAGGACACCAGCACTCCGCCGCGGGGTACCATCGGGTTAAAAGGGCCCACCACATCTCCATTAAATGTGGATCAAACACCCCCGCCACGTTCCGCGCCCACTGAACCGGAGAGAGCACTTACGATGGAAGGGGGGGGGAATGAACAACGACCGAGTTAGTGCGCTGGTGGCCAAAGTGACTGTCCTCATTAAGGAGTTGAAGGCCGACATCACTACCCAAAACGACAAAATTCTTGCCCAAGACGACACCATTAAGGAGTTGAAGGCAAACATGGCTGCCCAAAACGACACCATTAACGAGTTGAAGGCAAACATGGCTGCCCAAAACGACACCATTAACGAGTTGATGGCAAACATGGCTGCAAGATATCTTTCCCGAGGCGCTACCATCGAGAAGCTGGAAGCCGTAATTCTTGCCCAAGGCGGTATCATCAAGACGCTAGAAGCTGCCAATACGGATATGCGACGACAACACACACTAGAGATCGATCATCTGAACACGAGGCTAACGAAACGCAACGAGGAGTTAGCAGAGAAGTTGACGGCCCATTCTGCTGAAATCAAAAAGTTGCAGAACGACAACAAGGAGCTGCAGAAGTGTATTCGCGTGTTAATGCCCCACGCTCGCAACGTCGCCTGCCGAAAATGATTGGAGGGGTTTCGAGATTTCCAATTCGAACGAGTTGGAGGACGACGTTGAGAAACGTTTTCCATAATTATATTGGCGCAATAATTCGCTTGTTTGTGTTCTGTAGAGATGACTAGTAAAAAGCAAGAAAAATTGCGGTCAATTCCTTGAGCTCATACTGCGGTAACGCACCTCTTGTCGTAACTTATCCAAATAGGGATGGTTGGTGTTAATGCTGCCGTCAGCAGTTCGCGATAATTCGTCACACGCACGCTGGATCACCCTTTGTAAGGGGTATAGTAGTGTCACCGGTATTGACGCTGTTTAATGGCTCGGGTAGACGTGTACAAGTCTCTGCATGGCAACTTTTGAAACAGTTGACAGAGTCTCTGTGCGAAGCTCCCAATGGAGACTGGTCACGGCGATTCTGTTCCTGTCCATCGCCGTCAGCTCAACTTTGTCACACATATCTATCGATCACGTCTCTATCATAATGATACTATCATGAGTCTAAGAAGACAAATGGCAAAGTTTCCAAGGAGAGAGAAAACGAAGAAACCGCGATCATTATATGATGCCATAGTCAATCAGCATCGTGGTCGCTCTTGGACTTCGGGTGTTCTCCTTGAAAAACGCTACCCAGGGCGCACTGACAGAACCAACAATCGTTATTTACCAACTTTCTTCGTCCCGACCAAGCGATCACCAAGAAACTCTGAAGCATAGTGCGCAAGAACAGAAAACACGGTCGAACGACTCGTGTTGCTTCCACTCGTCAACTCACAATCAATTTCGTCCACGCCTCCCTCGTACTACCCATCCAAGGCAACCCGGTCCTCAAGGATCTACTGGACTTACAGCACTTTCGACAGCAGGTTGAGCGTCAAGCTGAGCTCGAAACTGGTATTCAAGCGGCTTGTCTGGACTGGACCGAGGTGGTCGTGACCCCTCCCTGCAAGAATATGCTGTTTGACGGCTGGAAAAATGCTGCAGAGGACACCAGCACTCCGCCGCGGGGTACCATCGGGTTAAAAGGGCCCACCACATCTCCATTAAATGTGGATCAAACACCCCCGCCACGTTCCGCGCCCACTGAACCGGAGAGAGCACTTACGATGGAAGGGGGGGGGGGAATGAACAACGACCGAGTTAGTGCGCTGGTGGCCAAAGTGACTGTCCTCGTTAAGGAGTTGAAGGCCGACATCGCTACCCAAAACGACAAAATTCTTGCCCAAGACGACACCATTAAGGAGTTGAAGGCAAACATGGCTGCCCAAAACGACACCATTAACGAGTTGAAGGCAAACATGGCTGCCCAAAACGACACCATTAACGAGTTGAAGGCCGACATCGCTGCCCAAAACGACAAAATTCTTGCTAAAGAGGACACCATTAACGAGTTGAAGGCCAACATGGCTGCCCAAAACGACACCATTAACGAGTTGAAGGCAAATATGGCTGCCCAAAACGACACCATTAACGAGTTGAAGGCCGACATCGCTGCCCAAAACGACAAAATCCTTGCTAAAGAGGACACCATTAACGAGTTGAAGGCAAACATGGCTGCCCAAAACGACACCATTAACGAGTTGAAGGCCGACATCGCTGCCCAAAACGACAAAATTCTTGCTAAAGAGGACACCATTAACGAGTTGAAGGCCAACATGGCTGCCCAAGACGACACCATTAACGAGTTGAAGGCAAACATGGCTGCCCAAAACGACACGATTATTGCCCAAGACGACACCGAAGGCAAACATGGCTGCAAGATATCTTTCCTGAGGCGCTACCATCGAGAAGCTGGAGGCCGAAATTCTTGCCTAAGGCGGTATCATCAAGACGCTAGAAGCTGCCAATACGGATATGCGACGACAACACACACTAGAGATCGATCATCTGAACACGAGGCTTACAGAAAGAAACGAGGAGTTAGCAGAGAAGTTGACGGCCCATTCTGCTGAAATCGAACAGTTGCAGAACGACAACAAGGAGCTGCAGAAGTGTATTCGCGTGTTAATGCCCCACGCACGCAACGTCGTTTGCCGAAAATGGTTGGAGGGGTTTCGAGATTTCCAATTCGAACGAGTTGGAGGACGACGTTGAGAAACGTTTTCCATAATTATATTGGCGCAATAATTCGCTTGTTTGTGTTCTGTAGAGATGACTAGTAAAAAGCAAGAAAAATTGCGGTCAATTCCTTGAGCTCATACTGCGGTAACGCACCTCTTGTCGTAACTTATCCAAATAGGGATGGTTGGTATTAATGCTGCCGTCAGCAGTTCGCGATAATTCGTCACACGCACGCTGGATCACCCTTTGTAAGGGGTATAGTAGTGTCACTGGTATTGACGCTGTTTAATGGCTCGGGTAGACGTGTACAAGTCTCTGCATGGAGTTTATGATGGCAACTTTTGAAACAGTTGACAGAGTCTCTGTGCGAAGCTTCCAATGGAGACTGGTCATGGCGATTCTGGTCAGCTCAACTTTGTCACATAAAGCTGAACATCTATCGATCACGTCTCTATCATAATGATACTATCATGAGTCTAAGAAGACAAATGGCAAAGTTTCCAAGGAGAAAGAAAACGAAGAAACCGCGATCATTATATGATGCCATAGTCAATCAGCATCGTGGTCGCTCTTGGACTTCGGGTGTTCTCCTTGAAAAACGCTACCCAGGGCGCACTGACAGAACCAACAATCGTTATTTACCAACTTTCTTCGTCCCGACCAAGCGATCACCAAGAAACTCTGAAGCATAGTGCGCAAGAACAGAAAACACGGTCGAACGACTCGTGTTGCTTCCACTCGTCAACTCACAATCAATTTCGTCCACGCCTCCCTCGTACTACCCATCCAAGGCAACCCGGTCCTCAAGGATCTACTGGACTTACAGCACTTTCGACAGCAGGTTGAGCGTCAAGCTGAGCTCGAAACTGGTATTCAAGCGGCTTGTCTCGACTGGACCGAGGTGTTCGTGACCCCTCCCTGCAAGAATATGCTGTTTGACGGCTGGAAAAATGCTGCAGAGGACACCAGCACTCCGCCGCGGGGTACCATCGGGTTAAAAGGGCCCACCACATCTCCATTAAATGTGGATCAAACACCCCCGCCACGTTCCGCGCCCACTAAACCGGAGAGAGCACTTACGATGGAAGGGGGGGCGTAATGAACAACGACCGAGTTAGTGCGCTGGTGGCCAAAGTGACTGTCCTCGTTAAGGAGTTCAAGGCCGACATCGCTACCCAAAACGACAAAATTCTTGCCCAAGACGACACCATTAAGGAGTTGAAGGCAAACATGGCTGCCCAAAACGACACCATTAACGAGTTGAAGGCAAACATGGCTGCCCAAAACGACACCATTAACGAGTTGAAGGCCGACATCGCTGCCCAAAACGACAAAATTCTTGCTAAAGAGGACACCATTAACGAGTTGAAGGCCAACATGGCTGCCCAAGACGACACCATTAACGAGTTGAAGGCAAACATGGCTGCCCAAAACGACACGATTATTGCCCAAGACGACACCGAAGGCAAACATGGCTGCAAGATATCTTTCCTGAGGCGCTACCATCGAGAAGCTGGAAGCCGAAATTCTTGCCCAAGGCGGTATCATCAAGACGCAAGAAGCTGCCAATACGGATATGCGACGACAACACACACTAGAGATCGATCATCTGAACACGAGGCTTACAGAAAGAAACGAGGAGTTAGCAGAGAAGTTGACGGCCCATTCTGCTGAAATCGAACAGTTGCAGAACGACAACAAGGAGCTGCAGAAGTGTATTCGCGTGTTAATGCCCCACGCTCGCAACGTCGTTTGCCGAAAATGGTTGGAGGGGTTTCGAGATTTCCAATTCGAACGAGTTGGAGGACGACGTTGAGAAACGTTTTCCATAATTATATTGGCGCAATAATTCGCTTGTTTGTGTTCTGTAGAGATGACTAGTAAAAAGCAAGAAAAATTGCGGTCAATTCCTTGAGCTCATACTGCGGTAACGCACCTCTTGTCGTAACTTATCCAAATAGGGATGGTTGGTGTTAATGCTGCCGTCAGCAGTTCGCGATAATTCGTCACACGCACGCTGGATCACCCTTTGTAAGGGGTATAGTAGTGTCACTGGTATTGACGCTGTTTAATGGCTCGGGTAGACGTGTACAAGTCTCTGCATGGAGTTTATGATGGCAACTTTTGAAACAGTTGACAGAGTCTCTGTGCGAAGCTTCCAATGGAGACTGGTCATGGCGATTCTGGTCAGCTCAACTTTGTCACATAAAGCTGAACATCTATCGATCACGTCTCTATCATAATGATACTATCATGAGTCTAAGAAGACAAATGGCAAAGTTTCCAAGGAGAGAGAAAACGAAGAAACCGCGATCATTATATGATGCCATAGTCAATCAGCATCGTGGTCGCTCTTGGACTTCGGGTGTTCTCCTTGAAAAACGCTACCCAGGGCGCACTGACAGAACCAACAATCGTTATTTACCAACTTTCTTCGTCCCGACCAAGCGATCACCAAGAAACTCTGAAGCATAGTGCGCAAGAACAGAAAACACGGTCGAACGACTCGTGTTGCTTCCACTCGTCAACTCACAATCAATTTCGTCCACGCCTCCCTCGTACTACCCATCCAAGGCAACCCGGTCCTCAAGGATCTACTGGACTTACAGCACTTTCGACAGCAGGTTGAGCGTCAAGCTGAGCTCGAAACTGGTATTCAAGCGGCTTGTCTCGACTGGACCGAGGTGTTCGTGACCCCTCCCTGCAAGAATATGCTGTTTGACGGCTGGAAAAATGCTGCAGAGGACACCAGCACTCCGCCGCGGGGTACCATCGGGTTAAAAGGGCCCACCACATCTCCATTAAATGTGGATCAAACACCCCCGCCACGTTCCGCGCCCACTAAACCGGAGAGAGCACTTACGATGGAAGGGGGCGTAATGAACAACGACCGAGTTAGTGCGCTGGTGGCCAAAGTGACTGTCCTCGTTAAGGAGTTCAAGGCCGACATCGCTACCCAAAACGACAAAATTCTTGCCCAAGACGACACCATTAAGGAGTTGAAGGCAAACATGGCTGCCCAAAACGACACCATTAACGAGTTGAAGGCAAACATGGCTGCCCAAAACGACACCATTAACGAGTTGAAGGCCGACATCGCTGCCCAAAACGACAAAATTCTTGCTAAAGAGGACACCATTAACGAGTTGAAGGCCAACATGGCTGCCCAAGACGACACCATTAACGAGTTGAAGGCAAACATGGCTGCCCAAAACGACACGATTATTGCCCAAGACGACACCGAAGGCAAACATGGCTGCAAGATATCTTTCCTGAGGCGCTACCATCGAGAAGCTGGAAGCCGTAATTCTTGCCCAAGGCGGTATCATCAAGACGCAAGAAGCTGCCAATACGGATATGCGACGACAACACACACTAGAGATCGATCATCTGAACACGAGGCTTACAGAAAGCAACGAGGAGTTAGCAGAGAAGTTGACGGCCCATTCTGCTGAAATCGAACAGTTGCAGAACGACAACAAGGAGCTGCAGAAGTGTATTCGCGTGTTAATGCCCCACGCTCGCAACGTCGTTTGCCGAAAATGGTTGGAGGGGTTTCGAGATTTCCAATTCGAACGAGTTGGAGGACGACGTTGAGAAACGTTTTCCATAATTATATTGGCGCAATAATTCGCTTGTTTGTGTTCTGTAGAGATGACTAGTAAAAAGCAAGAAAAATTGCGGTCAATTCCTTGAGCTCATACTGCGGTAACGCACCTCTTGTCGTAACTTATCCAAATAGGGATGGTTGGTGTTAATGCTGCCGTCAGCAGTTCGCGATAATTCGTCACACGCACGCTGGATCACCCTTTGTAAGGGGTATAGTAGTGTCACTGGTATTGACGCTGTTTAATGGCTCGGGTAGACGTGTACAAGTCTCTGCATGGAGTTTATGATGGCAACTTTTGAAACAGTTGACAGAGTCTGTGTGCGAAGCTTCCAATGGAGACTGGTCATGGCGATTCTGGTCAGCTCAACTTTGACACATAAAGCTGAACATCTATCGATCACGTCTCTATCATAATGATACTATCATGAGTCTAAGAAGACAAATGGCAAAGTTTCCAAGGAGAGAGAAAACGAAGAAACCGCGATCATTATATGATGCCATAGTCAATCAGCATCGTGGTCGCTCTTGGACTTCGGGTGTTCTCCTTGAAAAACGCTACCCAGGGCGCACTGACAGAACCAACAATCGTTATTTACCAACTTTCTTCGTCCCGACCAAGCGATCACCAAGAAACTCTGAAGCATAGTGCGCAAGAACAGAAAACACGGTCGAACGACTCGTGTTGCTTCCACTCGTCAACTCACAATCAATTTCGTCCACGCCTCCCTCGTACTACCCATCCAAGGCAACCCGGTCCTCAAGGATCTACTGGACTTACAGCACTTTCGACAGCAGGTTGAGCGTCAAGCTGAGCTCGAAACTGGTATTCAAGCGGCTTGTCTCGACTGGACCGAGGTGTTCGTGACCCCTCCCTGCAAGAATATGCTGTTTGACGGCTGGAAAAATGCTGCAGAGGACACCAGCACTCCGCCGCGGGGTACCATCGGGTTAAAAGGGCCCACCACATCTCCATTAAATGTGGATCAAACACCCCCGCCACGTTCCGCGCCCACTAAACCGGAGAGAGCACTTACGATGGAAGGGGGGGCGTAATGAACAACGACCGAGTTAGTGCGCTGGTGGCCAAAGTGACTGTCCTCGTTAAGGAGTTCAAGGCCGACATCGCTACCCAAAACGACAAAATTCTTGCCCAAGACGACACCATTAAGGAGTTGAAGGCAAACATGGCTGCCCAAAACGACACCATTAACGAGTTGAAGGCAAACATGGCTGCCCAAAACGACACCATTAACGAGTTGAAGGCCGACATCGCTGCCCAAAACGACAAAATTCTTGCTAAAGAGGACACCATTAACGAGTTGAAGGCAAACATGGCTGCCCAAAACGACACCATTAACGAGTTGAAGGCAAACATGGCTGCCCAAAACGACACGATTATTGCCCAAGACGACACCGAAGGCAAACATGGCTGCAAGATATCTTTCCTGAGGCGCTACCATCGAGAAGCTGGAAGCCGTAATTCTTGCCCAAGGCGGTATCATCAAGACGCAAGAAGCTGCCAATACGGATATGCGACGACAACACACACTAGAGATCGATCATCTGAACACGAGGCTTACAGAAAGCAACGAGGAGTTAGCAGAGAAGTTGACGGCCCATTCTGCTGAAATCGAACAGTTGCAGAACGACAACAAGGAGCTGCAGAAGTGTATTCGCGTGTTAATGCCCCACGCTCGCAACGTCGTTTGCCGAAAATGGTTGGAGGGGTTTCGAGATTTCCAATTCGAACGAGTTGGAGGACGACGTTGAGAAACGTTTTCCATAATTATATTGGCGCAATAATTCGCTTGTTTGTGTTCTGTAGAGATGACTAGTAAAAAGCAAGAAAAATTGCGGTCAATTCCTTGAGCTCATACTGCGGTAACGCACCTCTTGTCGTAACTTATCCAAATAGGGATGGTTGGTGTTAATGCTGCCGTCAGCAGTTCGCGATAATTCGTCACACGCACGCTGGATCACCCTTTGTAAGGGGTATAGTAGTGTCACTGGTATTGACGCTGTTTAATGGCTCGGGTAGACGTGTACAAGTCTCTGCATGGAGTTTATGATGGCAACTTTTGAAACAGTTGACAGAGTCTGTGTGCGAAGCTTCCAATGGAGACTGGTCATGGCGATTCTGGTCAGCTCAACTTTGTCACATAAAGCTGAACATCTATCGATCACGTCTCTATCATAATGATACTATCATGAGTCTAAGAAGACAAATGGCAAAGTTTCCAAGGAGAGAGAAAACGAAGAAACCGCGATCATTATATGATGCCATAGTCAATCAGCATCGTGGTCGCTCTTGGACTTCGGGTGTTCTCCTTGAAAAACGCTACCCAGGGCGCACTGACAGAACCAACAATCGTTATTTACCAACTTTCTTCGTCCCGACCAAGCGATCACCAAGAACTCCGAAGCATAGTGAGCAAGAACAGAAAACACGGTCGAACGACTCGTGTTGCTTCCACTCGTCAACTCACAATCAATTTCGTCCACGCCTCCCTCGTACTACCCATCCAAGGCAACCCGGTCCTCAAGGATCTACTAGACTTACAGCACTTTCGACAGCAGGTTGAGCGTCAAGCTGAGCTCGACACTGGTATTCAAGCGGCTTGTCTGGACTGGACCGAGGTGGTCGTGACCCCTCCCTGCAAGAATATGCTGTTTGACGGCTGGAAAAATGCTGCAGAGGACACCAGCACTCCGCCGCGGGTTACCACCGGGTTAAAAGGGCCCACCACATCTCCATTAAATGTGGATCAAACACCCCCGCCACGTTCCGCGCCCACTAAACCGGAGAGAGCACTTACGATGGAAGGGGGCGTAATGAACAACGACCGAGTTAGTGCGCTGGTGGCCAAAGTGACTGTCCTCGTTAAGGAGTTCAAGGCCGACATCGCTACCCAAAACGACAAAATTCTTGCCCAAGACGACACCATTAAGGAGTTGAAGGCAAACATGGCTGCCCAAAACGACACCATTAACGAGTTGAAGGCAAACATGGCTGCCCAAAACGACACCATTAACGAGTTGAAGGCCGACATCGCTGCCCAAAACGACAAAATTCTTGCTAAAGAGGACACCATTAACGAGTTGAAGGCCAACATGGCTGCCCAAGACGACACCATTAACGAGTTGAAGGCAAACATGGCTGCCCAAAACGACACGATTATTGCCCAAGACGACACCGAAGGCAAACATGGCTGCAAGATATCTTTCCCGAGGCGCTACCATCGAGAAGCTGGAAGCCGTAATTCTTGCCCAAGGCGGTATCATCAAGACGCTAGAAGCTGCCAATACGGATATGCGACGACAACACACACTAGAGATCGATCATCTGAACACGAGGCTTACGGAAAGCAACGAGGAGTTAGCAGAGAAGTTGACGGCCCATTCTGCTGAAATCGAATAGTTGCAGAACGACAACAAGGAGCTGCAGAAGTGTATTCGCGTGTTAATGCCCCACGCTCGCAACGTCGTTTGCCGAAAATGGTTGGAGGGGTTTCGAGATTTCCAATTCGAACGAGTTGGAGGACGACGTTGAGAAACGTTTTCCATAATTATATTGGCGCAATAATTCGCTTGTTTGTGTTCTGTAGAGATGACTAGTAAAAAGCAAGAAAAATTGCGGTCAATTCCTTGAGCTCATACTGCGGTAACGCACCTCTTGTCGTAACTTATCCAAATAGGGATGGTTGGTGTTAATGCTGCCGTCAGCAGTTCGCGATAATTCGTCACACGCACGCTGGATCACCCTTTGTAAGGGGTATAGTAGTGTCACTGGTATTGACGCTGTTTAATGGCTCGGGTAGACGTGTACAAGTCTCTGCATGGAGTTTATGATGGCAACTTTTGAAACAGTTGACAGAGTCTCTGTGCGAAGCTTCCAATGGAGACTGGTCATGGCGATTCTGGTCAGCTCAACTTTGTCACATAAAGCTGAACATCTATCGATCACGTCTCTATCATAATGATACTATCATGAGTCTAAGAAGACAAGTGGCAAAGTTTCCAAGGAGAGAGAAAACGAAGAAACCGCGACCATTATATGATGCCATAGTCAATCAGCATCGTGGTCGCTCTTGGACTTCGGGTGTTCTCCTTGAAAAACGCTACCCAGGGCGCACTGACAGAACCAACAATCGTTATTTACCAACTTTCTTCGTCCCGACCAAGCGATCACCAAGAAACTCTGAAGCATGGTGCGCAAGAACAGAAAACACGGTCGAACGACTCGTGTTGCTTCCACTCGTCAACTCACAATCAACTTCGTCCACGACTCCCTCGTACTACCCATCCAAGGCAACCCGGTCCTCAAGGATCTACTGGACTTACAGCACTTTCGACAGCAGGTTGAGCGTCAAGCTGAGCTCGACACTGGTATTCAAGCGGCTTGTCTGGACTGGACCGAGGTGGTCGTGACCCCTCCCTGCAAGAATATGCTGTTTGACGGCTGGAAAAATGCTGCAGAGGACACCAGCACTCCGCCGCGGGTTACCATCGGGTTAAAAGGGCCCACCACATCTCCATTAAATGTGGATCAAACACCCCCGCCACGTTCCGCGCCCACTGAACCGGAGAGAGCACTTACGATGGAAGGGGGGGGGGGGAATGAACAACGACCGAGTTAGTGCGCTGGTGGCCAAAGTGACTGTCCTCGTTAAGGAGTTCAAGGCCGACATCGCTACCCAAAACGACAAAATTCTTGCCCAAGACGACACCATTAACGAGTTGAAGGCAAACATGGCTGCAAGATATCTTTCCTGAGGCGCTACCATCGAGAGGCTGGAGGCCGAAATTCTTGCCTAAGGCGGTATCATCAAGACGCAAGAAGCTGCCAATACGGATATGCGACGACAACACACACTAGAGATCGATCATCTGAACACGAGGCTTACAGAAAGAAACGAGGAGTTAGCAGAGAAGTTGACGGCCCATTCTGCTGAAATCGAACAGTTGCAGAACGACAACAAGGAGCTGCAGAAGTGTATTCGCGTGTTAATGCCCCACGCTCGCAACGTCGTTTGCCGAAAATGGTTGGAGGGGTTTCGAGATTTCCAATTCGAACGAGTTGGAGGACGACGTTGAGAAACGTTTTCCATAATTATATTGGCGCAATAATTCGCTTGTTTGTGTTCTGTAGAGATGACTAGTAAAAAGCAAGAAAAATTGCGGTCAATTCCTTGAGCTCATACTGCGGTAACGCACCTCTTGTCGTAACTTATCCAAATAGGGATGGTTGGTGTTAATGCTGCCGTCAGCAGTTCGCGATAATTCGTCACACGCACGCTGGATCACCCTTTGTAAGGGGTATAGTAGTGTCACTGGTATTGACGCTGTTTAATGGCTCGGGTAGACGTGTACAAGTCTCTGCATGGAGTTTATGATGGCAACTTTTGAAACAGTTGACAGAGTCTCTGTGCGAAGCTTCCAATGGAGACTGGTCATGGCGATTCTGGTCAGCTCAACTTTGTCACATAAAGCTGAACATCTATCGATCACGTCTCTATCATAATGATACTATCATGAGTCTAAGAAGACAAATGGCAAAGTTTCCAAGGAGAGAGAAAACGAAGAAACCGCGATCATTATATGATGCCATAGTCAATCAGCATCGTGGTCGCTCTTGGACTTCGGGTGTTCTCCTTGAAAAACGCTACCCAGGGCGCACTGACAGAACCAACAATCGTTATTTACCAACTTTCTTCGTCCCGACCAAGCGATCACCAAGAAACTCTGAAGCATAGTGCGCAAGAACAGAAAACACGGTCGAACGACTCGTGTTGCTTCCACTCGTCAACTCACAATCAATTTCGTCCACGCCTCCCTCGTACTACCCATCCAAGGCAACCCGGTCCTCAAGGATCTACTGGACTTACAGCACTTTCGACAGCAGGTTGAGCGTCAAGCTGAGCTCGAAACTGGTATTCAAGCGGCTTGTCTCGACTGGACCGAGGTGTTCGTGACCCCTCCCTGCAAGAATATGCTGTTTGACGGCTGGAAAAATGCTGCAGAGGACACCAGCACTCCGCCGCGGGGTACCATCGGGTTAAAAGGGCCCACCACATCTCCATTAAATGTGGATCAAACACCCCCGCCACGTTCCGCGCCCACTAAACCGGAGAGAGCACTTACGATGGAAGGGGGCGTAATGAACAACGACCGAGTTAGTGCGCTGGTGGCCAAAGTGACTGTCCTCGTTAAGGAGTTCAAGGCCGACATCGCTACCCAAAACGACAAAATTCTTGCCCAAGACGACACCATTAAGGAGTTGAAGGCAAACATGGCTGCCCAAAACGACACCATTAACGAGTTGAAGGCAAACATGGCTGCCCAAAACGACACCATTAACGAGTTGAAGGCCGACATCGCTGCCCAAAACGACAAAATTCTTGCTAAAGAGGACACCATTAACGAGTTGAAGGCCAACATGGCTGCCCAAGACGACACCATTAACGAGTTGAAGGCAAACATGGCTGCCCAAAACGACACGATTATTGCCCAAGACGACACCGAAGGCAAACATGGCTGCAAGATATCTTTCCTGAGGCGCTACCATCGAGAAGCTGGAAGCCGTAATTCTTGCCCAAGGCGGTATCATCAAGACGCAAGAAGCTGCCAATACGGATATGCGACGACAACACACACTAGAGATCGATCATCTGAACACGAGGCTTACAGAAAGCAACGAGGAGTTAGCAGAGAAGTTGACGGCCCATTCTGCTGAAATCGAACAGTTGCAGAACGACAACAAGGAGCTGCAGAAGTGTATTCGCGTGTTAATGCCCCACGCTCGCAACGTCGTTTGCCGAAAATGGTTGGAGGGGTTTCGAGATTTCCAATTCGAACGAGTTGGAGGACGACGTTGAGAAACGTTTTCCATAATTATATTGGCGCAATAATTCGCTTGTTTGTGTTCTGTAGAGATGACTAGTAAAAAGCAAGAAAAATTGCGGTCAATTCCTTGAGCTCATACTGCGGTAACGCACCTCTTGTCGTAACTTATCCAAATAGGGATGGTTGGTGTTAATGCTGCCGTCAGCAGTTCGCGATAATTCGTCACACGCACGCTGGATCACCCTTTGTAAGGGGTATAGTAGTGTCACTGGTATTGACGCTGTTTAATGGCTCGGGTAGACGTGTACAAGTCTCTGCATGGAGTTTATGATGGCAACTTTTGAAACAGTTGACAGAGTCTGTGTGCGAAGCTTCCAATGGAGACTGGTCATGGCGATTCTGGTCAGCTCAACTTTGACACATAAAGCTGAACATCTATCGATCACGTCTCTATCATAATGATACTATCATGAGTCTAAGAAGACAAATGGCAAAGTTTCCAAGGAGAGAGAAAACGAAGAAACCGCGATCATTATATGATGCCATAGTCAATCAGCATCGTGGTCGCTCTTGGACTTCGGGTGTTCTCCTTGAAAAACGCTACCCAGGGCGCACTGACAGAACCAACAATCGTTATTTACCAACTTTCTTCGTCCCGACCAAGCGATCACCAAGAAACTCTGAAGCATAGTGCGCAAGAACAGAAAACACGGTCGAACGACTCGTGTTGCTTCCACTCGTCAACTCACAATCAATTTCGTCCACGCCTCCCTCGTACTACCCATCCAAGGCAACCCGGTCCTCAAGGATCTACTGGACTTACAGCACTTTCGACAGCAGGTTGAGCGTCAAGCTGAGCTCGAAACTGGTATTCAAGCGGCTTGTCTCGACTGGACCGAGGTGTTCGTGACCCCTCCCTGCAAGAATATGCTGTTTGACGGCTGGAAAAATGCTGCAGAGGACACCAGCACTCCGCCGCGGGGTACCATCGGGTTAAAAGGGCCCACCACATCTCCATTAAATGTGGATCAAACACCCCCGCCACGTTCCGCGCCCACTAAACCGGAGAGAGCACTTACGATGGAAGGGGGCGTAATGAACAACGACCGAGTTAGTGCGCTGGTGGCCAAAGTGACTGTCCTCGTTAAGGAGTTCAAGGCCGACATCGCTACCCAAAACGACAAAATTCTTGCCCAAGACGACACCATTAAGGAGTTGAAGGCAAACATGGCTGCCCAAAACGACACCATTAACGAGTTGAAGGCAAACATGGCTGCCCAAAACGACACCATTAACGAGTTGAAGGCCGACATCGCTGCCCAAAACGACAAAATTCTTGCTAAAGAGGACACCATTAACGAGTTGAAGGCCAACATGGCTGCCCAAGACGACACCATTAACGAGTTGAAGGCAAACATGGCTGCCCAAAACGACACGATTATTGCCCAAGACGACACCGAAGGCAAACATGGCTGCAAGATATCTTTCCTGAGGCGCTACCATCGAGAAGCTGGAAGCCGTAATTCTTGCCCAAGGCGGTATCATCAAGACGCAAGAAGCTGCCAATACGGATATGCGACGACAACACACACTAGAGATCGATCATCTGAACACGAGGCTTACAGAAAGCAACGAGGAGTTAGCAGAGAAGTTGACGGCCCATTCTGCTGAAATCGAACAGTTGCAGAACGACAACAAGGAGCTGCAGAAGTGTATTCGCGTGTTAATTCCCCACGCTCGCAACGTCGTTTGCCGAAAATGGTTGGAGGGGTTTCGAGATTTCCAATTCGAACGAGTTGGAGGACGACGTTGAGAAACGTTTTCCATAATTATATTGGCGCAATAATTCGCTTGTTTGTGTTCTGTAGAGATGACTAGTAAAAAGCAAGAAAAATTGCGGTCAATTCCTTGAGCTCATACTGCGGTAACGCACCTCTTGTCGTAACTTATCCAAATAGGGATGGTTGGTGTTAATGCTGCCGTCAGCAGTTCGCGATAATTCGTCACACGCACGCTGGATCACCCTTTGTAAGGGGTATAGTAGTGTCACTGGTATTGACGCTGTTTAATGGCTCGGGTAGACGTGTACAAGTCTCTGCATGGAGTTTATGATGGCAACTTTTGAAACAGTTGACAGAGTCTGTGTGCGAAGCTTCCAATGGAGACTGGTCATGGCGATTCTGGTCAGCTCAACTTTGTCACATAAAGCTGAACATCTATCGATCACGTCTCTATCATAATGATACTATCATGAGTCTAAGAAGACAAATGGCAAAGTTTCCAAGGAGAGAGAAAACGAAGAAACCGCGATCATTATATGATGCCATAGTCAATCAGCATCGTGGTCGCTCTTGGACTTCGGGTGTTCTCCTTGAAAAACGCTACCCAGGGCGCACTGACAGAACCAACAATCGTTATTTACCAACTTTCTTCGTCCCGACCAAGCGATCACCAAGAAACTCTGAAGCATAGTGCGCAAGAACAGAAAACACGGTCGAACGACTCGTGTTGCTTCCACTCGTCAACTCACAATCAATTTCGTCCACGCCTCCCTCGTACTACCCATCCAAGGCAACCCGGTCCTCAAGGATCTACTGGACTTACAGCACTTTCGACAGCAGGTTGAGCGTCAAGCTGAGCTCGAAACTGGTATTCAAGCGGCTTGTCTCGACTGGACCGAGGTGTTCGTGACCCCTCCCTGCAAGAATATGCTGTTTGACGGCTGGAAAAATGCTGCAGAGGACACCAGCACTCCGCCGCGGGGTACCATCGGGTTAAAAGGGCCCACCACATCTCCATTAAATGTGGATCAAACACCCCCGCCACGTTCCGCGCCCACTAAACCGGAGAGAGCACTTACGATGGAAGGGGGCGTAATGAACAACGACCGAGTTAGTGCGCTGGTGGCCAAAGTGACTGTCCTCGTTAAGGAGTTCAAGGCCGACATCGCTACCCAAAACGACAAAATTCTTGCCCAAGACGACACCATTAAGGAGTTGAAGGCAAACATGGCTGCCCAAAACGACACCATTAACGAGTTGAAGGCAAACATGGCTGCCCAAAACGACACCATTAACGAGTTGAAGGCCGACATCGCTGCCCAAAACGACAAAATTCTTGCTAAAGAGGACACCATTAACGAGTTGAAGGCCAACATGGCTGCCCAAGACGACACCATTAACGAGTTGAAGGCAAACATGGCTGCCCAAAACGACACGATTATTGCCCAAGACGACACCGAAGGCAAACATGGCTGCAAGATATCTTTCCTGAGGCGCTACCATCGAGAAGCTGGAAGCCGTAATTCTTGCCCAAGGCGGTATCATCAAGACGCAAGAAGCTGCCAATACGGATATGCGACGACAACACACACTAGAGATCGATCATCTGAACACGAGGCTTACAGAAAGCAACGAGGAGTTAGCAGAGAAGTTGACGGCCCATTCTGCTGAAATCGAACAGTTGCAGAACGACAACAAGGAGCTGCAGAAGTGTATTCGCGTGTTAATGCCCCACGCTCGCAACGTCGTTTGCCGAAAATGGTTGGAGGGGTTTCGAGATTTCCAATTCGAACGAGTTGGAGGACGACGTTGAGAAACGTTTTCCATAATTATATTGGCGCAATAATTCGCTTGTTTGTGTTCTGTAGAGATGACTAGTAAAAAGCAAGAAAAATTGCGGTCAATTCCTTGAGCTCATACTGCGGTAACGCACCTCTTGTCGTAACTTATCCAAATAGGGATGGTTGGTGTTAATGCTGCCGTCAGCAGTTCGCGATAATTCGTCACACGCACGCTGGATCACCCTTTGTAAGGGGTATAGTAGTGTCACTGGTATTGACGCTGTTTAATGGCTCGGGTAGACGTGTACAAGTCTCTGCATGGAGTTTATGATGGCAACTTTTGAAACAGTTGACAGAGTCTGTGTGCGAAGCTTCCAATGGAGACTGGTCATGGCGATTCTGGTCAGCTCAACTTTGTCACATAAAGCTGAACATCTATCGATCACGTCTCTATCATAATGATACTATCATGAGTCTAAGAAGACAAATGGCAAAGTTTCCAAGGAGAGAGAAAACGAAGAAACCGCGATCATTATATGATGCCATAGTCAATCAGCATCGTGGTCGCTCTTGGACTTCGGGTGTTCTCCTTGAAAAACGCTACCCAGGGCGCACTGACAGAACCAACAATCGTTATTTACCAACTTTCTTCGTCCCGACCAAGCGATCACCAAGAAACTCTGAAGCATAGTGCGCAAGAACAGAAAACACGGTCGAACGACTCGTGTTGCTTCCACTCGTCAACTCACAATCAATTTCGTCCACGCCTCCCTCGTACTACCCATCCAAGGCAACCCGGTCCTCAAGGATCTACTGGACTTACAGCACTTTCGACAGCAGGTTGAGCGTCAAGCTGAGCTCGAAACTGGTATTCAAGCGGCTTGTCTCGACTGGACCGAGGTGTTCGTGACCCCTCCCTGCAAGAATATGCTGTTTGACGGCTGGAAAAATGCTGCAGAGGACACCAGCACTCCGCCGCGGGGTACCATCGGGTTAAAAGGGCCCACCACATCTCCATTAAATGTGGATCAAACACCCCCGCCACGTTCCGCGCCCACTAAACCGGAGAGAGCACTTACGATGGAAGGGGGCGTAATGAACAACGACCGAGTTAGTGCGCTGGTGGCCAAAGTGACTGTCCTCGTTAAGGAGTTCAAGGCCGACATCGCTACCCAAAACGACAAAATTCTTGCCCAAGACGACACCATTAAGGAGTTGAAGGCAAACATGGCTGCCCAAAACGACACCATTAACGAGTTGAAGGCAAACATGGCTGCCCAAAACGACACCATTAACGAGTTGAAGGCCGACATCGCTGCCCAAAACGACAAAATTCTTGCTAAAGAGGACACCATTAACGAGTTGAAGGCCAACATGGCTGCCCAAGACGACACCATTAACGAGTTGAAGGCAAACATGGCTGCCCAAAACGACACGATTATTGCCCAAGACGACACCGAAGGCAAACATGGCTGCAAGATATCTTTCCTGAGGCGCTACCATCGAGAAGCTGGAAGCCGTAATTCTTGCCCAAGGCGGTATCATCAAGACGCAAGAAGCTGCCAATACGGATATGCGACGACAACACACACTAGAGATCGATCATCTGAACACGAGGCTTACAGAAAGCAACGAGGAGTTAGCAGAGAAGTTGACGGCCCATTCTGCTGAAATCGAACAGTTGCAGAACGACAACAAGGAGCTGCAGAAGTGTATTCGCGTGTTAATGCCCCACGCTCGCAACGTCGTTTGCCGAAAATGGTTGGAGGGGTTTCGAGATTTCCAATTCGAACGAGTTGGAGGACGACGTTGAGAAACGTTTTCCATAATTATATTGGCGCAATAATTCGCTTGTTTGTGTTCTGTAGAGATGACTAGTAAAAAGCAAGAAAAATTGCGGTCAATTCCTTGAGCTCATACTGCGGTAACGCACCTCTTGTCGTAACTTATCCAAATAGGGATGGTTGGTGTTAATGCTGCCGTCAGCAGTTCGCGATAATTCGTCACACGCACGCTGGATCACCCTTTGTAAGGGGTATAGTAGTGTCACTGGTATTGACGCTGTTTAATGGCTCGGGTAGACGTGTACAAGTCTCTGCATGGAGTTTATGATGGCAACTTTTGAAAAGTTGACAGAGTCTGTGTGCGAAGCTTCCAATGGAGACTGGTCATGGCGATTCTGGTCAGCTCAACTTTGTCACATAAAGCTGAACATCTATCGATCACGTCTCTATCATAATGATACTATCATGAGTCTAAGAAGACAAGTGGCAAAGTTTCCAAGGAGAGAGAAAACGAAGAAACCGCGATCATTATATGATGCCATAGTCAATCAGCATCGTGGTCGCTCTTGGACTTCGGGTGTTCTCCTTGAAAAACGCTACCCAGGGCGCACTGACAGAACCAACAATCGTTATTTACCAACTTTCTTCGTCCCGACCAAGCGATCACCAAGAACTCCGAAGCATAGTGCGCAAGAACAGAAAACACGGTCGAACGACTCGTGTTGCTTCCACTCGTCAACTCACAATCAATTTCGTCCACGCCTCCCTCGTACTACCCATCCAAGGCAACCCGGTCCTCAAGGATCTACTAGACTTACAGCACTTTCGACAGCAGGTTGAGCGTCAAGCTGAGCTCGACACTGGTATTCAAGCGGCTTGTCTGGACTGGACCGAGGTGGTCGTGACCCCTCCCTGCAAGAATATGCTGTTTGACGGCTGGAAAAATGCTGCAGAGGACACCAGCACTCCGCCGCGGGTTACCACCGGGTTAAAAGGGCCCACCACATCTCCATTAAATGTGGATCAAACACCCCCGCCACGTTCCGCGCCCACTAAACCGGAGAGAGCACTTACGATGGAAGGGGGCGTAATGAACAACGACCGAGTTAGTGCGCTGGTGGCCAAAGTGACTGTCCTCGTTAAGGAGTTCAAGGCCGACATCGCTACCCAAAACGACAAAATTCTTGCCCAAGACGACACCATTAAGGAGTTGAAGGCAAACATGGCTGCCCAAAACGACACCATTAACGAGTTGAAGGCAAACATGGCTGCCCAAAACGACACCATTAACGAGTTGAAGGCCGACATCGCTGCCCAAAACGACAAAATTCTTGCTAAAGAGGACACCATTAACGAGTTGAAGGCCAACATGGCTGCCCAAGACGACACCATTAACGAGTTGAAGGCAAACATGGCTGCCCAAAACGACACGATTATTGCCCAAGACGACACCGAAGGCAAACATGGCTGCAAGATATCTTTCCCGAGGCGCTACCATCGAGAAGCTGGAAGCCGTAATTCTTGCCCAAGGCGGTATCATCAAGACGCTAGAAGCTGCCAATACGGATATGCGACGACAACACACACTAGAGATCGATCATCTGAACACGAGGCTTACGGAAAGCAACGAGGAGTTAGCAGAGAAGTTGACGGCCCATTCTGCTGAAATCGAACAGTTGCAGAACGACAACAAGGAGCTGCAGAAGTGTATTCGCGTGTTAATGCCCCACGCTCGCAACGTCGTTTGCCGAAAATGGTTGGAGGGGTTTCGAGATTTCCAATTCGAACGAGTTGGAGGACGACGTTGAGAAACGTTTTCCATAATTATATTGGCGCAATAATTCGCTTGTTTGTGTTCTGTAGAGATGACTAGTAAAAAGCAAGAAAAATTGCGGTCAATTCCTTGAGCTCATACTGCGGTAACGCACCTCTTGTCGTAACTTATCCAAATAGGGATGGTTGGTGTTAATGCTGCCGTCAGCAGTTCGCGATAATTCGTCACACGCACGCTGGATCACCCTTTGTAAGGGGTATAGTAGTGTCACTGGTATTGACGCTGTTTAATGGCTCGGGTAGACGTGTACAAGTCTCTGCATGGAGTTTATGATGGCAACTTTTGAAACAGTTGACAGAGTCTCTGTGCGAAGCTTCCAATGGAGACTGGTCATGGCGATTCTGGTCAGCTCAACTTTGTCACATAAAGCTGAACATCTATCGATCACGTCTCTATCATAATGATACTATCATGAGTCTAAGAAGACAAGTGGCAAAGTTTCCAAGGAGAGAGAAAACGAAGAAACCGCGATCATTATATGATGCCATAGTCAATCAGCATCGTGGTCGCTCTTGGACTTCGGGTGTTCTCCTTGAAAAACGCTACCCAGGGCGCACTGACAGAACCAACAATCGTTATTTACCAACTTTCTTCGTCCCGACCAAGCGATCACCAAGAAACTCTGAAGCATGGTGCGCAAGAACAGAAAACACGGTCGAACGACTCGTGTCGCTTCCACTCGTCAACTCACAATCAACTTCGTCCACGACTCCCTCGTACTACCCATCCAAGGCAACCCGGTCCTCAAGGATCTACTGGACTTACAGCACTTTCGACAGCAGGTTGAGCGTCAAGCTGAGCTCGACACTGGTATTCAAGCGGCTTGTCTGGACTGGACCGAGGTGGTCGTGACCCCTCCCTGCAAGAATATGCTGTTTGACGGCTGGAAAAATGCTGCAGAGGACACCAGCACTCCGCCGCGGGTTACCATCGGGTTAAAAGGGCCCACCACATCTCCATTAAATGTGGATCAAACACCCCCGCCACGTTCCGCGCCCACTGAACCGGAGAGAGCACTTACGATGGAAGGGGGGGGGAATGAACAACGACCGAGTTAGTGCGCTGGTGGCCAAAGTGACTGTCCTCGTTAAGGTGTTCAAGGCCGACATCGCTACCCAAAACGACAAAATTCTTGCCCAAGACGACACCATTAACGAGTTGAAGGCAAACATGGCTGCAAGATATCTTTCCTGAGGCGCTACCATCGAGAGGCTGGAGGCCGAAATTCTTGCCTAAGGCGGTATCATCAAGACGCAAGAAGCTGCCAATACGGATATGCGACGACAACACACACTAGAGATCGATCATCTGAACACGAGGCTTACGGAAAGCAACGAGGAGTTAGCAGAGAAGTTGACGGCCCATTCTGCTGAAATCGAACAGTTGCAGAACGACAACAAGGAGCTGCAGAAGTGTATTCGCGTGTTAATGCCCCACGCTCGCAACGTCGTTTGCCGAAAATGGTTGGAGGGGTTTCGAGATTTCCAATTCGAACGAGTTGGAGGACGACGTTGAGAAACGTTTTCCATAATTATATTGGCGCAATAATTCGCTTGTTTGTGTTCTGTAGAGATGACTAGTAAAAAGCAAGAAAAATTGCGGTCAATTCCTTGAGCTCATACTGCGGTAACGCACCTCTTGTCGTAACTTATCCAAATAGGGATGGTTGGTGTTAATGCTGCCGTCAGCAGTTCGCGATAATTCGTCACACGCACGCTGGATCACCCTTTGTAAGGGGTATAGTAGTGTCACTGGTATTGACGCTGTTTAATGGCTCGGGTAGACGTGTACAAGTCTCTGCATGGAGTTTATGATGGCAACTTTTGAAACAGTTGACAGAGTCTCTGTGCGAAGCTTCCAATGGAGACTGGTCATGGCGATTCTGGTCAGCTCAACTTTGTCACATAAAGCTGAACATCTATCGATCACGTCTCTATCATAATGATACTATCATGAGTCTAAGAAGACAAGTGGCAAAGTTTCCAAGGAGAGAGAAAACGAAGAAACCGCGATCATTATATGATGCCATAGTCAATCAGCATCGTGGTCGCTCTTGGACTTCGGGTGTTCTCCTTGAAAAACGCTACCCAGGGCGCACTGACAGAACCAACAATCGTTATTTACCAACTTTCTTCGTCCCGACCAAGCGATCACCAAGAAACTCTGAAGCATGGTGCGCAAGAACAGAAAACACGGTCGAACGACTCGTGTCGCTTCCACTCGTCAACTCACAATCAACTTCGTCCACGACTCCCTCGTACTACCCATCCAAGGCAACCCGGTCCTCAAGGATCTACTGGACTTACAGCACTTTCGACAGCAGGTTGAGCGTCAAGCTGAGCTCGACACTGGTATTCAAGCGGCTTGTCTGGACTGGACCGAGGTGGTCGTGACCCCTCCCTGCAAGAATATGCTGTTTGACGGCTGGAAAAATGCTGCAGAGGACACCAGCACTCCGCCGCGGGTTACCATCGGGTTAAAAGGGCCCACCACATCTCCATTAAATGTGGATCAAACACCCCCGCCACGTTCCGCGCCCACTGAACCGGAGAGAGCACTTACGATGGAAGGGGGGAATGAACAACGACCGAGTTAGTGCGCTGGTGGCCAAAGTGACTGTCCTCGTTAAGGTGTTCAAGGCCGACATCGCTACCCAAAACGACAAAATTCTTGCCCAAGACGACACCATTAACGAGTTGAAGGCAAACATGGCTGCAAGATATCTTTCCTGAGGCGCTACCATCGAGAGGCTGGAGGCCGAAATTCTTGCCTAAGGCGGTATCATCAAGACGCAAGAAGCTGCCAATACGGATATGCGACGACAACACACACTAGAGATCGATCATCTGAACACGAGGCTTACAGAAAGAAACGAGGAGTTAGCAGAGAAGTTGACGGCCCATTCTGCTGAAATCGAACAGTTGCAGAACGACAACAAGGAGCTGCAGAAGTGTATTCGCGTGTTAATGCCCCACGCTCGCAACGTCGTTTGCCGAAAATGGTTGGAGGGGTTTCGAGATTTCCAATTCGAACGAGTTGGAGGACGACGTTGAGAAACGTTTTCCATAATTATATTGGCGCAATAATTCGCTTGTTTGTGTTCTGTAGAGATGACTAGTAAAAAGCAAGAAAAATTGCGGTCAATTCCTTAAGCTCATACTGCGGTAACGCACCTCTTGTCGTAACTTATCCAAATAGGGATGGTTGGTGTTAATGCTGCCGTCAGCAGTTCGCGATAATTCGTCACACGCACGCTGGATATGGTAAGGCCACTTCGGAATGAGAATGTAATTTGAATTCTGAGGGCTTACAGAACCTACCAGCATGCCATTGGCACTGCCTACCTGCTCACCTTGGGGCTCCTTGTTCTGCTACTGCGTCGCCACTCAGTCGTCGACGCCTCCACCCTTCATCACATGCACTGGACCCACAGCACTTCATTGGGTCCATATACGCAGGCTGCCTGATCAACGTCAGGCAGCAGATATCCATGCAGACGCTTGGACTCACAGCGCCTTCTTCGTCCTTTGTCTTCCCACGACACGCGCCGTGTATCCAGCACACGCGCCACCGGTACGCGCTTGATCATGCCTCTGAACTTGATCACCTCATCCTTCTCGCCAGATCCACACGACGCGTCGAGAGCCCAACGCGCACGCTCACCTTCTTCCTCTTCGACTCTTCGTTACAAATGAGATCCTGTAGACTTTGTTATCAGCTTTCAGAGTCACCTCACCACACTGCCCCCCAAAGCTGTTATCAAAGTTGAAAATCCCAATGGCCACCTTTTGTCCACGTCGGAACATAGTTGAAGGTAACTTCAACAGGTAACATCATGGACGAGAAAAGGGCCATCATCAACTATGTTGACCTGCCTTACAGGCTAGGCACACCACTGTTGGATCGTCACGTCTTCACTTGACTCTGCAGACAACTGCATCTTGGTCGGCACGTCATGCAGCATCACTTCCAATGGTTCCCATGAGTTCTCTATGGCCTCTAACCCAGACCATGAGACAAGAAGCTCCTTCTTAGCAGTGTCAGGGTTGATACGGTGCCCAACGATGGCCTCCACCCCTAGCATGAGGCCCTGGTTAGCCACGTGCTCAATGAGCTCTTCGCTAACGTTGAGGGACGAGTCCTCAAAGTACTTCAACCTTGATCCGTGTACCTCATACTGCTTGCCATTGAGGAGATGCTGTACCATGAAAGAGTATGGGCGCGCTTCCGTGACGCGAAATGGACCCACCCAGCGTACCAGTAGCTTGGCACCTCGTAGCCGAGAGTCCACCCGTGACCACAACACGTAGTCACCAACTGCAAAGTTGCACAACTTGCCTAGCTTCTCGCTCCGCTGGTAGAGTCGGCGTCGCTCTTTTTTGTCCATCACCTCGCAATGCATATCTGCCAAACTGGCCCTGAGACGCTCGAGCTCTTCATGTACCCTAGCGAGATCAACGTGTTGCAGAGGCTTCTCTGACTCTGGTAGTAGAAGTGTATCCAACGGTGGTGGGCATGGCAGCCCCGTAAACAACTCCGTCGGTGCCACCCCTCCCAGCGACTGGACTGGCGTGTGGTTGAGGTTTGCCTGAACCACCGGCAACAAATACTCCCAGTTTCTAGTATCCAACTGCAATTCCAACAGCAACGCACGAACGACATGTAGGATATCGCGGTTCAAACGCTCGTCGGTGCCATTAACCCATGGAGTGTAGACTGGAACGAACACCTGAGTGCCCTTCAGACGCTGGCTAAGTTCAGCCATTAGCTCATTCTTGAAATGCGTGCCTTGGTCTGATGTCCAGGTCTGTGGCATGCCAAACCTTTTGTACCAGTCCAGCATTGCAGCAGCTGCCACACCACTCGTAGGAATCACACGGCACGAGCTCGCAGAAGTGGGTTAACTCGTCCTTCAGCACCAGTACATACTTCGTAGGGCCATACGAGTCATCCATCGACAAGTAGTCCATGTGTAGAGTTTCATTGCGTTTAGCCACGGGCCTGGTCTCACCCCACGGCCTCTGGATGAGTTTTCCGCCTTTCAGGTGCTTGCATAACAGACACTTGCCGACAAAAGCCTTCACATGATAGTTCAAGCGATCAATCGCATATTTGTCTTGAAGGTGGTTGTGTGAGATTGCTATTTCCGGTTTTCGAGCGAACGGTCGCTGGCTCTCTGTGATGTGTGTGTGGATATACTGGCTTCTGGGAGAAAGGGCGGCTGGGACGCGGCTGATATGTACCGGTTCTGTGGTGTAATATTTTGGTTTGTGGATTCATCCTTCGCCTGTTTGTAAAGGGGCCCAACGGGTTGGAAGTGCTACCCAGGACTGTGCACAAGTCTGGGCATACTAGCACTCAGTCCAACCACCGGACTTTCCCCGACGACGAGTGCCTAAGTTCTGGCAGAAAGTCTCTCAGGTTGAATGTATCCCTGAGTGACCTCGTCCCGTTACACCCATGAGCGACGATTGACGGTTCAAGGATCCCAACCAAGACCCACAAGACCCAAGAGGCCCGAAGTGCCCAAGTGTCCCGTGCCATGCGTCGCCTACCCAAGACACCCCTGAGGACGTGGTGTGTATTGAGCATCGAAGCTCTACACCCTGGGAATCATCGTCTCAAGTCTGAGGATCAAGCTTCTGAGTCTGAGAACCAGAAGTCTAAGAAATGCCACTCTGAAGACCAATGCCAGAGTGATGACCGACAAAGATCCCAGACCTCTCACACGATGATTACCCCAAGTCCCAAGCATCCCTAATAAGCCCAAGTATGTTCCAGTTGACGCTCAAGACTTCATGTGTATCGAGCAGAGCTCTACACCCCTGGGAATTAAGTTACATGTCTGAAGATCAAGCCTCCAAGTCTGAGAAGCATGATGATCACCGCTCTGAAGATGAATGCCAGAGCCGAAAGATCGCATACCAGACATGTACCCAGTGAAGTCGATGCCTCACCATACTGAGTCCAAGTCAACCTGGAGAAATCAGTCTGCCATCAAGTGACACGCAACCTGAAAGGCTACATAATGATGCCCCTACGTGCTCACTCATCAAGATCTGCCGCACTGACTCCAATACTGAGACCAAGTGAAGATTCCCTGAAACATAGTGAAACCAATAAACCTGAGATACGAAGACTGACTGCAATGTACCCAGTAAGAAGACCAAGAAGAAGATCGAAGTATGTGTATGAAGAAGATATGACAGAAGACAAATGTTAAATAGAGTTCAATTTGCCTCGTGAAGCTCAAGCTACCGAGTTCCATCTGCTGTGTATACAGCCGTAACAAGGTTTGGTGTTACGTGATCTCTCGCCTTCTTCCAACCCCTTTAGGCGGAGATCAGCGTAACGTAGAGACCTGAAGTGACCCGCGTATTCCATTTCCTAGTTGGGTCGTTTGTCTTGTCTCTAACGGTAGCCCATTTCATATTGCTCGTTTGGACAGGTTCTGAAAGCTAGACAGTCGCTCTCAGGACGCTTGATTGACTGTTATATATAACCGATTGTATTTGGTGTATTTCCCTCTATATATTAGAGGGTGGTGCGCGAAAGGAACGGGTATTCAGACAGACCAGGGGTCTGAGAAACGTACCCGGTTGACCTGGAAGTACTAGCCCACCGTCCAAGGGCCAGGAAAGAATAAGTGACGGTTGTGTATATTGTATATTTGTATTGAACTCTGTTAATTGTTGGTTATCTTCTAAGTCTAAGCCTCCAGGTGCTGAATTTGCGATATTCAAGTACCTGGTTATTGGACTTCTTCATTGTTTCTTTGACTACACGCTCTGAGGATCACTTGTGGTTCTCAGGGCTTCCGACTCCAGAAGGACCCCGCTAAGGCTTCGAACGTCTTCGCCGCTGGCCTCGCATGGAGCTCCCCCATCTTCACTCCATAACACTTGACCCGGGAGGTGTCATATTCCTCAGACAACGAACCAACGAGGATACGCAAGGTATCACACGCCACAACTGGCGACTACTGAGAGCCCTCAGTACTGTCGCCCGTTGGTTCACTGTACGCCCCCCCCTGCACCGCGGCAAAAGTTTCACCGACTTCGCGACAGTTGAGCATCACTTGCTCGCCACGATGAGCTTGTATAACGCAGTGGGCTACAATCAGAACCCTTATGAGAAACTCACGCTCTTGCGTCGGTATCCATAGCTTGCTATCAATGTAGATCAGGCCATCAACCTCAGCATGCTCGATGGCCAACGACTGCACATGGCGCTGCTGCACCCGACGTACTTCACTCACTGACGGCCAGACAAAACCATCATCCTGCAGGGGGCGGAGCCTACTTGCATCACTTCGGCTGGAACGGGTTCGAACTGCTTTGACTCGGACTAACCCAGTCTCTTCTGGGCGGCACAACCATCTTGAAACCATATCAGCCCAGTGGTTGTCGACCCCATTCACATGCTCAATGTCGTAGTTGTTGCCAGTTAGTTTCATTGTCCAGCGCTGCAACTTGCCGCGAACATGCTGCTTCACCTCCTTGCTGGGGCAGAACACCTGAATCAGGTTGGAGTGGTCGCAGAAAATGCGAAACCCTTGTGCCCTTTGGAGGAGATACTCCAGTTCCATGCACGCCAGCACAATGGGGTATGATTCCTTCTCAATGACCGATCAGTTGAGCTGTGACCCCTTGAATGATCCACCCTTGCAGATGAGAAGCTCGTGACATTGCTCATGCACCGGTAATTCGGTGTTCCAATTACATACTTGAGTCACGATAACAGCCCAACCTCGATCACTGGCGTCCGTGCTCAGGCACACAGTGGCATCATCACTAGGAAATGACAACGTAGCCGACGAGGCAATACGACCCAAAAACTCATGGTACAACTGCTCCTCAGCCGCTGTCCAGACCACCTCAACTCCTACCGCATGACGTTTCCTCCGGTTATGCCCTGCCATTACCTCATCGAACTTCGCCTGTAGAGGGGCAACTGCACGGCCGTAGTCAACGATTGATTCTCGCAGCCAGTTGGCTGCACACAGGAAATGCTGCAGCTCACCTGCATTCGACGGTAAGGGTAGCGCGTGCAGTGCATCCACCCGTGCTGGATCATGTTTCACCCCAGCACCATCCACGATCTTGCCGCACCACTTGACAGCCTGAGCATACAGCTCACCCTTCATCACATTCAACTTTAGGTTGCATTCACGAAGACGCTGAAAGAACGTCTCCAGGACGCTGAGAAACTCGTCATGCGTTGGTGCATACAATACCACATCGTCAACGTACACCAGTAAGTTGTGGTTCATCATGTCACCAAAAACTTCCTGCATCGTCGACTGGAAATGCATCGCCGAATCCACAGCGCCTTGTGGAACCCGCGTCGGAGTGTAAACCCCTTCGTCAGGCTTGATACTAAATATTTCCTGCGAGTCTTCTGCTAGGGGCATCTGCCAAAACCCATTAAACAGATCAAACTTGGCCATTGCCTTAGCACCTCGGACCCTGCTAGTAACCACAGAGAGATTCGGGGTTGCAGCAGCAATAGGCACCGTCATTCGATTAACAGGGCGATAATCCGTCGTGAGCCTGAATACGTCCTTGAGACCGGCTTTGCGAACAGGTACGGCGGCGCACGCCCAGCGACTAGCATTGTTAAGACGAACAAGCCCAAACTTCTGCAACTCAGCCTCATGCGCACGTAAGAAGTCACTCTGCAACGGCGGGTAGCGCCTAGGTGCACACCTGAAGGGAGTAGCGTCTGGTTTCAACTTACCACTGTACGGCTTCACCCTTGCCGGGCCATCAGCCCCAAGCCTAGCTCTCCACACATCGCTATAGTCCAGCACGGTAGTACGCAGCGAAGGCATTAGGCTAGCAGGAAAACCGTTCATCTCTGCATGCGCCACCAACTTCTCCAGACACTCAGTGGCTGAGGCAACTACATCTTGCCCAACCTCAGGTTCGTCATCTAAATCATCTCCATCATCTTGCTCATTCGACCCAACTGCCAACTGCTCCATCATGTTATCCACGTCAATTCTAAGTGCTTTCAGCAAGTCATCTCCCAAGAGAAACTCCGTTTCAGCTCCAGGCAGTATCAAACAATTCACGCGTCGAACATGAACGGGGCCTGCGTTGGAAGTAACAAATCCACCCTACAAGCGCTGTGGCAGTACTCAAACTTGCCACCAGCCAACTCCACTGGAACCGGTTGGTCTAATTTGGATGCTTGTATACTTGGAGCAATAGCTTGTAGCTCACGCAGATACTCCTCGGGTAGGAAACAGCAGTCTGCTCCACTATCGATCCTGAAAGGAATTTCAAGAACCTCATTAATCACCACCCGATGCGGTCGTGGGGTTTTTGCGATACGAGCAGCTTTCACCTTTCGTGCGCGCGACTCATCATACCGTTTCTTGGCCTCAGTCTTCTGCGCATCCGTTGCAGTAGGACACTGCTGAGCAAAGTGAGAGCCCTTACAAATCCAACAACCTTCACGCGGACCAGACTTCTTCTCACTTGGTTTAGCAGTAGACTCTGTAGACTTCTGAGGTTTGCTCTTAGCTTCAACCGTCTTTTTACCGCTCGTCACTGCCGCTCGTTTATCCGGCTTCTCTTCGAGCTGCATCAGGTGGTAGTGCTGCTGTGCAGTGGCTCGTTGCAAAATGAGATCCAGCAGGACAACATCGTCTGTCTTCGCGCCTTTGTTCTGCAACAGCACGAGTCGCTCAATTTCCACCTTAAACATTGTTCGTGCAAGACCAGCAATTAGCAACTTGCACCTTTGCTTCATTCGGTCGCGATATCCATCATCACTTGGCGATCCAACACCCAACATAGTCTCAAACCCATGGTCTTCAACCAATTGGTCAAAACCCACGAAGTATTTTAGCACCCTGGCGTCAATATCCTTCTCCGACATGTCCATCCGTAGATTAGCCTTGAAGAACGATAGAACGTCCGGTATGTGACCATTCTGTAGGGTACTCGTACGTTCACGAACCTTCGCCATGATATCGGCGTCCGTGATCTCCTCCATAGGCTTGCGTAACACATAGCGAGCCAAATGCTTCAGGAGGCGAGGTTTTACCGTGTCACGAACCCGCATCACGGCAGCATCGAACGGCTCGTTCGATGTCCGGCATTTCTGTTGAATCTTCTCAACATAACGCTCACGCTCACGTTTCCAGTTCACGAGTGACTCCTGATCCCAGGCACTCAACTCCGGGGCACTCACGAACTCATAGACTGCCTGTGGAATGGACATCTCAACGTCCCCATCAGCGTCTAGACGGTAGGTCGGCATCTTGTCCCGACGTTTCTCTTGAAGACTTGCCCGACGATCTAGCCACTTGTTTAAAGCTTGATCACTGGCAAGTAGCAACGTCGTTAGCCTTGATAGGCCAAAGTTAACTTTATGGTAAGGCCACTTCGTAATGAGAATGTAAATTGAATTCTGAGGGCTTACAGAACCTACCAGCATGCCATTGGCACTGCCTACCTGCTCACCTTGGGGCTCCTTGTTCTGCTACTGCGTCGCCACTCAGTCGTCGACGCCTCCACCCTTCATCACATGCACTGGACCCACAGCACTTCACTGGATCCATATACGCAGGCTGCCTGATCAACGTCAGGCAGCAGATATCCATGCAGACGCTTGGACTCACAGCGCCTTCTTCGTCCTTTGTCTTCCCACGACACGCGCCGTGTATCCAGCACACGCGCCACCGGTACGCGCTTGATCATGCCTCTGAACTTGATCACCTCATCCTTCTCGCCAGATCCACACGACGCGTCGAGAGCCCAACGCGCACGCTCACTTCTTCCTCTTCGACTCTTCGTTACAAATGAGATCCTGTAGACTTTGTTATCAGCTTTCAGAGTCACCTCACCACAAGCTGAGTGCTAGAGTGCTCTGCGGCATTTTTCCAGCCGTTAAACGGCATATTCTTGCAAGGACCACCTCGGTCTAGTTCAGACAAATACCAATCTCAAGCGCAAATTAATGCTCGACAAAGTTGAGATGGACAGGAACAGAATTGCCTTGACCACACCAAACAACGATCAACTTTCTTCGCTCAGACCAAACACTCGCCAAGAAACCCCGAAGCATGGCCAACTTGGCCGCCAAGGTCATAATTCGAAAAGATCGTCAACTCACTATCCAACCTGATCCTTGACTTTGGACGAAATGGATAGTGAGTTGACGATCTTTTCGAACCTGATCCTTGACTTTGGACGAAATGGATAGTGAGTTGACGATCTTTTCGAATTATGACCTTGGCGGCCAAGTTGGCCATGCTTCGGGGTTTCTTGGCGAGTGTTTGGTCTGAGCGAAGAAAGTTGATCGTTGTTTGGTGTGGTCAAGGCAATTCTGTTCCTGTCCATCTCAACTTTGTCACAACATCTTTCGCCAGGATCTTGGCTGAACGCTCTGCATCCGTCAAACCATCGTCCAGTATACTGGATCCTGCTTCTTCAGCGGTATCTTCATCGTCGTCGGATTCTTCTTTCTCGAGCTCAAAAGCCTCGGTCTTTGCGTCTTTGAAATGCTCGTCATCTGCGGTGTTGCCGTTAGCAGAGAGTCTGGCCCAACAACGAATGCAGTGACGAATCGTAGCAAAATCTTCAGAATCCGCGAAGGCAGGACGATGCTTTTCTTGCAATGCGAGACTTCCATAGTAGTTTTGATAAGCTGTATGGTCTGCTGCTGGAGACATCGATTTGGATACCATATAATCTCATCCTGGACTTGTAGATGAAAAACGAAGGTCTCTAACATTTACCTCACAGGAGAAACACCACTAAAATTCTTGTTATCGTTTGAAACAGTTCCATTGCGTAAACTGTGAATACATTTTTTTATAAGAACCAGGGCAAATGCCTTGCATTTAACCCAATACTTTCCTGTAGCGGCGAATATATTGCTGCTGAGCGGCTTGGGACTTCTTTAATTTCTCGATTTTAGTAGACAGTTTCGCAACAGCAGCCTTATTGTCAGCAATCAGCTTCTCAGCTGCAGCGACCTGTGTCTTATGGGCAGCAATCCGCTTCTCAACGGCAGCGGTCTGTTTCTTACTGTTAGCAATTAGCTTTTCAGCTGCAGCGACCTGTGTCTTATGGGCAGCAATAAGTTTCTTAACGTCAGAGGCTTGAGCAGCGGTTTTGGTCTCTATCATGTCGATCCTCTCTGCTAACGTCGCAGGTTTGCTCACCACTTGCGGTTCTGTTGGCACATTAGACCTCTTTAACGAGAGGATAACCGGACGTTTAGCAACGTGTTTCCAGGCGTCGACGACAGGGGCGGGGTCCAGGGTCACCTTGGTCTCGGGCAACATGAGTTGTTTGAAATGTGTTTACGTGGTCGCAACGAAGAAAATTGATAAATGAAGTAGTTTGGACCTGCCCATGCATTGCTTTTGTGCATTCTCTGGAATCAGTTCCAGAATGCTGCTGGGCTCAGTTTGACGAGATCCTGTCCATTTCTGTCAGTCACACGTAGCTCAAGATCTATCGATCACATCTCTTCCAAATTTTATCTATTTTTTCGTGGTTACTTCGTCTTCTTGCCCTTTGTCTGCTCGAGATCTTTTACCTTTGTCTGTATCTTCCTCTTGGTCTTCAGCTCCTGCTCTTCTTGCAACACCTCGTCGTCGTCATCCGCGCCTATAATGGAGCAGTCGAAGCCATGTTCATCCTCATGGCCAGCACTGTCGCTTCCCTCGTCCTCCGCGTCGATCCCCACGTCGTTCTCTTCATCGCTGTCCTCTTCAGGGGCGGCGAATTCCGGCATGTCCTCGTCTTCACTCTCCAGCGTTTGCCTCAACGTCATTCCAGTCCGCCATGTCCGGATTTTCACCGTCGTGATTGTTGTCTTCCATGATTCCTTCAGCCGGTTCCTGAGCGTACGCACCAATCTCGTCGTCGTCGGCGTCATCCTCCATGTCCGAGAACGCATCTCGCGGTCTTTGTGCGACGACTATTCGGGTGCTCAGAGTCACGCGAAGCACGCTCCTTGAAGCACTTGTAGAAGAACTGGTCGCTAGCGTCCACGTTGGCCTCGTTCTCTTGCAGTACAGCCTCACTGTTGATAGGCGCGAACGTCCAGTTCTTGGCCTTGGCACCGTTGTTACCACTAGCTTCAGCAACCTTTGACGTGGCTTCTTGTTCACGAACTTCTCGAAGAACGCGTACATCGTGAAGTCCACCAGCGGATCTCCAGCGTACTGAATGCCACTATCCTTGTTGTCCAGCAGTTGACGCGTGAAGCGCTGCACGGACGGGTGGTAGTGGTGGGCCAGCATCTGAATCTCCCAGGCGCACGACGTCTCTGCACCGGCAAACAGCGGGTTGCGTTTGGAGGCATCGTAGCCGCCCTTTTCCTCCTTGTTCTCCTTCTTACTGACCGGTTCATCGTCGAAGCTCACAACAGCAGCTTCCTTGGTCTACTTCGACTCCTTCTCGGGCTTGCCAAACATCTTCGCCAGGATCTTGGCTGAACGCTCTGCATCCGTCAAGCCATCGTCCAGTGTACTGAATCCTGCTTCTTCAGTGGTATCTTCATCGTCGTCAGACTCTTCCTTCTCGATGTCAAAAGCCTCGGTCGTTGCGTCCTTGAAATGCTCGTCATCTGCGCTGTTGCCGTTAGCAGAGCCCGATTCAGGCTGGCCCAATAACGTACGTAGCTGTAGCTTCACCTTGATAAGCTCCGATAGCAGGAAGAGCACGGCACAAGCGAAAGATAGAGGCATTGTGCTCGCAAGCTGAAGCAAACGCTTCGTGAACGCACCCGCACGTGCAGGCGAAACATCCGCCTTCACCGCGCGGAAGATCAGTTTCAAGAAGAGCGTGTGCTTGGACGTCTCGCGCACCTTCGGGTCGATGAGCTTGGCGTACAGCGGAGTGTAAAACCGGTCAGAGACTGAATTGGTGCTGTTCAAGGTCATGAACAACATCAGCGCCTGCACACTGGTACTGTGGTGAGTGCGATACACAACCTGGAACAACGAGTCGATGTCTTCGGCGAAGTTGGCTGACGTAGCATTCGCATACGGGAACACACGGTTCATACCAACCAGCACTCAGCAACTTGCGGTCCGTAACTTCCTCGGAAGTGGGTCCACTGCAGTTTTCTTCTTCTTGCCCTCCTTACTATTCTTGGTCTTCGTATTCTTTACATTTTTCTTGCTCTTCTCATCATGACGATGCACCTCCTTCGAGAACAGACGAAAGTACACCGAGATCAAGTGACCAGCCAGATCTGTTGCGATTGTGCACTTCGCAGTCTATCTGCTGTGGATACCTACCGCGGAGCACGTGCCTACTGTGGTGTTGTTGAAGGAGCGTGGCCCTCCGTACATATGGTGTATTCTCGTGATATGATTGGACGACTCCCCAAGATCTACATTCCTGATTGGCTGAGAGTGGTAAGTTGAAGTTACCTCTCTGCACTGTATATCTGTCGCAGCCCCGTTAGAACTTAAAGGAGTTAGATGCTTATACTTTGTGGGATTGTTATTAGGACACAGATAGAGAGATCTGTAGACCGGTTTAGCCTAACTCAATCTCAATCACTTTCGGATTTACTTCTTTCTGCTCACATCGACCTCAAGCCTCATTCGCATACCTTCAATTGGTTATGAGCCCAAGCTACGCAGACTCCATCAAGCTCGTGGAAGACAACTACTTCCACTGGGAGTTCAACATGCGGATGAAGCTCTCGCGCAAGGGACTGCTGGCTCATATCATCAAGCCAGAGTTCGACTCACTGAGCGATCGCTCCACGGCCCAATGGAAGACCGACGATCTGAAAGCCCTTGGTGTGATCGCTGGAGACGTGAGTCTCACATACCAAGTGTACATCCGTGGAGCGACGAGTGCTGCCGAGTCGTGGCAATTACTCGAGGAGCAGTTCAACAAGGCTACGCTCAAGAACCGGCTCATTGTGACCAAGAAGTTACATAACTTCAAGATGGAGCCCGGAACGCGGTTCGCCGTCCATGTGGACAAGTTCAAGGAGCTGGTGCTGCAGATGGAAACGATTGGTGAACGACTGGATGAGACCCGACAGATCGTGTTGCTGCTCGGTAGCCTGACGGACGAGTACAAGATGATCAGCACCGTGCTGGAGAACTCTCCGAACATGACACTCGCTTACGCGATACAAGCCCTCTCTGGAGTTCAAGCCTCGGATGAATCGTCATCGGCTGAGGAGAAGGCGTTCGCGACGAAGAAGAAAGACTTCAGTGGCAAGCAACGTTTCAAGGGCAAGTGCTTCTACTGCAAGAAACAAGGGCACCGAGAGTTCGAGTGCCGGAAGAAGAAGGCAGATGAGGAACGAGGGCAAGCGGCGCGAGAGGAAGCGTCCGACTTCTCGTTCATGGCGACGGGTGCGATGACCAAGAGTGAATGGCTCATCGACTCAAGTGCAAGCTCGCACATGACCAGTGTCCGGGACAAGTTCGTTTCCTTGAAGGAACTGAAGACGCCAGTCCGCATCACGATCGCGGATGGCACGAAGATCGACGCCGTTGCGAAGGGCACCGTCGGTATGAAGCTGATGGACGGAACGTCTGTCAAGCTGTCGGATGTCCTGTACATCCCTGAAGTTGAAGGAAGCCTCATCTCAGTGTCGAAGCTGGCCGAGAAGGACGTCACCGCGCAGTTCAGCAAGGACAAGTGTGTCTTTAGTTTTGATGGTGCTACCGTCATGGAGGCGAAGCGCTGTGGAAACATCTACAAGTTGAAGACAGTGGGGGACGAGGTGTGTCATGCTGCAACGACCTCTCGTAAGGAGCCATGGGCTGTTGTGCACGCCCGCCTCGGCCACATCCCGTACAAGCGCTACGAACAGCTGTTGAGCATGGCCGATGGTGTGCCGCGCATCGCGAGCGACGTGACAACTGATACCGTCTGTGCCGGATGTTGCATGGGGAAGATGCGTGCTGACGACTATCCAAGACACCCGGAGAAGCTCGTCAAGAGCACAGGCGTGCTCGACCTAGTGCACTCGGACGTAATGGGCCCGATGCAGAACAAGACACCCGGCGGCTGCAGGTACGCTGTGACCTTCATCGATGATTACTCCAGACATGTGACTGTCTACTTCATGAAGGACAAATCGGAGGTGCTGGCGAAGTTCAAGATCTTCAAGTCAGCAATGGAGAACGCGACGGACAAGATGATCAAGCGCCTGCGTTCGGATAATGGCGGTGAGTACACTGGCAAAAGGTTCAAGGCCTATCTCAACCGCAGTGGCATCAAGCATGAGAAGACGGTGCCGTATACGCCTCAGCAGAACGGACTCGCTGAGAGAATGAATCGAAGTCTGGTGGAGATGGCACGCTGCATGATCTACCATGAAGATATCGAGAAGAAGTGGTGGGCTGAAGCGGTGAACACGGCTGCGTACATCATTAACCGGATTCCCAACTCGGTGAACAAGAAGACCCCCTACGAGATTATCGCTGGAGCCAAGCCCCAACTCAAAAACCTGAAGGTATTTGGTTCACTTGGCTACGCTCACATCCCGAGTGAGAAACGCCGCAAACTTGACGCCAAGGCATTCAAGTGTCGTTTCCTGGGTTACGAGGAAGGTGTCAAGGGATATCGTGTTCTCAACGTATCGACAGGCAAGGTACAGATAGTGCGTACAGTGAAGTTCATGGAAACATCACAACTTTCGCAGACTATCTTGCACCAAGAGGACAATGACGATGATGCCGCGGCTATGGAGTCGCAACATGAAGGTCAACAACTTCTACAGAACAGTTTGACCAATATTGAAGCTGGTGGCGAGATGCCGACCACGTTGGTGCCATCTGGATATACCCATCCCATGATTACGCGGTCACGGGCTCGTCACATTGAAGAAACGACCGACCCTGAGGAACCTGCTGCTCGTAAGAAACAAGTCATCGATGCACCATCGTCGAGTGGGACGAAGCGCCAGAAGATGACTCAAGAGCGAGTGCGGTCAACCGGTGATCAGCTCGCCATTGAAGGTGGTCAAGCGATGGCTGCCAGTGAGGAAGTCCCAAGATCGTACGAAGAAGCTACGACAAGTGCTGACCAAGACAAATGGAAGAAGGCGATTGGGAGTGAGCTTGAGTCGCTCATCTCAAACAAGACGTGGAAGCTGGTACCACGACCAGCTCGTCAGCGACCCATCGGCTGTCGTTGGGTGTTCTCCTTGAAGCGTGATCAGAAGGGACAAGTTATCAGACACAAGGCTCGTCTCGTCGCCAAGGGATACTCACAACGTCACGGCGTGGACTACGAAGAGACATACTCGCCTGTGGCTTACTTGAACTCGATTCGTGCGACGTTGGCTAAGTGTTGCGCAAACGGCATGGAGATCGAGCAATGCGACGTAGACACAGCGTTTCTCTACGGAAAGCTAGAAGAAGAGATCTACATGGAACTCCCCGAAGGACTCCGAGAGCTGCTGGAACTAGCTGAAGGCGAAGACGAAGATGACGTCGTCTGCATGCTACTGCAAAGCCTCTACGGACTGAAGCAAGCGTCGCGTGTGTGGAACGAGACGATTGACAAGCATCTGAAAGGCATGGGATTTAAAGCAGCGGATGCTGATCCTTGTGTCTACACGCGAGGAGAAGAAGATGATGAGTGTGTGGTGTGCCTCTACGTGGACGACATGCTGATCGCGTCAAGGAAGAAGGATGTCATCGCATCGGTGAAGGCTGGTATCGCGGAAAAGTTCCGGATCAAGGACCTCGGGCGTGCAAGATTCATTCTGGGGATCGAGATCGACTACAAGATGGAGGACAAGACACTTAGCATCAACCAGCGAGCGTACGTCCAGTCGATCATCAAGAAATTCGGACAGGAGAATGCGAAGCCGTGTCTCTCCCCACTGGAACCTGGTATGCAATTGACCAAGGCGGACAAGCCACAGTTGGAAGACGACAAGACCAAGATGAAGATGAAGCCTTATCGATCGCTTGTGGGAAGCCTGATGTACCTAGCCTGCGGAACGCGACCTGATATCGCCGTTGCTGTCGCAAAGTTGAGTCGTTTCCTAGAGAACCCCGGTCAGAAGCACTGGGACGCTGGCATCAGAGTGGTGAGATACCTGTTGAAGACCCAGGACCTCGGCATCACTTACAATGGACTACTCGGGATGCAACTGGAAGCCTACTCGGATGCAGATTGGGCCGGTAACTGTGACGACAGACGTTCAGTCAGCGGTATGATGCTGATGCTCTGTGGCGCTCCGGTAGTATGGCGTTCGGTATTCCAGAAGACCGTTGCGCTGAGCTCGACCGAAGCTGAGTATATGGCGCTAAGTGAGTGCGTTAAGGAGATTGCGTGGATGCGATTACTACTGAAGGACATTGGAGTGGAGCAAAACGGACCTACGAAGATTTACGAAGACAATCAAGGAGCGATGGCGTTGGCGAAGAACATCGGTTACCAAGCTCGCACCAAGCATATCGACATCCGCTACCACTTTATACGGGAGAAGATTGCAAACGGCGACGTGGAGCTCAAGTACGTTGAGTCCAAGAATCAACTCGCCGATTTCCTGACCAAAGGACTTTCGACAAAGACTCTTCGCTACCTGCTCGAGTGCAGCAATGTCACGGACATGCTCGAGTAGACTGCAAATTGAGTGGGGGTGTTCCGATTGTGCACTTCGCAGTCTATCTGCTGTGGATACCTACCGCGGAGCACGTGCCTACTGTGGTGTTGTTGAAGGAGCGTGGCCCTCCGTACATATGGTGTATTCTCGTGATATGATTGGACGACTCCCCAAGATCTACATTCCTGATTGGCTGATAGTGGTAAGTTGAAGTTACCTCTCTGCACTGTATATCTGTCGCAGCCCCGTTAGAACTTAAAGGAGTTAGATGCTTATACTTTGTGGGATTGTTATTAGGACACAGATAGAGAGATCTGTAGACCGGTTTAGCCTAACTCAATCTCAATCACTTTCGGATTTACTTCTTTCTGCTCACATCGACCTCAAGCCTCATTCGCATACCTTCAATTAGATCTGCATCCACTCCGTCGCCTTCGAGGTAAATCTGGCTCTGGAACAGCACGGCGTTGTATTTTGCACGGTCAGACACCTTCGGACGCGTCAAAAGACGTTCCACTTCGTCCACCACCACATGCTTCATTGCCGGGTGATCACGTAGCAATTCCTGCAGAATACGGTGCAAATAAGCCGCGATCTTACGGTCCGGATCACCCAGTTTATTCACCAGCATAGCCAGCAGCACAGCTTCTTGTTCCGGTTTAGCCTTGAGTAGCGCATTGGCTGCACGCAAACACGCCCTTTTGTGGCTATCCACAGCGTCGTCCATACCAGAGGCCAGCACTCCAGTCAACTGGGCATAAGCTGTCTTTAAACAGTGCTCGAAAAACCACAGTACTAAGTGAGCAGGTGAATTCTGGGCTGCACGCAACGGATGTTGATGGAAGAACCGGAGCTTGGCTTCGTCTGGAAGGAGGTTGTTCAGGAATAAATCCTTGAGGGAATCGACAGCCATGAGACTTTCACGTCTTGCCTTCTTACTGGCCATTGTAATGAGCTGACCGAGTGTCAGAAGCGAATGCAACGGCGAAGTCAGCGACGTGAGCGTCAAAGCAGCCACTCGATCGGACAGAGTACCGGACTTCATCATCGTGGCCAGGTACTGACATTTAGCTGCTCTTTTGCCGTAGTTTGGCACAACCACTAGCTGCCATTATTGCTCGGAGAGGTCGCCCGCTCTCCGTGTCCAGCAGCCTTTGCTTCTACTACGCTCGCAACGCGTCCATCATGATGCTCAGCTGCACTGATTAGAAAATTCAGTAGGAATTTGAGAAACGTTTTCCATAATTATATTGGCACAATAATTCGCTTGATCGAGTTCTGTAGAGATGACTAGCAAAAAGCAAGAAAGCTTGCTGTAATTCCTTGAGCTCATACTGCGGTAACGCACCTTGTTGAAGTAGAAGCCTTGTCGTAACTTACCCCAATAGGGGTGGTTGCTGTTAATGCTGCCGTCAGCAGTTCGCGAGGCTTCGTCACACACACGCTGGATCACCCTTTGTACGGCGTATAGTGTCACTGGTATTGACGCTAAGACCCTCGATAGCTCAGTTGGGAGTGCTGGCATTGCAAGAAAGCATCGCCCTGCTGTGAAGTAAAACTATTTTTTCTGCGCTTCGTCACTGTGTACGTTGTTGGGCACGATTGGGCTCTGCTAACGGCAACACCGCAGATGACAAGCATTTCTATAGTTAGTTAAGTCATGACATAAGTAGACGACCTCTTTACCACCAGATGACAAGCATTTCAAGGACGCAAAGACTGAGGCTTTTGAGCTCCAGAAAGAAGAATCCGACGACGATGAAGATACCGCTGAAGAAGCAGGATCATCCAGTACACTGGACGATGGTTTGACGGATGCAGAGCGTTCAGCCAAGATCATGGCGAAGATGTTTGGCAAGCCCGAGAACGTCATAGAAGGCCAAGAAAGCTACTGATGTGAGTTTCAACGACGAACCGGTCAGGAAAAAGGAGATAAAGTAAGAAGGGGAACAAGGAGGAAGAGGGTGGCTACGATGCCTCCAAGCGCAACCCGCTGTTTGCCGGTGCGGAGACGCCGTGCACCTGGGAGATTCGAGATGTTGGTCCACAATTATCACCCGTCCGTCCGTACGACACTGAGCACTCGAATAGCTGTCGCAAGGCCGACCTTGACGCTGATGCGTTCTCGGAGGATGACGCCGACGGCGACGAGATTGGTGCGTACGCTCAGAAATCGGCTGAAGGAATCATGGAAGACAACAATCGCGACGGTGAATATCCGGACATGGCGGACTGGAATGACGTTGAGCCAAACATGGCGGAATTCGCCGCCCCTGAAGAGGACAGCGATGAAGAGAACGACGTGGGGATCGACGCGGAGGACGAGGGGATCGACAGTGCTGGCCATGAAGATGGCTTCGACTGCTTCGTTATAGGCGCGGATGACGACGACGAGGTGTTGCAAGAAGAGCAGGAGCTGAAGACCAAGAGGAAGATACAGACAGACAAAGGGCAAGAAGACGAAGTAACCACGAAAAAATAGATAAAATATGGAAGAGATGTGATCGATAGATCTTGAGCTATGTGTGACTGACAGAAATGGACAGGATCTCGTCAAACTGAGCCCAGGAACCGATTCCAGAGAATGCACAAAAGCAATGACTTAGCGGCGAATATATTGCAGCTGAGCGGCTTGGGACTTCTTTAATTTCTCGATTTCAGTAGACAGTTTCGCAACAGCAGCCTTATTGTCAGCAATCAGCTTCTCAGCTGCAGCGACCTGTGTCTTATGGGCAGCAATCCGCTTCTCAACGGCAGCGGTCTGTTTCTTACTGTTAGCAATTAGCTTTTCAGCTGCAGCGACCTGTGTCTTATGGGCAGCAATAAGTTTCTTAACGTCAGAGGCTTGAGCAGCGGTTTTGGTCTCTATCATGTCGATCCTCTCTGCTAACGTCGCAGGTTTGCTCACCACTTGCGGTTCTGTTGGCACATTAGACCTCTTTAACGAGAGGATAACCGGACGTTTAGCAACGTGTTTCCAGGCGTCGACGACAGGGGCGGGGTCCAGGGTCACCTTGGTCTCGGGGAACATGAGTTGTTGTTTGAAGTGTGTTTACGTGGTCGCAACGAAGAAAATTGATAAATGACAGGAAAGTATTCGGTTAAATGCAAGGCATTTGCCCTGGTTCTTATAAAAAAATGTATTCACAGTTTACGCAATGGAACTGTTTCGAACGATTAACAAGAATTTTAGTGGTGTTTCTCCTGTGAGGTAAATGTTAGACCTTCATTTTTCATCTACAAGTCCAGGATGAGATTGTATGGGTCCAAAGATGTCTCCAGCAGCACGCCATACGTCAGGTACAGCTTGTCAAAACTACTATGGAAGTCTAGCATTGCAAGAAAAGCATCGTCCTGCCTTCGCGGATTCTGAAGATTTTGCTACAATTCGTCACTGCGTTCGTTGTTGGGCCAGACTCTCTGCTAACGGCAACACCGCAGATTCAAGGACGCAAAGACCGAGGCTTTTGAGCTCCAGAAAGAAGAATCCGACGACGATGAAGATACCACTGAAGAAGCAGGATCATCCAGTACACTGGACGATGGTTTGACGGATGCAGAGCGTTCAGCCAACAAGCCCGAGAAGGGGTCGAAGAAGACCAAGGAAGCTGCTGTTGTGAGTTTCAACGACGATCCGGTCAGCAAGAAGGAGAACAAGGAGGAAGAGGGTGGCTACGATGCCTCCAAACGCAACCCGTTGTTTGCCGATGCGAAGACGTCGTGCGCCTGGGAGATTCAAATGCTGGCCCACCACTACCACCCGTCCGTACAGAGCTTTACCCGTCAACTGCTAGACAGCAAGGATACTGGAATTCAGTATGCTTGAGATCCGCTGGTGGATTTCACGATGCACGCGTTCTTCGAGACGTTCGTGACAAGAAGCCCCGTCACAAGCCGAAGCTAAGTGGTAACAAGGATGCGAAGAACTACCAGGTAAATGTTCGCGCCTATTAACAGAGAGACTGTGCTACGAGGCCAACAAAGACGCTAGCGACCAGGTTTTCAAGGAGAACACCCGTCGCAACGAAGTCTAAGAGCGACCACGATGCTGATTGACTATGGCATCATATAATCGTCGCTCTGCTTTGGAATCTTTGCCATTTGTCTTCTTAGACTCATGATAGTATCATTACGATAGAGACGTGATCGATAGATGTTGAGCTATGTGTGACAAAGTTGAGCTGACAGCGATGGACAGGAACAGAATCGCCGTGGCCAGTCTCCATTGGAAGCTTCGCACAGAGACTCTGTCAACCGTTTTTCTACGATTCAAAAGTTCCTATCATAAACTCCATGCAGAGACTTGTACACGTCTACCCGAGCCATCAAACGCGCTTAGCGACTACACCAGAACCAACAATCGTTATTTACCAACTTTCTTCGTCCCGACCAAGCGATCACCAAGAAACTCTGAAGCATGGTGCGCAAGAACAGAAAACACGGTCGAACGACGCGTGTTGCTTCCTCTCGTCAACTCACAATCAATCTCGTCCACGCCTCCCTCGTACTACCCATCCAAGGCAACCCGGTCCTCAAGGATCTACTGGACTTACAGCACTTTCGACAGCAGGTCGAGCATCAAGCTGAGCTCGAAATTGGGATTCAAGCTTGTCTGGACTGGACCGAGGTGGTCGTGACCCCTCCCTGTAAGAATATGCTGTTTGACGGATGGGAAAATGCTGCAGAGGACACCAGCACCCCGCCGCGGGTTATCATCGGGTTAAAAGGGCCCACCACATCTCCATTAAATGTGGATCAAACACCCCCGCCACGTTCCGCGCCCACTGAACTGGAGAGAGCACTGGATGAACAAGTTAGAGGCCGATCAAAACGCCATCATTAAGATGCTGGAGGCCAAAATAACAGTCCAAGACAACCTCATCAACGAGTTGAAGGCCATCCTCACTGTCCAAAACAACAAAATTCTTGCCCAAGACGACACCATTAACGAGTTGAAGGCAAACATGGCTGCTCAATATCTTGCCCGAGGCGCTACCATCGAGAAGCTGGAAGCCGAAATTCTTGCCCAAGGCGGTATCATCAAGACGCTAGAAGCTGCCAATACGGATATGCGACGACAACACACATTAGACATCGATAAGCTGAACACGAGGCTAACGGAAAGCAACGAGGAGTTAGCAGAGAAGTTGACGGCCCATTCTGCTGAAATCGAAAAGTTGCAGAACGACAACAAGGAGCTGCAGAAGTGTATTCGCGTGTTAATGCCCCACGCTCGCAACGTCGTCTACCGACAATGGTTGGAGGGGTTTCGAGATTTCCAATTCGAACGAGTTGGAGGACGACGTTGAGAAACGTTTTCCATAATTATATTGGCGCAATAATTCGCTTGTTTGAGTTCTGTAGAGATGCCTAGTAAAAAGCAAGAAAAATTGCGGTCAATTTCTTGAGCTCATACTGCGGTAACGCACCTATTGTCGTAACTTATCCAAATAGGGATGGTTGGTCTTAATGCTGCCGTCAGCAGTTCGCGATAATTCGTCACACGCACGCAGGATCGCCCTTTGTAAGGGGTATAGTAGTGTCACTGGTATTGACGCTGTTTAATGGCTCGGGTAGACGTGTACAAGTCTCTGTAAGGAGTTTATGATGGCAACTTTTGAAACAGCCCATGGAGACTGGTCACGGCGATTCTGTTCCTGTCAGCTCAACTTTGTCACACATAGCTCAACATCTATCGATCACGTCACTATCGTAATGATACTATCATGAGTCTAAGAAGACAAATGGCAAAGATTCCAAGCAGAAAACGAAGAAACCGCGACGATTATATGATGCCATAGTCAATCAGCATCGTGGTCGCTCTTGGACTTCGGGTGTTCTCCTTGAAAAACGCTACCCAGGGCGCTCTGACGTTTAGCGGCTACACCATCAGAACCAACAATCGTTATTTACCAACTTTCTTCGTCCCGACCAAGCGATCACCAAGACGCAAGAACGGAAAACACGGTCGAACGACTCGTGTTGCTTCCTCGAGCTTGAGCGGAAGTTTGGGCGGACCACGTCGCATCGCAAGTAAGCGGCAGATGACAGAGAGAAAGCCCGAGCGGATGAAGTCCGATCCGCCGTCGCGCGCGCCAACGTCGGCTGACTTAGTCGACAAGAGGCTGCGCGATGTCTTTTCCTTCCGCGCGGCAATCCCATTGGTGAGTGATGTGTATGGTATGGTATTGTACTGGCAGTACCAGGCTCACGATATTAATGTTGACTGCATTGCGGTAGCTTGATGAATACTTGTCGTCAATCCAGATCGACGACGATGATCCTGGTTTCCTTTTAGACTGGGAAGTCGACAATGTGAACGCGTTTGTGGATGCGGTGAACGGTCTGAACGCAGCTCAAGCGCCTCCGTGGCTGCGGACACGACCGATCACGGCCCGATCATTCATGGATGACCTCGTCTATAGACTCCAGCCGTTGGCAGGAGGTCGCTGTGGGCGTGTGCTGCTGGCGCCAAATCGACCAGACCAGTTCGGTGCCATCATGGCGACGCTGGTCGCACTACAGAATGATGATTTCCTGCAAACCGCCGCACAGGTGGCGCTTCCAGTGGACGACAACAATGTTGAGCGATACCTCATCACAACGCACTACCTCACCGAGACGAAAGCGCAGCGATCGCACCCGAACAACCTCCCACCGTCGCTTCGAAACGGCCAGGCATTGCGTCGCCTGTTCATCTGATCAATGCAATGGCTTCTGTGAGAAGTGTCGAGCCCGCAGTGCTGATCTGAAGAGGCACCCGTTTTGGAGTTGCCGCATAGTAAGTATCGTCAGCTCAGTGTGAGCTAGACTGCAGGCTAGTAAGTTAATTCAAGTGGATGTCGTTGTGTGCAAAACCTCTCTCACTGCTTAAATTCATTCTCCATTTTACCTCATCATCCGCAGTCCCTCTCAAGCACGACCTTCGGACCCGATTCGTCCCTCTGCAAGCCACGGGGATGAAGGCGTGGATGCGAGCTGCAGCGAACGAAGTGAGGCTGGATCGGATCGTCCTGGACGAGGCTCATTGTGTCTTGGAGTGGGGAAATACGTTCAGACCTTCCTATCTGCAGCTGAGTCAGTGGAAGACTCAGTTCTTTAGTGACGTTCCGCTCACACTGGCGACGGCTTCCGTCTCGGACGAGGATATCACAAAGCTAGCAGAATTATTCCACTTACAGCTACGAAATGAAGCTCCTGTTGAGGCTTTGACACTGAAGGCTAGTAGACATAGTGAGATGGTGGTAATTCAACAAGTGACGGACCGGGAGAACCTGCGGGTGGAAGTGATGAGGAAGACGCCGCAGACTGCGCAGCAGATCGCGACCCGAGTGCCAATTGACGATCTTTTGTGCGACCAGCGCCTTGGGGTACGATAATGCCTTGTACTTTCGAAGTAGAACTATTTGTTGGGATGGCGATTTACTAACCTCGGGTGATGTTGTTCACAGATGGTGTCGACCGTGAGATTTGTGGTTCATCATTCGATCCCGTTGTCGCTGTCCGCTTATTCCCAACAAATTGTGCGTCTGCATCTCGAGTTTAACGCTTTTGGCTGGAGTACCAAAACCTGACAAGAGGCGGGCAGATGCGCTGACAACTGAAAGACTGGATGTGGACGGCATCGGTTCTGGGGCCTTTTTGTAACCAATGGGAGCTCTCGGGGAGAGTTGGAAGATGTCGTCGGCTTCTGTGAGCTGGCTACAGGCTGCCGAAAAAGAGCTCTTGTACTCCCAGTTTGGCTTCCATTTTGACAGTTTTCGTTGTGCAAGGAATTGCAACTGTGGGGTGCCTCATGAAGCCGCTAGAGAATGGCGGGACGACGTTAAGATTCGTGCTACAGTGGACAAATCTATAGAGGAGGAGGGCATTTCCAGGGGGCCATTGAGTACCAATACCAGAAAATCCTAGCGGAGACGAAGCGGCTCAAGTTACCGAAGCGTGGAGCCTTATCACGATGCCTGATTCGGGTATGAACTCTATGGAGCTCCTCTGTATATTTTCCATTTTACTTGACGACTGTTTTGCTGCTGTCCAGGAAATCTTCGAGGTGGAACCTACATCAGAAGAAGAGATGGCGAGTATGCGAAGGATTGGGCGTGTTAAAGCTGAGAGAGATCTCAACCTCTTCCGCTTCGGTTAAGTTCAAGAGCCAACTCACTTCAACGTCAAAACGATTGCGGAGGAAAATCTTTGATTGATTGTTTTCTTTCAAGCACTCTGTCTAGATATTCTCGCGAAGAAAGAGTGGACGAATCTATCACTACTTTATCTGTTGATGGGAATTGACAAAGCTACTTCAAAGCCTTGCACCATTCCTTGCTTGAACCCTCTTCTTTGCACGCCCATTTCTCGGACTAGGACAAGTTCTACACATGGGCTGGCAAACTTTCTTGTTAATTAATACGTCACTACTACTAGACTGCAACTGTGATCACCACTGCTGGCATGGCCAATGGTCCTTGACCACCGCAGAGCAGAGCATGAATCGAGTTGGTGAGGATGAACCTACTTCAAGGTCGTGTAAAAAAAATTCGCAACACCAACGATAAGGGCGACAAGCCATCCATTATGCTTGGAAGCGAACTTTAAAGTTCTTTGCCTCTGACTCAGTCTCTACGTCATTCACAAGATCAGACACGAATCGTCTCTCTACCCACAATACATACGACGTCAATATATCCAATGCGCCAATGGTTTTGGTTGCGTGTTCTCACCTTGTACTTCAACTTGAGTGGTGTGTCGGCCGTCCATCTAGTCGCATCAGTTTCCTCGACAAGCCGATGCTGAGCCAACTTGTCTTCAAAGCCAAGCACAGATCCTCTCTCGAAAGTTGGACTTTCAAATGCCGCATCCACCAACGTTTTCAACGTTGTCCCGACTGGAACTTCTACTAACTGGGCGATATCATTGTAGTCGCAGACATACACTTGGACTGTACTCGGTGCAGCGTCCGAAGTCGGTGACGGTTGAGTGCTTGGGCTGGTCGACGGGTCTTCCGCAACATCTAGGGCTGTAGCATAGCTTGAGCTTGGACGTGGTGTTGTTCCAGGAGCTGCCATAATACCTTCAATCGGAAAGTTCGACAATGGATCTTACAATTTCATTTTCTCAATTGGCAACGAATCTGATACCCTCCCTAAGTAGATGAGGAGATTAACATCCATTAGCACAGGGTCTTTTCAACATTGTTTGATAAAAGCACAAATGTAGCCATGTGCATTCTTAAACCAATCACAATGTCGCGTTCTTTTCATCCGAATTTCCTTGCATTTAAGCGAGACTCTCTTCAGCGCTGCTTCAAGATGCTCTTCAGCGCTCCTGTCTCGGCTCATTTACAAGATCCGGATATTGTTTATCGGAAACTACTGGATTTGGACCGCTTTCTACGTTTCTGAAGAGCAATCGACGGCTGTCAAGATGGCTACACAGGGGTATTCTCTCTTCTTGCACCTCCCTACTGGAGCTGGCAAGCGTTTAGCCTTTCAAGCCCCAGTACTCGATCCTTAACGGGTGTGCGACAACTGGTGGAGAAGCAGGGTACTTGACCGCTGGAGAAGGGTCCCCTTTGTGAGCGCTGTGGAAGGTTACAGTTTACGAAGATATCAACTGGAGAAGAAGACCGGACATCTGTGAACGTGCGAGTCGCAACACTGCTAGAACGACAGGATTCGACTAGGGAGGTGTCGTGCGACTACACTTAAAGAGAGAACTTACTACCTGTGAACGCGAGAGTCACTGCACTGCTAGAACGACAGGATTTGACTAGGGAGGTGTCAGGTGACCACATTCGGAGACGGAAACGGTGATATCGAGTTAATTGGAGTGTTCTGGAGCGAACACTTAGAACCCTTTGAGAGGGGAGAGTACTTCTGTCATACCAATAACTTGTAAGCTGGGTGACTGAGTGGATCGTCTGGGCGGGAGTGTATCACGTACCTCTACTCAAGGCGACTGAAGAAGAAAGCGAGAGAGAAGAATAAAGAGAACCTGAAATCGAGATGTCTACCTTTGGACCTGGAAACCACAGTGATGAAGGTGGTAGTACTACCTCGAGTGAAGCGAGACAACCAGCTTGGAGCTAGTGGCCAGCTACTAGTCACCCCAGTCGACCTAGTCTGACTACCCCCGGGGGGCTTAGTTCAGTACAGTCGATCGTGCGGAGAGCTGCTCAAGGAGCTTACTCCTCAAGTGCCTATCCTGGAAGCTGCTGCGGAGTCATCTCCCCCCTGAGGCCGAGACTAGTCCATAGTCTGTCGGAACCTCGGAAGGGTGAGTCGAGACCGGATACTGGGAGTCCGTTACTTCCTGCCGGAACAACCTCACAGCACACTCTACCTAGTCGAGGGATCGCTGCGACCCCTCACCCGACTATTGGAGCAGTCACTCCAGGAGTGACTACCACCTACTGCTCCCTCTGTGCAACCTCCGACAAGCCACTTGCCTACGTCTGCTCAAACCGGTTATGAGTTTACTCAAGTGAATGTCCCTACTGTGCCTAAGCCTTGGTCTGTTGCTCCGCCTACTCCGTCAGTGAGTCGCAAATGTTGCATTCGGGCGCTGTTCCGACTAATGTCGCTGGAGCTACGAATTACTACTTGTACCCGCCTCAGTTGATGGCTCAGCCCGGATACGGTCAGGGAGCTCAGCAACCACTAGTGACTCCGATGACTAACGTGCCTCAGTCGACTCGGTCGGCTATTCCGAGTTACCAGAACGTCACTCTAGGAGCTACTCCTAATGTCCCTGGGACGGGGACGAGTAACCCGTTCGTGCAACCAGTTGGGTGGTCTACTGCCGCTGGGTTTACTTACGGTCAACCTGCGACTGCTCCCTACACTACGGGACCGCCACAAGCTACTCATGCTCCGGTGCCAGCAGTGACTTCTGTTCTATCAAGTGCTACCCCGATGGCTCCAGTGAGCGCTACTACTTCAGTGCCGACGACTACCAGCTACCAGCGAGTGACTCCTGGTCAACAAGTGTACTGGACTCAACAGTCTACTCTTCAGAGTCAACCGTCGAGTCTGCCTACTGCCCCTGTGACTAGTGTGTACACTCAAGTGCCGAGTGGCCAGATGCTAGTGCCGACCCCGAGTCACTCCGCTGGACAAGCTACTCCTGGTTACCACTCGACTGTCGGACAAGTGAACCGAACACCTACTTTGGGTATGCCGTCGAACATCAAGAATGCGATCCGGATGATCCAACCGTTCTACTCGGATAACTCGTCGGTGGATAAGGCGAGAACGTTTTGGAGTGCTTTCGAAAAAGCTACTGAGGGTCTTGATGACACCATACGGTTGAGTGCCTTTAGGGAGTGTCTTAAGGGAAAGACTGGTGAAGAGTGGTGGACTTACTCCCAGATCAACGACTTCGCGACTCTCAAGACTCGCTTCCACAACCAGTTCATCTGTCAGACCCCTCTGCAGATGATCGAGCGACTCAAGATAGCTAAACGGTCTCGTGGGATGTCCGCCGAGGTGTGGGCTGATCTGATTTCGAGTTTGTGTGATGAGGCTCAAAACTTTGACCCCGAGATGAGGTACCAGTACTTCTTGTCCGGACTACGCAACAGGAAGTGGAGAAACATACTCGACACTCCACTTGTGAACGCGATCACTGAAGCAGTGACTGTACTACTCTACAAGAACCAGCATCTACCTGTGGAAGACAACGAGGACGTCGCTGACGAGCGACCCAAGAAGACTCCCGACGATGACATGATGAAGCGGATGCTCTCGATGATGCAGCAGACTCAGACCTACTGGTACAGCAGCAAGCCCAGTCGGCTGCAGCTACTGCGGCTGGAGTGTATGCTGGTCAGCAGCAAGCTGCTGCCCCGCCACCAGCGACTTCTACTAGAGGTGTTCGGCAGGGTCCGGACAAGACGGACATATAGTGTGTGGTCGTTGTCACACTCTAGGGTGCAACCGTTTGAACTGCCGGAGGAACCAGATGACTTGTACTAACTGTCAGGCAGTGGGTCATGTCAGTCCTGAGTGTGAGCAGCCTCGGATGTACCAGCGTCAACAACCGAACAGTCAACCCCCACCGCAGAACTCTAACTCGCGTTCGAACGGCCAATACTACCGTGGAACAGATGTCTTGTTTCCTGTGTGGAGGAAGTGATCACGTTGTAGCTAACTGTCCGTCGAGAGAGGTGTTGAGCCAGTTAGTCAAGAAGGCTAACTCGGGGTCGTCTGGAGGACAGACTTCGAATAGGAACAGAAGAGGGCTGGAGGAAGGGAAGGAGGAGGTCGCACCGTCCTCCTGCCAGCGAAGCGACTTGCAGATAGTTATTTCTCGAAAGTCTACTACCAGTAGTGGACGCTCAGGAGTGAGTCCTCCGGTGATGAGTGAGTGTACTGTGACCAAGAGTGAAACGAAGGAAAATGGTGTGAAATTGACGAGAAACAAGAAGACTAGAAGACCGAGAAAAGAGAAGAGAACGAGTACGGCGGCGTACGTTCGTGATTTGTTGAAGGATCCTTACTGTGAGAACCGTGAAGAAGAACGAGTGAAGTCCAGCCCGGCGAAAAACTGGATCGCTCCTAGACAAAAGAGTGAAACGATCTACTATGGATGGGGAACTACCACTACCGGTGTGGGTGGAGAGAGCGACTCTGGGGCAAGCTACCCCAGGAGAACTCCTCCTCCTGTCGACTTAGGAGTGACTGGTGCCCAACCCAAGAGTGACTGTGAAACTCGAAGTGTCTTCGATAACTGCGATTTTGACCCTCGTGTGGATACGAGCGGAGATGTGAATACTGAGAATAATGTGAAACAACCTGATGTGAATAGTGTATCGACTACTCTCGCGGCGAGAGTTGGTGAGTCGAACACCCCTGAGATTGAAGAAGAAGTACTGTGTGAAACTACTAGTGTGACGTCTACCACTGACAGATTCGGTGGGGGTGAGGCGAGCACTACCGAGGTCACTCCCGAAGTGACTCCCGGTGATCCAACAGAAAATCTAGATGACTAAGTAGCTGTGTCGACTGCCCCCGGTCTGCATATTTTTGGCGAGTCGAACACTACTTTAGACACCCAGGACGTGAACCTGGACAAGCGTAATAATACTGACTGAGCGAAGCTGTGCGTGCGTCGTCTACCATCGGCCTTAATGATGGGGGTGAGGCGAGCGCCACCGAGGGCGAACCAGGAGTGACTAGCGAATATGCTAGAGTGTTTTCTGCGGGGAATTGGATGAGTTAACCGAGGGCGGTGACTTGGTTGTACTGTGTGAGAGTGAGGAATACGACAAAGAGATCGAGGAGCGACTCTTTCCTCTGGATGAATTGGAACTTAAGAAGAGGGTTGAAATTAATGCGGCGAAATCGAAGAAGATGTCTACGGCGGAACTGAGCTCCGTTTTGGGAATATCGGAGGAAGTGTCGGAACGGACGCGAGAGTCATCTCCTGGGGTGCTCTCGACGCCCGAGTACTGGGTGAGCTGGTACAGGAAGACACTGGCAGCTACGGAAACAGCCAAACGGGCAAACCGCGACTTCAGTGACTTAAAGACGCCAACGGTGAGTGACTATGAGCCGGTCATGAGGGAAGAAGCCGACTCAGACGAAAGAGACGTAGGAGGTGTACTCACCCACCAGACCTACTTGAGGAGGAAATCAGTGAACAAGAAGTAGGTAACCCCAGTGGGTTTGAAGAACTCTCGAGGAGTGACTCCGAGGAGAGTCTTGAGTGTGACAGCGACTCCGACGAACGGGATGTCGGAGGTGGAACTTACTTGCCTGAAGAAACAGAGGAAGAAGAGAGTGGAGTGTCTGGGGTTACACTCCCGGAATTGAGTGAAGAAGAGATAGTGATCGCGAATGTGGCAGTGAACTTAGAGAACAGTACTGCGAGTACAGTCAGTGTAGTGAGTCGATCGGCTCGGCGGAGTCGACACCTGGATCCGAAGTGGCGAGCACTAGTACAGCGGACAGTGTACTATCTGGTGAAGGAAGAAGAGAGGCCGAACCCCGTGTGCGCTAACTGTGGGTCTCCTCTCCTAGTCGACCTACTACTACCTAGTGTGGATTTCGAAGGATTCGACCCGGAAGAGAGAGATTTGGCCAAAATCGCCCCCTACTACAAGAAAATAACTAATACCGAGATGAAGCGAATAGCGGAGGTGGTTTTGAAGAAGTACTCGAGCGAAGGTCCTCTGATACGAGCAAAGCTGAAGGAACGAGAGGAGCGATGTGAGGCCTGCGTGGCTGCCGCTCTTCCAGAAAGGAAAATCAAGAAGCAGAAGCAAGTACGCTTTGACTGCACTTCACTATCAAGTAAAGTGGCTGAGGAGTTGGGGTCGCAGTGTACTCACGACAACTCCGACAGTGTGTACGAGTACGCGTACGTGGTGAGTGACTCCGCAAGGAGCGAGTCACCAGTGGTGACTAGTAACCGGACTCGACGGCCCGGTCTAGTGGAAGTGGACAACCCTGATGTGGACTGTGACGAGGAAGTAGTCCCTGGTGGGAAGATAATTATCGGCTCCGTGGGTGGAGTTGAAGCAGTCTCTGCTGGTTTTGTGGGCTGTGTCCCCGTGGACATACTCATCGACTCTGGAGCAGTGGTTAGTCTGATCGACCGCAAGGTACTACGAAGAATTGGCAGGGCGAGTGACTCTTTGCGCCCCTATGACGAAAACTTGAACGGAGTGTCTGGACACCCTCTCCAGATCAGAGGCATAGCGGACTTGCCACTCCGCCTAGGTTCGGTGGAGATGACTAGACCGTTCGTAGTAGTTGACCAGATGCATGTGGACGTGATACTAGGGACTGACTCGCTTAGACAGTTCCGAGCAGTGGTGGATTTGGACTCCAACTCGGTGACTTTGAAGGACACTGGGGAAGTGTTCTCTCTTGGCAACCCTCGAGTGGAAGAAGTGTACTCGGCGAGGATGAGCTCGACCGTCAGGATAGGTCCCGGAGGTCAAGCCCTTGTAGTCTCCGAAGTACGCGGCCTAGCACGAGATGGCGACTCAGTGCTGGTCGAAGGCGCCCCTGGACTGAACAGTACGGTCCGACTAGCCCGTACACTCTGCACTGTCAACCAAGGGAAGCTACTTGTCGAGGTGTGCAATGCGTCTACCGAGGAGTTGATCATCAAGCGAGGTACTCTGGTCGCTGCTGCTACTGTGATACCGGAGTCGGCTTTCGAGCTAAGTAAGTCGGCAGAACAGTCTACTCCCTCTGGCGAGACTGATCCCGTCGACTCTGACTGGGTGCACCCAGTGGTGAGTACTGCGAGTGTCTCGGACAATGCACTCCTCCACTCTATGCCTACTCTCGAGAAGGAACTTGCTGCTGAGTTTACGGTCGAGTTCCCGGATTCGAAGTTGAGTGTTGAGCAGGAGGAGTTGTTCAGGCAGACTCTCGGGTCGTTCAAGGACATGTTTGTGGAGTCGTCTATGAAGCCTGGGAGGACTCACCTACTCGAATTTGAAATCGATACTGATGGCCACCCGCCTATCAAACAACGACCCTACCGAGTGTCCAAGGCTGAAGGTGATGTGATGGAAGCTGAAGTGCAGCAGTACCTAGATCTGGGGTTGATCCAACCATCGAGTAGCCCCTGGGCTAGTCCAGTGCTAATGATCAGGAAGCCCGATGGTGGATTCAGGTTCTGCATCGACTTCCGTAGACTGAACGCAGTGACAGTGAAGGACTGTTACCCGATGCCTCTCGTAGATGATATCTTGGATGTGCTGGGAAACGCTAAGCTGTTCTCCACCATGGATATCGCTTCAGGTTACTGGAACGTGCTGATGGCGAAGGATAGTGTGGGGAAGACTGCTTTCACTTGCAAGTATGGACTGTTCGAGTGGCTGGTTATGCCGTTTGGATTGTACAACGCAGTGTCTGCCTTCGAGCGACTCATGGAAGGAGTGTTAGTTGACTTGAAGTGGCGGACCTGCTTGGTCTACCTAGATGACTGTGTAGTGTTTAGTGAGGCCTTTCCGACACACTTGGTGAGACTTCGCCAAGTGTTGGAACGCTTCCGCAAGGTCACTAGGTCGCTCCACGTTCATCACCGCCTTCACCTTCTCAGGATTAAGAAGTATACCCGAGGGGGTGACTATGTGTCCTAGGAAGGCCACTTGGTCTCGACCCACTTGCACTTCTTCATCTTGAGTTTGAATCCAGCAGTTCTTGGTGGACTGCTCTACTAGTTACTTTTGGCGAATACCTACCCGACTTGAGTGTGCGGTCTGGTTACTCCTACTTGGCCTACACAAGGAGTCGACTACCTGAGTGAACTACCCTGTCTACCTCACCCCAGAGGTCCACTAAGGCCCTCCCGCGAGTGGCGCACCAGGATGGAAGTCACTCCAAGAGCTCTCGCCAAGCGAGTTGGCGAGGTGTCATCCCTACAAGTGTGTTATGGAGCTGTATGAGCTCCTCGTGAAACTAGTCAGTCGTACATTTACCTGCTAAGAAACAAACAACAAGAGAAACAAACTTTTTACATTTTAGTTGATATCAAGTCTACCGAACGCTCCCAGCCTGGACCTCTACTCATATAACAGCCCGCAAGTACTCGATCCTTAACGGGTGTGCGACACTAGCAGAATTATTCCACTTACAGCTACGAAGTGAAGCTCCTGTTGAGGCTTTGACACTGAAGGCTAGTAGACATAGTGAGATGGTGGTAATTCAACAAGTGACGGACCGGGAGACCCTGCGGATGGAAGTGATGAGGAAGACGCCGCAGACTGCGCAGCAGATCGCGACCCGAGTGCCAATTGACGATCTTTTGTGCGACCAGCGCCTTTGGGGTACGATAATGCCGGTAGATTTTATTTTGGATCGTATACCGATCGGATCGGATCTACGATCAGGATGTGTGATCTGAAAATGAACGGATACACGTAGTACAAAGAAATTAGGAAGGAATTGGGTGCTGTATGGAGACTTGCTAGTAGCTACCTGGTACAACTAGTGGAGGCCTGAACTGGAGTCGAACGTGGGCATCTTCGCTTCATCTACTTCGCTGTCGATATCTGACGGTATATCGATAGGCTCAGGAAGCTGGATTAGCTCGCGTTCAACTCTACGAACCCGGCCACGAGGAACATCAGCTACTCTGCGTATGTACTCGGCAGATATCGTCTTGATGACTGTCACAAACACTGCCATCGATGGATGTGGTGTAGGAAACCTGCTGTTCAGCTCGATTGAACCTCTCTAATGGATTGTTTGTTCGAGCCACCAGCTCGTTGTCGAGCCCAAACACATTTCAGACGTCGATAGTGTACTCCTTAAGCCACGTCCGATCAAAGTACCCCCAAAATTCGACCCATTTCTCCTTGGAGTACTCTTCCCCACTGACCTTGCAGCGCATCTTAATCTCTCGCTTCACCCACTTGATGCTATTTTCAACTTGTCCGTGATCAATGACGGTCAGTACGTCTAGCACGCCACGGGTCATCGCGATTGTACATTCACATTCAGGAATTGCGTAGCGCTTCATCGCGCGACGTAGAGCTTGTTTTATGTGAAACAAGCAATCTAACACTAAAGCGTTAGGAAATTGAGTTTGCAACGCACTCAGCAGTGCCGATTCAAAGTCGCACACAATCTCAGCGGGCTCAATTTGCTGATCTGTCGCCTGGACGACAAAGTGGACCATATCCCAATAAGTGTCGCCGCTTCTTGACGTACTCAACACGTAAAACACTGGAACGAATACTCCGGAGGCACGGTCATGTACCATGAAAATAACACACTGAGCGTATCCTTGGGGGACACAGCAAAATGTGCCATCGACGAATACCGTAGTTCCATGGTAGCGCAGTAAGGATACTAGAGACGGATGAGCCCATCCTAATATACGCGTTGGCTTCGTTGCATCTTCACGGTTCACAGTAGTGTAGTGAAACTGAAAAAAAAGAAACACTTTCGCCAAGAGCGAGAGAGAGTGGTGGAATCTCTATCGAACCATGTACATTCCCCGAGTAATGCTGGTGTCTCGCATGGTGTACACGACGGATGCCTTGGCTCTCTGATAAACCACGGATGACATCAGAGTTGTCAGCAGCGTAGAATTGGGTACGCAGTTCTCCCCAGACTTGGCGTGCTGACCACGCTACATGTTCAATCACCAAGAGATCTGCCTGAGCTTTCATTTCATCCCTCCTGTCTATAATGGAGCTCACCGGAGTGTTATTGCTGCAAGTATGCACCCCAACGCCAATGTAGCCCATAGCAGAAATCCGGTACTCCAGCTTTGCTGAACAACCCATTCGAAACTTCGAGCAGCGATAAACTATCTTGCGTTGCGACAACCACGAGCGTGTGTATTTGTGACCGTTGTAGTGGCACGTTGTTCTCTCCACACGCCCAAGATGTGTAGCCTCTGCTGCAACCTCACTGGCGCTCGCCATGTCCGTATGCTCGCCAGCGCTGGTGTTCGCCATGTCCGTATGCTCGCCAGCGCGCCATTCTCAGGCTCTTCTAGCGGGACTCCCTCCATCCAAGCTCGTCTCACTCTGCAGGGTTGCTCCCCCTGCATCCTTGGCCCCCTTGCTGACACCGCTCTGCGGCGTAAATACACCTTCGGTCTCCTCTTGGTGACCCACTTCAGCACCTTTAAGCATCTTCCCACCTGAAGATATGTAGCACAGCGTTTCCCAACCACTGCTTTTCAGATCCTGTATCCGATCATCGGCCGCACAATCATCCGGTCGTAGACCAGATCCGATCGGTATACGGTCCAAATTAGAGCTAACCATAATGCCTTGTAGAACTATTTGTTGGGATGGCGATTTACTAACCTCGGGTGATGTTGTTCACAGATGGTGTCGACCGTGAGATTTGTGGTTCATCATTCGATCCCGTTGTCGCTGTCCGCTTATTCCCAACAAATTGTGCGTCTGCTAAAGCGTCGACACTATACCCCTTACAAAGGGTAATCCAGCGTGCGTGTGACGAATTATCGCGAACTGCTGATGGCAACATTAAGACCAACCATCCATCGCGACCACTTCGGCCCCACAACAATTATATGAGAGGATTATTAGGTACGAATCAGAAATATGTAATTGTAGTTTTATCGATTTGGATGGAATTGAGAAACGTTATCCATAATTATATTGGCACAATAATTCGCTTGTTTGAGTTCGACTGTAGCAAAAAAACAAGAAAAATTGCGGTCAATTCCTTGAGTTCATACTGCGGTAACGCACCTTGTTGTAACTTACCCTAATAGGGGTGGTTGCTGTTAATGCTGCCGTCAGCAGTTCGCGAGGCTTCGTCACACACACGCTGGATCACCCTTTGTAAGGCGTATAGTGTCACTGGTATTGACGCTTTACAGGTTTTTCAAGGAGAACACCCGTCGCAACGAAGTCCAAGAGCGACCACGGCTTGGAATCTTTGCCTTTGTCTTCTTAGACTCATGATAGTATCATTATGATAGAGACGTAACCGATTGATGTTGAGCTATGTGTGACAAAGTTGACCTGACAGCGATGGACAGGAACAGGATCGCCGTGACCAGTATCCATTGGAAGAGACTCTGTCAACTGTTATTCATAAGTTCCCATCATAAACTCCATGCAGAGACTTGTACACGTCTACCCGAGCCATCAAACGCGCTACCCGACGTTTAGCGGCTACACCACCAGAACCAACAATCGTTATTTACCAACTTTCTTCGTCCCGACCAAGCGATCACCAAGAAACTCTGAAGCATGGTGCGCAAGAACAGAAAACACGGTCGAACGACTCGTGTTGCTTCCTCTCGTCAACTCACAATCAATTTCGTCCGCGCCTCCCTCGTACTACCCATCCAAGGCAACCCGGTCCTCAAGGATCTACTGGGCTTACAGCACTTTCGACAGCAGGTTGAGCGTCAAGCTGAGCTCGACACTGGTATTCAAGCGGCTTGGCTGGACTGGACCGAGGTGGTCGTGACCCCTCCCTGCAAGAATATGCTGTTTGACGGCTGGGAAAATGCTGCAGAGGACACCAGCACTCCGCCGCGGGTTATCATCGGGTTAAAAGGGCCCACCACATCTCCATTAAATGTGGATCAAACACCCCCGCCACGTTCCGCGCCCACTGAACCGGAGAGAGCACTTACGGTGGAAGGGGGGATGAACAACGACCGAGTTAGTGCGCTGGTGGCCGAAGTGAATGTCCTCGTTAAGGAGTCGAAGGCCATCATCGCTACCCAAAACGACACCATTAACGAGTTGAAGGCAAACATGGCTGCCCAAGACGACACCATTAACGAGTTGAAGGCACACATGGCTGCCCAAAACGACAAAATTAACGTTATGAAGGCAAACATGGCTGCCCAAAACGACAAAATTATTGCCCAAGACGACACCATTAACGAGTTGAAGGCCAGCATGGCTGCCCAAGACGACACCATTAACGTGTTGAAGGCAAACATGGCTGCAAGATATCTTTCCCGAAGCGCTACCATCGAGAAGCTGGAAGCCAAAATCCTTGCCCAAGGCGGTATCATCAAGACGCTAGAAGCTGCCAATATGGATGTGCAACGACAACACACACTAGAGATCGAGAAGCTGAACACGAGGCTAACGGAAAGCAACGAGGAGTTAACAGAGAAGTTGACGGCCCATTCTGCTGAAATCGAAAAGTTGCAGAACGACAACAAGGAGCAGCAGAAGTGTATTCGCGTGTTAATGCTCACGTTCGCAATGTCGTCTGCCTAAAATGGTTGGAAGGGTTTCGAGATTTCCAATTCGAACGAGTTGGAGGACGACGTCAAGGTGAATCAATCAAGAGCTTCCCGGACGAGGCTGCGGTGAATTCCTGGGGTTTTGATGAGCATTCTCGGCTATCAGCATTCCCAAACAACGCGTCTCAAAGAAAACGCAACCGTACGTAAATGAGGCAGAAATAGTTCTGGGCTACAACGAACGCTACCGTCACGTTTTCACAGTGCTGTTTCCGGGATAAAGCCGCGGTCGATCAACGGGCTCGACTCGTAGTGGTTACTTTGCATAGTACTTCGTAAGTCTTTGTTGCTACATGCATTCTTAAACTCAACACGTTGCAAATTCAAAAACAAATGCCAGGAACAACTTCGACGAAACACAAGAAACAGCGTCGGAGCCACTTCCATACTTTTGCACCGTTGTCGCAACGATCGTAGATATACTAGCATAGCTGAAGGAACAGGAGACGTCATATTTCATCTACAAGTCCAGGTCCATACTGCCCCGTGCGAGGTTTGCGGCTTCTTTTGCCTGTTGAAGAGCGTTGATCGAATCAAAGTAGCGTGTCAACTGTTGGCGAAGACTGTGATCCTGTTCACGTAGCTTCTTCATAGCGGCGACAGATACTTCGGCACTCACGTCTTGGCTCAACACAGCTGCTGTCGAGTCCAACAGCGCGTCAATGAGGTTGTATGGGATCCAGATCGATGTCTTGGTCTGGAAACTGTTGAGAAGGAGGTTCTCCACCAATTCCAAGCCTTCAAGCAGTAAACCATGCGTCAGATACAGTTGCAGCAGCTTAGCTGGGTTTCCTGCCGTAGGGTTTGACAACCGTTCGCTGAGCCAATCGGGCAACGCAAGCTTACGACCCTGTTGCTGCCAGAAGTCCAGCACCGTCTCGGCTGCGACCTCGTACTGTTCCAGCGATGTTGAGTGCATCAGCAGCATCTCTAGTAGCTCCCACAACAGGTCACTATCCACGCGAGAAATGGATGAAGCTGGGTGTTCACTAGCCACGCAGTAACGAGCCAGCGACTTGGTCAGGTTCGTCTTGGAGCTTCTTCCAGCAATATCAGCGGCAATCTCGATCGAACGGACTCCAGCTCTCCGTCGTTCAGCTAAAGTTGCGCTCGAGTTGCTGCAGCTGCTGTGAACGGCGTCCACCAGCAGTGCAACTACTTCATCTCCATCCATCGTACTCAGCAAAACACTCTCCGAGTGGCCAAGCGCTAGTAAGCGCAACTTGCCGTCCAGCACTGCCATCTCCTGGCTCATATCATCTAGCGTGACAACACTTAGGGGCGATTTTTCCTTGGAAGTATCCACAACAGAACGCTTGAGCTCCTCCGTGTGCAGCTTACGCACGACCCAGCGGTTCTCAACGGGAAGAGCTCGCAGTGCGTTGCACGCAGCGTTCAGAGCGTTTCGCTGCGCCTCAAGAGCAGCCTTAGACGTAGAAACTGCCAGTCGCAGTCGGAGCGCAAGAGCGTAGAGAGAAGACGCCGCGTTGGCAGGCTGCTGCTTGCGCATGTAGAACGTAAACAGTAGATTGTAGTACCGGACAGCACCAGCGTCCAATCCATCGCCTTGAACCACCGTCGCGTTGGCCGCTTGCCACATGATGTATTTCTCCACGTGAGACTCCAGCGACCCCCACTGTAGTTCACAGATGAGGTCCAGGTGGCCGTAACGATAGAGCTCCTTCACCAGGTAATTCACACACTCACTTGCTGTGTCTTCAGCGTCGGAGTTAGAGCCTAAGGCGGCCGAAAGCTCCGCCGTATGCATGAGCGCAAGGTGAGCGTCACGGAATAGTCGCTCCTCCACGGAATACTTGAACACGTTGACCCAAATGAACGACTGCACCGCAAAGCTCTGGTCGCCACCGTCATGATGTGCCAAGTGACCGAGACCTTGCGTCACCACAGTCCAGAGGAAACTCAGGAGCTGGTCGTAGTGGCCACGCGGCACCGTCTCCTTCAGCAGCCCCACCACATCATAAATGAACTGCTCCAGAGCTTTTTCTGACGGGGATTTGCGACTCCTTTTCACGAAGAAGTTGGATAGACAAATACTGAAGCAACGGGTAGCCTGGAGGAAGCACCAGTGAGCGTGGGCACGCGCTTCTTCGTCGTCGTGAGCATGAGCAGCAGCTTCTTGCCCTTCGCATGCAAGACACTCACCAATCGAGCGCACATACTGGTGCACCTGTTCACTCTGTTGCGAACTCCCGTCCTTGGAGCCGTGTAAGCTGATATCGCTGAGGTTGCAACAGAACATCGCGCGCAGTAGACGGAACTGCTTGCGCTTCTGTAGGAAACGCACCAGCGAGTCGTTGGGCTGTGACACAAACTGCAAAATCTCCCGTGTAAATGTAGCCATAACTTCTTGCGCTTCTTCACTGCGTATGTTGTTATTGGCGCTAGCCAACTGCAGAACAGAAAGGGCTCGTTTGAAGCTTGTTGAGGCGTTCAGCTTCCTGTTGACGTCCAGAAGGAATAGCTGAAGCAGTGGCGGCATGAGCGTAGCTGACGTGACGGCAGGATCCGCGTCAGCAATTGGCTGAGTGATGCCCTGGTTGGCTATCCATCGACTGAGTCGCCAGCGCTGGTACACAGTGATGGACTTCGGCAAATAAACTTGCACGATCTTGCTCAAAGTTGTAGAACTCAAGAAAGGTGGCCGAGTGTCTACCAGATACGCCAGCAAGAGCACAACGCGAAGAGACTGGTTGCACATCTCGTCGATTGTCCGGGACGCCACTTGATCGAACGCGAAGCTCATTTCATGACCAGAGAAGAACCCACGACGCGTGGTAGAGTAGTAATCAGCGTCCGTCATCACACAGTCTTCCTTATCCATCTCCTCGTCACTGGCATCGTGCTCACGCTTAGGTGAGGACGCTTTGCCTCGCCAAAGTTCAAATGGGAACAAATGCTCCACTAGATCACGGAACACTTGGTCTTGGAAGGACGAATCGCCACCCAGAAGCTTACTGAGGCGGAGAATCGACCGCGTGAGAACCAGCTCAGCGCTGACAGTCGCAGATCCACCTACGAAATCCGGATTCAAGACGAGACGCACGCAGTGACGCGCCAAAGCCACGAACGATTCCACTTTCCAGTCTGAAGCCACATCTGCAACTTCTCGATGGATAAACGACTGGAAACTCTGGCTTGGGAACGCGTCGAAGATAGGGAGAACCTCGGACACCACATCTGCCACGCACTCGCCACTAGTAGAGCCTTCTTCCGCTTGAGGGACAAACGCTGACGTGATAGAAGGAGCAGACGGGAACAGCAACGAAACACGGTTGCGGCGCAGCATCACGGGGGCACCAGGCAGCAGCGCATTCGTCGTTGACCCAAAGCCAATGGGCACGTTCTCGCACCGCCAGTGCTTGGTACACAACGCGATGAGCTCTTTCCAGATCCGGATACGCAGGACAGTTGGAGCGGTGCCAGTTCGGACAGCTGCAGCACCGGCAGCATCCACGCATCGACTGGACACGAAGCGAACTAGCACGTCCTTGTACTTAGGCAACCGGTTAGAAAACGGAGATGGCGCGCTGAAGCCCAGAACATCGCTCTGTGCCTCCAAGAGAGCATTAGACAGGTTCTGACGCGAGAAACGGCCGGGCAGAAGGATCCGTTCGGCGAAGAAATCGTCGATGAGCGTCATCACGCCTTCCTCTTTCAAAACAAAGAGCCACTCGCTGTCTTCCACCTCGTACTTCTGCATCTGCACGTCAAGACTACTAACGAGTTGTCCCAAGATTCGTTTCGGGCCTGTGAGTGCCATCGGGTTCGGGTGAATGTAGACTTCGTCGCCATCCAACGAACGCCACGAGGAGAAGAGAAAGTTCTTGTTCACTGCGAAATCCACCATTGTCAAGCCGCGTTTCGCCGTCTCCTGAGGGTGCTGCACTGTGAAAACCCTCGCTGTATCCAACGCAAGATCTTCGACTGCTCCAGTCCTTGCAGTGGCAGGCTGAACGTCACCCCTCAGCAGATAAATCTCTGACGAATGGGCAGCCGTAGTGTCCAGATGCACCAGCAACCTGCAATTATCCGATTCCGTCGGGGGAAGAGCCTCTACCTTGGCGTGTGTAGCATAGACACCAGAGTTGGATCCATCATCTCCATCCAAATCTTCGTCTTCCCAACCTGCTTCGTCGCTCTTGTCGTTCTGAGACGTCACTAACGTTCGCAATTGTTGGCGTCCAAGACACGACTGGGCGCTGAAACTCCACGCTCTCAATACGCAATCAGCCGACACTGTGACGATGCAAACGTCCTTCTCACTAACATCTTCTTCGTCCTCAGCGTCGATCTGGAAACAAGTCATAGCCACCACAGCAGCTCCAGCATCCCTCCTCTCTGCGTCCCCCACTCCCTTGAGCTTAGCAGCTGTGGTTTTAAGCAATCCATGTCAGAGCCAACTCACCACTGACTCATCTGAGAACACAAACTCCTGCATCTTCTTGGCGTCGCTGGGAAGTCCAAAGTTCACACCTAAAGCGCGTCCTGCATCTGTTAGTGACTGCATCGTCTTCCCAACTCTCCACAGCGAAGACGCCGGAGTTGATAACGGGGGCTGGGAATTCCAGTCGGATGCCGTTTTGCTTGAGAGTTTTGTTTAAACTCCATTCACGCAGTAAAACCACATTTTTAAGCACCCTCCAGCACATGAACCGATCGCGTAAAGTCTCGTTTTGGAAGTAAAAACTGCCGGAACCACTGCATCTGGGGCTTCACCTTGATAATCTCCGATAGCAGGAAGAGCACGGCGCAAGCGAAAGCTAGAGGCATCGTGCTGGCAAGCTGAAGCAAACGCTTCGTGAGCGCATTTGCACATGAAGGCGAAACGTCTGCCTTCACCGCGTGGAATATCAGATTTAGTGTGATTGGACATCTCGCGCACCTTCGGGTCGATGAGCTTGGCGTACAGCGGAGTGTAAAACCGGTCAGAGACTGAATTGGTGCTGTTCATGGCCTTGAACAACATCAGCGCCAGCACACTGGTACTGTGGTGATCGCGATGCACAACCTGGAACAACGAGTCGATGTCTTCGGCAAAGTTGGCTGACGTAGCATTCGCATACGGGAACACACGGTTCATACCAACCAGCACTTAGCAACTTGCGGTCCGTAGCTTCCCCGGAAGTGGGTCCACTGCAGTTTTCTTCTTCTTGCCCTCCTTACTATTCTTGGTCTTCGTATTCTTTACATCTTTCTTGCTCTTCTCATCATGGCGATGCACCTCCTTCGAGAACAGACGAAAGTACACCGAGATCAAGTGACCAGCCAGATCTGCATCCACTCCGTCGCCTTCGAGGTAAATCTGGTTCAGGAACAGCACGGCGTTGTATTTTGCACGGTCAGGCACCTTCGGACGCGTCAAAAGACGTTCCACTTCGTCCACCACCTCACGCTTCATTGCCGGGTGATCACGTAGCAATTCCTGCAGAATACGGTGCAAATAAGCCGCGATCTTACGGTCCGGATCACCCAGTTTATTCACCAGCATAGCCAGCAGCACAGCTTCTTGTTCCGGTTTGGCGCGTTGGCTGCACGCAAATATGCCCTTTTGTGGCTATCCACAGCGTCGTCCATACCAGAGGCCAGCTCTTCAACTGGGCATAAGCTGTCTTTAAACAGTGCTCGAAAAACCACAGTACTAAGTGAGCAGGTGAATTCTGGGCTGCACGCAACGGATGTTGATGGAAGAACCGGAGCTTGGCTTCGTCTGGAAGGAGGTTGTTCAGGAATAAATCCTTGAGGGAATCGACAGCCATGAGACTTTCACGTCTTGCCTTCTTACTGGCCATTGTAATGAGCTGACCGAGTGTCAGAAGCGAATGCAACGGCGAAGTCAGCGTCAAAGCAGCCACGATCGGCCACAGAGTACCGGACTTCATCATCGTGGCCAGGTACTGACATTTAGCTGCTCTTTTGCCGTAGTTTGGCACAACCACTAGCTGCCATTATTGCTCGGAGAGGCCGTCCGCTCTCCGTGTCCAGCAGCCTTTGCTTCTACTACGCTCGCAACGCGTCCATCATGATGCTCAGCTGCACTGATTAAAAAATTCAGTAGTCCCGTTAGAAACGTTAGAAACGACAAGGAAACGAGAGAACTGACCACGTGCTAAGCTGTTGGGAGGCTGCGAACGCACAGACGGGCTGGAGACCAGAAGCTGAGCAGAGAGGGAGGAAGCGAAGCCTCAGAGGACGCGCCCTCGCCGTGCTCAAAGTGCAGTTCCATTAGCTGATGTCTAATGGTTTCTATGAGATGATTAGGTCCGAGTCAGAAATATGTAATTGTAGTTTTCATACCGATTTGGATGGAATTTGAGAAACGTTTTCCATAATTATATTGGCACAATAATTCGCTTGATCGAGTTCTGTAGAGATGACTAGCAAAAAGCAAGAAAGCTTGCTGTAATTCCTTGAGCTCATACTGCGGTAACGCACCTTGTTGAAGTAGAAGCCTTGTCGTAACTTACCCCAATAGGGGTGGTTGCTGTTAATGCTGCCGTCAGCAGTTCGCGAGGCTTCGTCACACACACGCTGGATCACCCTGTGTAAGGCGTAGTGTCTGGTATTGACGCTAAGGCCCTCGATAGCTCAGTTGGGAGTGCTGGCATTGCAAGAAAAGCATCGCCCTGCTGTGAAGTAAAACTATTTGTTAATCGTTTGAAACAGTTCCATTGCGTAAACTGTGAATACATTTTTTTTTATAAGAACCAGGGCAAATGCCTTGCATTTAACCCAATACTTTCCTGTAGCGGCGAATATATTGCTGCTGAGCGGCTTGGGACTTCTTTAATTTCTCGATTTTAGTAGACAGTTTCGCAACAGCAGCCTTATTGTCAGCAATCAGCTTCTCAGCTGCAGCGGCCTGTGTCTTATGGGCAGCAATCAGCTTCTCAACGGCAGCGACCTGTGTCTTATGGGCAGCATTCCGCTTCTCAACGGCAGCGGTCTGTTTCTTACTGTTCGCAATTAGCTTCTCAGCTGCAGCGACCTGTGTCTTATGGGCAGCAATCAGCTCCTTAACGGCAGCGGCTTGAGCAGCAGTTTTGGTCTCTATCATGTCGATCCTCTCTGCAGACCCTGTTTTGGAGATCATTGAGCTGGAGCGGGAAAGATTCTTCGGTTTGCTCACCACTTGCGGTTCTGTTGGTACGTTAGACCTCTTTAACGAGAGGATAACCGGACGTTTCGCAACGTGTTTCCAGGCGTCGACCCACAATTCCATGATGACAGGGGCGGGGTCCAGGGTCACCTTGGTCTCGGGGAACATGAGTTGTTGTTTGAAATGTGTTTACGTGGTCGCAACGAAGAAAATTGATAAATGAAGTAGTTTGGACCTGCCCATGCATTGCTTTTGTGCATTCTCTGGAATCAGTTCCAGAATGCTGCTGGGCTCAGTTTGACGAGATCCTGTCCATTTCTGTCAGTCACACATAGCTCAAGATCTATCGATCACATCTCTTCCAAATTTTATCTATTTTTTCGTGGTTACTTCGTCTTCTTGCCCTTTGTCTGCTCGAGATCTTTTACCTTTGTCTGTATCTTCCTCTTGGTCTTCAGCTCCTGCTCTTCTTGCAACACCTCGTCGTCGTCATCCGCGCCTATAATGGAGCAGTCGAAGCCATCTTCATCCTCATGCGCTTCCCTTGTCCTCCGTTCCTAACGGGGGAATAAGCAGATCATGACCCGGAATCGTAGATTTTGATTGGCTACTTGAAATACATACGATTTACCCTGTGATCCCATTCACGGGTCACAACCCAATTTGGGATCATCGCCTGTTGCGCGGCACTGCTGGTAGATTTTCCATTCGTGATGAAGATTTCCAAAGTTGTCTTAGTTGTCACTGGCGTTGTCGTTGCCTGTCGTCTCAAAGGCCGTCGTGGCGATGTCGTTTCGAGGAAGCGCTTAGATTGGTATCCGCATCGCGAGCGACTCTTACTGGAAGGGCAATTTAAGAGATACTATCGAATGAGTGCGGACGCGTTCGATGTGTTAGTAGGATTTCTAACACCACTATTACAACGGTGCCCTGCCAAGTCAGTGAACAGGACAAGGACAAAGCCTATCGAGGTTGTGAACATGGTACAAATGACGATTTCCTGGCTTGCTGATGGTTCATACCACACGATTCGAGTACTTGCAGGTGTAAGTACGTCAGCATTTTATGATATTCTAGTGGATGTAATGTTTAGTGCGGTTATGGATTTGCCTCTCAACAGATTCCAGAGCACCGCGTTGACGAGCTAGCATTCCGTCAATAACAGTGAGCTTCTCGTTTTTGCTGTCTCGCTGAATGCGTTCTCGTTTCACGCGGGCAAGAGCAATCCTCTCAGCTAGCAGCTCCGAGTTGGACTCCGCATCCACTAGCTTTGAAAGCACGTCGGTTAACGAATGAATTGGATCTTCACTTTGCCGCCTCTTTCTGTTTGAACGTGGAGCTTTGCTAGATGAGGGGCTCTCTTTGGTAGAATCATCTTCATTCTCTTCATATATACATCCTGAACAAAATTCTCGGCCAGCACCACGAACATCACACCAGAGGTTGAGGTACATGACTGCCTTATTTCCTCTGCAATAGTTCCAGAACTCCTCGTGACTACCAGACTGTTTTTTACGAGCTTCAGCTTTTGAAAAGTCTGAATGTAGCTCCTTCCACATACTTTTCAGCTTGGCAGCAGAGTGGACTGTAATCTGCTCCGGGAATATGCCTTCAAAGAGTGAGTCGTCCGACACGAGACTGTCATAGTTTTCACAGGTTGTATTGAAAGCAGAAGCAACTTCCTCCCAAAACTTGGATCCTCCTTCGTCAAGTTCCTTTCGAGTGAGCTGATCTCCAGACGAAATGAACCGTAAAAAGAAATCTTCGGAGAAGAGCACGTTCACGAGTCGAAAGATGCAGTGGCGAGTACGTCTAGCTTCTTCTGACTCGTTTGGCTTATTAGACCGCTTCTCAATACGCTGTTTTGTCAGTAAAAGAGCTATTCCTCCCTTGGAGTTGTCGTATGCATTAAGAATGGCAACTCGATTCTCTTTCTTCGTGTTTTTTGCAACAGCAAGTTTCCTGGCAGTACACTCGAGTTTAAGTTGATCAACTGTCCAGTCGTTATAGTTTTCTGATGCTGGAGGTATTACAGCTCTCTTACTATCTGCCTTCTGCTTAGCCGTCCATTTGCTGCTGTGTGTTGGTCAACTTAGCTGCATTGATGACGCTGTACTAGAAACAGGCAGCATTGCGGGGGTAGCTGGCACCGCAAGGGCAACCCTGGTAACACTAGAAACCATTGAATTCGAAATGCCTTGGGGTACAGAGCTGAAGGGGCCTGGACTTGTCATGATCGTAGCTGCTGAACCCACCATGGTAGTTGAAACGGAGCGCGTCCTGCTAAAAGCTGCAGGACTAGTTGTGTTTGTAGTCGCCGGCGTCGTTAACTCCATAGACAACGGACGTGCCGAGCTTTCATCTCCTGCGATCGTCCTATTGCCATGTTCCATCGTTGTTGTGTTCGCAGAGTATGCTTGATCTGCGCTGTAGAGTGAGCCTAAGTTGTTGTGAAGGTACCCCGGCGACTCGGCGTTGTAGATCCAAAGCGGTTTTGTAACTTATACTTTGGTGAATCTGGAAGTCTCTTCAATAACCACCGCCCTTGCGCTTCTGCGGCATTCACCCTGGGGATCATGATTCTGTTTGGAATGAGTTCAGGCTCACGATCCCAACTAACCCAAACCGCCGTTGAGGTCACAACCCGTGATCCTTGTTAGGAACGGCCCTTATGGGCAGCAATCAGCTCCTTAACGGCAGCGGCTTGAGCAGCAGTTTTGGTCTCTATCATGTCGATCCTCTCTGCAGACCCTGTTTTGGAGATCATTGAGCTGGAGCGGGAAAGATTCTTCGGTTTGCTCACCACTTGCGGTTCTGTTGGTACGTTAGACCTCTTTAACGAGAGGATAACCGGACGTTTCGCAACGTGTTTCCAGGCGTCGACCCACAATTCCATGATGACAGGGGCGGGGTCCAGGGTCACCTTGGTCTCGGGGAACATGAGTTGTTGTTTGAAATGTGTTTACGTGGTCGCAACGAAGAAAATTGATAAATGAAGTAGTTTGGACCTGCCCATGCATTGCTTTTGTGCATTCTCTGGAATCGGTTCCAGAATGCTGCTGGGCTCAGTTTGACGAGATCCTGTCCATTTCTGTCAGTCACACATAGCTCAAGATCTATCGATCACATCTCTTCCAAATTTTATCTATTTTTTCGTGGTTACTTCGTCTTCTTGCTCTTTGTCTGCTCGAGATCTTTTACCTTTGTCTGTATCTTCCTCTTGGTCTTCAGCTCCTGCTCTTCTTGCAACACCTCGTCGTCGTCATCCGCGCCTATAATGGAGCAGTCGAAGCCATCTTCATCCTCATGGCCAGCACTGTCGCTTCCCTCGTCCTCCGCGTCGATCCCCACGTCGTTCTCTTCATCGCTGTCCTCTTCAGGGGCGGCGAATTCCGGCATGTCCTCGTCTTCACTCTAGTCCGCCATGTCCGGATTTTCACCGTCGTGATTGTTGTCTTCCATGATTCCTTCAGCCAGTTCCTGGACCGTACGCACCAATCTCGTCGTCGTCGGCGTCATCCTCCATGTCCTTTGACACTGAAGGCTAGTAGACATAGTGAGATGGTGGTAATTCAACAAGTGACGGACCGGGAGAACCTGCGGGTGGAAGTGATGAGGAAGACGCCACAGACTGCGCAGCAGATCGCGACCCGAGTGCCAATTGACGATCTTTTGTGCGACCAGCGCCTTTGGGGTACGATAATGCCTTGTAGAACTATTTGTTGGGATGGCGATTTACTAACCTCGGGTGATGTTGTTCACAGATGGTGTCAACCGTGAGATTTGTGGTTCATCATTCGATCCCGTTGTCGCTGTCCGCTTATTCCCAACAAATTGTGCGTCTGCATCTCGAGTTTAACGCTCTTGGCTGGAAATTAACGGACTCGATTTGTTGTAGGGCCGAAGTGGTCGCGATGGAAAACCCGCTGAGTGTATTTTATTGTACTCCGAAGTTGACAAGAAGCGGGCAGATGCGCTGACAACTGAAAGACTGAACCAATGGGAGCTCTCGAGGGGAGTTGGAAGATGTCGTCGGCTTCTGTGAGCTGGCTACAGGCTGCCGAAAAAGAGCTCTTGTACTCCCATTTTGGCTTCCATTTTGACAGTTCTCGTTGTGCAAGGAATTGCAACTGTGTGGTGCCTCTTGAAGCCGCTAGAGAATGGCGGGACGACGTTAAGATTCGTGCTACAGTGGACAAATCTATAGAGGAGGAGGGCATTTCCAGAGGGCCATTGAGTACCAATACCAGAAAATCCTTGCGGAGTCGAAGCGGCTCAAGTTACCGACGTGGAGCCTTATCACGACGCCTCATTCGGGTATGAACTCTATGGAGCTCCTCTGTATATTTTCCATTTTACTTGACGACTGTTTTGCTGCTGTCCAGGAAATCTTCGAGGTGGAACCTACATCAGAAGAAGAGATGGCGATTATGCGAGGGATTGGCCGTGTTAAAGCTGAGAGAGATCTCAACCTCTTCCGCCTCGGTTAAGCAGTTCAAGAGCCAACTCACTTCAACGTCAAAACGATTGCGGAGGAAAATCGTTGATTGTTTTCTTTCAAGCACTCTGTCTAGATATTCTCGCGAAGAAAGAGTGGACGAATCTATCACTACTCCATCTGTTGATGGGAATTGACAAAGCTACTTCAAAGCCTTGCACCATTCCTTGCTTGAACCCTCTTCTTTGCACGCCCATTTCTCGGACTAGGACAAGTTCTACACATGGGCTGGCAAACTTTCTTGTTAATTAATACGTCACTACTACTAGACTGCAACTGTGATCACCACTGCTGGCATGGCCAATGGTCCTTGACCACCGCAGAGCAGAGCATGAATCGAGTTGGTGAGGATGAACCTACTTCAAGGTCGTGTAAAAAAATTCGCAACACCAACGATAAGGGCGACAAGCCATCCATTATGCTTGGAAGCGAACTTTAAAGTTCTTTGCCTCTGACTCAGTCTCTACGTCATTCACAAGATCAGACACGAATCGTCTCTCTACCCACAATACATACGACGTCAATATATCCAATGCACTAATGGTTTTGGTTGCGTGTTCTCACCTTGTACTTCAACTTGAGTGGTGTGTCGGCCGTCCATCTAGTCGCATCAGTTTCCTCGACAAGCCGATGCTGAGCCAACTTGTCTTCAAAGCCAAGCACAGATCCTCTCTCGAAAGTTGGACTTTCAAATGCCGCATCCACCAACTTTTTCAACGTTGTCCCGACTGGAACTTCTACATGTACTAACTGGGCGATACCGTTGTAGTCGCATACCTTCAATCGGAAAGTTCGACAATGGATCTTACAATTTCATTTTCTCAATTGACAACGAATCTGATACCCTCCCTAAGTAGATGAGGAGATTAACATCCATTAGCACAGGGTCTTTTCAACATTGTTTGATAAAAGCACAAATGTAGCCATGTGCATTCTTAAACCAATCACAATGTCGCGTTCTTTTCATCCCGAATTTCCTTGCATTTAAGCGAGACTCTCTTCAGCGCTGCTTCAAGATGCTCTTCAGCGCTCCTGTCTCGGCTCATTTACAAGATCCGGATATTGTTTATCGGAAACTACTGGATTTGGACCGCTTTCTACGTTTCTGAAGAGCAATCGACGGCTGTCAAGATGGCTACACAGGGGTATTCTGTCTTCTTGCACCTCCCTACTGGAGCTGGCAAGAGTTTAGCCTTTCAAGCCCCAGTACTCGATCCTTAACGGGTGTGCGACAACTGGTGGAGAAGCAGGGTACTTGACCGCTGGAGAAGGGTCCCCTTTGTGAGCGTTGTGGAAGGTTACAGTTTACGAAGATATCAACTGGAGAAGAAGACCGGACATCTGTGAACGTGCGAGTCGCAACACTGCTAGAACGACAGGATTCGACTAGGGAGGTGTCGGGCGACTACACTTAAAGAGAGAACTTACTACCTGTGAACGCGAGAGTCACTGCACTGCTAGAACGACAGGATTCGACTAGGGAGGTGTCGGGCGACTACACTTAAAGAGAGAACTTACTACCTGTGAACGCGAGAGTCACTGCACTGCTAGAACGACAGGATTTGACTAGGGAGGTGTCAGGTGACCACATTCGGAGACAGAAACGGTGATATCGAGTTAATTGGAGTGTTCTGGAGCGAACACTTAGAACCCTTTGAGAGGGGAGAGTACTTCTGTCATACCAATAACTTGTAAGCTGGGTGACTGAGTGGATCGTCTGGGCGGGAGTGTATCACGTACCTCTACTCAAGGCGACTGAAGAAGAAAGCGAGAGAGAAAAATAAAGAGAACCTGAAATCGAGATGTCTACCTTTGGACCTGGAAACCACAGTGATGATGGTGGTAGTACTACCTCGAGTGAAGCGAGACAACCAGCTTGGAGCTAGTGGCCAGCTACTAGTCACCCCAGTCGACCTAGTCTGACTACCCCCGGGGGGCTTAGTTCAGTACAGTCGATCGTGCGGAGAGCTGCTCAAGGAGCTTACTCCTCAAGTGCCTATCCTGGAAGCTGCTGCGGAGTCATCTCCCCCCTGAGGCCGAGACTAGTCCGTAGTCTGTCGGAACCTCGGAAGGGTGAGTCGAGACCGGATACTCGGAGTCCGTTACTTCCTGCCGGAACAACCTCACAGCACACTCTACCTAGTCGAGGGATCGCTGCGACCCCTCACCCGACTATTGAAGCAGTCACTCCAGGAGTGACTACCACCTACTGCTCCCTCTGTGCAACCTCCGACAAGCCACTTGCCTACGTCTGCTCAAACCGACGGGGGTCGCTCGAGACTTATGTCTCCGTCGACACCCCCTAGTCGCAGGTTGACCGTAAGTAAACCCAGCGGCAGTAGACCACCCAACTGGTTGCACGAACGGGTTACTCGTCCCCGCCCCAGGGACATTAGGAGTAGCTCCTAGAGTGACGTTCTGGTAACTCGGAATAGCCGACCGAGTCGACTGAGGCACGTTAGTCATCGGAGTCACTAGTGGTTGCTGCTCCCTACACTACGGGACCGCCACAAGCTACTCATGCTCCGGTGTCAGCAGTGACTTCTGTTCTATCACGTGCTACCCCGATGGCTCCAGTGAGCGCTACTACTTCAGTGCCGACGACTACCAGCTACCAGCGAGTGACTCCTGGTCAACAAGTGTACTGGACTCAACAGTCTACTCTTCAGAGTCAACCGTCGAGTCTGCCTACTGCCCCTGTGACTAGTGTGTACACTCAAGTGCCGAGTGGCCAGATGCTAGTGCCGACCCCGAGTCACTCCGCTGGACAAGCTACTCCTGGTTACCACTCGACTGTCGGACAAGTGAACCGAACACCTACTTTGGGTATGCCGTCGAACATCAAGAATGCGATCCGGATGATCCAACCGTTCTACTCGGATAACTCGTCGGTGGATAAGGCGAGAACGTTTTGGAGTGCTTTCGAAAAAGCTACTGAGGGTCTTGATGACACCATACGGTTGAGTGCCTTTAGGGAGTGTCTTAAGGGAAAGACTGGTGAAGAGTGGTGGACTTACTCCCAGATCAACAACTTCGCGACTCTCAAGACTCGCTTCCACAACCAGTTCATCTGTCAGACCCCTATGCAGATGATCGAGCGACTCAAGACAGCTAAACGGTCTCGTGGGATGTCCGCCGAGGTGTGGGCTGATCTGATTTCGAGTTTGTGTGATGAGGCTCAAAACTTTGACCCCGAGATGAGGTACCAGTACTTCTTGTCCGGACTACGCAACAGGAAGTGGAGAAACATACTCGACACTCCACTTGTGAACGCGATCACTGAAGCAGTGACTGTACTACTCTACAAGAACCAGCATCTACCTGTGGAAGACAACGAGGACGTCGCTGACGAGCGACCCAAGAAGACTCCCGACGATGACATGATGAAGCGGATGCTCTCGATGATGCAGCAGACTCAGACCTACTGGTACAGCAGCAAGCCCAGTCGGCTGCAGCTACTGCGGCTGGAGTGTATGCTGGTCAGCAGCAAGCTGCTGCCCCGCCACCAGCGACTTATACTAGAGGTGTTCGGCAGGGTCCGGACAAGACGGACATATAGTGTGTGGTCGTTGTCACACTCTAGGGTGCAACCGTTTGAACTGCCGGAGGAACCAGATGACTTGTACTAACTGTCAGGCAGTGGGTCATGTCAGTCCTGAGTGTGAGCAGCCTCGGATGTACCAGCGTCAACAATCGAACAGTCAACCCCCACCGCAGAACTCTAACTCGCGTTCGAACGGCCAATACTACCGTGGACAGAGGTATTGTTTCCTGTGTGGAGGAAGTGATCACGTTGTAGCTAACTGTCCGTCGAGAGAGGTGTTGAGCCAGTTAGTCAAGAAGGCTAACTCGGGGTCGTCTGGGGGTCAGACTTCGAATAGGAACAGAAGAGGGCTGGAGGAAGGGAAGGAGGAGGTCGCACCGTCCTCCTGCCAGCGAAGCGACTTGGAGATAGTTATTTCTCGAAAGTCTACTACCAGTAGTGGACGCTCAGGAGTGAGTCCTCCGGTGATGAGTGAGTGTACTGTGACCAAGAGTGAAACGAAGGAAAATGGTGTGAAATTGACGAGAAACAAGAAGACTAGAAGACCGAGAAAAGAAAAGAGAACGAGTACGGCGGCGTACGTTGGTGATTTGTTGAAGGATCCTTACTGTGAGAACCGTGAAGAAGAACGAGTGAAGTCCAGCCCGGCGAAAAACTGGACCGCTCCTAGACAAAAGAGTGAAACGATCTACTATGGATGGGGAACTACCACTACCGGTGTGGGTGGAGAGAGCGACTCTGGGGCAAGCTACCCCAGGAGAACTACTCCTCCTGTCGACTTAGGAGTGACTGGTGCCCAACCCAAGAGTGACTGTGAAACTCGAAGTGTCTTCGATAACTGCGATTTTGACCCTCGTGTGGATACGAGCGGAGATGTGAATACTGAGAATAATGTGAAACAACCTGATGTGAATAGTGTATCGACTACTCTCGCGGCGAGAGTTGGTGAGTCGAACACCCCTGAGATTGAAGAAGAAGTACTGTGTGAAACTACTAGTGTGACGTCTACCACTGACAGATTCGGTGGGGGTGAGGCGAGCGCCACCAAGGGCGAACCAGGAGTGTCTAGCGAATATGCTAGAGTGTTTTCTGCGGGTGAATTGGATGAGTTAACCGAGGGCGGTGACTTGGTTATACTGTGTGAGAGTGAGGAATACGACAAAGAGATCGAGGAGCGACTCTTTCCTCTGGATGAATTGGAACTTAAGAAGAGGGTTGAAATTAATGCGGCGAAATCGAAGAAGATGTCTACGGCGGAACTGAGCTCCGTTTTGGGAATATCGGAGGAAGTGTTGGAACGGGCGCGAGAGTCATCTCCTGGAGTGCTCTCGACGCCCGAGTACTGGGTGAGCTGGTACAGGAAGACACCGGCAGCTACGGAAGCAGCCAAACGGGCAAACCGCGACTTCAGTGACTTAAAGACGCCAACGGTGAGTGACTATGAGCCGGTCATGAGGGAAGAAGCCGACTCAGACGAAAGAGACGTAGGAGGTGGGGCGAGTGAGGTTACTCACCCACCAGACCTACTTGAGGAGGAAATCTGTGAACAAGAAGTAGGTAACCCCAGTGGGTTTGAAGAACTCTCGAGGAGTGACTCCGAGGAGAGTCTTGAGTGTGACAGCGACTCTGACGAACGGGATGTCGGAGGTGGAACTTACTTGCCTGAAGAAACAGAGGAAGAAGAGAGTGGAGTGTCTGGGGATACACTCCCGGAATTGAGTGAAGAAGAGATAGTGATCGCGAATGTGGCAGTGAACTTAGAGAACTGTACTGCGAGTACAGTCAGTGTAGTGAGTCGATCGGCTCGGCGGAGTCGACACCTGGATCCGAAGTGGCGAGCACTAGTACAACGGACAGTGTACTATCTGGTGAAGGAAGAAGAGAGGCCGAACCCCGTGTGCGCTAACTGTGGGTCTCCTCTCCTAGTCGACCTACTACTACCTAGTGTGGATTTCGAAGGATTCGACCCGGAAGAGAGAGATTTGGCCAAAATCGCCCCCTACTACAAGAAAATGACTAATACCGAGATGAAGCGAATAGCGGAGGTGGTTTTGAAGAAGTACTCGAGCGAAGGTCCTCTGATACGAGCAAAGCTGAAGGAACGAGAGGAGCGATGTGAGGCCTGCGTGGCTGCCGCTCTTCCAGAAAGGAAAATCAAGAAGCAGAAGCAAGTACGCTTTGACTGCACTTCACTATCAAGTAAAGTGGCTGAGGAGTTGGGGTCGCAGTGTACTCGCGACAACTCCGACAGTGTGTACGAGTACGCGTACGTGGTGAGTGACTCCGCGAGGAGCGAGTCACCAGTGGTGACTAGTAACCGGACTCGACGGCCCGGTCTAGTGGAAGTGGACAACCCTGATGTGGACTGTGACGAGGAAGTAGTCGCTGGTGGGAAGAGAATTATCGGCTCCGTGGGTGGAGTTGAAGCAGTCTCTGCTGGTTTTGTGGGCTGTGTCCCCGTGGACATACTCATCGACTCTGGAGCAGTGGTTAGTATGATCGACCGCAAGGTGCTACGAAGAATTGGCAGGGCGAGTGACTCTTTGCGCCCCTATGACGAAAACTTGAACGGAGTGTCTGGACACCCTCTCCAGATCAGAGGCATAGCGGACTTGCCACTCCGCCTAGGTTCGGTGGAGATGACTAGACCGTTCGTAGTAGTTGACCAGATGCATGTGGACGTGATACTAGGGACTGACTCGCTTAGACAGTTCCGAGCAGTGGTGGATTTGGACTCCAACTCGGTGACTTTGAAGGACACTGGGGAAGTGTTCTCTCTAGGCAACCCTCGAGTGGAAGAAGTGTACTCGGCGAGGACGAGCTCGACCGTCAGGATAGGTCCCGGAGGTCAAGCCCTTGTAGTCTCCGAAGTACGCGGCCTAGCTCGAGATGGCGACTCAGTGCTGGTCGAAGGCGCCCCTGGACTGAACAGTACGGTCCGACTAGCCCATACACTCTGCACTGTCAACCAAGGGAAGCTACTTGTCGAGGTATGCAATGCGTCTACCGAGAAGTTGATCATCAAGCGAGGTACTCTGGTCGCTGCTGCTACTGTGATACCGGAGTCGGCTTTCGAGCTAAGTAAGTCGGCAGAACAGTCTACTCCCTCTGGCGAGACTGATCCCGTCGACTCTGACTGGGTGCACCCAGTGGTGAGTACTGCGAGTGTCTCGGACAATGCACTCCTCCACTCTATGCCTACTCTCGAGAAGGAACTTGCTGCTGAGTTTACGGTCGAGTTCCCGGATTCGAAGTTGAGTGTTGAGCAGGAGGAGTTGTTCAGGCAGACTCTCGGGTCGTTCAAGGACATGTTTGTGGAGTCGTCTATGAAGCCTGGGAGGACTCACCTACTCGAATTTGAAATCGATACTGGTGGCCACCCGCCTATCAAACAACGACCCTACCGAGTGTCCAAGGCTGAAGGTGATGTGATGGAAGGTGAAGTGCAGCAGTACCTAGATCTTGGGTTGATCCAACCATCGAGTAGCCCCTGGGCTAGTCCAGTGCTAATGATCAGGAAGCCCGATGGTGTATTCAGGTTCTGCATCGACTACCGTAGACTGAACGCAGTGACAGTGAAGGACTGTTACCCGATGCCTCTCGTAGATGATATCTTGGATGTGCTGGGAAACGCTAAGCTGTTCTCCACCATGGACATCGCTTCAGGTTACTGGAACGTGCCGATGGCGAAGGATAGTGTGGGGAAGACTGCTTTCACTTGCAAGTATGGACTGTTCGAGTGGCTGGTTATGCCGTTTGGATTGTGCAACGCAGTGCCTGCCTTCGAGCGACTCATGGAAGGAGTGTTAGTTGACTTGAAGTGGCGGACCTGCTTGGTCTACCTAGATGACTGTGTAGTGTTTAGTGAGGCCTTTCCGACACACTTGGTGAGACTTCGCCAAGTGTTGGAACGCTTCCGAACTGCTGGATTCAAACTCAAGATGAAGAAGTGCAAGTGGGGTCGAGACCAAGTGGCCTTCCTAGGACACATAGTCACCCCCTCGGGTATACTTCCTAATCCTGAGAAGGTGAAGGCGGTGATGAACGTGGAGCGACCTAGTGACCTTCGAGGTGTTCGAGCCTTTTTAGGGTTGACTAGCTATGTCAAGAGGTATATACCTGGTTATGCAGCTATCTCGGCTCCTATCGAGAAGTTGAAGGCCAAGGGTGTACCGTTCACTTGGAACTCTGACTGCGAGTCTGCTTTCAGACAGTTGAAAAGGAAGTTGGTGGAGCCCCCTATTCTGGTCTATCCTGACTTTAATAAGAGGTTCAAGTTGTCTCGAAGTTAGCTGTGGGAGCCTGCCTGATGCAAGAAGTATACGGTCGAGATCGAGCTATTGCCTATGCTTGTAAGCTGCTTGCCGGATCGGAGAAAAACTGGATCCATAAGCAAGATGGCACTTCGGAGATTGAGTGCTGGGGTATTGTGTGGGCGACTCGAAAATTCAGGTGCTACTTGGATCGATGCGAGTTCGACCTATACACGGATCACAAGGCTCTGCTGTGGGTCTTCAGCGACTCCAACAGGACCAACAACGCTAAGCTAGCTAGGTGGGCAATGGAGCTGGCCCAGCTCCGGTTCATAGTGTCCCACCGACCTGGTACTTCTATGGGCCATGTCGACGGTCTTTCGAGATTACACTCAGTGACAGTGAGCGCTGTCACTATGGCAGATTTACTTAACGAAGCGAACGAAGAGGAAGAGGCTCTAGTTCCGGTCGGGGAGGCGACTGCTGAGGCTACTACTACTCCTGCTAGTGACAACCCAGTTCAGGTTGGGGAGCGACCCCCTGGTGATCAAGTCCAGGTCGGGGAGCGACTCCCTGAAGGGGCGCCAGCGACTACTTCCCGCGGAGGAGTGACTCCTCCAGAACCGTTACTAGTGTCTCCTATCGATGTGCTCGGGTTGGACCAGGCGCGCTTCAAGGAAAAACAGAAGCGGACCCCTTGGATACTTGCAATGATAGCTTTCCTGGAGAGTGGTGCCCTAGCACTGGACGCTCAACTGCGTGCGAAGGTGTTGTCCTTGGCTCCTCACTACACTGTGAAGAACGGGATACTGATGCGTCGAGTCCACTTGAAAGCTCGAGCTTGTCCCGCTTGCTCACTGGAAGTGCCAGTTATACCTATCACCTACGTGGCTACGGTACTACACCACTGCTACGCTGATGTGTTTGCGGCTCATGTGGGTGTCATTAAGACGCTAGACAAGGTGCGGAAGCACGCCTACTGGCATGGTTGGAAGAAGGACGCCGCTGAGTATGTTCGAGAGTGCACTGTGTGTGGAAGTGGCAAGGGCTACCGTCCTTGGAGGAACGGATTGATGCGGAAAATGCCTATACAGGAACTAAGTGGACCGTTCTCACTACTGGTAGTTGACGCTGTAGGTCCACTAGTGACTACACCCCGAGGTAACAAGTTCATTTTAGTGTTTGCCGACTACTTCACCCGGTGGGTAGAAGCATTCGCAGTCAAGCGTCTGGACTCGGTGCCTTTTGTGGAAGTTATGGTGGATGAGGTGATATCTCGTCATGGAGTGCCTGAGAAGCTACTCAGTGACCAAGGGTCAAATTTCATCTCGGAGTTGGCTCGATCACTGTACGAGACACTCAGCATTAAGAAGCTGTTTGGAGCGGCCTACCACCCTCAATGGTCGAGCGATTTAATGGTACACTGTTGGGTATGCTGCGCATGTATGTGAGTGAGTCGCAGGACGACTGGGACTTGTATCTCCCGAGGGTGCTCTTCGCCTACCGTACTTACTACCACGAAGCACTAGGCGACTCACCCTTCTTCAGCCTGTATGGTCGTGACCCAGTGTTACCCTTGGATCTAGCGTTCCTGAACACTACAACTCAGTGGAAGAGCAATGAGGTGGCTCCTTATAGGCGTCGGCTCTACTTGTCTCTGAGAGATACTCGTTGCTTGGTCGAGAGGCAGCTACTCAAGGCGCAAGGTCGTCATGAGCAGCGACTCCAAGGGCAAGTTGCGAAGAAGTTCTCTGAAGGTGACGCTGTCTGGGTGTATCAGTATTTCCGTGCTCGTCGAGGAGAGAAGACATCGAAAAAGTTAGCCTTTGCTTGGCATGGACCTTACCGAGTGGTTGGTACGGTTGGCGAGAATGCCTACCGAGTTGCCGTACCTACTCACCCCAACCGAGTGGTCACTATCAACGTGAACCGACTGAAACCTTTCTTGGGTCGATGGTGTCGACCCTTCCCCACCGCAATTCCTGAGGGTGTTGAGTCTACTCCTGGCGAGGATGACGATGGGCCCCTAGCTGAGGAGGACTTGCCTTCCACTAGCTATGTGGAGCGACTAGTTATTGGATCTGATGAAACTGCTTTTTCAGGTGTGAGCTTACCTGTTGTGGATATACTTGCGAGACGAAGGAAGGCTGGTGAGCTGCAGTATCTGGTGCTACTGGCTACTTATGAGATGAGTTGGTTACCTGCGTCTTCACTGAAACCCGATTTTGAAGTGCTGATTACTGCTTTTGAGAATACTCGTCGTAAGGAGCAGGGACTCCCCGAGTTACGGCGAAGTGCTCGTCTGGCTGACGCTAACGCTACAGTCGACGAGGACGAACTACTTTTCTAAACGGACGTTACGGAATGTGTTCTGAGAGGAGTTACTCCCTCAATTCGGAGTCCCGTGGAGTGAGTGTTCGGTGAAACACTCTTTTAGTTTTGACTGTATCTTTGGAGTGAGTGTTCGGGTGGAACACTCTTTTACATTTTTATTTTTACATTTTGGCGAGTCGGACTGGTGAGTCCGACGAGTGCTCAGGGGAGCAATTCTTTTACATTTTTCCTGAACAATTTTGAACAGCTTGGCGACTGTTCCTACATATTACCGTGGCTAGCGACTGTGTGGTGACCACCTACTACCCGAGAATCGCGACTACTGCGGATATCGACTACGCTGAACTTTGGACTTTGACGACTAGTGACTACTTTTGACTCTGCGATCTCGTGATATGGGACTACTTAGCTTCTGCACGCAAGTGACTATACTTACCCGTTACCTGTGACTACTCTTCTGAAAACGACTTCTTACTGGGAACTACTGCGGACCGTACGCGCTACTGTAATTAACTTGATGAATTTCAAGAACGACTTCGAAGCTAAAATGCTGGTGCGAACTGAAGACTAAGGCAGATATGGAATTATGAAGTTAGCTATCCTGTGAGTAGACTGAACTACCTACTCTGAAAGCCCTGGGGTGCACCTGCTACTTACCCTGAAGGCGCGAACTTTGGCGCGGGTGCTTTCGTCTCGATCACTTCAACCTCGTCTTCATCGCTGCTATCCGGTTCGAAGCTGTCGGAGTCCCTTTCGTCGATGGGCTTCTCCAGGGGAGCTGCTTGCAGAGCCATGAAGGTGCCATCTCGATGCTTGATCGGAGAGTACCCGGGATGACCTTCCTCGTTGACTCGAAGTGGCGGGATCTTAGGCAGGTCGTACTCGTTCTTGTCCTTCTTCTCCTGCAACTTGAACTCGACTTGGGTGGTCCAGCGATTGCTAACCAGTCGGGCCCACACTCCTTCAGTGAGGTCCCCGACCCACCACTGTGCTCCCGGTTCGTCCTTCGACTGCTCGTCCCGACGGACTAGTGCGAGTGCTTCGTCCGAGAGTCGACAGTCAACCTTCTGGTCTGGATCTAAAGCGTTCGTTGCCACCAGTAACTCAGTGATCGAAGTGAAGCCTCCTTGATCCAAGTGGAGCGGCTTGAGTGCACCCTTCACGCGAGCCTTGTACGCTTCAAAGTCTTGAGCGAACAGGCTGGACAAATTCTGGATCGTGGGGCCGTCATACTGCTTGGTGTCTGGGGCGTTCTTGCTAGGTTGACCGCCCATCCACATGAGTAGATGGTCTGGTTCCGACCCTTCGTAAAGCTTCAAAAATCCCTAGTAACCCCAGTGTTCGATACACTGTCTGATGAACTTGAGGTGTGCTGTGCGAGCTAGTGCGGTCTGTCGGCGACGCTGACTCCGAGCGAAGCTACTCCTGTAGGGCGCGTTCAGCTGCCACTCAAAGAAGCGAACCCGGTTGGCCATCCAGAACCTCCAGTGCGCCACATGGAGTGACTCGTTCTAAACGGGATCGTACCAGACCTTCGACCCCTCCCATGGATAATCAAGTTCTTGGCAAGTCTTACCCATGTTGACGGCCCGTCGATAAACGCCCTCGACATCCTGAAGAAGAGTGGGCGGTGTACTGTCGGTCATGACGTACGGGCAGTAGTCCGGGCGTGGGAGTTGGAGTTGGTTTGGGGAACTTGATCTTCTGCTCGTCGTCCGACTTGGGGGTCTGCTTGCGCTTGCCGAGTGTCGAAGGGGGAGTGATTGGCTTGGCCCTTTTAGGCGAAGGCAGGCCCTGTTCAAGAGCCAACAGTGCTTCGGTGGGGGCTTCCTTCGTTGGCGATTTCTTCTTCTTCTTCTCTGCGGCTTGACGGGCGACGGGATATTGGCGAACGGAGTTCCCTGGCCGAAAATCACTGGAGCCGAATTCACGTTAACGTCGGGAAGATCTTGCGTGTTCGAAAAGCGATTGTGGACGTAGGCGTTGGGAGCTTCACGTTGTCGAGAGGGTTTCGGGAGCAACATTACGGGGTCCGTGAAGGCCATCTCTTTATTTTCCGTGCTGGCGTTATCCAAGAGAGCTTCGGCCAATTGGTCCAACACAAACAGGCCGGACGAACACTGATTGACAGACAAAAGCTCGCGCATCTCCGTCCAAAACTCGCGCTGCGCGTTCTCCTTTAGACGTTCCTCCGTCGACGATGTCATCTCCGGGACGATGAGCGCGGCAATCTGTTTCACCAGCTCGGCGTCCTTGGTGCTCGTTGCGGCGGCTGGCGCTGGGGAAGGAGGAGAAGATGCCGGAGCCTTGGAGGACTTGCTGGCGCCCATGGATGACAGGGTGGAAGAGAAGGTGGAGGAGGAGAAGTAAAGCTGGCACTTGGCTCTTGGAGGAAGGTTGTGGAATGAGCAGACAGCAGAGACGCCTACTTAGGCGACGAAGTCTCAAAGTCCCTGTCCCGAGTGACTATCTACCTGTGAGGCTTCTGAGCCATTCGTACCTTGGGACGAGAAGCTTGAATCTCCCAATAAACCTCTGTGAATTATGGTGATTGACGAGAAGTGGCCTTGGGACGAGTACTTTGACGTGGAGACTATCCATCATTCTCAAACCAAGTGTAAATTCTTACTACCATTTATTCGGAAATCCTGCCGTGACGAACTCCACTGGAGTTGGAGTTGATCCTTCGGTACTACCAGGAGTGGTGCCGCGTGGCAAGTGTCCACTTTCGATTCCGACTGCTTCTACCTAAGCGCCGACTACCTTCGAGCAAGTGTTCGCTCGACCACCTACCTACCGTGCCTCCTGTCGACTACGGTCTACCCTGCCTCCTACCTACCGTCGCCCGTATACCCTGCTTACTACCGCTCACCATGACCGACCTGTTCACTGTTATCTGGACGGAGTACCTCCGATGGGAGTTGCTCCCGGCCTACCTAGTGACTGTTGTGCTGTGGGTGTTGACCTCTTCTGTCCGAGGAGTGGCTTGGTCCCTGGGGACTCAAGTATGGCTAGTTGTGTCCCTGAATTCGACTATGAGCGTCAACTTCGTGACCCGTTACCAAGAAGTACTTCGTGATCCCGAGCTCGGACAACTGAGTGGTACTGCGTACGCTTTCGCGTTGTGGAACGCGTTCTTTGCGGTGCCTGTACAAGTGTTGGAGGAAGGAGAGACTGAGTACGGTCAGTATGGTCTGATGCTGAGAAGTTGGTGGACTGCTCTACTAGTTACTTTTGGCGAATACCTACCCGACTTGAGTGTGCGGTCTGGTTACTCCTACTTGGCCTACACTCGTGCTACTGGGAAGCCTAGGCTACTGTCTGGCAGCGACTGGTTGCTGTTGTCAAAGGAGTGTGCTGGTTTGTGCTGTTTATACTGTCATTGGTGATTCACGTGCCCATGGCACTGTTCGATCTACTGGAGTTTGTGACCTTCGGTACTACTGGTCTGGGAGTGGGCTACTACTGGCGAATCTGTTGAATCTACTGCTTGAGTGGACTAGTTGGTTGAGTACCGCTACTGGAGTGACCGTGGTGGTTGGTATAGTCACTCATGGATGGCGTTTTGGAAGTGGCAGTGGTCACTTGGAGCGAGCTGCTCCTCGCGTTGTGGTGAGGAAGGCTCTAAAGTCTGTGCGTCGTGAAGTGAACCGTTGTAATCGCAGAGAGGCTGCATGGCTAGCTAGTCTACAAGGACCGGGGAGTGCACTTGAAGACACTGGCCCTCACCAAGAGACTACCCCTCTGCGGCGGAGTAGTCGCATCAGAGCTCGACGACTTACTCCTGAACTGAACCTCGCCCAAGTACCTAGAGTTACTCCTGATCGAGTGACTGCTACTCGATCCTCAGGACCTACTCTTAGATTGACGGCGACTGTTCAGCTCATGAGTGATCGTCCCTGCTCTCACGAAATCGACATTGAAAACATTATCCTCAGCGAAGAGGAACTGCCTGTGGCGAAGCGCCTGCGTGACATGGAACACGACCGAGTTGACCGAGGACGGTCAACGTTAGGTCGGGGAGTTTGTCCCGTACCCGGGAATACCAGTGGTGAACCAGAGGAGTCGGTTGTGTACCATGCCCCCAGGCCTTACAATGTGTCGCGTCGACTCTCGGAGTGTTTCGACAACTCACTGGCCTAAGTATGTGTCAGTCGACTACCTGAGTGAACTACCCTGTCTACCTCACCCCAGAGGTCCACTAAGGCCCTCCCGCGAGTGGCGCACCAGGATGGAAGTCACTCCAAGAGCTCTCGCCAAGCGAGTTGGCGAGGTGTCATCCCTACAAGTGTGTTATGGAGCTGTATGAGCTCCTCGTGAAACTAGTCAGTCGTACATTTACCTGCTAAGAAACAAACAACAAGAGAAACAAACTTTTTACATTTTACTTGATACCAAGTCTACCGAACGCTCCCAGCCTGGACCTCTACTCATATAACAGCCCGCAAGTACTCGATCCTTAACGGGTGTGCGACACTAGCAGAATTATTCCACTTACAGCTACGAAGTGAAGCTCCTGTTGAGGCTTTGACACTGAAGGCTAGTAGACATAGTGAGATGGTGGTAATTCAACAAGTGACGGACCGGGAGACCCTGCGGGTGGAAGTGATGAGGAAGACGCCGCAGACTTCGCAGCAGATCGCGACCCGAGTGCCAATTGACGATCTTTTGTGCGACCAGCGCCTTTGGGGTACGATAATGCCGGTAGATTTTATTTTGGATCGTATACCGATCGGATCGGATCTACGATCAGGATGTGTGATCTGAAAATGAACGGATACACGTAGTACAAAGAAATTAGGAAGGAATTGGGTGCTGTATGGAGACTTGCTAGTAGCTACCTGGTACAACTAGTGGAGGCCTGAACTGGAGTCGAACGTGGGCATCTTCGCTTCATCTACTTCGCTGTCGATATCTGACGGTATATCGATAGGCTCAGGAAGCTGGATTAGCTCGCGTTCAACTCTACGAACCCGGCCACGAGGAACATCAGCTACTCTGCGTATGTACTCGGCAGATATCGTCTTGATGACTGTCACAAACACTGCCATCGATGGATGTGGTGTAGGAAACCTGCTGTTCAGCTCCCGATTGAACCTCTCTAATGGATTGTTTGTTCGAGCCACCAGCTCGTTGTCGAGCCCAAACACATTCCAGACGTCGATAGTGTACTCCTTAAGCCACGTCCGATCAAAGTACCCCCAAAATTCGACCCATTTCTCCTTAGAGTACTCTTCCCCACTGGCCTTGCAGCGCATCTTAATCTCTCGCTTCACCCACTTGATGCTATTTTCAACTTGTCCGTGATCAATGACGGTCAGTACGTCTAGCACGCCACGGGTCATCGCGATTGTACATTCACATTCAGGAATTGCGTAGCGCTTCATCGCGCGACGTAGAGCTTGTTTTATGTGAAACAAGCAATCTAACACTAAAGCGTTAGGAAATTGAGTTTGCAACGCACTCAGCAGTGCCGATTCAAAGTCGCACACAATCTCAGCGGGCTCAATTTGCTGATCTGTCGCCTGGACGACAAAGTGGACCATATCCCAGTAAGTGTCGCCGCTTCTTGACGTACTCAACACGTAAAACACTGGAACGAATACTCCGGAGGCACGGTCATGTACCATGAAAATAACACACTGAGCGTATCCTTGGGGGACACAGCAAAATGTGCCATCGACGAATACCGTAGTTCCATGGTAGCGCAGTAAGGATACTAGAGACGGATGAGCCCATCCTAATATACGCATTGGCTTCGTTGCATCTTCACGGTTCACAGTAGTGTAGTGAAACTGAAAAAAAAGAAACACTTTCGCCAAGATCGAGAGAGAGTGGTGGAATCTCTATCGAACCATGTACATTCCCCGAGTAATGCTGGTGTCTCGCATGGTGTACACGACGGATGCCTTGGCTCTCTGATAAACCACGGATGACATCAGAGTTGTCAGCAGCGTAGAATTGGGTACGCAGTTCTCCCCAGACTTGGCGTGCTGACCACGCTACATGTTCAATCACCAAGAGATCTGCCTGAGCTTTCATTTCATCCCTCCTGTCTATAATGGAGCTCACCGGAGTGTTATTGCTGCAAGTATGCACCCCAACGCCAATGTAGCCCATAGCAGAAATCCGGTACTCCAGGTTTGCTGAACAACCCATTCGAAACTTCGAGCAGCGATAAACTATCTTGCGTTGCGACAGCCACGAGCGTGTGTATTTGTGACCGTTGTAGTGGCACGTTGTTCTCTCCACACGCCCAAGATGTGTAGCCTCTGCTGGTGCTCGCCATGTCCGTATGCTCGCCAGCGCTGGTGTTCGCCATGTCCGTATGCTCGCCAGCGCGCCATTCTCAGGCTCTTCTAGCGGGACGCCATCCATCCAAGCTCGTCTCACTCTGCAGGGTTGCTCCCCCTGCATCCTCGGCCCCCTTGCTGACACCGCTCTGCGGCGTAAATACACCTTCGGTCTCCTCTTGGTGACCCACTTCAGCACCTTTAAGCATCTTCCCAACTGAAGATATGTAGCACAGCGTTTCCCAACCACTGCTTTTCAGATCCTGTATCCGATCATCGGCCGCACAATCATCCGGTCGTAGACCAGATCCGATCGGTATACGGTCCAAATTAGAGCTAACCATAATGCCTTGTAGAACTATTTGTTGGGATGGCGATTTACTAACCTCGGGTGATGTTGTTCACAGATGGTGTCGACCGTGAGATTTGTGGTTCATCATTCGATCCCGTTGTCGCTGTCCGCTTATTCCCAACAAATTGTGCGTCTGCTAAAGCGTCGACACTATACCCCTTACAAAGGGTAATCCAGCGTGCGTGTGACGAATTATCGCGAACTGCTGATGGCAACATTAAGACCAACCATCCATCGCGACCACTTCGGCCCCACAACAATTATATGAGAGGATTATTAGGTACGAATCAGAAATATGTAATTGTAGTTTTATCGATTTGGATGGAATTGAGAAACGTTATCCATAATTATATTGGCACAATAATTCGCTTGTTTGAGTTCGACTGTAGCAAAAAACAAGAAAAATTGCGGTCAATTCCTTGAGTTCATACTGCGGTAACGCACCTTGTTGTAACTTACCCTAATAGGGGTGGTTGCTGTTAATGCTGCCGTCAGCAGTTCGCGAGGCTTCGTCACACACACGCTGGATCACCCTTTGTAAGGCGTATAGTGTCACTGGTATTGACGCTTTACAGGTTTTTCAAGGAGAACACCCGTCGCAACGAAGTCCAAGAGCGATCACGGCTTGGAATCTTTGCCTTTGTCTTCTTAGACTCATGATAGTATCATTATGATAGAGACGTAACCGATAGATGTTGAGCTATGTGTGCCAAAGTTGACCTGACAGCGATGGACAGGAACAGGATCGCCGTGACCAGTATCCATTGGAAGAGACTCTGTCAACTGTTATTCATAAGTTCCCATCATAAACTCCATGCAGAGACCTACCCGAGCCATCAAACGCGCTACCCGACGTTTAGCGGCTACACCACCAGAACCAACCATCGTTATTTACCAACTTTCTTCGTCCCGACCAAGCGATCACCAAGAAACTCTGAAGCATGGTGCGCAAGAACAGAAAACACGGTCGAACGACTCGTGTTGCTTCCACTCGTCAACTCACAATCAATTTCGTCCACGCCTCCCTCGTACTACCCATCCAAGGCAACCCGGTCCTCAAGGATCTACTGGACTTACAGCACTTTCGACAGCAGGTTGAGCGTCAAGCTGAGCTCGACACTGGTATTCAAGCGGCTTGTCTGGACTGGACCGAGGTGGTCGTGACCCCTCCCTGCAAGAATATGCTGTTTGACGGCTGGGAAAATGCTGCAGAGGACACCAGCACTCCGCCGCGGGTTATCATCGGGTTAAAAGGGCCCACCACATCTCCATTAAATGTGGATCAAACACCCCCGCCACGTTCCGCGCCCACTAAACCGGAGAGAGCACTTACGATGGAAGGGGGGATGAACAACGACCGAGTTAGTGCGCTGGTGGCCGAAGTGAATGTCCTCGTTAAGGAGTCGAAGGCCATCATCGCTACCCAAAACGACACCATTAACGAGTTGAAGGCAAACATGGCTGCCCAAGACGACACCATTAACGAGTTGAAGGCAAACATGGCTGCCCAAAACGACTCCATTAACGTTATGAAGGCAAACATGGCTGCCCAAAACGACAAAATTATTGCCCAAGACGACACCATTAACGAGTTGAAGGCAAACATGGCTGCCCAAAACGACAAAATTATTGCCCAAGACGACACCATTAACGAGTTGAAGGCCAGCATGGCTGCCCAAGACGACACCATTAACGTGTTGAAGGCAAACATGGCTGCAAGATATCTTTCCCGAAGCGCTACCATCGAGAAGCTGGAAGCCAAAATCCTTGCCCAAGGCGGTATCATCAAGACGCTAGAAGCTGCCAATATGGATGTGCGACGACAACACACATTAGACATCGATAAGCTGAACACGAGGCTAACGGAAAGCAACGAGGAGTTAGCAGAGAAGTTGACGGCCCATTCTGCTGAAATCGAAAAGTTGCAGAACGACAACAAGGAGCAGCAGAAGTGTATTCGCGTGTTAATGCTCACGTTCGCAACGTCGTCTGCCTAAAATGGTTGGAAGGGTTTCGAGATTTCCAATTCGAACGAGTTGGAGGACGACGTCAAGGTGAATCAATCAAGAGCTTCCCGGACGAGGCTGCGGTGAATTCCTGGGGTTTTGATGAGCATTCTCGGCTATCAAAACTAATTCATCCGCAACCGTACGTAAATGAGGCAGAAATAGTTCTGGGCTACAACGAACGCTACCGTCACGTTTTCACAGTGCTGTTTCCGGGATAAAGCCGCGGTCGATCAACGGGCTCGACTCGTAGTGGTTACTTTGCATAGTACTTCGTAAGTCTTTGTTGCTACATGCATTCTTAAACTCAACACGTTGCAAATTCAAAAACAAATGCCAGGAACAACTTCGACGAAACACAAGAAACAGCGTCGGAGCCACTTCCATACTTTTGCACCGTTGCCGCAACGATCGTAGATATACTAGCATAGCTGAAGGAACAGGAGACGTCATATTTCATCTACAAGTCCAGGTCCATACTGCCCCGTGCGAGGTTTGCGGCTTCTTTTGCCTGTTGAAGAGCGTTGATCGAATCAAAGTAGCGTGTGAACTGTTGGCGAAGACTGTGATCCTGTTCACGTAGCTTCTTCATAGCGGCGACAGATACTTCGGCACTCACGTCTTGGCTCAACACAGCTGCTGTCGAGTCCAACAGCGCGTCAATGAGGTTGTATGGGATCCAGATCGATGTCTTGGTCTGGAAACTGTTGAGAAGGAGGTTCTCCACCAATTCCAAGCCTTCAAGCAGTAAACCATGCGTCAGATACAGTTGCAGCAGCTTAGCTGGGTTTCCTGCCGTAGGGTTTGACAACCGTTCGCTGAGCCAATCGGGCAACGCAAGCTTACGACCCTGTTGCTGCCAGAAGTCCAGCACCGTCTCGGCTGCGACCTCGTACTGTTCCAGCGATGTTGAGTGCATCAGCAGCATCTCTAGTAGCTCCCACAACAGGTCACTATCCACGCGAGAAATGGATGAAGCTGGGTGTTCACTAGCCACGCAGTAACGAGCCAGCGACTTGGTCAGGTTCGTCTTGGAGCTTCTTCCAGCAATATCAGCGGCAATCTCGATCGAACGGACTCCAGCTCTCCGTCGTTCAGCTAAAGTTGCGCTCGAGTTGCTGCAGCTGCTGTGAACGGCGTCCACCAGCAGTGCAACTACTTCATCTCCATCCATCGTACTCAGCAAAACACTCTCCGAGTGGCCAAGCGCTAGTAAGCGCAACTTGCCGTCCAGCACTGCCATCTCCTGGCTCATATCATCTAGCGTGACAACACTTAGGGGCGATTTTTCCTTGGAAGTATCCACAACAGAACGCTTGAGCTCCTCCGTGTGCAGCTTACGCACGACCCAGCGGTTCTCAACGGGAAGAGCTCGCAGTGCGTTGCACGCAGCGTTCAGAGCGTTTCGCTGCGCCTCAAGAGCAGCCTTAGACGTAGAAACTGCCAGTCGCAGTCGGAGCGCAAGAGCGTAGAGAGAAGACGCCGCGTTGGCAGGCTGCTGCTTGCGCATGTAGAACGTAAACAGTAGATTGTAGTACCGGACAGCACCAGCGTCCAATCCATCGCCTTGAACCACCGTCGCGTTGGCCGCTTGCCACATGATGTATTTCTCCACGTGAGACTCCAGCGACCCCCACTGTAGTTCACAGATGAGGTCCAGGTGGCCGTAACGATAGAGCTCCTTCACCAGGTAATTCACACACTCACTTGCTGTGTCTTCAGCGTCGGAGTTAGAGCCTAAGGCGGCCGAAAGCTCCGCCGTATGCATGAGCGCAAGGTGAGCGTCACGGAATAGTCGCTCCTCCACGGAATACTTGAACACGTTGACCCAAATGAACGACTGCACCGCAAAGCTCTGGTCGCCACCGTCATGATGTGCCAAGTGACCGAGACCTTGCGTCACCACAGTCCAGAGGAAACTCAGGAGCTGGTCGTAGTGGCCACGCGGCACCGTCTCCTTCAGCAGCCCAACCACATCATAAATGAACTGCTCCAGAGCTTCTTCTGACGGGGATTTGCGACTCCTTTTCACGAAGAAGTTGGATAGACAAATACTGAAGCAACGGGTAGCCTGGAGGAAGCACCAACGAGCGTGGGCACGCGCTTCTTCGTCGTCGTGAGCACGAGCAGCAGCTTCTTGCCCTTCGCATGCAAGACACTCACCAATCGAGCGCACATACTGGTGCACCTGTTCACTCTGTTGCGAACTCCCGTCCTTGGAGCCGTGTAAGCTGATATCGCTGAGGTTGCAACAGAACATCGCGCGCAGTAGACGGAACTGCTTGCGCTTCTGTAGGAAACGCACCAGCGAGTCGTTGGGCTGCGACACAAACTGCAAAATCTCCCGTGTAAATGTAGCCATAACTTCTTGCGCTTCTTCACTGCGTACGTTGTTATTGGCGCTAGCCAACTGCAGAACAGAAAGGGCTCGTTTGAAGCTTGTCGAGGCGTTCAGCTTCCTGTTCACGTCCAGAAGGAATAGCTGAAGCAGTGGCGGCATGAGCGTAGCTGACGTGACGGCAGGATCCGCGTCAGCAATTGGCTGAGTGATGCCCTGGTTGGCTATCCATCGACTTAGTCGCCAGCGCTGATACACAGTGATGGACTTCGGCAAATAAACTTGCACGATCTTGCTCAGGGTTGTAGAACTCAAGAAAGGTGGCCGAGTGTCTACCAGATACGCCAGCAAGAGCACAACGCGAAGAGACTGGTTGCACATCTCGTCGATTGTCCGGGACGCCACTTGATCGAACGCGAAGCTCATTTCATGGCCAGCGAAGAACCCACATCGTGTGGTAGAGTAGTAATCAGCGTCCGTCATCACACAGTCTTCCTTATCCATCTCCTCGTCACTGGTATCGTGCTCACGCTTAGGTGACGACGCTTTGCCTCGCCAAAGTTCAAATGGGAACAAATGCTCCACTAGATCACGGAACACTTGGTCTTGGAAGGACGAATCACCACCCAGAAGCTTACTGAGGCGGAGAATCGACCGCGTGAGGACCAGCTCAGCGCTGACAGTCGCAGATCCACCTACGAAATCCGGATTCAAGCCGAGACGCACGCAGTGACGCGCCAAAGCCACGAACGATTCCACTTTCCAGTCTGAAGCCACATCTGCAACTTCTCGATGGATAAACGACTGGAAACTCTGGCTTGGGAACGCGTCAAAGATGGGGAGAACCTCGGACACCACATCTGCCACGCACTCGCCGCTAGTAGATCCTTCTTCCGCTTGAGGGACAAACGCTGACGTGATGGAAGGAGCAGACGGGAACAGCAACGTAACACGGTTGCGGCGCAGCATCACGGGGGCACCAGGCAGCAGCGCATTCGTTGTTGTCGCAAAGCCAATGGGCACGTTCTCGCACCGCCAGTGCTTGGTACACAACGCGATGAGCTCTTTCCAGATCCGGATACGCAGGACAGTTGGAGCGGTACCAGTTCGGACAGCTGCAGCACCGGCAGCATCCACGCATCGACTGGACACGAAGCGAACTAGCACGTCCTTGTACTTGGGCAACCGGTGGGAAAACGGAGATGGCGCACTGAAGCCCAGAGCACCGTTCTGTGCCTCCAAGAGAGCATTAGACAGGTTCTGACGCGAGAAACGGCCGGGCAGAAGGATCCGTTCGGCGAAGAAATCGTCGATGAGCGTCATCACGCCTTCCTCTTTCAAATCAAAGAGCCACTCACTGTCTTCCACCTCGTACTTCTGCATCTGCACGTCAAGACTACTAACGAGTTGTCCCAAGATTCGTTTCGGGCCTGTGAGTGCCATCGGGTTCGGGTGAATGTAGACTTCGTCGCCATCCAACGAACGCCAGGAGGAAAAGAGAAAGTTCTTGTTCACTGCGAAATCCACCATTATCAAGCCGCGTTTCGCTGTCTCCTGAGGGTGCTGCACGGTGAAAACTCTCGCTGTATCCAACGCAAGATCGTCGACTGCTCCAGTGCTTGCAGTGGCAGGCTGAACGTCACCCCTCAGCAGATAAATCTCTGACGAATGGGCAGCCGTAGTGTCCAGATGCACCAGCAACCTGCAATTATCCGATTCCGTCGGGGGAAGAGCCTCTACCTTGGCGTGTGTAGCATAGACACCAGAGTTGGATCCATCATCTCCATCCAGATCTTCGTCTTCCCAACCTGCTTCATCGCTCTTGTCGTTCTGAGACGTCACTAACGTCCGCAGTTGTTGACGTCCAAGACACGACTGGGCGCTGAAACTCCACGCTCTCAATACGCAATCAGCCGACACTGTGACGATGCAAACGTCCTTCTCACTAACATCTTCTTCGTCCTCAGCGTCGATCTGGAAACAAGTCATAGCCACCACAGCAGCTCCAGCATCCCTCCTCTCTGCGTCCTCCACTCCCTTGAGCTTAGCAGCTGTGGTTTTAAGCAATCCATGCCAGAGCCAACTCACCACTGACTCATCTGAGAACACAAACTCCTGCATCTTCTTGGCGTCACTAGGAAGTCCAAAGTTCACACCTAAAACGCGTCCTGCATCTGTTCCAAGGACTAAATTGTACTCATTGACCCAAAGAGCGACCGTCAAGATCTCGTCATTCCCCAATGTTTGCAGCACGTCACAACGACTGCGAGTTGCCGGCTTTGGCTCAGGAAAAGCTTTTAAATCAGCCTGAGAGAAGATGCTGAGGTCGTTGGCAGCTGGAACTGCGTACGTGAACCGATGGATCGTTCCAGCGTGTGTAGCCACATTAATAGTCACTGCATCGTCTTCCCAACTCTCCACAGCGAAGACGCCAGTGTTGACAACGGGGGCAGGGAATTCCAGTCGGATGCCGTTTTGCTTGAGAGTTTTGTTTAAACTCCATTCACGCAGTAAAACCACATTTTTAAGCACTCTCCAGCACATGAACCGATCGCGTAAAGTTTCGTTTTGGAAGTAAAAACTGCCGGAACCACTGCATTCCAATGCGCGCACTGATAGAAAAGTAAATACTCTCGTTAGAAACGTTAGAAATGACAAGGAAACGAGAGAACTAACCGCGGGCGAAGCTCTTGGGAGGCTGTGAACGCACAGATGGACTGGAGACGCTGAAGCTGGGCAGGAAGGAAGCCTCAGAGGACGCGCCCTCGCCGTCCTCGAAGCACGCGAACTGCACCTCCTGTAGCAGCGGATGCATGATGTCTAATGGTTTCTATGGCAGGCGAGAAATTCTCTTAGGTACGAATTATCAATAATTGTAATTAGATCTTCAACAATTATTGAATTAAAAATGACAATTATTGGGATATGTTTACCATAATTATATTGGCGCGATAATTCGCTTGAAGGGGCGGATCCATTTGCTGGTCAATTCTCTTGAGCTGAGTATCATGATGGACGCGTTGCGAGCGCAGAAGCAGAAGCTGTTGGACCCGGAGAGCGGACAGCCGACTGAAGCGTCTCCGAGCAATAATGGCAGCTACTGGCTGTGTCCCAGCTTGTCGTACCAGGAGCGGGTAATCGGCTGCGTCACTTGCTTCCTGTTGGGGTTTATACTTTCGCTGGGCTCCACCTTCCGCTTAGCGAAGCTGGTGCACGGCAATCCAGCGCCGTTTGCTATCGCGTACACTATCGGGAACATTCTGTCCATCGGCTGCACGACGTTCTTCGTGGGGCCTTGGAAGCAGCTGCAGACCATGTTTCACTCCAAGCGACGCATCTCGGCTATTGTCTACGTCGTCTTCATCTTCGTGACGCTGCTGCTGTGCTTCTCCCCTCATATCCATCACCGAATGTTCTTCGTGCTGCTCTCGGTGATCGTGCAGTTCCTGGCGCTCGTGTGGTACACGTTGTCGTACGTTCCGTACGGACGCAGCATTGCCTTGAGTTGCTGCAAGCGCACATTTGGCTTGGGGCCCGACGACGATTTGTGAGGCAGCGAGTGTGTTTTAGCTATCCTCTGGAAATGTAAGGCAATTATGAAAGGGGTTGCAACAGAGGAACGAGGTTTAACTGAGTAGTGTCAATTGTTTCTACTAGTTTGTTGTTCCCTTAGGTTGCTGCTATAGCTCAGTCCGTTTTGGCTCTTGATTCACTGCTCTGCTGCTTGTTTCCTTGTGTGACTTGCGTGTGGCTGAGGTTGTTAGCCTCGACAATGAACCAGTTGATGGAAACCGTAAGCCCAACGACCAGGAACAGCATCACAAACACGTGGTAGGACGCTTCCAGCTCTGTGTAGACCACCGTCAGCATCACGAAGAATAGTAGAGCTAGCACTACGTTGAGTGCGACCACGAACTCGCGGCTGCCCGGTCGCAACACGTTCTGCAGCGCACTCGCCATGACTCTCTTCTTGCTTAATCAGGGGGTTTTATGACGAAAATGTGGGTGGAAAATCCAAATGGATTTTATACGTTTATACAGTCATGGGTAATATTAGGTTTTAGCGACTTAACAACTTCAACTTTGGACATACAAATTATAGTATAAAAAGAAATCCCACTGTTGTTGCTTTCAGGAATAACCAAATCAAACAGTGTGGACATGTTGCTGCCAAGGGTACGTCAGCATGTGCCAGCCGTATAGAGCTGCAGATACCGAGATTATGCCTCAAGATTTCTCTTGTGTCAACAACAGTAGACTGTTTACCGAACATGTACGTGTTGAGCAGCTCCAATCTGTTCATTCTCGAATATCCGTTGCTAAACGCAGGTCTCGTCGTCTTCTCCATCTCTCAATCTCTTCCCAATGGCCCAACAACGTCAATTCCCTAAGGATTTCATCTGGGGTGCTGCCAGTGCCGCGTATCAAATCGAGGGTGGCGCCAACGAAGGAGGACGCGGTGCGAGTATCTGGGACGCGTTCTCGCACACACCAGGCAAAACTTACAAAGGCCACACGGGTGACGTTGCAATCGACCATTTCCACCGATACAAAGAAGACGTCGCTATCATGAAGCAAATCGGTCTCAAAGGCTACCGATTCTCCCTGTCGTGGTCCCGAATCATCCCTGCCGGAGTGGGTAAAGTGAATGAAGAAGGTGTAGACTTCTACAACAAACTCATTGACGAACTACTGGCGAACGGGATCACTCCGTTCGTGACGCTCTACCATTGGGACCTGCCTTTGGCTCTGCAAACGGAATTCGACGGGTGGCTGGGTGACAGCACAGAAGTGCACGACGCCTTCGTCGAGTATGCTCGTGTGTGCTTTACACGTTTCGGTGACCGAGTCAAGAATTGGATCACACTGAACGAGCCTTGGGTTCACAGTGTCATGGGTCTTGCACTCGGTGTCCACGCTCCAGGACGCAAGCACAACGCCCACATTGAACCGTACAAATGCGGCCACAACCTGCTCATTGCTCATGCGAGAGCTGTTGAACTGTACCGGAAGGATTTCCAGGGAATTCAAGGAGGACAGATCGGGGTCACGCTCAGTGCAGACTGGCGTTTGCCTGCTCCTACAAATGATCCGGAGGAAATGAAGGAGAATGTTGCAGCGGCCGAGCGCTCCATTGCGTTCCACCTTGGATGGTTCGCGGATCCAGTGTACAAGGGAGATTATCCGCAGATCATGAAGGACAGACTGGGAGATCGCCTCCCAAAATTCACGGAGAAGCAGAAGAAACTGTTGAAGGGAAGTTCAGATTTCTTCGGACTGAACAATTACACTTCAGCATTCGCCAAGCCTTCGGAGTCATACAAGGCTGGAGAACTTCCTCCAAATGACAACACTGGGTCGTTCTTCCAGGACGAAGGAGTGACTGCATTCGAAGACCCATCGTGGGCTCCGACCGCTGCAATGTGGAATTTCGTGACTCCATGGGGACTCAAGAAGCTCTGTGTGCACATCAGCGAGACGTACATGCCCAAGAACGGCATCATCATCACCGAAAACGGATCGTCGTGGCCCGACCAGTCCAAGGACGAGGGACTCAAAGATCTTAAGCGCATCGATTTCTTCGATCAGTATCTCAGTGGAGTTCACGAAGCCATCGCGGAGGGTGCTGACGTTCGCGGGTACTTCACTTGGTCGTTGTTTGATAACCTCGAGTGGGCTGGAGGCTTCAATATCCGCTTTGGCCTTGTTTGGGTCGACTACGAAACTCTTGAGCGTACACCCAAAGACTCCGCTTCATGGTACCACGATACGATCGCCAAGAACGGTTTCCAGGCGAAATACTCGGGTATTGAGGCTACGATCCCGTAAAACAGGCTGTTATTTTAGCTTTGATCCATTCTCGTCAAGACTGTCTCGAAAATAGCTAGCAGTGTCATCACTAAGCTTTGGAATCAACTTGTTTTCTTGAGTTCTGCAGACATGGCAACCCCTTCTCGTGACGGAGGCTTCAGTGACCCAAGTTTCATATCTGTTGGAGACCCGTATGACCGAAAGAAGGCGAAAGAGCGAGGGCTGGGCGGGGACTTAAAGCCATTCCTCACTTGTCCACCAAAGAAGGGTCAACTAGCAGCCACGTTTGGGCCTGGTTTCCCGAAATATGACCCGCTCGGAGGGGAATACGCCGAACAGTACAAACTGCAAGCTCGTCGCCGCCTGGAAAACACCAAGAAGTTCGTCAAACCCAACGGATTCACCTACTCCAATCCAGCCCAGAACCACACGGGATCCGGCGATTACTATGGCGCGTTTGGCAAGTTCGAGCGGGACGAAGATGACATCAAAAAGGCGATTCAGGAAAACGCAGCACCAAGACCCAACCCGAAAGACAAACAGTTCGAGAAGAAGAACGTACTTACAAACCCTGGACGTCGCGGAACCTTCGGGTACGCTGGGACATTGATCGGTGGGAATTTAGCTGCTATGGGCGCAGACTTTGGGTCCGAGCGACGGGCTGCACAGATCGTCGAAGCGAAGCACAAGGCGGCAATTGGAGACCGCAAGCCCTTTAAATCCACCACAGAAGGCGTTGACTTCTTCGACAGCCAGGAGCACGTTGCAGCGTCACGTATTATGGGCTGGGACGACCAGTGTCTGGCCAAACCACCAGGCGCACAGGAGCTTATGAACCCCAAAGAACGCGCAGCAGCTCGAGCGCCAACGTACAAACCTTGGAAGCCTAATCACCCGATCAAAGGAGGAGAAGAAGGCACCTTCGAGAAGTTCCCAGAGAGACTGCCAGAGCCGTACGACGAAGCCATGGTGAACCGTGCAATGCTGCCGAATCGACGTAACCCTGTGAAAATCGCGACCAAGGACCTACCGGAATCTCTGCGTGAACGAAAGGCCTTCAAACCCAGTAGTGGACCGAAAACGAAACTCACTCGAGGTACCTGTCTGTTAGGCATCTCCAAGCACCACCTTTAAGCTTCTCAATCCATTTTCATCCCCAAGTAAGGTCATATCTATTAGTCCGTCCGTACCGTCCTGCTCTCAACCGTCCGCTTTGGCAATTGCCGCTGAGCACAGCCTCGCTACAAGACCGTGGATCTGCAACAGTGTCGAAACGCCATCAGCAATGGCCATGTGCGTGGCTCCAATGAGCTTAATGAACTCAAGCTTAAGTTTCTCGTCCTCCATAGGGAGCGCCTTACACACTCTGAAGATGGTTCCGATGATATCCAGCGACGAATACCCGCTCTTCCAGAGCTCCACAGCCTGCTTCTCCGCTCCGTCAATCTCTCCTTTAGCACATTGACTCAAGATCTCCCTCACAACAGCGGGGTGTGGCTGATCACAGACTTTAAACACATTCTCGTCGCTGACAAAGTTGAAGCCACTGGCAGTAGCTTGGAGGTTGTTCAGTGCATTGCGCATATCCCCTCCGCAGTGAAGATAAGTGCAGCAAGTCCTTCTTCCTTGTAGCCAACGTTCTCCTCCTGGCACACAGTCAACAGCCGACGCAGTAGCATCTCGTCTGGTAGTCGTGTGAAGCGGAGAATGGCACAGCGACTCTGGATGGGTTCAATGATCTTCGTCGAGTTATTACAGGCCAAAGCGAATCTTGTTGTGGCCGAGAAGATCTCCATTGTACGACGCAGAGCTTGCTGAGCCGCGGCTGTCATCGAATCCGCTTCATCCAGAATCACGATCTTGTGGCGTCCAGGGGGAAGCGTCACCTTCTGCTGCGCGAACATCTTAATCTTACTGCGTACTGTATCGATACCTCGGTCATCTGACGCGTTAAGCTCTAAAACCGCCTGCTTCATGCTGGTACCGAGCAGCTCCCGAGCGAGACACAAGATGCTCGTGGTCTTTCCCGTTCCTGGAGGGCCGGAAAGGATCAAATTCGTCATGTTTCCGGCCTTAGCCATGGCCTGAAGACTTGAGATCGTGTCGCGGTTTCCCACCACGTCCGCTAGCACGCGTGGACGGTACTTTTCCACCCACGGCGCCTCGAAGTCGTCCGCCATTCTTGCTTCGTATCCGTAAATGGCGGCAAATCGTGTGGTTAACGTAAATGATGTGGACGACATGTAACTGATGTTCAATACCTAAGTTAGTGTGTAGATTGTGTGTCATGTGACACACATTCTGCTCGCCTGCTTCAACTATACTTATCCTTACAGTTAAGAAACGGATCGGAGACGCCATGACGCGTGCCGGGAAGGGGACGCGCGCCAAGCAGCTGCATCCGCACCAGCGCCGTCGACTGTCTGAGGAAGGAAAACGGCTGTTACGTAGTGCGTTGGCAGCAGGCAGCGACGGCGGAGAGGACGGGTCTATTGACTACAGTATCATCTCGAACGCCGACGATTCGTCGGTAGAGTCGGAGCTTGAAGGCGCGTTACAATGGGAAATGCAGCAGCGAGAGGCTGCAGCTTCATTAGGCAATGGGCGGAAGACACGAGGCAAGAAATGGAAAGAAGAAGAAGAGATTGCAGAGGCTGAGGACGACGATCTGGAAGGAGCCTTGGAAGAGCTCACGGAGAAGAGAGACACTACGAAGATCGCAGCTCTCGAGAAGATCCTGGATATGCTACGTGCAGAGGTCATGAGTGACAGAGTGCAGACGTCGAAGGTGACACTGGCGTCGCATACGCTCGGGTGTCTGAAGAAACGAGGCAAGGAGTCCAGCAGCTTGGCGCTTCGAGTGATGAGCATGGTGGCGATCACGCTTGGAGCTGACGAACAGGGGTTCTACGATGATATACTCCCAGCTGTGCAGAGAATTTTTACGGATAGAGGAGAGAGCACGTTACGTGTGGAGGCTGTGTATGCTCTTAGCATTACCTGCTTCGTGTGCTGCCCTGACGATGAGCCGAAATGGGAACTACTGGAGGTGTTGGGCAGCTACTTAGTGTCCGCAAAAGATGCGGAGGATGATGGTCATGACGAGAAGGAATTCCCAGAGACATTGACTATTGCAGTTATGGAATGCTGGGCATTTTTGGTGAGTTATTTCAGCCCGTCGGTCATGATCGGCAAGGTGTATAACGCGCAAGCAATCGTGCACGCTCATGTGGCAGCGTTGGCCGGTTTTGTTAGAGGTGGAACAAATGCTTCAGTGCGAGCTTCAGCTTGTGAGGTTCTGGCGCTTATTGTGCAGCTCAAGTACATCACTGCTGGGAGAAACGGTTGGACTTACTCTCACGAATCTGCCGGGAGCATTATCAGCGGGCTAGACTCGCGTGTTGAAGCATACATGCGTGAGTCCGGGAAGAGTATTGGTAAGAAAAACCGAAAGGTTCAACGCTCGATGTTGAAGGAAGTGCTGGAGACGTTGCAGACAGGAGAAGGACCCCACAAGGAACTCCATTCTGACGGTGAAACGCTGACGGTTGATACGTGGAGCCGCTTCTTCCAGGCGCATGTACTTCGTCGTGCATTGCAGTCTGGTTTCCAGACGCATCTCGTGGAGAATGAAGTTCTGCGCGATGTTTTCGACGTTACGGAGAACGCGAACGCTAAGATCGCGTTGATGTCTACAGTTAAGCGTCGTGCGAATCTCAAAGCGAAGACAGTCCACAAGCGCAACGATATGTCACGCAAGGACCAAGCGCAGAACGCATTCCTTTATGACGAGTAGCCGCACTTCGGCCTTCTGTCCAGCTACAACAAAGCAAGAACATGTAGACAACAGAATGAAAAGAGAGATACAAGAGACCACACGCAGTGTGTGCACAGGCTACAAACCTCCACTCCAACGGAAAGAGTAGGATTCCTTTGTTTAATTTCTGCTGCAACAGATATCCAAGCTTGAACTAATAGCTTGGCTTTCCGCTCGTACAAAACGTGAGGTCTTGTCTACTTGCCGAGCAGCTGGCGCAGAGCGTCCTGCTCCTCTGGGGTCTCGGCCGCAAGGATCTGTCTGTTGTCAACGATCTTGAGCAGCTCGCCGGTCTTGGTGATCTGGACGATGAGGTACACATACTCGTTCTTCTTCATGTTCTGGTTCACCTCAGCGAACACATACGCGTGACCAGACGGGCCCTTGATGTTGTACTTAATACGAAGGCGTGGGGTGCCGTCTTTAGCCTGAAGATTCACGTGCTCGATGCGGTTACGACGGCCTTCACGGTGACCTCCGTGATCAACACCGTAGCCGTGGATGGGCAGCCCAAGACGCGACGTCACCTACAGAATCCCTCAGTATATGAGTCAAACTAGCACCAAAAAGTATCGTCCTTCATCCACGTACGTCGGTGTTATCCGAGACGAAGTCCAGTGACTCGCTGAAGAGGCCGTTGGGGCTCATGCGGCTGTTAATGATCAAGTTAGCACTATGACAACACATAATAACGTCCAATCTTACGTACTTAGGCAGCAGTTCACGGGCAACGAAGTAGACACCGACGGTTATCAGACCAATGAAGCCGAGCCAGAACCCTCCGGTAGCCGTAGCCGTCACCTTCTCATACGGTGTAAGCACCAGAGCATCCGGGGCCTTCTGTCCCTCTTTAGTAGCCTGTGCAGCGGGCTGTCATCGCCGTAGTCACCATAAAAACATGAAATCCCCAATAATTTGCACAGTTTAGGAAGGATTTGATACCTTCTCGGGGTTCAAACGCGAGCGCGTGGACGTGAAGCTACGCGTGGGGGCCGCCGGACGACGAGCCACTTGCAACGCGCGATAACGCTGCTGTAGCGCTGACTTTTGTGCGGCACGAAGGGCGGGGGCGGACAGGAAGCGCAGCATCTCGATGTGTGATGGAGGATCGGTCGGTTCTGATGGTGTTGGGCTACCACGAGACGATACGGATTTATGATTGGTTAAAAACCCAACAAAAAACAATTATTGCTTGCAAAATTCAAAAGTGACAATAATGGTTGTCACTTACATCCAGAGCCTCCAGCGAGCACCAAGCAGGAAGTGGTTGGGAAGATGGAGAGCAGGTTCGTGGTCACAGACCATAATAGAGCGAAAACGAAGACAAATATAGTCAAAATGCCACCCCAGAACCATTGGCGGGCACGACGTTTGAGCGCTTGGGTCTCACGTTTCTGACGAGGGAGCAATGGCAGCCAAGCCAAAGATAAAAGTTTCATGACATACGCGATCACATACGTCCAAGTTACGTCCCGACGCACATGTTTCGAGTCGTGGATGATGTCGGTTACACCCACATCGAAGAGTGCGTTCACAGTCTTGGAAATGCACGAGGCGAACGGAGTGGACAGGTTGCTCACGGTCGTAAGGAGCCCATAGACGGCGGCTTCGTTGCCGATTTCAGCCAGTTCCACGACGACAAATGTAGACACGAGGAAGTTCATAGCTTGTGGAAGCTCCTCCAGGATTGGTGTGCCTAGCCAAAACCACTGGCTTCGAAGTACGTCCCAAATGGTCAACATCCCCACGACAGCATCAAGAGTGATCACTGACACGGTTGTCCATGCAATAACACGACGCCAACTCCAACCCAATCCAATGCGTTTCGTCATATACAACGCCGCACTGAAAACAACCAGACCAATTACGGAAAACAAGCTCTCGTTGAGCGGGTGGACGCGAGCCCAGTACCGCTGAATTGGGTCGCCCGCAGTCACGGTGAAGCCGTCAAAGATGCCGCTGAAAAAGCGATAAGCCAGAATCTGCACCATGGCGGAGTTCTGGATTAATATCCACAGACCCTGCATATACTGACCGAACCGAGGAACGTTGTCACCGAGCGGTGGTTCTTGGACAAACCATAACGCTGCTGGGATTGCCACCAGACTCAACAATGCGAAGATTAACATGAGTTGGCTCATTGAAAACGCCCAGGTAAACGATCCTCCGTAGTCTTCCCCATTCAGACCGAAACCAACCAGTAATGCCGCCAGTATCATCGCGATACTGCGTACAAGATAGACTGTGGACTGGATGTTGCCACGAATATCTTCAGGTTCACGTTGTGCAAACTCCACTACAAGACCATCCGAAGCCACGTCCGCGATCATGTAGCCCAGACTCGCCAGCATCATCAAGACAATGTAAACAGAGCCTGAGGCTGGTGCGTGCCAGTTAACTCGATCGCTTAACTCACTTGGTGACATCTTGGTTAGATCTTTTCCACGCAATGTTGGGTCCACGTAGAACGGAGGCTCCTGCTTCACGAATACAAGAACAAGCAGCATACTGGAGCAGACCATCCACCCAATTACCATGTACGCACGTCGACGAGACCGAAGGATCGGGAAGCAGTCGGACACAATCCCAATGATTACCTTAAACGACCAAGGTAGCCCGAGCAACACACGCGCCGACAGCGTCTGGTAGCCGTTCAAGTGCAGATAATTATTCAAGAACGGATACACCGTGCGTGGCAGACCGCCGTATAACAAGCCCACAGCTGCATACTGCACCAACAGACCAATATGACGCCAATGGTACAAGTTTGGAACGTCACCGGACCGAAGTGGCAGTCCTTCTTCGTCTTCTCCAGCCTTCTGCAGTGGCGTGTCGCCTTGTAGTTTCTCCTGGTCACATTCATCATCACTCGAGATAACGGAGCGAACGTATGAGAGCCGCTCCAGGCACTGTAGGCCTCGAGCTGTATCTGCGCCACCGGTATCCATTAAGACTACGTTACCTTTTGCCTCCCAACTGCCATACAAATCGACAACCTCGTCCCATACAGATTGACTAATATTTAACTGAAACATCTAGGTTTTTAGCACGCTGCATGAGGATAGCAGCCAAGAGATCATTCCCAGCCCACTTTGACACTTACAAACACTCGGATAAAAGGCAAGTTGAAGTGGATTTTTATCAGGAATGATTGTATCCCCTCCTCTTGCATAATAAAACTCTCTATTCGCATACTCAGTTGGGATTCCTTGTGTCATTTCTCAAGAAGCCACGAAAGCAGCAGATCTCAACTTCGACGTTACCTGTTCGCGCTTCCCCTGCTGTCAATATGGCGTCCATGTGGTCGTCTTTCACCTATGTGTTGCTCCCACCTGCGGTGGTTCTGTACGTACCTTTTGCACTCTCCTCCACCCTGTAGTCCCCAAGATATGCTTATTTTCTTAAACTGTATCTTTTCAGGCTGCTCTTAATGACCATCCCGTTCCCGGGACTCATGCTTAACCGTGGCATTGTCAAGTTCGGGGACTTCGTGTTCAACATCCGTATCGGCACGCTCAGTATCTTCTCCGTCATTACGTTCGTGTCATTCGTGGTGCTTGTGGCACAGACGTACGACCTGCAGAAGCGCTATTCGGCACCCCAGGACGCCCACATTGAGGCTCATTACTCGGCGGATCTGCAGAAGAAGGCGACACGCTGGCGAAGCGAACGCAACTGGTGGATCAGTGCTCTTACGTTCACTATCTACTGGATGTTGCTGCGTTTCCACGCCATGAAGAAGAAGTTGCTCAAGGCGCAGCGTCACGAGGACTAAAACAGGCACCTGTGGTAGGCAATTAGTCCTAAATTCATGGCTGAACTGTTCTCTTGCTCATAATGGCAATAGGTTAACGAATATTCTTTTCTCGACACCAACGACTCGAGTTAGTGTCCGTCTCGATCCCTGCAAAGCTGAAGTTTGAGAGCTCTTAAAGCTCGAAATGTTGTTGCTGTGTCTCGAATCGAATGGTGGGTGCTGTGGAAAGCGCTGATCGAATAGAATCTGCGGTTGCTATCCTTATTGAACGACAACAGGTGCGTTCAAATGAACAGCTGGGGGTGGAACATCTTCGGCCATTTGCGACTCGGGGACGTAGCAGTGCTACGTGTGTGCGCCAATTTCGATGAAATAACTGTATGTTCGTGCTGGACCATCGTCATCCCGCAAAATGAACCGTCGATGCCATCGCCTACAAATGTGATGAGTACCAACTGGGACAAGATCGCTACGATATCTGGAAATGGAAAAGTTCTGATGCTAGTGGTAAGCTCGACCTCAGACTGCCTCCAAATAAGCGAAGGTTTTGTTGGGTGCTCTCGATGACGAGGAGAAAAGAGGACTTGTTCTTCACGATGGAAATTGTAGAGTGAATTGAAATTATAGCTAGCTGCAGGGCACGCTCCTGTGTGAGGAATTAGCTTCGGTAAGTAAAGCATAAAAAGTAGGTCACCGATCTACTTTCACGTAGATTGTCGCTAAGCTCCTTAGTTGCGCGGCGTTTGTGCTACCAGAAAGGATCCCGCGCGGATAAGATTGTAAGTTCTTGTTTCGGAACCTACTCCAGCCTACGCGTCTTCCACTGACTGACCTTCGCGCTCTGGTTGTCAAGGCCTCATACCCAGACCAGACTGCAGTTTGTCAACTTATTTACATGTACCGGTTATTTCCTTCTGTGTCCGCCACGATTCATGTACCCCACTCCAAATCAATTACACGTAAAATGACATGACATTGTAACGTAACGGTGTACGTGTTCGCGTAGCCAAATGAATTACACCATATTGTAATTACACCATATTTTCCGTAAACAACAACAAATTGCCGACAGGTCAGCCAGCGTCCCATAATCCTTCAAAAAAGGGAAACTCCGGTGGTATTTCACTCTCAGTGAGAGTCTTCCCGGCGTGGATACCGACTAATAGTCGGCGACTATCTGTTACAAGATACTGCAAATCAATTACACCCATAAAGAAATGTAAAGGCGCAGCCAGTCACCTCGCCAACAGGTCAGCGTCCCGCAATACTTGATAAGGAGAGGGGAACTCCGTTACCGCAGTGGCATTTCCAATTATTCCGACAACTCTCAACTGCTCCAGCCATTACATGCAACTGCACGTATACCACGCCGTTGTACTGGCAGTCGTAGCCGTCCAAGTCTCTGCCTCGTTCAATGCAACATCGGAAAGCAATCTGAACGGCTGGTACCCCTGCTCCGAGTACACCTTCTCGGACGAAGGCAGCTCTGATGGCGGAGTCGCGGAGTGTGCTATGTACAACGCGCCACTGTGCTATCCTGGAATCTGTGAAGCTCCCGCGAACGCCAACTCGAAAGTTGATGTCTTTGTCAAGCGTATGGTAGCTACGACTGGGGACCCAGAAACCGCTTCCAATCTGTGGCTGCTTGAGGGTGGACCTGGTATCTCATCGACTGGCAGTAAGTAGTACTTACTAAGTCAATCGTGGTTATGACTCAGTTTTGATAACACGTCTAACGTTTTTCTGTCATAGTGGAGTCAATGATGACGGAACTGCACTCAGAGCTGGAAGGGGCTGTGAATGTATACACGATGGACCACCGTGGCACTGGACGTAGCACCCGACTCGACTGTGTTGCGGCGCAAGTCACTACCACGGGTTCTCCTGGGGGCTGTAGTAGGTCACGCTCAGAAGAAAGTTCAAAGACACTCGAAGGAAGCTGGCACTTCCTGTAAAGCCTTGTCGCCGAGTGTATTGAGCTTGTCGACTAGCTGTCAAAAATGAAACTGAGAAAACTAAAACATGTACTTCGACTTGCTCCCCACATTGCCATCACCAGCGTCCTAGTGATGGTGTTCAACTCGTACTTCAACATGTACCAGCTTGAGTAGACGAACAGTTGTAGATAACAGCAGGCAGTTCTGATAAACGCATTTGACTTAACAAAAGACGCTCAGCTTCAACCTTATATCTCGCTGAGCCACATCTACATGGCTGACTGCAACCACATGATGATGGTCAACCTTACTGCCGCAGCTCGACTGCTTTGCATGGGCTCGGTTGGGCTTTTAAACCACGACCCACTACAGTCCCTTTCCAAGACCAATCCGACCACACGGTAAAATTGACACTTGTACAAAATATATTTCGAATATCACTACTCAGTGACGTTTGACTCATGATTACGCCAATATAACTCATATATGACATAACCAGTACAACTTCAACACGTTGCCGTTGAAGTTGACTTGACCATGCATATCACTCAAGATATTGACCAAAACATTCACAACATCAAGGTAAAACCTCAATTTAGTGACTATACAGTCATTATACCAGGGGTATACACATATACACGGCCAATACCGTTTTGCCTACGCTTCTAGGGCTTTTAAATGATCCTCAAGCTTAGCGTCTTTGGCCGAAGCAACATATCCTTTCACTAACGCACTCACGTCTTTGTTTAAGGATGTAAGAGGCTCCCACGAGTCCTCGATTGCTTCTAATCCTTGCCACCCGACAAGGATTTCGTAGGAACGACTCTGGTCATTCCAACGATGCTGCATCAGCTCGCGCACGCGAAGCATAATGCCCTGGGCAGCCACGTGCTCCAGGAGTTCCTCAGTCACTTCTAAGTCCTTGTCGGCGAAGAACTTTAGCCGCGAAGCATGTACATCAAGTTCTTCACCAGTAACAAGATGCTTGACCTTGAACACGTTGTGTGGTTCCGCTGTGATAACCGAGTAGGGTCCGATCCACGTGACGAGCAGCTTTGTCTGTCTCTTCTCATCGACACGTGATCGCAGTACATAATCACCCACGTTGAAGTTGACGATGTTGTCGCCACGTTCCTTTTTCTTGTTCAACAGTGTCTGCTTGAAGCGGGCGTCTGTAACTGCTCTGTGCATGTCTTTCACACTAGCTCGCAATCGAGCCAAACTTTCTTCAATGTCAGCCGAAGTACGAGTTTGCTGTACACTTGGAGTCACTTCAGGTCCGAGAAAAACCGCTTGCAAGGGCGAGGGAGGCTCCAGGCCGGTGAACAACTCGCTCGGCGTTCTATTGGCCAGTGACGGTACTGCAGTATGATTGAGGCTGGCCTGCACGACCGGGATCAGCCTGGGCCAGTCACGATGGTTGATCTTGTAGTCTAGTATCAGAACCCGTAATACTTGCAATATATCTCGGTTGACACGTTCAACAGACCCGTTGATCCATGGGCTGTATGTTGGCGAGAAGATTTGTTTGCACTTGAGTCTAGCACAGAGGTCCTCAATCACTTCATTCTTAAAGTGAGATCCTTGGTCGCTGATCCAATCTTTCGGAATGCCGAAACGACTGTGCCACTCCATAATAGCATCAGCCGCAACGGTACTGGTAGGTAGCTCGCACTTAACCAATTCGCAGTAGTGACTTGCATCATCCTTCAGCACCAATACATACTTCAAGTCACCAAATGATTCACCAAGGTATAAGAAATCCCAGTGAAGTGCTTGGTTTCGCTCGTTGGTCCGGTAAGTCTCGCTCCAGGGCCTTGGCACTATCTTCCCCCTTTAACGTGATGACAGAGTAGGCAGCGTGCCAGAAATCGGTCTACGCATTGGCGTAACTGGGACACGTAAAAGACGCGTCCCAAGTGGGCCAACATCGCGTCCCTACCGCGATGGCCTTGGGGGCCACAATGTGCAATAATACACAAGCGTTGGAGTAGTTCAGTAGCCTCTATTGGGATCCACAACCGGTTGCCTTTGCGTTGGACCCCGTCTTCACCTTCCTCAAGTCCGTCTGGCATGTCCTTGGATCCAATCTTGCGTTGAGCATTCGCGATAGCATCTAATGTCGGCCACACAAAACCTTCTTGGTCAAGTGGCCGTAGTAGCAGTTGGTCGTGCTGGCGCTGACTGCGTGTTGTCACTCTGCGTAAACTGGTACGTGTTGGCGTACGTGCCCAACGGGATACCATGTCTGCCCAGACATTGTCTTCACCGGCGATGTGATGTATCTCATACCGGAATTCTCCAAGTCTCATTGCCCATCGGAGCAACTTCCCACGTACATGCTTCTTCACAGTGTCGTGTGGGGCGAACACGTGGATTAAATTGCGGTGATCACAATGTAATCGAAAGCCCGTAGGTCGTAATAGAAGGTGGGGTAATTTGTCGCACGCTGCCACTATCGCGAAGGCCTCCTTCTCGATCACACTCCAATTCTCTTGTGAACCTGTGAACGTGCCACTTAGACAGTGTAGCAGTCGGTGATTCTGATCTGCAATCGGTTTGCCCGCTTCCCACGTTTCAACATCCGTCACAATGACACTCCATGCTACGTCTGAAGCGTCTGTGAACACTGATAGCACGCCCTCTGAACTCGGATGTGCCAAAGTAGCTGCAGTAGCTAAACAGTCCTTGGCATTATCAAATGCGGCTCGCTCTTCGTCTGTGAAGGTCACCGGTAGCTTTGCTGCAGCACGTTTGGTCCGTTTTCCAGCTCCCAGTGTCGCATCGAGCCGTTTCTGTAGCGATTGTACATGACAAGCATAGCTCACCAAGCTGTCTCGCATCCAATTACATGCGCAAAGAAACTGCTGCAATTCTCCTGCATTGGAAGGCAGCGGCATGTTGCGTAGTGCATCAACTCGCTCCGGATCATGACGCACGCCATCTCCGTCTATAAGTTTACCACACCACTTCACAGATCGTTCGAAAAGAGACGATTTCGAGGCGCTCAGTTTGAGGCCAAACTCGTCCATCAGCGAAAAAAGCTCACTCAACTTCTCCAAGTATGTGTCCACGTCTTCTGCATACAAGAGCAGGTCGTCAATCCATATCAGAAGATGCTTGTGGAGCAATTTAGCGAAACAACGTTCCATCGTCACTTGAAAGTGTAATGCAGCATCGCTACATCCCTGTGGTACACGCGTTGGTGTATACACTTTGGCATCCGTCATGTAGCTGAGAATTTCTTGGCTGGCCTTGGCCAGCGGTAGCTGCCAGAACCCTTTGATGAAGTCGAAAAGTCCAAAGTAACTCATTCCTTTGACGTGTTCTGTGATCACGTGCAAGATCGGCATGACACCTGCAATGGGTTCCGTCTCAGCGTTCACCGGTCGATAATCGCTTGTCTGCCGAAATTCATCCTTGCCTGGCTTCTTAATGGGTAAAGCTGGGCACGCCCACCGACTAGAAGCGTTCTCGAACACCCACCCGAGACGGACTAGCTCATCATTGAATTCCTTCAGGAACTTCCTGATGTGCGGCGGGTATGCTCTTGGCTTGCATCGAAAAGGTTTCGCGTTCTTCCTTAGACGGATCTCTAAAGGCTCAACCTTAGCGGGTGGATCAGGTCCAAGATGTAGCCTCCAGATGTCGTACATATACACAATAGTGCGTAGCCGGTCCTCCTTCTCTGCAGGAAATCCGTTTTCCAAAGCGTTGGCGATCATCCCCTCAACCGCTTGTCGAACCTCGTTATCGGGTGAAGTTCCACTGCAGAAATCCTCGTTGTACTCTATCGGGTCGCCATCGTCCGTCGAGGTCTGCTTTGCCAACTGTTCCAGTTGTCTATCAATGCTGATACCCAAATCACTGAGAATATCTTCACCCACGATAAATTCATCTTCGTCTTCTTCGATCACTAGCACTTCGTACGGTTTAACTGGCCTCACAGGCCCAGCCGCGGTGTGTATCATGATCTGTAACAGCACGGACTCATTTGCCTGAATCGTGTGCTTACCCACTGTCTCGCACACAATAGGTCTATCCAACTTGGTGGTTTTCACAAGTCCACCCAACTTCCTAAGCCTCATCAGGTTGCGAGCACTGATGATGCTTTTTTCGGCCCCAGTATCGGCGCAGTAGGGCATGGACAATCTCTCTTCCAATATGATAGTTCTTTCTTGCTCCAAGAGACAGTCCTTGATGCGCTTCAACCTTCACGCGTCAGCATTGAGGGGCTTCGTGCCCTTATTGCTGTCGCGTCGCTCATGCATTTTGCGTAAAAGGTCTTTCTTTTCGTCATCGGTAGCAGTCGGACAACGCATAAGCCAGTGGTCACCTTTGCATTTAAGGCAGCCACCTGTCGGAGGTTTGGAACTCTTTTGCTTCTCGCTGCTCTGCTTACGAATGCCAGGTTTCGCGGGCCGTTTACTGTCGGTTTTCTCCACTTTCCGGTGTTTTAATCGAGGTTGAGACGAGTCATTGTCGTTTGTAGTGTCCTTCCTCTTGCGATCGTTGTGATCATTTGCTCGCGACCGCTTGCGCCGCTGAAAATCGCGATCCTGTTCAAGGGCTTTGGCAAGTATGAGCTTAAACAGCTCTTTCTCACTATCTTTGGCTGTCCTGGCTTGGTACTTAACTGTGGTTGTCACCTCGTCACGCAGGCAGCGCGGTTGCAATGACTCCATCAGTAGCTTACATTTTAGCCGAATGCCTTCGTTCCCAGTGAAAAATTCTTGCCAACCTTGCTCTTCTACAAACTCTCTGCTTCGCGCAAAGAATTGCATGATGCGTTCTTTGACGTCACTCTCAGTCATGTCGATCGTGACATTTTCCTTGAACAAAGCAGCGACATCAGGAACAGAGTTGTTCTTGACGGACGAGATAATCTCGTCAATCTTGGTCAGTATGAACTCATCACTGACAGTATCAACGCTGACGTCCCAGTCAAATTCACACCATACAGCAAGAAGTCGGTTGTCGAACGACTTTTTCACGCTCACAAGCACTTCTGCCATCTTGTCGGCGTCGTTGTTGCATCGCATCGCCACCTCAGCTTCGTATTCACGTCGAAGCTTTCGCCATTGCACCAGGGAGGCGTGCGAAGTACTCTTCAGCTGGGGTGCAGCAAGTGGCATGAATAACGCCACTGGTACAGTCGAACTTCCACTAGAATCGGTCGTTGTTGTTGCCGGAAGCGTCGGGTTGCTGCGTGTTGCTCTTGTCATCTTTGGCTTTCACTGCTAAAGAATTCTTTGTAGTAGGTCACGCTCAGAAGAAAGTTCAAAGACACTCGAAGGAAGCTGGCACTTCCTGTAAAGCCTTGTCGCCGAGTGTATTGAGCTTGTCGACTAGCTGTCAAAAATGAAACTGAGAAAACTAAAACATGTACTTCGACTTGCTCCCCACATTGCCATCACCAGCGTCCTAGTGATGGTGTTCAACTCGTACTTCAACATGTACCAGCTTGAGTAGACGAACAGTTGTAGATAACAGCAGGCAGTTCTGATAAACGCATTTGACTTAACAAAAGACGCTCAGCTTCAACCTTATATCTCGCTGAGCCACATCTACATGGCTGACTGCAACCACATGATGATGGTCAACCTTACTGCCGCAGCTCGACTGCTTTGCATGGGCTCGGTTGGGCTTTTAAACCACGACCCACTACAGGGGCATTGAAATTGATCCTTCCGAAGTCCCAGCATGTGCTCAAGATCTACATGAAAAATACGGAGACCTGGCAGCTTTCTCCGTGACGACTGCGGCGACGGATCTAAAAACATTTATCAAAAAGCACACGAACGGCGCTAAAACGTTTGTGTACGGGGGGAGTTATGGCACCATGTTTGCGGTACGCCTCATGCAGCTTGCTCCACCAACGGTGGCAGGCTATGTGTTGGAAGGAATCTCCTACACTCCCGGGGTTCCTGCTGACAAGTTCTTCTACTCGTCAATCTGGGACGTCCATTTCGGTGAGGTGGCCGACGCGTTCATGGATCTCTGCAAAGGTGACAGTAAATGTAAGGCTCGCTTCAAATTCAAAAGCCTAAGCGACACTCTTCAAGGACTGATCGAGCTGCTGGACAACAAACCAAACTCGACATGCGCTGAGCTGATCTACCGCACTGCAAACCCCAGCGAGAGCCAGCCGTCGTTCGTTCTACGATCTGTGCTGGGTGATGCGTTAATGGACCCGGACCTGCGGACACTTATCCCGCCAGTTGTTTATCGCCTCCAACGCTGTTCGCCGGAGGACGTGGATGTTCTCACTCACTTCTTCACGAATATGTATGCGGACACCAAACTCAAACCCAAGCCAGTGCGCTCGAATCGACGCTGCTCAACTTACTCATTGTGTACTCGGAGATGATGGAGAAGCCGTGGCCATCCATGCCCAAAATGAAGGCTCGGTTTACTAACGCCAAGATGAGTAGCCAGGGAGGAGTCTTCTTGACGGCCTCACAGTACTGCGCCTTCACGAAAGAGAAGTCAGCAATGTGTGACCCACTCAACGTTGGCACCTACGACGCTAATCCCATTGCCTACAAACGCGACCAGTACTGGAACAAGACCGCTACGATCCCTAGCAACGGGAGTGTCCTGGTGTTAAGTGGTAAGCTCGACCCTCAAACCCCCCACAAATACGCGGAGGCTTTGTTGGATGCTCTCGATGGCGAGGAGAAGGAACTTGTTTCCTTCAAATACGCTTCGCATAATGGCGATGCCTGGAGTAACGTGTGTGGACGGAAGCTGCTCGTGTCCTATGTGCGCAATGGAGGCGACCTCAAACGCATGAACAGATCGTGCTTGGACGAAAGCCCAGCGTTTAACATGACGACGCCGGAACATTATACGAAAACGTACCTCGGCACTGACGACGTCTACGATGGAGTGTACAATTCGAGCCTGGTTTCATCTTCGTAAGTAAAGCCTGCGATTCGAGGACGCTTCACTTTAGTGATCAACGGCAACTTTATTTGAATGCATGTTCGAAACATTTTCATAATATGATGTAGAAGATTATCCTACATCTACCAAAGCCTCTGCTACACGAGATACCGGCACTCGTACTTCTTGTCAGACCTCAGCATGCAAAAGACACTGCATCTAGATAGTGAATCCGTTGTCGGCAATTGCCTGCTTGTACCAGTACGATGACTTCTTCGGCACACGTTCTTGAGTCTTGTAGTCCACCCAGACCATGCCAAACCGAATGCCATAGCCCATCGACCACTCGTAGTTGTCGAAGAAGCTCCAAGCAAAGTACCCACGCACGTCGGCACCTTCGGTGATGGCCTCGTGGACGTTGGCGATGTACTGTCGGTAGCAGTCTTCACGTTGAGTGTCCTGTTGAGCCTCTTCCTTGGTCACATCTGGCCACGCAGAGCCGTTCTCAGTGATGTAAATGCCGTTCTTCGGGTGGTATTTCTCATGGATGTACACGCACAGCTTCTTTAGCCCCCACGGCGTCACGTAGTTCCACGGGGCTCCGGTTTGCACCCAGGATGGATCTTGGTATCCAGTGACGCCTTCGTCCGCTTCCAGCCCGCCAGTGTTGTCGTTCGGGGGCGGAGTTCCAGCCTCGAATTCAGGTGATGGCTTGACGTAGCACGAGCTGTAGTTGTTAAGACCAAAGAAGTCGGAGCTCCCCTTCACCAACTTCTTCTCTTCTTCCGTAAACTTCGGCAGTCTGTCACCACAACGATCCTTCATCACCTGCGGGTAGTCTCCAAAGAAAACTGGCTCTGCAAACCAGTCGAAGCTCCACGCCATCGCCCGTTCCGCAGCAGCGATGTTCTTCTTCTTCTGCTCAGGGTCGTCAGTAGGGCCAGGCTCCTTCCACTCTGCGCTCAGAGTGATGCCAATCTGGCCGCGTTGAGTCTCCTGGAAGTCCTTACGGTATACTTCGACGGCACGAGCGTGTGCGAGAAGCATGTTGTGGCCCGCAACGTACGGCTCAAAGTGCTTGTTATGTTTGCGACCTGGAGCGAGCATGCCCGTACCGAAGCCCATGTAGTTGGCCACCCACGGCTCGTTCATGGTGATCCAGTTCTTGATTCGGTCACCGAAGCGTTCGAAACACACTCGAGCATATTGAGCAAAGTGGTCCTGGATCTGTTCCCCAAGGAACCCATCGAACTCGGTCTGCAGCGCTAGAGGCAGGTCCCAATGGTACAGTGTCGCCATGGGCTCAATATCGTTGGCCAACAGCTCATTGATGAGGTTGTTGTAGAACTGCACACCCTCTTCATTCACTTCACCAACACCGGCTGGAATGATACGAGGCCAGGCAATGGAGAAGCGGTAGGCCTTCAACCCCATGCTCTTCATGAGCGCGACATCCTCCTTGTATCGGTGGTAGTGGTCAATGGCAACGTCTCCCGTTTCACCGTTCTTGGTTTTGCCTGGGGTGTGCGAGAACGCGTCCCAGATACTCGCGCCACGACCACCTTCGTTCACAGCGCCCTCAACTTGGTACGAGGCTGTAGCGGCGCCCCACAGGAAACCTTCAGGGAAACGGATCTCCTTGGTCATTGCAGTGTTGTAGCTTGTGCAGGTCTAGTGGAATTGGTAAATGAGCTTAATCAGTGACGTCACGGATGTACAAAGCATAATCGTTGAGAACCCGTCTGATTCCTGACATCTATCCTGATAAAAATCATTTAGTATGGATTCTTTTGTTATCAGAGGAAGGGAGGTCAACCATACAATTCATTTGAAGCACAATCGTTCATGAAGGCGGGGTTTTCAACGTGGTTGAAGTGGTCTTCCAGCTGTTGAACTTTAACTTGTTGATTTGATTTCGTGCTAGTCAAAGACAACTTCAGCTTAGAAGAAATCAAACTACAGCACATGTACATGCAAACTATCCTTCCTGACTTCGGATAGAGAAGTCCCTCGCACCACGGCAACTTGTATGACTGGTCCAGAACTTGATACTCCAGCTACTGCATTTGCTGATAGGGCCCCGTCCACTTCCTATGCAGTAGAGAAACCGTTGTTGCGGATTACGTCGCCGTACCAGAGCGCCGACTTCTTAGGCGTGCGCTCCATCGTCTTGTAGTCGACCCAGTGCAGTCCAAAACGTTTAGTGTACCCCTCAGCCCACTCGTAGTTGTCAATGAAGCTCCAAGCAAAGTAACCACGAACATCTGCACCTTCAGCGATAGCGTTGTGCAGGCCCGTGAGGTACTCCTGGTAAAAACCAACACGGAAATCGTCGTTTTGAGCCTCTTCCTTCGTGCGGTCCGGCCACGCGCATCCGTTTTCAGTAACCAGGATACCAGCCGGGACTGCGTAGCGCTTCTGGATCCAAACCAGTAGCTTCTGGAAGCCCCATCCTACAGTGTTCCAGCCCATGTCCGTGCGTCGCCACGAGTCATCTGACGTCAGCTTCGTGCCTTCATCGGGACCGAGGCCACCAGTGGCGTCGCTGGGTGGTGCGATCTTGGCCTCGTACTCGTCCGATGGTTCAGCGTAGCTGGTTCCGTAGTGGTTAAGTCCGAAAAAGTCGGAGCTTCCCTTAAGGAGCTTTTTTTCGTCTTCAGTGAACTTAGGCAGCCGCAATCCACACCGGTCCTTCATGACTTGCGGGTAGTCTCCTTTGTACACCGGATCAGCGAACCAACCCAGGAAAAACAGCAGCGAACGCTCTGCAGCTTCCTCATTCTTAGCTTTCTGCACAGGGTCATCCGTCGGCGCTGGCTCCCGCCAGTCACAGTTGAGTGTGATGCCGATCCTGCCCTTTTGTACAGCTTGGAACTCATTGCGATAGACTTCGACAGCACGTGCATGAGCCAGCAGCAGGTTGTGGGCCGACACGTACGCCTCGGTCTGCGGGTTGCACTTGCGTCCTGGAGCGTGAACTCCACTTCCGTAACCCAGGAAGGCCGAGCACCACGGTTCATTCAGTGTCAACCAGTTCTTCACACGGTCTCCGAATCGCTGGAAACACACTCGCGCGTATTGCGTGAATGCATCTTGAATGAATTTACCACCAAGCCAGCCATCGTGCTCCGTTTGCAGTGCCAACGGTAAGTCCCAATGGTACAAAGTCACAAGGGGCGTGATGCCATTGGCCAACAGCTCATTAATGAGGTTGTTGTAGAACTCGACACCTTCTTCGTTCACTTTGCCAACTCCGGCAGGGATGATACGAGGCCAAGCGAGTGAGAGACGATAGGCCTTAAGCCCCATCTTCTTCATGAGCTGGACATCCTCCTTGTAGCGGTGGTAATGGTCCACCGCCTTCTCGCCAGTGTCACCATTCACAACTTTGCCGGGTGTGCGAGAGAAGGCGTCCCAGATACTGTCGCCTCGTCCACCTTCGTTGATCGCACCTTCGACTTGGTACGAGGCTGTGGCTGTGCCCCACATGAAGCCTTCAGGGAATTTAAGCTCCTTGGGCATGGTGATGCTTGGTATTGGACTGGGACTTGTGTCTTCGGATGCAAAAACGAAAATGAGATTGACACGTACGCGAATCTTTGATGGAAGATGGTCACTTCTGACTCAGAAGTGTTTTAATCACCAATTAAAAACGTTCTGTTTTTTTAGTTTTCGAAGCAAACAGTTGGTAAAGCAAAAGTTTTGACCCGGAAGATACCTACTTCGAAGTACATTTTCCTTCGTATAGAGACTGCCATCTCCGATGAGTGAGAGCAGCAGTAGTTTCTTGCTTGAAAACGACAAAGACGCACGTTGTCAACTTCGTTGGCGTCGAGTGAATCAAGATGGTGTAACATTAGTCTGATTTCGACGCTCTATCGACGTCAGCGGCTGACTCAGACTTCATGTATCTACAACTGGTTATATACCTCATGCCGCGTGTACGACTCCACTCTAGCTGCGTATCTATCTAGCGTTGAAGCTGACAGTCTCTGAGCCACTAGCGTAAGTTCTTGCAGCTTGCCATCGTTAGACGAAGTGACCATACGGACATTGCCCTTTAGACACCGTCGCCGTCGAGATTCAAGCGTTGGGAATGATTCTAATACTCCCGGGAGCCAATTGAACTGAAGTACTTGTAAGGCGCCACGCTCTGGAACTCGTTGAGCGCCGTAATGTAGTGCTACAGCATAAAAGTAGAGTTCGGACCTCTTTAACGAGACTCCTTCATCTTTCGATCGCACTTCAAACCACGCATAGCCTGGAGCATTAGGCAATGCAATCTTGGCACTTTGAGAGGATCTGCAATCGGCTTGGCACGTCACAATGTCAAACTTCTCGACTCCAGTTCGCTGTCTCGGTCGGTTTGGCTCTGCACTATCTTCAACTGCTGCTGTTTCGTCCCCTTGCCTTTCAACCACAATGAATCCTGGCAAACGGCACCGTGTGACTAAATCCCCCGCTATTGAGCAAAACGTGATCGAAATGCTACACGCTTGGCGCACAGAAGGCTCTGGTAATGGTTGAATCGGCCGCAACGACTGAAAGTGAAGCTGCAAAAGCTCTTGCAAATGGATCGACACTGCAACCTGCTTCACGAGATAATAATCTGTCTGCGCGTCCGTTCCGGTAGGCACCTCTAATTCCAAAGCCACACTGCCATCCTGCGTAATCAGATCAAATCGGCCTTGACGACTTCCAGCACTAGCTGTCGCAAGCCTACGCTTCTCCAGCAGTGTCAGAGTTTTCCACTCTCCGAAGTCCTTTAAGTACGAGTAACTGCGTAGCACCAACCCCTCACCAGCCCCCTCTTCGCCATCGACATCACCAGTACGCAGTAACTTGACCGTGATCATAGTGTAGATCCGACGATTCCTCTGCACCACGTTCGTGAGCATTGGCCGCTTCCCTGCAGCGTCGACGTCTGCTACAAAGCGAGCAGTTACGCCATTCTTGTGTACGTTCGGCAATTCAACTGGACTCAATGACATTAATCCACTATCGACCTGCACAGTCACTTAACACTTTTAGTTTTTACAGTTCGTACACAACTCAAATTACGCAGATATTGGCGTACCTGTCCTCTCTCCTTCCAAATGGAGACCACCCGAGGCGGTACTCGAGGATCATTGGACCGTGGAATGTTTTGTGTCTCCAGAACTTGATAATATGATTGAAACTCTACATGCAAGCGAGACTTGCATAGTAACGCCATTGCTAAAAGGCCTCGAGCGCTTTGGAACGTGGTGAAAAGCTTCCGGACGTTGCTGCGACTCCGTTTCTCCACATGAAGCAGGTTCACTATACTCGTAGCGTCCAGGTACATCAATAAACGTGTGAGTAGATCAACGCCTCCTGGAAGCACCTCCGTTGCCTGCCACAGCGCAGGAACTCGCAAGGAAGAAGACATTCGCACTGAAAAAGTGGATAAATACGTTGTGGGAAAATGTACTAAGTGCGGTTGTCAAAAAGTAATAAAAAGTAATATACATGTACTGTACAAGGAACGTAGATCTTCTGTATGCATGATCGTTTCAAAACCAAATTAAAAAGCACTTTCTCGTCTTCAAAAAGCTGTTTTTAGAATTGTCCCTTTTGACAAAGGGAATACGGTATCCTCTGTTTTTGTCCAATGAAAGCGATTTACGTTTTGGCATTCTATCAGATCCTGGGGCTTGCGGGGCCCAAGACTGGCGCTAATGGGGCATCTGCGAGTGATCTGGGCCAGCTGAAGCCTTCTGGCACTCCAGTGGGGCGTGGCAAGCAGAGCGGCGGATCCACCAAGCAGAAGAAGCTCACAGGAATGCAACGAGAAGTGCTGGAGCTGTTAGAAAGCAACCACCGCACCAGCCACGCGCTGTATCAGGGCTTCGGCAAGACGAGTCTCAAACAGAAGTGGCAGGAGCGCAAGAAATAACCTGCTGTCAAGTGGATCCGCAAGTCTTTCAGTAACCCAGCGAGGGGCAGAAGTCCACTTTTAGGTGGAGGAGCTGCTACATTTGCTCGACAAGAGAACGCGCTGTGACTTGATGCCGGGGGTGATCGGCACACACGGCTTCTTCGGCCCCCACGGCGTGAAAGCGTCCCACAGAACTTCGGTTTGCACCCAGGATGGATCTTGGTGACGCCGTCAAGTAATACGCTTAGGTAAATACTGGATTTGTTGCTCGACATGAAAGTAACGTTCTAACCTTCATATTCACCAGTCTTTGGCGTTTCTTGGTAATTCTGAAGATCAAGGGGTACTAGCGATATAGTGGAAACGCCATGAACGTGTTCTCGGACAAGTACAATTCGAAGCCGATCGCGAAAGGGGCTACGAGGTCTGTTGAGGATATCAAGTACCGCTACTACGAGTTGGTGCGACGGTTTGCTGAATACAGAGACAGAAAAACCCGAGGTGAGGTGGAAAAGGAGGATGCTGTGAGTGACTGCTGCTGCTGCCGAAGCTACCCCTGCTGTCGCTGAGATGGCTGAGCCAGGAGCTGGCACAAGTATGACGACTGGTGGGCTGCAGAACTGGCCATCGCTGGTACTCCATCGACTTCGGTGCCTACAACACCGGCCTCCTCTGCTTCGGAGCACTACACGTTAATTATCGCATACGAAAAGCAGCGCAAGAGGCAGCTGGATCTTACTTTCTCTCGACAGTAGAAGAGGAGAACGAGATTTGTCGTCTGAACGATGAGCTGCGGGGTGTGGAGCAGCACTGAAGAAGGTGGCGGTTAAGGCGGACCTCAACAAGAAGAAGGAGCTGGCAGATGTACCGTATGAGATCAAGCGTACCCTGCCGATTGGGATCATCTTGTGAACTATGAGTTCCTCAGCAGAAGCATGCGCTGAGTGCAAAGTTGCTTAAAAAATTACAGCTGCTGCTGGATGAAATGGGCGTATCAGCTCGTCCCATGCCTACGAAGCCGGTGTGTGATACCTTTGACAAGTTGCGGCAAGATGCAGTGGGACTTCTGTCACTGCGGAAGCACCTCAAGAGCAAACAAACGAAGACCAGGCGTTGCGAGAACGTTACCACGCACACAAATGGCCAAGGGTACAAGTCAATCACGACACCTGGTACTCTGTCTGGTACGGGTTCATTTTCAAGTTTCTTCATCTTTGGTTATGCTAATTCTTTTTCGCACACAGATCGACCAGGCGATGCTGCGTTGGGTGTTGGTACTGATGCTGGCTTCGGAGCAGCTCATGCACAGGCAATCAGCAAGGGTACGCTGTCTGCACTTGTACTACATTGTTTGCAGCACTAATGGGCTGTTTTGTGGCTACGCCTCTAGCGCTGCAGACCGATTTCGGGGGGGAACAAATGTGGAGATTCAGCTGGTTGTCGGAGCTAGCGTACCATGGAGACTGCGCGCAGGACATGAAGGATCATTGCGGTGATAGACTGTCGAGGTTTACGGATGAAGATAAAAAAAAAGAAGAAGATACAAAAATTCTTTCTTAACAGCTACTCAGGAAATAAGATCCTAAAAAGCTCTTGGTAGTTTGCGTCGTCTTTGCCGAGATTCGAGTCGAAAACAAGACGCGCCTCTTCTTTCGTGGGGCGCAAATGAATATGTCCTGATTCGGCACTAAAGCGATCGAGCGTCCAGTCGCTCAACTCGTGGGGTTTCTTTTCACGGACGCGATCGATGAGCTCCTTCGTCGAAAGTTCCCTACCATCTTCCTTCCGTCCAACTTCATCAAAGAGTTCTTCTCTGAAACAGTCCAACATCTTCCGGTGAAGGAGGTGAAGACTCGAAGAAATCAGCGCTTTGATCTGTTGACCTTGTTTCTTGATGGTCTCCTGTTGTTTCTCGATGGTCTCCTGTTGTTTCTCGATTTTAGCAGTTTGCCGTTCGTCAGTTTCGCCGAGCTTCTCAATCAGCTTGTCGATGTCATTCGAGTGATTTCGTCGCAGACTGCCAATCTCACGCGAGTGATCTTGCTGTAGGCGCGAGTGATCTTGCCGCAAACGTTTAATGGTGGCGTTCTGCTCGGTGATTTTGACTCCTTGCGCGGTGATTTTGTCTCCTTGCGCGGTGATTTTGTCGTCTTGCGCTGCAATCTTCGCCATCACCTGTGCCATTGTTGGTTCCCTTGTGATAGCACTAACTCGGTCGTTGTTCATCCCCCCTTTCATCGTAAGTGCTCTCTCCGGTTCAGTGGGCGCGGAACGTGGCGGGGGTGTTTGATCCACATTTAATGGAGGTGTGGTGGGCCCTTTTAACCCGATGATAACCCGCGGCGGAGTGCTGGTGTCCTCTGCAGCATTTTTCCAGCCGTCAAACAGCATATTCTTGCAGGGAGGGGTCACGACCACCTCGGTCCAGTCCAGACAAGCCGCTTGAATACCAGTTTCGAGCTCAGCTTGACGCTCAACCTGCTGTCGAAAGTGCTGTAAGCCGAGTAGATCCTTGAGGGCCGGGTTGCCTTGGATGGGTAGTACGAGGGAGGCGTGGACGAAATTGATTGTGAGTTGACGAGTGGAAGCAACACGAGTCGTTCGACCGTGTTTTCTGTTCTTGCGCACCATGCTTCAGAGTTTCTTGGTGATCGCTTGGTCGGGACGAAGAAAGTTGGTAAATAACGATTGTTGGTTCTGGTGGTGTAGCCGCTAAACGTCAGATCGCCCTGGGTAGCGCGTTTGATGGCTTGGGTAGACCTGTACAAGTCTCTGCATGATGGCAACTTTTGAAACAGTTGACAGAGTCTCTTCCAATGGACTGGTCACGGCGATTCTGTTCCTGTCCATCGCTGCCAGCTCAACTTTGTCACACATAGCTCGACATCTATCGATCACGTCTCTATTATAATGATACTACATGTATCATGAGTCTAAGAAGACAAATGGCAAAGATTCCAAACGAAGAAACCGCGACAATTATATGATGCCATAGTCAATCAGCATCGTGGTCGCTCTTGGACTTCGTCGGATGCGTTGGCGAAGCTAGCGATCACTACCATGGACGACGGTCTCACTCGCGCGTGGGCCTTCTACAACGCAGCATCACATCGCCGGGTTGCCCGAGATCACGTCCATGGCGTTTCCACTACCCCTTGATCTTCATAATTACCAAGAAACGCCAAAGACTGGTGAATATGAAGGTTAGAATGTTACTTTCATGTCGAGCAACAAATCCAATATTTACCTGAGCGTATTACTTGACGGCGTCACCAAGATCCAACCTGGGTGCAAACCGAAGCTCTGTGGGACGCTTTCACGCCGTGGGGGCCGAAGAAGCCGTGTATGTACATCCACGAGAAAAACACCCGAAGAACGAATTTTACATCGGGGGATCGCTCAATAGCTCGATCTTCAGGATTGACCAAACGACTGTTGGAATAATTAGGCAAGTTAGATTGCCACTTTCACTGCGCGTATTGCTCCCAGCCTGAAAGTTTGCGAAATCCCAGAGCTTCGCATCAATTCTACCGTATTCGTCAGCACCAGTAGATTTACATGCTACGATAGAATGTCCACAGGCTGCGTCGCGTAGATCTTCAAGCGCTTTGGTGGCGGCTCACTTCCGAAATCGTCAACATCCTCATCGAAGACACCCAAACCGCCGATTACACGATCCGCACCATAATGTGCTGTTGGCGTTGTCGTCGCTTGGGACAAATTGCCATCCGCAGACGATCAGAAGTGCAGCGTTAACGAGGGCTTCAGAAGTCACGACTTTATCGTGCGATCCCTGGTCAACAACTTGGATCTCGGTCTCACGTCTAGAGGAACAGCAGCAGTGCCACCAGTGCCTGCTGCTTTTAGCACCTTAATCAATGCTGCACCTGTAACTTTCATTTCCTCCATTATCTTCTGGAACTCAGGGTTCTCGACATCCACCTTACCAAAGCGATATCTCGATAACATGACGCTTCGTTGTGATAGGAACCTGGTTCAACATAGACACCATTAGAACATAATCGGTAGTAGCCTCAGCTACCTCTTCCAACAGTGCTTACCGTGGTGAAAGCTTTGGGTCACGGGTTGCCTCTCCAAGGACAAAGCTGCGTGTGTCCCGACACAAGTGCTGTTTGGGGCTCCAGCTTCACGCAACTAGCCGGCAATCTGAAAGCGCAGAAATTGCTCACAACTACAGTACACAGCATCAGTATCAGCACTTCACTATCATCTCCTAACACTTCGCTTACCAGGCGCAATACAAGTTTAGTCACGAGCTGAGTTCTTCCATCCATAGCAACTCGAGATTCAAACCACACTCAAAATTTGATCAACATCCATCGTTTTCAAAAGACCAAATTAAAAAGCACTTTTCCGTCTTCAAAAGTTGTTTTTAGTATCGTCTCTTTTGACAAAGAGAATACGGTATCCTCTGTTTTTATCCAATAAAAGCGGTTAACTTTTTGGCATTCTAGCAATAACTAGTTCTAGCAATAATGAGCGACGTTGCGCAGATCCTGGGGCTTGCGGGGCCCAAGACTGGCGCTAATGGGGCATCTGCGAGTGATCTGGACCAGCTGAAGCCTTCTGGCACTCCAGTGGGGCGTGGCAAGCAGAGCGGCGGATCCACCAAGCAGAAGAAGCTCACAGGAATGCAAAGGGAAGTACTGGAGCTGTTAGAAAGCAACCACCGCACCTGTACCAGGGCTTCGGCAAGACGAGTCTCAAACAGAAGTGGCAGGAGCGCAAGAAATCACCTGCTGTCAAGTGGATCCGCAAGTCTTTCAGGAACCCAGCAGTCCATTTTTAGGTGGAGAAGCTGCTACATTTGCTCGACAAGAGAACGCGCTGTGACTTGATGCCGGGGGTGATCGAGAATCAGCAGTGATACCCGATACTGGTGCGTACGACTTTCTTCTATCTGTCAGGATGCTTCTTGGTCCTTTCGTTTATACTACGAACCGAGTAAATCTCGCTCCCATCTCGCTAACATTTTTTGTAACTCTTATTATAAACCCAGGGTTGGGACAGCGCGTTTAAACGCAGATGATCCTCCCGAGTGGTGTACAGCCCAGTAAGAGGTTTGCTTGAGTAAGGACGAGCAGAATTTTTGTGTGGACTGTCTTTAAGGGTGAAAACTACGACGAAGAGGGTTGGCTGTATGGGGAGATCCATGACACGCTCCATGGCGCCCGCACTCGAGTAACAAAGCCGACGAACAGAATGACGCCAAGGTAGCAACTTCAGAGGCCAAGAACGCAACCCCCAAAGGTGAAGAAGCATCTGAGGCGGGGACAGCAGTTCCGATTGGCAGACGCTCTTCCCGTCCAGCAACACAGGGGGTTTCTCTACGTCAACTGACTCGAAGTCAACCGCTGTGAGTGAAGAGAAGGAGACCACGACCAAGGAGGAAGAACACGTGCTGTTCCCGTCTAAGGCTAAAGATGATAACACAAGCCTAAACGTGGAGAGCTAGCAAGGTCTTCCGGGTTCTTCGGTAGGATTTCCTCTGCAATGGTGTCATTGCTGTCTTCGGCTATTAACTTAGCGAGGCCATCGTCAAAGCAAGCACTGTCCAGTCCATTAAAGAGGCGTCATTATTTGGCTGGAGATGGCTCAAGCTGCTACTGTGGCTGTGATTTCAACAGAACCGCAGATTCCCCGGCACATAAAGGACGGAAACACAGCACAAGAAGTTCCGACGAGGAGAGCGACATGGAAGTTCTGTCGATGCTGCCCAAGCGCTTCCCACACTGGAGTCCTGTTTGGAGATCCCTCGTGACGTGTTGCGAAGATAACATCCCTAAGTATCTACCTCTTCCAGAGCTTACCGAGTCAAAGAACTGCAGAGAATGTAATGTCGGGTTTGGTATGACAAAGTTCTGCTACCAGTGCGGATACTGCTCCGTTGTCGGGACCATTTACCAGCCTCCGCAATCATTCGTGCCCACGGACATACGACACCGTCGAAGCTGTGCAAGAATTGCCACTATATCTTGATGGAGAGGATCAACCAGCTAACTCATGTAGTGGCGCATTGAACGGATTACCTTGGAGACAAGCTGATTGTGTACTACAACACCACCACAGACACAACTGTCGACAAGATTATGCGCGCGGCTGGAGGTACACTCGTGGCTGCAAAGTCTGCACCGATTGTTGCAGCTGCGAAGATGGCAGTCGTGAGCGCCGATTTCTCGCATTGGGGGAAGGCCCATTTGGAGCAGCCAGACTACGTATTTGCCAGGTTTAATGGCAAGAATGGGACTGCTGTAGCTACACAACGGAGGAGTATTAGGCAGCGCTGTCTACCCAATGATGAAATGGAGCAAGGAGACGGATCAGTTACAGTATTACAGTACAAGAAGAGAACGAGATTCATCGTCTGAACGATGAGCTGCGGGGTGTGGAGCAGCACTGAAGAAGGTGGCGGTTAAGGCGGACCTCAAGAAGAAGAAGGAGCTGGCAGATGTACCGTATGAGATCAAGCGTACCCTGCCGACTGGGGTCATCTTGCGAACTATGAGTTCCTCAGCAGAAGCATGCGCTGAGTGCAAAGTTGCTCAAGAAATTACAGCTGCTGCTGGATGAAATGGGCGTATCAGCTCGTCCCATGCCTACGAAGCCGGTGTGTGATACCTTTGACAAGTTGCGGCAAGATGCAGTGGGACTTCTGTCACTGCGGAATCACCTCAAGAGCAAACAAAACGAAGCCCAGGCGTTGCGCGAACGTTACCACGCACACAAATGGCCAAGAGTACAAGCCGATCTCGACGCCTGGTATTCTGTCTGGTACGGGTTCATTTTCAAGTTTCTTCATCTTTGGTTATGCTAATTCTTTTTCGCACACAGATCGACCAGGCGATGCTGCGTTGGGTGTTGGTACTGCTGCTGGCTTCGGAGCAACTCATGCACAGGCAATCAGCAAGGGTACGCTGTCTGCGTTCCTCGTCACTTGTACTACATTGTTTGCAGCACTAATGGGCTGTTTTGTGGCTACGGCAATGCATTGGGAACTGCCTCTAGCGCTGCAGACCGAGTTCGGTGGGGGTACTTATGGAACAAATGTGGAGATTCAGCTGGTTGTCGGAGTTAGCGTACCATGGAGACTGCGCGCAGGATATGAAGGATCATTGCGGTGATAGACTGTCGAGGTTTACGGATGAAGATAAAAAAAAGAAGAAGATACAAAAATTCTTTCTTAACAGCTACTCAGGAAATAAGAACCTAAAAATCTCTTGGTAGTTTGCGTCGTCTTTGCCGAGATTTGAGTCGAAAACAAGACGCGCCTCTTCTTTCGTGGGGCGCGAATGAATATATTCTGATTCGGTACTAAATCGATCGAGCGTCCAGTCGCTCAACTCGTGGGGTTTCTTTTCACGGACGCGATCGATGAGCTCCTTCGTCGAAAGTTTCCTACCATCTTCCTCCCGTCCAACTCGATCAAAGGGTTTTTCTCTGAACCAGTCCAACATCTTCCGGTGAAGGAGGTGAAGACTCGAAGAAATCAGGGCTTTGATCTGTTGACCTTGTTTCTTGATGGTCTCCTGTTGTTTCTCGATTTTAGCAGTTTGCAGCGTGTACATGCGTGCCGCCTCCCCGTCAGTTTCGCCGAGCTTCTCAATCAGCTTGTTGATCTCACGCGGGTGATCTTGCCGCAAACGTTTAATGGTGGCGTTCTGCTCGGTGATTTTGACTCCTTGCGCGGTGATCTTGTCGTCTTGCGCTGCAAGCCTCGCCATCACCTGTGCCATTGTTGGCTCCCTCGTGGGCATGGGATCTGGATTGATCAACGATTCGTCAATCCGCTTAAGCGCGATGGTCGCCCGTGGTTGTTGTGGTTCTGCACATTGCTTCCACTCCTCCATATGAGTTGATTCGCTGACAGGTGGTTCGAGGGCCAGACTGGGCCAATCGAAGAATCTTCCCTGAACTCCAATTTCGACCGAGGCTTGGTGCTCAATTGCTCGCCGAAAATCCGGTGCACCCAGCAGATGCTTGATACGGGGTTACCTCGAGCGGGCACGAGCGTATCGTAGTGGATGCGAATTGGGAGTTGGTTGGGGGCGACACGAACCGGTTGGACAGTTCTTGGATTGGACTGTGCCATTCTTGTGAACTTCTTGGTATTCGCTTTGTCGGAATGAGGAAAGGTGCTAAATGATCATCCGTGGTGGTTTTCGTTTTCATGGTGGTTGAATAGATAGCCTTTAACCTTCAATCAGCCCAGTGTAGCCGCTTGAATCAAGCCTTGATGGCTCGGTTGTAGTCTCTTCCTGAAAATTGTGACAATAAATACATTTTACAGTACATACTTGGTTAATGCTTCGAAGCATTTATTTAATTGTTATTTTCTGCACTACAAGCTTGAACCAACACCAGAGCTTTGACTTCCTCTTTTCCTCTCAATCACTTAGAGACACCACACGGCCCATTTTTGGTGATCCAGTTCTTGGCCCGGCCATCAGATTGTAGGTCCCATTGCATTGCCGTAGCCACAAAACAGCTCATTAGTGCTGCAAACAATGTAGTACAAGTGACGAGGAACGCAGACAGCGTACCCTTGCTGATTGCCTGTGCATGAGTTGCTCCTACCACCGTCGGCCAACGCAGCATCGCCTGGTCGATCTGTGTGCGATAAAGAATTAGCATAACCAAAGATGAAGAAACTTGAAATTGAATCCGTACCAGACAGAGTACCAGGCGTCGTGATTGACTTGTACTCTTGGCCATTTGTGTGCTCGTAACGTTCGCGCAACGCCTGGGCTTCGTTTTGTTTGCTCTTGAGGTGCTTCCGCAGTGACAGAAGTCCCACTGCATCTTGCCGCAACTTGTCAAAGGTATCACACACCGGCTTCGAAGGCATAGGACGAGCTGGAACGCCCATTTCATCCAGCAGCAGCTGTAATTTCTTGAGCAACTTTGCACTCAGCGCATGCTTCTGCTGAGGAACTCATAGTTCACAAGATGATCCCAATCGGCAGGGTACGCTTGATCTCATACGGTACATCTGCCAGCTCCTTCTTCTTGTTGAGGTCCGCCTTAACCGCCACCTTCTTCAGTGCTGCTCCACACCCCGCAGCTCATCGTTCAGACGACAAATCTCGTTCTCCTCTTCTACTGTCGAGAGAAAGTAAGATCCAGCTGCCTCTTGCGCTGCTTTTCGTATGCGATAAGTAACGTGTAGTGCTCCGAAGCAGAGGAGGCCGGTGTTGTAGGCACCGAAGTCGATGGAGTACCAGCGATGGCCAGTTCTGCAGCCCGCCAGTCGTCATACTTGTGCCAGCTCCTGGCTCAGCCATCTCAGCGACAGCAGGGGTAGCTTCGGCAGCAGCAGCAGTCACTCACAGCATCCTCCTTTTCCACCTCACCTCGGGTTTTTCTGTCTCTGTATTCAGCAAACCGTCGCACCAACTCGTAGTAGCGGTACTTGATATCCTCAACAGACCTCGTAGCCCCTTTCGCGATCGGCTTCGAATTGTACTTGTCCGAGAACACGTTCATGGCGTTTCCACTATATCGCTAGTACCCCTTGATCTTCAGAATTACCAAGAAACGCCAAAGACTGGTGAATATGAAGGTTAGAACGTTACTTTCATGTCGAGCAACAAATCCAGTATTTACCTGAGCGTATTACTTGACAGCGTCACCAAGATCCATCCTGGGTGCAAACCGAAGCTCTGTGGGACGCTTTCACGCCGTGGGGGCCGAAGAAGCCGTGTGTGTACATCCACGAGAAAAAAACACCCGAAGAACGATTTTTACATCGGGGGATCGCTCAATAGCTCGATCTTCAGGATTGACCAAACGACTGTTGGAATAATTAGGCAAGTTAGATTGCCACTTTCACTGCGCGTATTGCTCCCAGCCTGAAAGTTTGCGAAATCCCAGAGCTTCGCATCAATTCTACCGTATTTGTCAGCACCAGTAGATTTACATGCTACGATAGAATGTCCACAGGCTGCGTCGCGTAGATCTTCAAGCGCTTTGGTGGCGGCTCACTTCCGAAATCGTCAACATCCTCATCGAAGACACCCAAACCGCCGATTACACGATCCGCACCATAATGTGCTGTTGGCGTTGTCGTCGCTTGGGACAAATTGCCATCCGCAGACGATCAGAAGTGCAGCGTTAACGAGGGCTTCAGAAGTCACGACTTTATCGTGCGATCCCTGGTCAACAACTTGGATCTCGGTCTCACGTCTAGAGGAACAGCAGCAGTGCCACCAGTGCCTGCTGCTTTTAGCACCTTAATCAATGCTGCACCTGTAACTTTCATTTCCTCCATTATCTTCTGGAACTCAGGGTTCTCGACATCCACCTTACCAAAGCGATCTCTCGATAACATGACGCTTCGTTGTGATAGGAACCTGGTTCAACATAGACACCATTAGAACATAATCGGTAGTAGCCACAGCTACCTCTTCCAACAGTGCTTACCGTGGTGAAAGCTTTGGGCCACGGGTTGCCTCTCCAAGGACAAAGCTGCGTGTGTCCCGACACAAGTTGCTGTTTGGGGCTCCAGCTTCACGCAACTAGCCGGCAATCTGAAAGCGCAGAAATTGCTCAGAACTACAGTACACAGCATCAGTATCAGCACTTCACTATCATCTCCTAACACTTCGCTTACCAGGCGCAATACAAGTTTGGTCACGAGCTGAGTTCTTCCATCCATGGGGAGCCAGTAGCTCGAGATTCAAACCACACTCAAAATTTGATCAACATCCATCGTTTCAAGACTAAATCAAAAAGCACTTTTTGTCTCGCAAAAAGTTGTTTTAATGTTGTCTCTCTTGACAAAGGGGATACGGTATCCTCTGGTTTTGAAATGAAATAATCGACTCGTTATTTTGGCATTCTAGCAATAATGAGCGACGTTGCGCAGATCCTGGGGCTTGCGGGGCCCAAGACAGGTGCTAATGGGGCATCCGCGAGTGATCTGGACCAGCTGAAGCCTTCTGGCACTCCGGTGGGACGCGGCAAACAGACCGGCGGATCCACCAAGCAGAAGAAGCTCACAGGGATGCAAAGGGAAGTACTGGAGCTGTTAGAAAGCAACCACCGCACCAGCCACGCGCTGTACCAGGGCTTCGGCAAGACGAGTCTCAAACAGAAGTGGCAGGAGCGCAAGAAATCACCTGCTGTCAAGTGGATCCGCAAGTCTTTCAGGAACCCAGCAGTCCATTTTTAGGTGGAGAAGCTGCTACATTTGCTCGACAAGAGAACGCGCTGTGACTTGATGCCGGGGGTGATCGAGAATCAGCAGTGATACCCGATACTGGTGCGTACGACTTTCTTCTATCTGTCAGGATGCTTCTTGGTCCTTTCGTTTATACTACGAACCGAGTAAATCTCGCTCCCATCTCGCTAACATTTTTTGTAACTCTTATTATAAATCCAGGGTTGGGACAGCGCGTTTAAATGCAGGTGATCCTCCCGTGTGGTGTACAGCCCAGTAAGAGGTTTGCTTTAGTAAGGACGAGCAGAATTTTTTGTGTGGACTGTCTTCAAGGGTGAAGACTACGACGAAGAGGGTTGGCTGTATGGGGAGATACTTTAGGTCCCATGACACGCTCCATGGCGCCCACACTCGAGTATGGATGGGAAGCAAAGCCAACGAACAGAATGACGCCAAGGCAGCAACTTCAGAGGCCAAGAACGCAACCCCCAAAGGTGAGAAGCATCTGAGGCGGGGGCAGACGCTCTTCCCGTCCAGCAACACAGGGGTTTCTCTACGTCAACTGACTCGAAGTCAACCGCTGTGAGTGAAGAGAAGGAGACCACGACCAAGGAGGAAGAACACGTGCTGTTCCCGTCTAAGGCTAAAGATGATAACACAAGCCTAAACGTGGAGAGCCAGCGAGGTCTTCCGGGTTCTTCGGTAGGTTTCCTCTGCAATGGTGTCATTGCTGTCTTCGGCTATTAACTTAGCGAGGCCATCGTCAAAGCAAGCACTGTCCAGTCCATTAAAGAGGCGTCATTATTTGGCTGGAGATGGCTCAAGCTGCTACTGTGGCTGTGATTTCAACAGAGCCGCAGATTCTCCGGCACATAAAGGACGGAAACACAGCACAAGAAGTTCCGACGAGGAGAGCGACATTTGGAAGTTCTGTCGATGCTGCCCAAGCGCTTCCCACATTGGAGTCCTGTTTAGAGATCCCTCGTGACGTGTTGCGAAGATAACATCCCTAAGTATCTACCTCTTCCAGAGCTTACCGAGTCAAAGAACTACAGAGAATGTGATGTCGAGTTTGGTATGACAAAGTTCTGCTACCAGTGCGGATACTGCTCCGTTGTCGGGACCATTTACCAGACTCCGCAATCATCCGTGCCCACGGACATACGACACCGTCGAAGCTGTGCAAGAATTGCCACTATATCTTGATGGAGAGGATCGACCAGCTAACTCGTGTAGCGGCGAATTGAACGGATTACCTTGGAGACAAAAGCTGATTCAGGGATCGGAAAAAAATAACTTTTTTTTATAATAATACGTACAATAGTGGAGCCAGTATTTATTATTGACACAAATTGAAAAAAATAATACAAAAATTGGGCAATAATACCCAATAAATTACCTTAAAACACTAAAAACAAGAGCATAGCAAAATCTAGTCCAAGAACTGGAGTCCACCAGGACCAATGATCGTTCTTTTCGCTTTTACCGTCTGTATCGGCGTTCCAGCACCCTTGCCAGCTCACTCTGCTACTTTCCAGCTTTCCAGCAACTCACCAGCCCTTTTGCACCACGCCACCACCACTATGCCAACTAGCGCCAAAATCTGTGCCTTCTTCTTCGACGAGGGAGCCGAGTATCGCTACACTTGCAAAGTCTGCAATGGATCCCGCAAGCAAGCTCCAGCTACAGGCTACTCCAACCTTCTCTCCCACTTGGGCTCTAAGCACCCCGACTATTTGACTGAGATGGCTACATCTCGCCGTGCGGAGAACGGGACGATTGAGTCTTATGGGTTCGTCTCGGAGGCGGTGGACCATTTGTAGCGCTGGCTACGCTGGGTCGTGGCACGCAATCACCCTCTGTGTGAGGTAGATGATCCGCTCACGCGTGCTATGTCACGGCTGCGACCTACAAGCTCAAAGATATTGAAGGAAAAAATGCACATTGTCGCCGCTAAAGTCGGCAAGTTGATCGAAGAGGAGATGGGAGACGCTTTCGGCGTCATTTTCGACGGATGGACGCACGGCTCTACGCATTATGTCGGTATATTCTGCACCTACATGCTCCGTGGTGATTTTTGTCGACGATTGTTATCCATTTCACCAGTCGTTGAAGGGTCTCAGACCGCAGACGTGCACATCTAGCATTTCAAGCGAGTTCTGGATGTCTACAACAAGACGACCAGCATGATATTGTTCGTTGTGGGTGACAACTGCACGAAAAACCGCTCAAGTGCTAACAAACTGTCGGTGCCCTTAGTTGGCTGCGCTAGCAACCGTCTCAATCTAGCCGTCCAAGCCTACCTCAAACAGTACGAGCAGGAACTAGATGAGTTGAACGCGCTTATGGTACAATTGAGGCACCCTAACAACAGCGCCGAGCTCGCAAAATTTACGGATCTACGCCCAATCAAGAGGAACGTTACTCGCTGGTCGTCTACTCGTGAGATGGTCTCTCGCTACATTGAAATCCGTGGTGATATACGGAAGGTTGAAGCGGTCGAAGATTTTATCCACACTGCGTTCGTCCACCGAAAACTCGTGGCTCTGAACGAGGATCTGTGTGTGTTCGACAGTGTCTGTAAAAAGCTCCAGGACGAAGAGACTTCGATGGCTGACACCCGACTGCTGTTTACCTCGCTCTTAGACCGGTACCCAGATTTGGGCACACACCTGAGTCCAACTTCAAAAATTGTGCACTCGCCAAATTTTGAAAATGCTGCTATTAAAGTGGCTAATGGTACTCCATTAACGGCCCATGAGGCTAAATCCGTTGCGAAATTCGTAACGAATGGGCGATCTTTCATTGGCGAGAAACGCAAGAGGAACGAAGCTCCGGACTTTGCTACGACAATTCTACTGGAAGGTACGGCAGCGCGAAGAACGGGACGGTCGTCGGCAGTTTACAACTCGCTGCTGACGAAGATTCCGCCGACTAGTAACGCGTGTGAGCGTCTTTTCTCGCAGACGAAGCTCATCCTCACCCCACAAAGAGGAAGGCTCGCTGATGTTAATTTTGAGGCGCTAACCTTTCTTCGTGCTAACCTTGATATGTGGAATGCAAGCACCCTCGTCGACGCTGATTCAAGCGATTGAGAACTGTTCCTGACGACAAAACTTCGCAGGTGATAGTTTGTGTGGCAATATATTACTTGTATTGCTAAATTATTATTATTATTGTTGCCTGCCTTATTGCAGTCGTTATTACGCTGGTGTTCGTTCTCCCGTAGAATAAAACATTTTATTTTCCGATCCCTGAGCTGATTATGTACTACAACACCACCACAGACACAACTGTCGACAAGATTATGCGCGCGGCTGGAGGTACACTCGTGGCTGCAAAGGCTGCACCGATTGTTGCAGCTGCGAAGATGGCAGTCGTGAGCGCCGATTTCTCGCATTGGGGGAAGGCCCATTTGGAGCAGCCAGACTACGTATTTGCCAGGTTTAATGGCAAGAATGGGGCTGCTGTAGCTACACAACGGAGGAGTATTAGGCAGCGCTGTCTACCCAATGATGAAATGGAGCAAGGAGACGGATCGGTTACAGTACAAGAAGAGAACGAGATTCATCGTCTGAACGATGAGCTGCGCGGTGTGGAGCAGCAGCTGAAGAAGGTGGCGGTTAAGGCGGATTTCAAGAAGAAGAAGGAGCTGGCAGATGTACCGTATGAGATCTAGCGTACCCTGCCGACTGGGATCATCTTGTGAACAATGAGTTCCTCAGCGGAAGCATGCGCTGGGTGCAAAGTTGCTCAAGAAATTACAGCTGCTGCTGGATGAAATGGGCGTTCCAGCTTGTCCCATGCCTACGAAGCCGGTGTGTGATACCTTTGACAAGTTGCGGCAAGACGCTGTGGGACTTCTGTCACTGTGGAAGCACCTCAAGAGCAAACAAAACGAAGCCCAGGCGTTGCGCGAACGTTACGAGCACACAAACGGCCAAGAGTACAAGTCAATCACGACGCCTGGTACTCTGTCTGGTACGGATTCATTTTCAAGTTTCTTCATCTTTGGTTATGCTAATTCTTTTTCGCACACAGATCGACCAGGCGATGCTGCGTTGGGCGACGGTGATACTGCTGCTGGCTTCGGAGCAGCTCATGCACAGGCAATCAGCAAGGGTACGCTGTCTACGTTCATCGTCACTTGTACTACATTGTTTGCAGCACTAATGGGCTGTTTTGTGGCTACGGCAATGCATTGGGAACTGCCTCTAGCGCTGCAGACCGAGTTCGGTGGGGTACTTGGGGAACAAATGTGGAGATTCAGCTGGTTGTCGGAGCTAGCGTACCATGGAGACTGCGCGCAGAACATGAAGGATCATTGCGGTGATAGACTGTCGAGGTTTACGGATGAAGATAAAAAAAAGAAGAAGATACAAAAATTCTTTCTTAACAGCCACTCAGGAAATAAGATCCTAAAAATCTCTTGGTAGTTTGCGTCGTCTTTGCCGAGATTCGAGTCGAAAACAAGACGCGCCTCTTCTTTCGTGGGGCGCGAATGAATATATTCTGATTCGGTACTAAATCGATCGAGCGTCCAGTCGCTCAACTCGTGGGGTTTCTTTTCACGGACGCGATCGATGAGCTCCTTCGTCGAAAGTTTCCTACCATCTTCCTCCCGTCCAACTCGATCAAAGGGTTTTTCTCTGAACCAGTCCAACATCTTCCGGTGAAGGAGGTGAAGACTCGAAGAAATCAGGGCTTTGATCTGTTGACCTTGTTTCTTGATGGTCTCCTGTTGTTTCTCGATTTTAGCAGTTTGCAGCGTGTACATGCGTGCCGCCTCCCCGTCAGTTTCGCCGAGCTTCTCAATCAGCTTGTTGATCTCACGCGGGTGATCTTGCCGCAAACGTTTAATGGTGGCGTTCTGCTCGGTGATTTTGACTCCTTGCGCGGTGATCTTGTCGTCTTGCGCTGCAAGCCTCGCCATCACCTGTGCCATTGTTGGCTCCCTCGTGGGCATGGGATCTGGATTGATCAACGATTCGTCAATCCGCTTAAGCGCGATGGTCGCCCGTGGTTGTTGTGGTTCTGCACATTGCTTCCACTCCTCCATATGAGTTGATTCGCTGACAGGTGGTTCGAGGGCCAGACTGGGCCAATCGAAGAATCTTCCCTGAACTCCAATTTCGACCGAGGCTTGGTGCTCAATTGCTCGCCGAAAATCCGGTGCACCCAGCAGATGCTTGATACGGGGGTTACCTCGAACTGGCACGAGCGTATCGTACTGGATGCGAATTGGGAGTTGGTTGGGGGCGACACGGACCGGTTGGACAGTTCTTGGATTGGGCTGTGTCATTCTTGTGAACTTCATGGTATCCGCTTTGTCGGAACGAGGAAAGGTGCTAAATGATCATCCGTGGTGGTTTTCGTTTTCATGGTGGTTGAATAGATAGCTTTTAACCTTCAATCAGCCCAGTGAAGCCGCTTGAATCAAGCCTTGATGGCTCGGTTGTAGTCTCTTCTTGAAAATTGTATAAATACATTCTACATACTTGGTTATTGCTTCGAAGCATTGATTTTATTCGTTGTTTTCTGCACTACAAGCCTGAACCAACACCAGAGCTTGGCTTCGTCTTTTCCTCTTAATCACTTAGACCAGATTTTCAGGATCGCTGAGAGACACCACACGGCCCATTCTTGGTGATCCAGTTCTTTGCCCGGCCATCAGATTGTAGGTCCCATTGCATTGCCGTAGCCACAAAACAGCCCATTAGTGCTGCAAACAATGTAGTACAAGTGACGATGAACGTAGACAGCGTACCCTTGCTGATTGCCTGTGCATGAGCTGCTCCGAAGCCAGCAGCAGTATCACCGTCGCCCAACGCAGCATCGCCTGGTCGATCTGTGTGCGAAAAAGAATTAGCATAACCAAAGATGAAGAAACTTGAAAATGAATCCGTACCAGACAGAGTACCAGGCGTCGTGATTGACTTGTACTCTTGGCCGTTTGTGTGCTCGTAACGTTCGCGCAACGCCTGGGCTTCGTTTTGTTTGCTCTTGAGGTGCTTCCACAGTGACAGAAGTCCCACAGCGTCTTGCCGCAACTTGTCAAAGGTATCACACACCGGCTTCGTAGGCATGGTTGTAGGTGTCCTGCAGAGTGAAGGGGGTGTCGTGGTGGAGAAAGCTCTGATTTTGTTTTGGTTTTAACAGCTACTGCTCTCTGGAATTAAGATCATGAAGATCCCTTGGTAGTTTGCGTCGTCTTTGCTGAGATTCGAGTCGAAAACGAGAAGCGCCTCTTTTGTGGGGCGCGGGTGAATATATTCTGATTCGGTACTAAATTGCTTTAGCGTCCAGTCGCTCAACTCGTGTGGTTTCTCAGCACGGACGCGAGCGAGCGATTTTATCTATCGTCTTCACCGTTATCGGAATCATGGTCTGCATTGTCATGAGCGGAGAGGTCTTAGTAATGACACTTGACCCTCCCTCCATTTCGTGAAAGGACGCTACTTGTCTGCGTGGCACCCTAACCTTATAAAATTCCAAAGCGCCACGTTCCATTTTGAATAACCCGACAAATATGCTCAATCAGATGTAATAATACCTCCACGGCTATGTGCATGTCTTAAAACAATTTTCAAACCTTATTTCACCCTCCGAAACGTTCTCAGAATGTAACCTGTACTGTTAAGTGATAGAACACATCATTTCCAATCGAAGCCATGGAAGAGATGATCTCCTTCGTAGTAAGCTTCCTACCATGCCCCTCCCGTCCAACTTGATCAAAGAGTATTTCTCTGAACGACCCCAATATCTTCCGGTGGGTGAGGTGGCGAGTCGAAGAAGCCAGGACTTCAATCTGTCGACCATGTTCGTCAATGAGCTTCCGTAATTGCTTGTTTTCAGTGGTTTGCAGCCTGCACGCGCGTTCCGCCCCCTCGTCAGTTTTGGAGAGCTTCTCATTCAGCTTGTCGATGTCATGCAAGTGATGTCGTTGCAGGCGCGAGTGATCTTGTCGTAATTGCTCAATGGTGGCCCTTTGCTCGGTAACCATAGCCATCACATCTGCTATTGTAGGGTCGCTCGCAATGCCTGTAGGCGTGGTCGACAATTCGTCAATCGGCTTGACCGAGACGGTCGCCCGTGGTTGTAGGTGTCCTGCAGAGTGAAGGGGGTGTCCTGGTGGAGAAAGCTCTGATTTGCTTTGGTCTTAACAGCTACTGCTCTCTGGAATTAAGATCATGAAGATCCCTTGGTAGTTTGCGTCGTCTTTGCTGAGATTCGAGTCGAAAACAAGAAGCGCCTCTTTTTTGTGGGGCGCGAGTGAATATATTCTGATTCGGTACTAAATTGCTTTAGCGTCCAGTCGCTCAACTCGTGTGGTTTCTCGGCACGGACGCGAGCGAGCGATTTTATCTATCGTCTTCACCGTTATCGGAATCATGGTCTGCATTGTCATGAGCGGAGAGGTCTTAGTAATGACACTTGACCCTCCCTCCATTTCGTGAAAAGATGCTACTTGTCTGCGTGGTACCCTAACCTTATAAAATTCCAAAGCGTCACGTTCCATTTTGAATAACCCGACAACTATGCTCAATCAGATGTAATAATACCTCCACGGCTATGTGCATGTCTTAAAACAATTTTCAAACCTTATTTCACCCTCCGAAACGTTCTCAGAATGTAACCTTTACTGTTAAGTGATAGAACATATCATTTCCAATCGAAGCCATGGAAGAGATGATCTCCTTCGTAGTAAGCTTCCTACCATGCCCCTCCCGTCCAACTTGATCAAAGAGTATTTCTCTGAACGACCCCAATATCTTCCGGTGGGTGAGGTGGCGAGTCGAAGAAGCCAGGACTTCAATCTGTCGACCATGTTCGTCAATGAGCTTCCGTAATTGCTTGTTTTCAGTGGTTTGCAGCCTGCACGCGCGTTCCGCCCCCTCGTCAGTTTTGGAGAGCTTCTCATTCAGCTTGTCGATGTCATGCAAGTGATGTCGTTGCAGGCGCGAGTGATCTTGTCGTAATTGCTCAATGGTGGCCCTTTGCTCGATAACCATAGCCATCACATCTGCTATTGTAGGGTCGCTCGCAATGCCTGTAGGCGTGGTCGACAATTCGTCAATCGGCTTGACCGAGACGGTCGCCCGTGGTTGTAGGTGTCCTGCAGAGTGAAGGGGTGTCCTGGTGGATAAAGCTCTGATTTGCTTTGGTCTTAACAGCTACTGCTCTCTGGAATTAAGATCATGAAGATCCCTTGGTAGTTTGCGTCGTCTTTGCTGAGATTCGAGTCGAAAACAAGAAGCGCCTCTTTTTTGTGGGGCGCGAGTGAATATATTCTGATTCGGTACTAAATTGCTTTAGCGTCCAGTCGCTCAACTCGTGTGGTTTCTCAGCACGGACGCGAGCGAGCGATTTTATCTATCGTCTTCACCGTTATCGGAATCATGGTCTGCATTGTCATGAGCGGAGAGGTCTTAGTAGTGACACTTGACCCTCCCTCCATTTTGTGAAAAGATGGTACTTGTCGGCGTGGTACCCTAACCTTATAAAATTCCAAAACGTCGCGTTTCATTTTGAATAACCCGACAAATACGCTCAATCAGATGTAATAATACCTCCACGGTTATGTGTTTGCCTTAAAACACCTTTCAAACATTATTTCACCCTCCGAAACGTTCTCAGAATGTAACCTTTACTGTTAAGTGATAGAACATATCATTTCCAATCGAAGCCATGGAAGAGATGATCTCCTTCGTAGTAAGCTTCCTACCATGCCCCTCCCGTCCAACTTGATCAAAGAGTATTTCTCTGAACGACCCCAATATCTTCCGGTGGGTGAGGTGGCGAGTCGAAGAAGCCAGGACTTCAATCTGTCGACCGTGTTCGTCAATGAGCTTCCGTAATTGCTTGTTTTCAGTGGTTTGCAGCCTGCACGCGCGTTCCGCCCCCTCGTCAGTTTTGGAGAGCTTCTCATTAAGCTTGTCGATGTCATGCAAGTGATGTCGTTGCAGGCGCGAGTGATCTTGTCGTAATTGCTCAATGGTGGCCCTTTGCTCGATAACCATAGCCATCACATCTGCTATTGTAGGGTCGCTCGCAATGCCTGTAGGCGTGATCGACAATTCGTCAATCGGCTTGACCGAGACGGTCGCCCGTGGTTGTAGGTGTCCTGCAGAGTGAAGGGGGTGTCCTGGTGGAGAAAGCTCTGATTTGCTTTGGTCTTAACAGCTACTGCTCTCTGGAATTGAGATCATGAAGATACCTTGGTAGTTTGCGTCGTCTTTGCTGAGATTCGAGTCGAAAACAAGAAGCGCCTCTTTTTTGTGGGGTGCGAGTGAATATATTCTGATTCGGTACTAAATTGCTTTAGCGTCCAGTCGCTCAACTCGTGTGGTTTCTCAGCACGGACGCGAGCGAGCGATTTTATCTATCGTCTTCACCGTTATCGGAATCATGGTCTGCATTGTCATGAGCGGAGAGGTCTTAGTAATGCCACTTGACCCTCCCTCCATTTCGTGAAAGGATGCTACTTGTCTGCGTGGCACCCTAACCTTATAAAATTCCAAAGCGCCACGTTCCATTTTGAATAACCCGACAAATATGCTCAATCAGATGTAATAATACCTCCACGGCTATGTGCATGTCTTAAAACAATTTTCAAACCTTATTTCACCCTCCGAAACGTTCTCAGAATGTAACCTGTACTGTTAAGTGATAGAACACATCATTTCCAATCGAAGTCATGGAAGAGATGATCTCCTTCGTAGTAAGCTTCCTACCATGCCCCTCCCGTCCAACTTGATCAAAGAGTATTTCTCTGAACGACCCCAATATCTTCCGGTGGGTGAGGTGGCGAGTCGAAGAAGCCAGGACTTCAATCTGTCGACCGTGTTCGTCAATGAGCTTCCGTAATTGCTTGTTTTCAGTGGTTTGCAGCCTGCACGCGCGTTCCGCCCCTCGTCAGTTTTGGAGAGCTTCTCATTCAGCTTGTCGATGTCATGCAAGTGATGTCGTTGCAGGCGCGAGTGATCTTGTCGTAATTGCTCAATGGTGGCCCTTTGCTCGATAACCATAGCCATCACATCTGCTATTGTAGGGTCGCTCGCAATGCCTGTAGGCGTGGTCGACAATTCGTCAATCGGCTTGACCGAGACGGTCGCCCGTGGTTGTAGGTGTCCTGCAGAGTGAAGGGGGTGTCCTGGTGGATAAAGCTCTGATTTTTTTCTTTGGTCTCAACAGCTACTGCTCTCTGGAATTAAGATCATGAAGATCCCTTGGTAGTTTGCGTCGTCTTTGCTGAGATTCGAGTCGAAAACAAGAAGCGCCTCTTTTTTGTGGGGCGCGAGTGAATATATTCTGATTCGGTACTAAATTGCTTTAGCGTCCAGTCGCTCAACTCGTGTGGTTTCTCAGCACGGACGCGAGCGAGCGATTTTATCTATCGTCTTCACCGTTATCGGAATCATGGTCTGCATTGTCATGAGCGGAGAGGTCTTAGTAGTGACACTTGACCCTCCCTCCATTTTGTGAAAAGATGGTACTTGTCGGCGTGGTACCCTAACCTTATAAAATTCCAAAACGTCGCGTTTCATTTTGAATAACCCGACAAATACGCTCAATCAGATGTAATAATACCTCCACGGTTATGTGTTTGCCTTAAAACACCTTTCAAACCTTATTTCGCCCTCCGAAACGTACTCAGAATGTAACCTGTACTGTTAAGTGATAGAACACATCATTTCCAATCGAAGCCATGGAAGCGATGATCTCCTTCATAGTAAGCTTCCTACCATGTCCCTCCCGTCCAACTTGATCAAAGAGTATTTCTCTGAACGACCCCAATATCTTCCGGTGGGTGAGGTGGCGAGTCGAAGAAGCCAGGACTTCAATCTGTCGACCGTGTTCGTCAATGAGCTTCCGTAATTGCTTGTTTTCAGTGGTTTGCAGCCTGCACGCGCGTTCCGCCCCTCGTCAGTTTTGGAGAGCTTCTCATTCAGCTTGTCGATGTCATGCAAGTGATGTCGTTGCAGGCGCGAGTGATCTTGTCGTAATTGCTCAATGGTGGCCCTTTGCTCGATAACCATAGCCATCACATCTGCTATTGTAGGGTCGCTCGCAATGCCTGTAGGCGTGATCGACAATTCGTCAATCGGCTTGACCGAGACGGTCGCCCGTGGTTGTAGGTGTCCTGCAGAGTGAAGGGGGTGTCCTGGTGGAGAAAGCTCTGATTTGCTTTGGTCTTAACAGCTACTGCTCTCTGGAATTGAGATCATGAAGATACCTTGGTAGTTTGCGTCGTCTTTGCTGAGATTCGAGTCGAAAACAAGAAGCGCCTCTTTTTTGTGGGGTGCGAGGGAATATATTCTGATTCGGTACTAAATTGCTTTAGCGTCCAGTCGCTCAACTCGTGTGGTTTCTCAGCACGGACGCGAGCGAGCGATTTTATCTATCGTCTTCACCGTTATCGGAATCATGGTCTGCATTGTCATGAGCGGAGAGGTCTTAGTAATGCCACTTGACCCTCCCTCCATTTCGTGAAAAGATGCTACTTGTCTGCGTGGCACCCTAACCTTTTTAAATTCCAAAGCGCCACGTTCCATTTTGAATAACCCGACAAATATGCTCAATCAGATGTAATAATACCTCCACGGCTATGTGCATGTCTTAAAACAATTTTCAAACCTTATTTCACCCTCCGAAACGTTCTCAGAATGTAACCTGTACTGTTAAGTGATAGAACACATCATTTCCAATCGAAGCCATGGAAGCGATGATCTCCTTCATAGTAAGCTTCCTACCATGTCCCTCCCGTCCAACTTGATCAAAGAGTATTTCTCTGAACGACCCCAATATCTTCCGGTGGGTGAGGTGGCGAGTCGAAGAAGCCAGGACTTCAATCTGTCGACCGTGTTCGTCAATGAGCTTCCGTAATTGCTTGTTTTCAGTGGTTTGCAGCCTGCACGCGCGTTCCGCCCCCTCGTCAGTTTTGGAGAGCTTCTCATTCAGCTTGTCGATGTCATGCAAGTGATGTCGTTGCAGGCGCGAGTGATCTTGTCGTAATTGCTCAATGGTGGCCCTTTGCTCGATAACCATAGCCATCACATCTGCTATTGTAGGGTCGCTCGCAATGCCTGTAGGCGTGATCGACAATTCGTCAATCGGCTTGACCGAGACGGTCGCCCGTGGTTGTAGGTGTCCTGCAGAGTGAAGGGTGTCCTGGTGGAGAAAGCTCTGATTTGCTTTGGTCTTAACAGCTACTGCTCTCTGGAATTGAGATCATGAAGATACCTTGGTAGTTTGCGTCGTCTTTGCTGAGATTCGAGTCGAAAACAAGAAGCGCCTCTTTTTTGTGGGGTGCGAGGGAATATATTCTGATTCGGTACTAAATTGCTTTAGCGTCCAGTCGCTCAACTCGTGTGGTTTCTCAGCACGGACGCGAGCGAGCGATTTTATCTATCGTCTTCACCGTTATCGGAATCATGGTCTGCATTGTCATGAGCGGAGAGGTCTTAGTAATGCCACTTGACCCTCCCTCCATTTCGTGAAAAGATGCTACTTGTCTGCGTGGCACCCTAACCTTTTTAAATTCCAAAGCGCCACGTTCCATTTTGAATAACCCGACAAATATGCTCAATCAGATGTAATAATACCTCCACGGCTATGTGCATGTCTTAAAACAATTTTCAAACCTTATTTCACCCTCCGAAACGTTCTCAGAATGTAACCTGTACTGTTAAGTGATAGAACACATCATTTCCAATCGAAGTCATGGAAGAGATGATCTCCTTCGTAGTAAGCTTCCTACCATGCCCCTCCCGTCCAACTTGATCAAAGAGTATTTCTCTGAACGACCCCAATATCTTCCGGTGGGTGAGGTGGCGAGTCGAAGAAGCCAGGACTTCAATCTGTCGACCGTGTTCGTCAATGAGCTTCCGTAATTGCTTGTTTTCAGTGGTTTGCAGCCTGCACGCGCGTTCCGCCCCCTCGTCAGTTTTGGAGAGCTTCTCATTCAGCTTGTCGATGTCATGCAAGTGATGTCGTTGCAGGCGCGAGTGATCTTGTCGTAATTGCTCAATGGTGGCCCTTTGCTCGGTAACCATAGCCATCACATCTGCTATTGTAGGGTCGCTCGCAATGCCTGTAGGCGTGGTCGACAATTCGTCAATCGGCTTGACCGAGACGGTCGCCCGTGGTTGTAGGTGTCCTGCAGAGTGAAGGGGGTGTCCTGGTGGAGAAAGCTCTGATTTGCTTTGGTCTTAACAGCTACTGCTCTCTGGAATTGAGATCATGAAGATCCCTTGGTAGTTTGCGTCGTCTTTGCTGAGATTCGAGTCGAAAACAAGAAGCGCCTCTTTTTTGTGGGGTGCGAGGGAATATATTCTGATTCGGTACTAAATTGCTTTAGCGTCCAGTCGCTCAACTCGTGTGGTTTCTCAGCACGGACGCGAGCGAGCGATTTTATCTATCGTCTTCACCGTTATCGGAATCATGGTCTGCATTGTCATGAGCGGAGAGGTCTTAGTAATGCCACTTGACCCTCCCTCCATTTCGTGAAAAGATGCTACTTGTCTGCGTGGCACCCTAACCTTTTTAAATTCCAAAGCGCCACGTTCCATTTTGAATAACCCGACAAATATGCTCAATCAGATGTAATAATACCTCCACGGCTATGTGCATGTCTTAAAACAATTTTCAAACCTTATTTCACCCTCCGAAACGTTCTCAGAATGTAACCTGTACTGTTAAGTGATAGAACACATCATTTCCAATCGAAGTCATGGAAGAGATGATCTCCTTCGTAGTAAGCTTCCTACCATGCCCCTCCCGTCCAACTTGATCAAAGAGTATTTCTCTGAACGACCCCAATATCTTCCGGTGGGTGAGGTGGCGAGTCGAAGAAGCCAGGACTTCAATCTGTCGACCGTGTTCGTCAATGAGCTTCCGTAATTGCTTGTTTTCAGTGGTTTGCAGCCTGCACGCGCGTTCCGCCCCCTCGTCAGTTTTGGAGAGCTTCTCATTCAGCTTGTCGATGTCATGCAAGTGATGTCGTTGCAGGCGCGAGTGATCTTGTCGTAATTGCTCAATGGTGGCCCTTTGCTCGATAACCATAGCCATCACATCTGCTATTGTAGGGTCGCTCGCAATGCCTGTAGGCGTGGTCGACAATTCGTCAATCGGCTTGACCGAGACGGTCGCCCGTGGTTGTAGGTGTCCTGCAGAGTGAAGGGGGTGTCCTGGTGGAGAAAGCTCTGATTTTTTTCTTTGGTCTTAACAGCTACTGCTCTCTGGAATTAAGATCATGAAGATCCCTTGGTAGTTTGCGTCGTCTTTGCTGAGATTCGAGTCGAAAACAAGAAACGCCTCTTTTTTGTGGGGCGCGAGTGAATATATTCTGATTCGGTACTAAATTGCTTTAGCGTCCAGTCGCTCAACTCGTGTGGTTTCTCAGCACGGACGCGAGCGAGCGATTTTATCTATCGTCTTCACCGTTATCGGAATCATGGTCTGCATTGTCATGAGCGGAGAGGTCTTAGTAATGACACTTGACCCTCCCTCCATTTTGTGAAAAGATGGTACTTGTCGGCGTGGTACCCTAACCTTATAAAATTCCAAAACGTCGCGTTTCATTTTGAATAACCCGACAAATACGCTCAATCAGATGTAATAATACCTCCACGGTTATGTGTTTGCCTTAAAACAATTTTCAAACCTTATTTCGCCCTCCGAAACGTTCTCAGAATGTAACCTGTACTGTTAAGTGATAGAACACATCATTTCCAATCGAAGCCATGGAAGCGATGATCTCCTTCATAGTAAGCTTCCTACCATGTCCCTCCCGTCCAACTTGATCAAAGAGTATTTCTCTGAACGACCCCAATATCTTCCGGTGGGTGAGGTGGCGAGTCGAAGAAGCCAGGACTTCAATCTGTCGACCATGTTCGTCAATGAGCTTCCGTAATTGCTTGTTTTCAGTGGTTTGCAGCCTGCACGCGCGTTCCGCCCCCTCGTCAGTTTTGGAGAGCTTCTCATTCAGCTTGTCGATGTCATGCAAGTGATGTCGTTGCAGGCGCGAGTGATCTTGTCGTAATTGCTCAATGGTGGCCCTTTGCTCGATAACCATAGCCATCACATCTGCTATTGTAGGGTCGCTCGCAATGCCTGTAGGCGTGGTCGACAATTCGTCAATCGGCTTGACCGAGACGGTCGCCCGTGGTTGTAGGTGTCCTGCAGAGTGAAGGGGGTGTCCTGGTGGAGAAAGCTCTGATTTTTCTTTGGTCTTAACAGCTACTGCTCTCTGGAATTAAGATCATGAAGATCCCTTGGTAGTTTGCGTCGTCTTTGCTGAGATTCGAGTCGAAAACAAGAAGCGCCTCTTTTTTGTGGGGCGCGAGTGAATATATTCTGATTCGGTACTAAATTGCTTTAGCGTCCAGTCGCTCAACTCGTGTGGTTTCTCAGCACGGACGCGAGCGAGCGATTTTATCTATCGTCTTCACCGTTATCGGAATCATGGTCTGCATTGTCATGAGCGGAGAGGTCTTAGTAATGACACTTGACCCTCCCTCCATTTCGTGAAAAGATGCTACTTGTCTGCGTGGCACCCTAACCTTTTTAAATTCCAAAGCGCCACGTTCCATTTTGAATAACCCGACAAATATGCTCAATCAGATGTAATAATACCTCCACGGCTATGTGCATGCCTTAAAACAATTTTCAAACCTTATTTCGCCCTCCGAAACGTTCTCAGAATGTAACCTGTACTGTTAAGTGATAGAACACATCATTTCCAATCGAAGTCATGGAAGAGATGATCTCCTTCGTAGTAAGCTTCCTACCATGCCCCTCCCGTCCAACTTGATCAAAGAGTATTTCTCTGAACGACCCCAATATCTTCCGGTGGGTGAGGTGGCGAGTCGAAGAAGCCAGGACTTCAATCTGTCGACCGTGTTCGTCAATGAGCTTCCGTAATTGCTTGTTTTCAGTGGTTTGCAGCCTGCACGCGCGTTCCGCCCCCTCGTCAGTTTTAGAGAGCTTCTCATTCAGCTTGTCGATGTCATGCAAGTGATGTCGTTGCAGGCGCGAGTGATCTTGTCGTAATTGCTCAATGGTGGCCCTTTGCTCGATAACCATAGCCATCACATCTGCTATTGTAGGGTCGCTCGCAATGCCTGTAGGCGTGGTCGACAATTCGTCAATCGGCTTGACCGAGACGGTCGCCCGTGGTTGTAGGTGTCCTGCAGAGTGAAGGGGTGTCCTGGTGGAGAAAGCTCTGATTTTTTCTTTGGTCTTAACAGCTACTGCTCTCTGGAATTAAGATCATGAAGATCCCTTGGTAGTTTGCGTCGTCTTTGCTGAGATTCGAGTCGAAAACAAGAAGCGCCTCTTTTTGTGGGGCGCGAGTGAATATATTCTGATTCGGTACTAAATTGCTTTAGCGTCCAGTCGCTCAACTCGTGTGGTTTCTCAGCACGGACGCGAGCGAGCGATTTTATCTATCGTCTTCACCGTTATCGGAATCATGGTCTGCATTGTCATGAGCGGAGAGGTCTTAGTAATGACACTTGACCCTCCCTCCATTTCGTGAAAAGATGCTACTTGTCTGCGTGGCACCCTAACCTTTTTAAATTCCAAAGCGCCACGTTCCATTTTGAATAACCCGACAAATATGCTCAATCAGATGTAATAATACCTCCACGGCTATGTGCATGCCTTAAAACAATTTTCAAACCTTATTTCGCCCTCCGAAACGTTCTCAGAATGTAACCTGTACTGTTAAGTGATAGAACACATCATTTCCAATCGAAGTCATGGAAGAGATGATCTCCTTCGTAGTAAGCTTCCTACCATGCCCCTCCCGTCCAACTTGATCAAAGAGTATTTCTCTGAACGACCCCAATATCTTCCGGTGGGTGAGGTGGCGAGTCGAAGAAGCCAGGACTTCAATCTGTCGACCGTGTTCGTCAATGAGCTTCCGTAATTGCTTGTTTTCAGTGGTTTGCAGCCTGCACGCGCGTTCCGCCCCCTCGTCAGTTTTAGAGAGCTTCTCATTCAGCTTGTCGATGTCATGCAAGTGATGTCGTTGCAGGCGCGAGTGATCTTGTCGTAATTGCTCAATGGTGGCCCTTTGCTCGATAACCATAGCCATCACATCTGCTATTGTAGGGTCGCTCGCAATGCCTGTAGGCGTGGTCGACAATTCGTCAATCGGCTTGACCGAGACGGTCGCCCGTGGTTGTAGGTGTCCTGCAGAGTGAAGGGGGTGTCCTGGTGGAGAAAGCTCTGATTTTTTTCTTTGGTCTTAACAGCTACTGCTCTCTGGAATTAAGATCATGAAGATCCCTTGGTAGTTTGCGTCGTCTTTGCTGAGATTCGAGTCGAAAACAAGAAGCGCCTCTTTTTTGTGGGGCGCGAGTGAATATATTCTGATTCGGTACTAAATTGCTTTAGCGTCCAGTCGCTCAACTCGTGTGGTTTCTCGGCACGGACGCGAGCGAGCGATTTTATCTATCGTCTTCACCGTTATCGGAATCATGGTCTGCATTGTCATGAGCGGAGAGGTCTTAGTAATGACACTTGACCCTCCCTCCATTTCGTGAAAAGATGCTACTTGTCTGCGTGGCACCCTAACCTTTTTAAATTCCAAAGCGCCACGTTCCATTTTGAATAACCCGACAAATATGCTCAATCAGATGTAATAATACCTCCACGGCTATGTGCATGCCTTAAAACAATTTTCAAACCTTATTTCGCCCTCCGAAACGTTCTCAGAATGTAACCTGTACTGTTAAGTGATAGAACACATCATTTCCAATCGAAGTCATGGAAGAGATGATCTCCTTCGTAGTAAGCTTCCTACCATGCCCCTCCCGTCCAACTTGATCAAAGAGTATTTCTCTGAACGACCCCAATATCTTCCGGTGGGTGAGGTGGCGAGTCGAAGAAGCCAGGACTTCAATCTGTCGACCGTGTTCGTCAATGAGCTTCCGTAATTGCTTGTTTTCAGTGGTTTGCAGCCTGCACGCGCGTTCCGCCCCTCGTCAGTTTTAGAGAGCTTCTCATTCAGCTTGTCGATGTCATGCAAGTGATGTCGTTGCAGGCGCGAGTGATCTTGTCGTAATTGCTCAATGGTGGCCCTTTGCTCGATAACCATAGCCATCACATCTGCTATTGTAGGGTCGCTCGCAATGCCTGTAGGCGTGGTCGACAATTCGTCAATCGGCTTGACCGAGACGGTCGCCCGTGGTTGTAGGTGTCCTGCAGAGTGAAGGGGGTGTCCTGGTGGAGAAAGCTCTGATTTTTTTCTTTGGTCTTAACAGCTACTGCTCTCTGGAATTAAGATCATGAAGATCCCTTGGTAGTTTGCGTCGTCTTTGCTGAGATTCGAGTCGAAAACAAGAAGCGCCTCTTTTTTGTGGGGCGCGAGTGAATATATTCTGATTCGGTACTAAATTGCTTTAGCGTCCAGTCGCTCAACTCGTGTGGTTTCTCAGCACGGACGCGAGCGAGCGATTTTATCTATCGTCTTCACCGTTATCGGAATCATGGTCTGCATTGTCATGAGCGGAGAGGTCTTAGTAATGACACTTGACCCTCCCTCCATTTCGTGAAAAGATGCTACTTGTCTGCGTGGCACCCTAACCTTTTTAAATTCCAAAGCGCCACGTTCCATTTTGAATAACCCGACAAATATGCTCAATCAGATGTAATAATACCTCCACGGCTATGTGCATGCCTTAAAACAATTTTCAAACCTTATTTCGCCCTCCGAAACGTTCTCAGAATGTAACCTGTACTGTTAAGTGATAGAACACATCATTTCCAATCGAAGTCATGGAAGAGATGATCTCCTTCGTAGTAAGCTTCCTACCATGCCCCTCCCGTCCAACTTGATCAAAGAGTATTTCTCTGAACGACCCCAATATCTTCCGGTGGGTGAGGTGGCGAGTCGAAGAAGCCAGGACTTCAATCTGTCGACCGTGTTCGTCAATGAGCTTCCGTAATTGCTTGTTTTCAGTGGTTTGCAGCCTGCACGCGCGTTCCGCCCCCTCGTCAGTTTTAGAGAGCTTCTCATTCAGCTTGTCGATGTCATGCAAGTGATGTCGTTGCAGGCGCGAGTGATCTTGTCGTAATTGCTCAATGGTGGCCCTTTGCTCGATAACCATAGCCATCACATCTGCTATTGTAGGGTCGCTCGCAATGCCTGTAGGCGTGGTCGACAATTCGTCAATCGGCTTGACCGAGACGGTCGCCCGTGGTTGTAGGTGTCCTGCAGAGTGAAGGGGGTGTCCTGGTGGAGAAAGCTCTGATTTTTTTCTTTGGTCTTAACAGCTACTGCTCTCTGGAATTAAGATCATGAAGATCCCTTGGTAGTTTGCGTCGTCTTTGCTGAGATTCGAGTCGAAAACAAGAAGCGCCTCTTTTTTGTGGGGCGCGAGTGAATATATTCTGATTCGGTACTAAATTGCTTTAGCGTCCAGTCGCTCAACTCGTGTGGTTTCTCGGCACGGACGCGAGCGAGCGATTTTATCTATCGTCTTCACCGTTATCGGAATCATGGTCTGCATTGTCATGAGCGGAGAGGTCTTATGCAGCGGGGCTGCCGTAGCTTAGCGTCAGAGGAAGACGGTTAACTCAACGAGTTAAGGATTAACACACACCTTATTAAGGGTTAATAGGCCTTAATATCCGAAGGCACCTACTAACTACGACCTTAATAAAAGGACTTTACTCTTAGTGTTCCAAATCCAAACTGTTTATTTATCTTTTATTGCGGCTAGCCGCCTATGGGGTAAATGTATGTGTTTAACTATCTAACATAGTAAAACCAAGTAAAATCCTACTTCAAATGCATAACGTGTGGCTCTCAGCCACACACACTCCCTCGAGTGTCCGTACATCAAATATGTACCTTACACAAAGTGTATCCATGTGTGGGACACACCAGGTGTAAACCCGTGTAACCCCGTTACACCACCCCCCACCAAGATGTGGACACCCGTGTCCACGACACTTTCTCAGTGAGGTCTTTTCCTCTCAAGACGATAGTCTTCTCAAGACGTTAGAGGTCACTTTACCTCATCACAAGTTCAAAGAACTTCGGCTCCCAGAGCCCATTATCGAAACTGCATTCAAAATGCTACACCTTTCTCCACGGTCATCTGACCCTTCTTCGCCATCATCTAGTGGCCGCATGTCGGGGCGCGACAGCCCACGATCGCCACAGGCCACAGGCCGCAGTCCCGACAGGGAAGCTGCTCCGCAGCGGCTCAGTGTACGACAGTACCACAATGAGCATCGACGACGTCATGGCTCCGGCTCCGCGAGCCAATATCCGGGTGGGAGCGACGCTCCACGCTCTCCTGAGCCATCGACGCCGCGTACGCGTCAAAACGCCTGGCTCGACGAGCTTGAGCAGGGCGAGATCGTCCCTGACGACGACGAGTGGGCTCCTACGCGCCAGGAGGCTGCCTCCCCGTGATAGTGAAGATTCCCATGCTCATCGAGCAGAGCAGGGGGAGGCCGAGCGGCCGCTGGATTCTCGCGCCGCGAGCTTCGTGGACTTCCTCTCCTTACAGAGTCGCGTCCGCTCGGTGAGCGACTACGTCGCCGACGTTGATCGCTCCTCATATCGCTTAGCGACTGGCCTCGAGGAGGTCGAGCGTCGCCTTGACTGGCTTGAGTCGCCTTCGGCGATGCAGCAGCGGGTCGTAGACCTTGAGCGTCAGATTGCTCAGCTGCAAGGTCAGCTCGACCTGTTGGTTCGGATGCAGCCATATGGCTCCCGTCCCGTGGCACTGCCAACTCCGATGGCTCTACCACCTGCTGCCCTGCAGCCTCCTGTGCCTCCGCACCCTGCTGCCTTGCAGCTTCCTGTGCCTCCGCACTCTGCTGCTCTGCAGCTCCCTGCTGCCCCGCAGTATCTTGCGCCCTCGGACTCCGGTGCTGGGCCTCAGCACCCTGTTGGCTCTCAGCCTCCTGCTGGCTCTCAGCCTCCTGCTGCCTCGCAGCCTCCTGCTGCCTCGCAGCCTCCCGCTGCTTCGCAGCCCCTGTCCGACCCGGCGCTAGCGCCTCGGAGCTCACCCGAGCGGGGTCCCGGTATGGCTTAAGCAAATTTACGTAAAATACCGGGTGCGTACGCATCTTCTTTGGAAGATTGAGCGTGTACGCCAGGCCCTTCTTGGCCACGACCTTGAACGGTCCAATGAACCGAGGTCTCAACTTGGTCTTAAAGACCGCAGACACTGCATGTGTAGGTAGGTTTTTAGCGTTTAATAAAACAAGATCCCCGATCTCAAACCTTTCCATGTTACTTCTGCCTTTGGCATCTGCATACTCCTTTTGGAGATCCTGGCTTTCAGCCATCGCGTCGCGCACCTGGCGCATGACGCTCAGTCTCAAAGAGACAAAGTCATCGACTTGCTTGCGAACCGCAACTGGGCTGACATCAGCAAGCCGATCGGCTAACCCTCCCCCATCAAGCCCAGAGCCACACCGTGGCGGCGTTAGAGGGACGCGAGGGTCGACCAAACCGTTCACATAGAACGGGGTGAAGCCTGTCGAGGCATGCACCGCATTGTTCATAGCGAACTCAACGAGGGGGAGCATCTCGCTCCAGCGTCGTGGCGCTTCAGCGCAGACGCTTCGGAGGATATCCTCCACAACGCGATTCACGCGTTCAGTTTGACCATCGGTCTGCGGATGGTCCGCCGTGGACATGTCCAACTTGGTGCCAAGCACCCTGAACAAGGACGTCCAGAACTTCGCTGTAAAGCGAGGGTCTCTATCAGAGACAATTGCCTCAGGCAAGCCATGTTGGCGAAAGACTCTGTCTATGAACAGCTCAGCTGTATCCTCACCGTCAACGGTGTCCGGCACAGCCGAAAGATGAGCCATCTTGCTCAGTCGGTCAACAAAGACCACGACACCCGTGTTCCCCGCCTTATCCTTAGGAAGGCCAAACACAAAGTCCATACTAATGGACTGCCAACATCCCGAAGGGACTGGCAAACTCGCCAACGGCGCAGCCGCATGCGGCGCGGACTTGGTCCGTTGACATGTCTCGCATGTACGCACATAGGTGCTTGCCCACTTGTACATCTTGGGCCACCAGTACATCTTGCTCACCGAGCCATAGGTCTTCTCACGACCAAGATGTCCACCGACAGGCGTATCATGCACCTCATAGAGGATGCGATACTTAAGATCCTCATCATGAGGGACGACCACTCGAGGAGTGTCCTCAGGGTCAGTGCTGTAGTACAGCAGGCCATGATCAAGCGTATAACGCTGTAGCCTCGCGCGTAAGCGCGGTGACAATTCCTTGTCAGAGTCTTTAAACTCTTCGCTCCCAAGAGCGCGTAGCAGAGCTACACATGTATCGTCTTGGGCGTATGCCCTCCGTATAAGGTCGGGGACCGACGACGCCACAGTAGTGACATGAGTCAACTCGTAGTCTGGCCTGCGCGATAGCGTATCGGCCACTACGTGTAGCCGCCCCGGCTTATACTTCACCTCGAAGTTATACTCGGCAAAGAATGAGAGCCATCTTGCCATTCTCTGTGAGAGGTGAGGCGACTGAGTCGCCGTGCGTAAAGACGCATGATCTGTATAGATCACAAAGGGCTTAGAGCCGAGTAAATGTACTCTAAATTTGACTAGAGCATACTTCATTGCAAGTAGCTCTTTGTCATGAACTGGATAGTTCTTCTCAGCAGCTTTAAGCTGCCGAGACTCAAACGCGATAACGCGCTCACGCCCTTCGGCGTCTGCTTGTAATAAAGCACAACCGATTGCAAAATCGGAGGCGTCGCAGACGACGCTAAACGGACGATCCGGGTCCGGAAGCGCCAAGATGGGCGCGTGAAAGAGACTCTCCTTAACAGCCTTGAAGGCTTCGTCGTGAACGACATCCCAACACCAGGGTGCATCCTTCTTAAGGAGATTGGACAATGGCCGAGCCATATCAGCGTAGTTTTCGCTGTACTTGTGCAAGTAATTGGCTAAGCCAAGCCACTTACGCAAGTCTTTCGGGTTCGATGGAACCGGCCAGTCCACAATGGCCTTAACCTTGGCAGGATCTGCCCTAAGGCCTCGCTTCCCAATGAAGCATCCGAGGAATGGAATTTCCTCCGCGCCAAAGACGCATTTATCCAAGTTGGCATACAACTTATTCGTGGGCATGCACTCGAGCACCGCTCGCAAATGGTCAAGGTGGTTCTCCACATCAGACCTCCCGTGCTCCGCACGACTATGGACGAAGATGTCGTCGAAGTACGTCTGAGCGTACGCCCGATGGGGCCTGAACAACTGCGTCACTAGACGATTGAACGTCGCAGGCGCGTTCGACAGCCCTTGGGGCATCACCAACCACTCCCAGAGCATACCGCTCGGAGTACTCACAGCCGTGAGGGGTATATCGCTAGCTCTCATGAGCAACTGATAATACCCGTCGACCAAGTCGAGTGCACTGTACAACGTACATCCCACCATGTTGTTCTGCAGAACATCCTTTCTAGGAATCGGCGTCTGTGCCGGAATGGTGGCTGCATTCAGCTTATTGAAAGCATGTACTATGCGCCACTTGCCATTAGGCTTTCTGACACAGAACGTGGGTGTCGAGTGCGGAGACTTGCTCTCACGCACCAAGCCGGCTTCGTGCTTTGCACGGAAGAACGCGTCGATGACGTCACATTGCTCCCTTGGTAAGGGCCACTGCCTTGTTACGCAGTATTTGGTTCCTGGAACCAAGTCAATCTCATGACGTACGCCTCGATCCGGAGGCAACCCTGACGGCGGGTGCTTCGACACCACATCGTGGTATTCCTTAATCAAAGGATAAAACGGATCCGAGGGATCCTTGAGGATCGAAGATCCACTCCTAGCGCTTAGCGCTCGCTTCGTGTCCTCAAGGACAGCTTCGTCCACGACGGACGAGGAGTTCAACTCCTCCTCGGGTCGTATCATGACCACCTCGGCAAGCTCGCCGGCCTTTAAGGCCTCGCCAAACTCGGCGACGGACATCTCGTCCAGCTCTAGCAGAGCATCAACCGACGGGAGTCGCTCGAGACTTATGTCTCCGTCGACATCCCCTGTCACTCCATTCACGAGTGTGTACAACTGCTCACTGCAGTCGCGTGGAGCCTCACCGCTCAACACGCTGGACACCTCGTCCGACGTCATAGACGTCACAGACGCTCTGCGTCTCTTCCTCCTCTCCCTCCTCGCCCGAGCACGGCCGGATGAGGGCTGCAGGGCGACATCACCGTCGCGCTGCCTAGGTGCCAACGCACTATGGCTCCTCGGAGAGGGAACAGTGTCATTCGAGACACTCAGCGGCGGGTCAGCGACCCTACGAGCACCGCTCAACGGATTACGTGCCGTTCCACATTTGTCCTTAGGACACAGCGGCGGGTCAGCGACCCCACAAACACCGCTCGGCGGATAACGCGCCACCCCGCGCACGCCCTGTGAGTCACACTCACGGCAAACAGCAACTTCGTTGCTCACCAACTCTGACATTCCAATGTCCAGCACCATGACCGATTCGGTCTCGTGCTCGCGCCAATAGCGCTTCTGTCTCCGAGCAGAGGTGGGTTCATGACTCGCCAATGCTCCACTAGGAGACGGGCGCGTAGCGCCCAACGTCTTCGACTTCCAGTCGATCCATGGCTCGTGGCTCTCGAGCCACGCCATGCCAAGGATGAGGTCATACCTCTCATCCAGGTCTAAGACCAAGCAGCGTTCCACGCTATCGAAGTCCAAGAACTTCACGTTCAGGTCAACAGAGACCTTCGACACTGTCACTAGTGTCCCCGTCGCAAGACGGACAGAGATCTTATCTCTTCGAGGCTCCTTCAGAGCCTCCGCATATGGTTTAAAACCATCAACCGTGGAGCGCCGGACGTAGTTGCCGGACGCTCCCGAGTCTATCAAGACTCTCCACGGCTTGTCGAAGCCCGTCACGTTCGCTTGAACGACTAACAAGCCGGGCTTGCACTCACTACGTGAGTTAGAGAGCTTAGCTCTCTGCGGGGCCGAGTCCCGTTCTCTCCTGCCTCCCAGAGGCCCAACAGAACTCAGTTCTTCCCCAGTAGGGCGCCCCGCGCCTACTGGGTTCCGTCGTTTCCCCGCGACGACCCTGGTTGAGGGTTCGAAGCGGTGCTTCGGCTCGATGGAGCCTGGGCCTTGTTGCGCAACGGGCAACTAGGCCTCAAGTGGCGGGTGCTCCCGCACGTGTAGCATCGACGGATGCTGAAGCGCTGCTCAGCAGCATAGAGGTCAGCCTCGTCTTCAGCGTGGCTGAGATCCATCGGTTCAGGACCGCTCGAAGAGCTGGCGCTACCAGCGCTCGAACCGTGTCTCGCAGCCTGGAAGTTATAGTCGGCATTCAATGCCACGTTCACGGCCTCCTCGAATGAGGCAGGGTGAACACGGAAAACTTCCGTTCGGGCAGCGCCCGTGCGCAGGCCCTCCATAAACACGGTCACTGTGACCGCCTCGGGGAGAGGGCTCGACGCCATACCGGCGATCAGAGTTCTCAACTCTTGGACATAGTCCAGCAACTCCTTTTTACCCTGGCGGGTAGCAAGGAACTTCGACCGTATACGGTACGCCTGGTTAGGCGGCGCGAACACGCGCACTAGTTGCTGTTTCAGCTGATCCCAGGTCGGGAAAGCAGCGTCCACAGACGTGCCGCACGTTAGTGCCCATTCTTGAGCTCGGCCACCGAGCTTCGAGATCGCCAGCGCTACGCGCTGTTGCTCAGTCTGGAGCAGGGCCGATCCCATGGCCATCTCGACCTGTCGGGTCCAGAGAAGGAGGTTCTCCCCTTCCTTCCCCTCGAAGGTCTTCACGCTCACCATGAGCGGTTTCGGTCTATTAGACCACTCGTGCGTCGACGACGCGGCCGCGGACGATGCGGCGGACGCCGTTGCGCTCACGCGCTCTTGTACATGCTCTAGGAGCGCCTTCTCGTAGCTTGCAAAAGCCTCCAGTCTGGCGGATACCGCCTCTGGCCCTTGCGAAGCAAGATGAGCAATGCCCTCGGGGCCCAACAGAGACATAAGCTTTTTAAGCGTCTCTTGCTGGCCAGGCGGCAAGCTCGCGAACACAGCGTGTTCCATCCTCTCAGAGGGATCAGTCAAAAGACTCAGTCGCAGGATTGACTACAAGTGCTACCAAGTGCAGCGGGGCTGCTGTAGCTTAGCGTCAGAGGAAGACGGTTAACTCAACGAGTTAAGGATTAACACACACCTTATTAAGGGTTAATAGGCCTTAATATCCGAAGGCACCTACTAACTACGACCTTAATAAAAGGACTTTACTCTTAGTGTTCCAAATCCAAACTGTTTATTTATCTTTTATTGCGGCTAGCCGCCTATGGGGTAAATGTATGTGTTTAACTATCTAACATAGTAAAACCAAGTAAAATCCTACTTCAAATGCATAACGTGTGGCTCTCAGCCACACACACTCCCTCGAGTGTCCGTACATCAAATATGTACCTTACACAAAGTGTATCCATGTGTGGGACACACCAGGTGTAAACCCGTGTAACCCCGTTACGTCTTAGTAATGACACTTGACCCTCCCTCCATTTCGGGAAAAGATGCTACTTGTCTGCGTGGTACCCTAACCTTATAAAATTCCAAAGCGTCACGTTCCATTTTGAATAACCCGACAAATATGCTCAATCAGATGTAATAATACCTCCACGGCTATGTGCATGCCTTAAAACAATTTTCAAACCTAATTTCGCCCTCCGAAACGTTCTCAGAATGTAACCTGTACTGTTAAGTGATAGAACACATCATTTCCAATCGAAGCCATGGAAGAGATGATCTCCTTCGTAGTAAGCTTCCTACCATGCCCCTCCCGTCCAACTTGATCAAAGAGTATTTCTCTGAACGACCCCAATATCTTCCGGTGGGTGAGGTGGCGAGTCGAAGAAGCCAGGACTTCAATCTGTCGACCATGTTCGTCAATGAGCTTCCGTAATTGCTTGTTTTCAGTGGTTTGCAGCCTGCACGCGCGTTCCGCCCCCTCGTCAGTTTTGGAGAGCTTCTCATTCAGCTTGTCGATGTCATGCAAGTGATGTCGTTGCAGGCGCGAGTGATCTTGTCGTAATTGCTCAATGGTGGCCCTTTGCTCGATAACCATAGCCATCGCATCTGCTATTGTAGGGTCGCTCGCAATGCCTGTAGGCGTGGTCGACAATTCGTCAATCGGCTTGACCGAGACGGTCGCCCGTGGTTGTAGGTGTCCTGCAGAGTGAAGGGGGTGTCCTGGTGGAGAAAGCTCTGATTTTTCTTTGGTCTTAACAGCTACTGCTCTCTGGAATTAAGATCATGAAGATCCCTTGGTAGTTTGCGTCGTCTTTGCTGAGATTCGAGTCGAAAACAAGAAGCGCCTCTTTTTTGTGGGGCGCGAGTGAATATATTCTGATTCGGTACTAAATTGCTTTAGCGTCCAGTCGCTCAACTCGTGTGGTTTCTCAGCACGGACGCGAGCGAGCGATTTTATCTATCGTCTTCACCGTTATCGGAATCATGGTCTGCATTGTCATGAGCGGAGAGGTCTTAGTAATGACACTTGATTCTCCCTCCATTTCGGGAAAAGATGCTACTTGTCTGCGTGGTACCCTAACCTTATAAAATTCCAAAGCGTCACGTTCCATTTTGAATAACCCGACAAATATGCTCAATCAGATGTAATAATACCTCCACGGCTATGTGCATGCCTTAAAACAACTTCCAAACCTAATTTCGCCCTCCGAAACGTTCTCAGAATGTAACCTGTACTGTTAAGTGATAGAACACATCATTTCCAATCGAAGCCATGGAAGAGATGATCTCCTTCGTAGTAAGCTTCCTACCATGTCCCTCCCGTCATCAAAGAGTATTTCTCTGAACGACCCCAATATCTTCCGGTGGGTGAGGTGGCGAGTCGAAGAAGCCAGGACTTCAATCTGTCGACCATGTTCGTCAATGAGCTTCCGTAATTGCTTGTTTTCAGTGGTTTGCAGCCTGCACGCGCGTTCCGCCCCCTCGTCAGTTTTGGAGAGCTTCTCATTCAGCTTGTCGATGTCATGCAAGTGATGTCGTTGCAGGCGCGAGTGATCTTGTCGTAATTGCTCAATGGTGACCCTTTGCTCGATAACCATAGCCATCACATCTGCTATTGTAGGGTCGCTCGCAATGCCTGTAGGCGTGGTCGACAATTCGTCAATCGGCTTGACTGAGACGGTCGCCCGTGGTTGTAGGTGTCCTGCAGAGTGAAGGGGGTGTCCTGGTGGAGAAAGCTCTGATTTTTCTTTGGTCTTAACAGCTACTGCTCTCTGGAATTAAGATCATGAAGATCCCTTGGTAGTTTGCGTCGTCTTTGCTGAGATTCGAGTCGAAAACAAGAAGCGCCTCTTTTTTGTGGGGCGCGAGTGAATATATTCTGATTCGGTACTAAATTGCTTTAGCGTCCAGTCGCTCAACTCGTGTGGTTTCTCAGCACGGACGCGAGCGAGCGATTTTATCTATCGTCTTCACCGTTATCGGAATCATGGTCTGCATTGTCATGAGCGGAGAGGTCTTAGTAATGACACTTGATTCTCCCTCCATTTCGGGAAAAGATGCTACTTGTCTGCGTGGTACCCTAACCTTATAAAATTCCAAAACGTCGCGTTTCATTTTGAATAACCCGACAAATACGCTCAATCAGATGTAATAATACCTCCACGGTTATGTGTTTGCCTTAAAACACCTGTCAAACATTATTTCACCCTCCAATACGTACTCAGAATGTAACCTGTACTGTTAAGTGATAGAACACATCATTTCCAATCGAAGCCATGGAAGAGATGATCTCCTTCGTAGTAAGCTTCCTACCATGTCCCTCCCGTCATCAAAGAGTATTTCTCTGAACGACCCCAATATCTTCCGGTGGGTGAGGTGGCGAGTCGAAGAAGCCAGGACTTCAATCTGTCGACCATGTTCGTCAATGAGCTTCCGTAATTGCTTGTTTTCAGTGGTTTGCAGCCTGCACGCGCGTTCCGCCCCCTCGTCAGTTTTGGAGAGCTTCTCATTCAGCTTGTCGATGTCATGCAAGTGATGTCGTTGCAGGCGCGAGTGATCTTGTCGTAATTGCTCAATGGTGGCCCTTTGCTCGATAACCATAGCCATCGCATCTGCTATTGTAGGGTCGCTCGCAATGCATCGGCTGAAGTTTAAGGTAGCCAGTCAGCTGCGAGGGGATGGGCAGATGATGGAGGAAAGGGAATGGATAGGAAAGATTTAAGATGGTTAAGAGAGAGATTTTCCTTGTAGCACGCAAGTGGTTTTCCGAAGAATTCCAAGGCTGGGAAGTATATTGCCCCCCCCATTGACGAAGGAACTCCAGGACGCTCAAGAAGAATAAACGCACCAACACCTGGAAAGCTTGGCCAGGTCTCCGCTTCTCTCTCCACCCCCGCGAACACTAGGCGGCCCAAGCACCTATATTGGAACCCCCATTGGCCCCTTTAGAACAGCACAAGCCCAAAGGACAACCCCAAGAGCTGATTAAGTATATTCAAGCTTCGATCTACTCTACCCTACGGACGATCAAGTGAAGAAGTATCCACAAGATCGTCGACCGACTACCCATGAGTGCCGTCCACACTCCCTCTCAACCAAGATCAAACCCTTGATCTCTTCCAGATCACCCAAGAAGAGCGTTAACCCCGTCAGGTTAACGGGTACACAAGGTGAGAAGATATTCAGACCCCACGGTCGATCGGAGTACCCCCTCTGTTAGTTGGCAGTCAGGCCCCTCTGTGTGTGAGTGAACCCGCGTGGTGTCTCTGGCGGGGACAAGGAGGAAGGTTCAGCGATGGACCCCTGCCCTGGAGCTCTGGCGGGGACAAGGAGGAAGGTTCAGCGATAAACCTGGAAGAAAAACCTCACCCTCCTCCCTTGCCCCCCCTCCCCCTCCCCCCCCGCGGACCGCGACGCGAGTCGTAATCCGCCTGATGGAGATCCATCCGTAAAAATGGAAGGACCTTCACCCAAAACCACCACCACCTCTCCGCTCAACTCCTCGAGGAAGTCGAAGAAGGCGACGCCGAAGCCCGCGAAGATGAAGCTGAAGGCACCCGACGCGGACGAGAGTGGTGATGCCAAGACTTGGACAGAAGAGGAGCTGTTTGTCGTCCTCTACCGGAAGAAACTCCGCGCGTTCTTGATCGACGACCCAGTCATGAAGATGATGAAGCCGAAGTTGATCGGCGATCTTCAAGGCCCGGTGATCAAGTCAACCAAGCCGGTAGATCAAGCGGCGGCGATCAGCGCCCTGATGCGCATGCTGAAGGAAGCGGGGATCGTGGCTGGGAACTTCAACGCTGAGGAACTGCTCGAGCTTGATCTTCTCACACTTGAAGGATCTACCAAACATTTGGTGAAGCTGCTCACACCGTTGGTAAGCGCCGTCATCTCGACCGCCGATTAGGGGCTGACGACGACATACTCGAGTCAGTCAGGTCACCCCACTCCTCTTTCGCGTCTAAACAGGATGACGCTTGGACCAGCCAGAGCAGCCATGTTGGAAGCCAGGAAAAATCACACCGTGCCGGTGTCGACCGCCGCGTCCACCCCTGGTAGTCTTCAATCGTTCTTCAATGCCGCGATGGCCCGTTACCATATGGAGCAAGGAGATGCTGTTGCCCCGACGCCACGTGTGCCTGGTCTTCCGAAGGACATCAGCGCTCAAGACATCGACATGGAGTCGGTTGGATTGCACAACGATCACCCGGACGAGTACGATCCCGATGACTTTTGCATCGAAGTCCCGCACGTCAATGCTGTGTCGTCCGCAGATGCCACATCGTCAGCTGGCACCTCTGCGTTTCCTCGAGTCAGGATCTCCCCGAGTTCTCCGGCAAAGACTTCGACGAAGAGAAGGCTAGAAGCTGGCTGAGCAAAGTGAGGTCTGCGTTCGCCCGCGATCAAGCGACCGACAGCGAGAAATGCATCGTCTTCAGCAACCTTCTCGCTGGTCCAGCGCGAAATTGGTACCAAAAGTTGGGGAGAACCACCCGTAGCAAGTGGAACGACTAGCTAGGCGACTTCCGAGTCGAGTATTGTGGTCAGGGCGTGTCACTCGCGAAACAATATTACCACGCGAGGAAGCGATCGGACGAGAAGCCGTTGGAGTACCTTCACCGGGTCACAGTACTGGGCCTGCGTGCGAAGTTGGAGATCAAGATCCGTCCAACATCCGCGAAGCGTGACACTTCATCGAGACCCTAGACGATCGCGAGTTGGCTGATCAGCTGACTCTGCTGCGCATCACCGATGGCGACTCCCTCGCTGAGATTCTTCGTGCACGTGAGCGTGCCAAGGCCCGTCAGAGCAAAGCTGCCGCCGGGTCGAGAAAGTTCCGCCAGAAGTCTCCAAGTGGTCCGCCGCAAGCCGCTTCGAAGCCCACCCGCGCCGTTCGCGCGCAATCTGCAGCTCATATGACAGCGCAGGATCGGGGTCCGAACTGGATTCAAGTGGATCGGAAGATGATCGAGCTCCGTCGCAGGTTTGCCTTGCCGCTGCAGCTGTTTACCGGAAGCAGGAAGCTCAGCGTTCGAGTCGTTGGGAGGACACCAAGTCACCCGCCCGCGCTGATCGTGAAGAGGGATCGCGCATGGATGCTCGTGTTCGCACTGCGGACCTACACGGCACTCTGATTTTGGTTGCTGGAAACGCCTGACCTGCGAGAAGTGTGGTCGCCGTGGTCACCCTGCTGGTCACTGCCTGTATGTGTGTCGCGCCTGTGGCGAAATCCACGAAGCCGGTAAATACCCGATGGAAGAGTTTACAACTTGATCCGTCAATGGCACAACCCGACGCAACACGCTGGGATGCTGCCGTCCAACGCGAAGATGTTGAACAGCTCGCCAGATTCGAATCTGGCTCAAGCCGCGTGTTCTAAGTTCTGCATGTTTGCACACGTTGAGAGGCAGCCAAAGTCGATGGTCAGTGAACCGACAACCCCGATCAACAGTACACATGAAAGCTGTACCGTAACGATCGCTGGCTTGCGGTATGACAAGTACTCCCGATCAGATGTCGTCATGGAGCTGGATTTGGCTGATGGTGAACTGCGCGGTTACTGGAAGGATCATCAGCCTGATATGGAGTCTGGGAGACCAGCACCCATCAGCAATGCGAGAATGTTTTCCCAAGCTAATTCCGGTTGGGATCTCCTACCTGGCGAATCACGCGGCTACTGGAAACATCCAGGCAAGGGGTTCAAACAAGCCAAGGCCGCCACAAAAATCAACAATTCCATGGCGGCACTGCTTCTGGATCTGAAGTACCTATCGTTAGCACCTCCTTTGCTCACAAGGTTGGTTGCATCATAAACGAAAGTAAGACACAAGATTGGATTGGGATAGGAGAAAACGTGTACCCAACCCTGGGACGTACCACGATCAAGATCACACTGGCTGGTTCCTTGGTATATATCTTCGACGCGTGGGATGGCTACATGACTGGGCAGGATGCGATCTTAGGAATGGACTTCATGATCCCAGCCGGGATTCGTCTTGATCTGGCCGACGGGACTATGTGCTTCCCAAACGAGGTGTGTGCACAGTTGAAGGAGCGCAACTGTTAGAGTTACAAGTGGTGTAACCACTTGTACGTGTAACCCTGTTACACAGATCATGTCGAATATACACCCTGTCAGGCTAAGACACCCACGCTACAGGAGGAAGTTCGCCACTGAAAACTCTCGACATAAGAGCGTCACGTACCCAATGAACGCAAGGTGCGTAGACTTGAAGAAAGTGGCGTTCTTGAGGCGCCGTACGCCGAGACAATCATCCTCGCTTGTACCTACTCCTGCCTCCCGTGCCAGTCGCGACGAAGCTTCATTCGTACCTACTGGACCATAGCTTCTGTGAGTTCTGGGCGCCTGTCAGTTGTGTTTTTATTCCTGACCAGTGGAAACCCCCATGAGTTGCCAACCTACTATTTCGATTGTTAAGTCTCTTGATTCTTGATCATAGTTTACGAAAACATGGAGGTTTCCGAGATCTAGTCCCTTGGATTAGCATGAATTGTCCTGGATAAAACCAGGATACCCACTGTTGGCCTGGATATCCATTTCTATCATGGACCCATCCATTTTTCGCCAAAGTGGGACGTTTTTCAACCATAGATTTAAGGAGCTGGCATGAGTGTTTTAGGCTAACATTTAGCTGACAAGCTAGAACTAAGTACGTTTTTTATTTCTGAGTTCTTCCGACAATATTAATTTTATTAGGGGGGTCAAACCTGACGTAAACTTTCACAAAAAGACATGTCAATTTTAATGTATCATTTTGAGGAAAACAAAATGTCATTTCAAACATCAACCACCTCGGAAGGTGGGTGATATCACGCTCAGATTTCACAGTGATTTTTTCGAAATGAAAGTGTGATATTTCGGTTTTTAACAAGGTTTGACTCCCCCAATTAAAAACCGGTAGCTTTTATCTTCGTTTTAAAAAAACCAAATTAAAAAGCACTTTTTCGTCTCGCAAAAAAATGTTTTAATGTTGTCTCTCTTGACAAAGGGAATACGGTATCCTCTGGTTTTGAAATGAAATAATCGACTCGTTATTTTGGCATTTTAGCAGTATGAGCGACGTTGCGCAGATCCTGGGCCTTACGGGGCCCAAGACTGGTGCTAATGGGGCATCCGCGAGTGATCTGGACCAGCTGAAGCCTTCTGGCACTCCGGTGGGACGCGGCAAACAGACCGGCGGTTCCACCAAGCAGAAGAAGCTCACCGGGATGCAAAGGGAAGTACTGGAGCTGTTAGAAAGCAACCACCGCACCAGCCACGCGCTGTACCAGGGCTTCGGCAAGACGAGTCTCAAACAGAAGTGGCAGGAGCGCAAGAAATCACCTGCTGTCAAGTGGATCCGCAAGTCTTTCAGGAACCCAGCGAGAGCAGCACTGGCAGGAGAGACGGGGGAGGAAGGACTAACTCTCTCGCATTGGGGGAAGGCCCATTTGGAGCAGCCAGACTACGTATTTGCCAGATTTAATGTTAAAAATGAGACTGCTAGCTACACAACGGAGGAGTATCAGGCAGCGCTGGCTCATCATCAAGACCCAATGATGAAGTGGAGCAAGGAGGAGACGGATCTGTTGCTGAAGCTGTGCCAGGACTTTGATCTGCGGTGAGTGACTACTGCACTATACTTCGAAGTTTTTTTCCATTGAAGACGGATATCTGAGGATATTTTTGTTGTTACTTTTTAGTTGGGTCGTGATCTCGGACAAGTACAATTCGAAGCCGATCGCTAAAGGAGCTACGAGGTCTGTTGAGGATATCAAGTACCGCTACTACGAGGTGGTGCGACTGCTTGCTGAATACAGAGACAAAAAAGCCCGAGGGGAGGTGGAAAAGAAGGATGCTGCGACTGCTGCCGATGCAACTGCTGCCGAAGCTACCCCTGCTGCTGCTGAGATGGCTGAGCCAGGAGCTGGCACAAGTACTCCATCGGCTTCGGTGCCTTTAACACCGGCCTCCTCTGCTTCGGAGCACTACAAGTTTAACATCGCATACGAAAAGCAGCGCAAGAGACAGCTGGATCTTACTTTCTCTCGAACAGTAGAAGAGGAGAACGAGATTCGTCGTCTAAACGATGAGCTGCGGGGTGTGGAGCAGCAGCTAAAGAAGGTGGCGGTTAAGGCGGATCTCAAGAAGAAGAAGGAGCTTGCCGATGTACCGTATGAGATCAAGCGTACCCTGCCGACTGGGGTCATTTTGCGGAGCTCGTTACTGGCTCTTCCTCAGCAGAAGCACGCGCTGAGTGCAAAGTTGCTCAAGAAACTACAACTGCTGCTGGATGAAATGGGCGTTCCAGCTCGTCCCATGCCTACGAAGCCGGTGTGTGATACCTTTGACAAGTTGCGGCAAGACGCAGTGGGACTTCTGTCACTGCGGAAGCACCTCAAGAGCAAACAAAACGAAGCCCAGGCGTTGCGAGAACGTTACCACGCACTCACCGGCCAAGAGTACAAGCCGATCACGACGCCTGTTACTCTGTCTGGTAAGGATTTTTTTTTCAAGTTTTTTCAACTTTGGTTATTCCATTCTAATTCTTCCTCACACTCAGATCGACCAGGCGATGCTGCGTTGGCCGATAGTGGTAATGCTGCTGCTTTAGGGGCAGCTCATGCACAGGCTATCAGCAAGGGTAGGTTATCTGCGTTCCTCGTCTTTTGTTTACATGTACATGTACAGTGTTTGCAGTTCTAATGTGCTATGATGTTGCAGGTAAGACGTCTAAACACTCAGAAAAAGCACTTCGCGCAGCCAAACGACGCAGCAGTAGCGGTACCCCGGGCCTTCCTGCTAAACGCAATAAGAAGGTGCTGCACTAAATGTTACTTCCAGTACACATTGCCTACAGTTGTTTGAGGCTTCGTCAAAACTGCATTGCATTGCTTGAAATACTACTGTAATCCATCGTACTGTTTCCATCTACAGGAAGTACTATTCGCCAAGACTGTCTAATCTACATTCTTTTGTTGTGCCTAGCTAAAAGCTGGTAGCTATCACGGACATCTTTACGGGCCTTTTAACATTTTTTTTTCTTTTTTTGTAGTGGGGTACGTCGTCATCTTCTCCCTCTTTTCAATTGTTTCGGCCGCCATCCGCCCTAGTCTCTTCTTCAACTATTCTCGTCATTCACGTCACGACGAAGTGACCGACTTGAGCTTGAGTCAGTAGTGCTGGACCTACCATCTAGAAGTAAGGGTGGAAACCACGTCCCCTTCCTCCGCGGAATCCTCCACGCGGGGGACCACGGCCACGTCCTCGTCCCCGTCCTCTTCCGCGACCTCCACGTCCGCCACGGGACATGTTAAATCCACGCACGTTCTGCCTCTTTGGCGTAACCTTGAGCTGTCGTCCACGGAACATTGTGTCGTTCAGGAGAAGTGCGCTCTCTACAGCATCACGAGAGGCGAACTCAATGTACGCGTAGCCCTTGGGTTGTCCAGTGAACTTATCACATAGAATCGTAACGCGGTTGATCGTTCCACACGACTGAAAAAGAGCCTGAAGCTCCTCGGGCGTGCTGCCGTAGTCCACCTGACCGATGTAAATGGACGTGTCGTCCATCTGAGCTGGCTGTGCATTAGCTTGAGCCCCACCGCCCATCTCATTGAGGCTTGAGGCCGTGTTCTTCCCCATTTGAGACTCCACTTCCGACTGCATCTCGCTGAGCTTGGCTGCTTCTTCCTCCATCTCCTTCACGCGACGCTTCATGTCCTCGATCTCGGCATCCACAGCCTCTGCAGACTCTTCAGTAGCGGGAGTCGCATCATTCTTGGGGGCTTCCGTCTCACCTGCCAGCGTAGCGGCCTCAGCCTCCAACTGGCTCACGTCCACCGCTTCTTCCGCCATTTTGTCTTGTTTAGAACTTTTATTTATTGCAAGTATTAATAAAGTAACAGCCACTTAAGTAAAACTATGTAATAGAATATTTGATAATTCGTGTGGAATTGATGTACACTGACAATGGCAGCAATTGGGTCGGATGTGGAGGCGGTGCTCGCCGCTTGGGACGACGCTACAGCGCCGATAGACGCCTGTGTGAGGGAGAACCCGGGACTATTCGCGTCTGGCTCGGTTATTACTACTTCGTCGCGCACCAAGAGGCTAAAGGGGCCCGACTCAGATGATTTGTGCCGTCCTTGGGATCATTCCGACTTTTTGGCTCGAGTTGACAGCTTTTCCATCGGCTCGTGGTTTGCAAAGCCTGATGTGATCAGCGCATTTGAATGTGCTCGTCATGGATGGAAGAATTCAGCTCCTGATCAATTGTACTGCGTCTGGTAAGCGAAGTCTTGGGAGGATGTAGAGAAGTGTTGATGCTGATGCTGTGTAGTTGTAAGCAATTTCTGTGCTTTCACATTGACGACAAGTTGAGTGAAGCTGGGGCCCAAAAAGTGGCTAAGACGTTCAAACAACAACTTGTGTCGGGACATACGCAGCTTTGTCCGTGGAGGGATAACCCGTCACCCGAAGCTTTCACCACGGTAAGCAAAACGTTTGATGTGGTTACTATCGATTCTGTTCTGATGGCGTCATGTTGAACCAGCTTCCTATTGCAACGAGGCGCCAAGTTTTTGAGTTGCTCATGAACCGCCTTGATAAGGTAGTGGTGAAGATGGCCGAGAACGCTGAGTTCCAGAAGCAAATGGAGGATATGAAAGTTGCAGATGCAGTGTTGACCAAGGTGCTAAAAGCAGCAGGCACTGGGGATGCTGCTGCTGTTCCTCTGGATGTTGCGAGACTCAAATCCAAGCTGTTGACCAGGGTATCGCTCGATAAGGTCGTGAGTTCTGAAATCCTCGTAAATGCTGCACTTGTGATCATCTGCGGATGGCAATTTGTCCCAAGCGACGACAAACACAACAGCACATTATGGTGCCGATCGTGCAATCGACGGTGGGGTGTCTTCAGCGAGGATATGGACGATGGAGGGAGCGAGCCTCCACCAAAGCGCTTGAAGACCCACGCGACGCAGCCTGTAGACATTCTATCACAACATCGGTACTTTTGTCCCTGGCTGGTTGAGCGCAAATCGACTGGTGTTGAGGACTACGGTGAAATTGATTCAAAGCTCTGGGATTTCGCAAAGCTACCAGGCTGGCAGCAATACGCGCAGGTAAATACTGGGTTTATTGTTCTACGAGAAACGTAATACTGAAGCATTTTAACTTGTGTAATGATTTAACAGTCGTTGGTGTTTCTCGGAAACCATGAAGATCGAGCTATTGTAGCTAGCGATTCAGTGGGAAAAAAGGTTTACCACCCAATCGAAGCACTGGAGTCAGTTCAAGCTGTATTAGGCTTGTAGTGCAAAGTAAAATTCAATGGTATTAACCATTTGTGTTGTTGCCATGGTATGTAAAACAAAAGTCCGTCACCGTTTTGGGGACCTGAATAAAATCGTGCCGATGGCTCGGGCATCTATCGCCCGTATTCTTTCTCTATATATTTGTGCCTGTATATCAACAGTAACTACATCACTTCGTAAACAACAAGCAGAGCAGGCGATGCAAGAAGCAGCACTAGTCACCTCCAGCTTCTCCGCGACGGAAAACGTTTTAACTCAGTACGCGCCTGCAATTATCTTGATTGAAGTAATCACTTAACTTCTGGAAGGGTCCTGAGTCTTCGAAGCCTGCGCGTTTTCGGCAGCCTGTGTGGCTTTGCTGACCTCCGCCGATACGTACTCGCCCTCCGATATCTGCCAGCGCTGGAGAGTGTCCTTGAAGATGTACACACCAGTGACAGCGCCCAGAACCACCGCTAGTCCAACGTCCATGAGAGGAGTCGCACGTCGTACACGCGGACGCAGAGTCCTTCCATCCTTCTTCTTGCCGAACAGCGACACCATCTTGACTTGCCGTGCTGTCCTTTGACTTGGTGCTTTGCGTGTGATTCGCAACAATTCCAATTAAGTACGAAATGACCATCATTCCTTTTTGGTTTTGTTCTGGAAAGATCCAAAAGTGGTCCATAATGGGCCAGCACAAAATCTGTGTTTGCTAGCAAAATTTTCTACATTTACCGGTACATGTAATGTGCTACGACCACACGTCCATCTGCACCGTAGATGCATACAACCACCTGGAAATGTATTTAACAGGTCTTGGCTATACCGTCATGCACTGCATAGGAGTCCTCTTCCGGTTCTCGAATGCAGCTTCGATGACCGCCGAGATGTCTCCGCCGAGATCGGACAGACCTCTCCACAAGAAAAAGTCCATGCACACATTATCCAACAAATCAACTCACTCTGTAATCCTATAACCTACATTGCAACAACACCAGCCACTCCACTTTCTTCCACATCGCCTTTATATTCTCATAAACCATCCTTCTAGAATGATTACCAACTGTTTTGTATCCACCTAAAATACAGTACGTTTTAGTCCCAAGCTCAAGTACGTGTGGCCCAGCGAGTGGCTCACGGGGCCTCCAAACCAGTTTAACTGGGCTTCAATCGCGAATTTGCGCATTTCCCCACAGCCGCAGACTTCCAGACCCATTCCACACTAATATGCTGCGTCTCGCCGCCCGCCCCGCCCCCGCCTCTGCGGCCGCCAAGCGCATGTTCTCGGCCGCTGCCGGCTCCGAGGTCATCGGTATTGATCTGGGCACGACCAACTCGTGCGTGGCCGTGATGGAGGGCAAGACTGCCCGTGTGATTGAGAACTCGGAGGGTGCGCGCACGACGCCGTCGGTTGTGGCTATCCTGGACAACGACGAGCGCCTTGTGGGTATGCCCGCCAAGCGTCAGGCCGTGACCAACCCGGAGAACACGTTCTACGCCGTCAAGCGTCTCATTGGCCGCAAGTTCGAGGACAAGGAGACTCAGGAAGTGTCCAAGGTCGTCTCGTACAAGATCGTCAAGGGCAACAATGGCAAGGACGCCTGGGTGGAGGCCAAGGGCCAGAAGTACTCGCCCTCGCAGATCGGATCCATGGTGCTCACCAAGATGAAGGAGACTGCTGACGGATTCCTGGGCAAGCCTATTACCCAGGCCGTCGTTACGGTCCCTGCTTACTTTAACGACTCGCAGCGTCAGGCCACTAAGGACGCCGGTAAGATTGCCGGTCTGGACGTGCTTCGTATTATTAACGAGCCCACGGCTGCTGCCCTTGCCTACGGCATGGACAAGGCTGACGGCAAGGTCATTGCTGTCTTCGACCTGGGTGGCGGTACCTTCGATGTTTCCATCCTGGAGATCTCGGGCGGTGTGTTCGAGGTCAAGTCCACCAACGGTGACACCCTTCTCGGTGGTGAGGACTTCGACGAGGAGCTGCTGCGTTACCTCGTGGACGAGTTCAAGAAGGAGACCAGCATTGATCTGTCGGGCGACAACCTGGCCATGCAGCGTCTCCGTGAGGCCGCTGAGAAGGCCAAGCGTGAGCTTGATGGCCTGGCTCAGACGGACATCAGTCTGCCTTTCATCACGGCTGACGCCACCGGCCCCAAGCACTTGAACATGAAGATCACCCGTGCTACCTTCGAGAAGCTGGTGGGTAAGCTCATCGAGCGTACCATGGGCCCGTGCAAGAAGTGCGTCAAGGACGCTGGTCTGGAGAAGAGCGACATTAACGAGGTCATTCTTGTCGGCGGTATGTCGCGTATGCCTAAGGTGCAGACGTCCGTGGAGGAGTTCTTCGGCAAGAAGCCCTCGAAGGGTGTCAACCCCGATGAGGTCGTGGCCATGGGTGCTGCTATCCAGGGTGGCGTGCTGCGTGGTGATGTGAAGGACATCTTGCTGCTAGATGTGACCCCTCTGTCCCTGGGTATTGAGACTCTGGGTGGCGTGTTCACCAAGCTGATCCCGCGTAACACTACGATCCCGACGAAGAAGTCGCAGGTGTTCTCGACTGCTGCTGACTCGCAGACTCAGGTGGGCATCAAGGTGCTGCAGGGTGAGCGTGAGATGGCTGCCGACAACAAGCTGCTCGGCAACTTCGACCTTGTCGGAATCCCGCCTGCCCCTCGTGGCGTGCCCCAGATTGAGGTGAGCTTCGACATTGACGCCAACGGAATCGTGAACGTCGGTGCCCGCGACAAGGCCACGGGCAAGGAGCAGAACATTGTGATTCAGTCTAGCGGCGGTCTGTCGGACGCTGAGATCGAGAAGATGGTTGCTGACGCTGAGGCCAACGCCGCTGCTGACCAGCAGCGCAAGGAGCTGATCGAGGCCAAGAACGAGGCCGACTCGACGCTGTACACGACCGAGAAGACTCTGACGGAGCACGAGGACAAGATCGATGCTGAGACCCTCGAGAAGGTGAAGGCTGCCCTTGCCGACCTGCGAACCAAATCGGAGGGCGACAACACGGAGGAGATTAAGGCTGCTCTTGAGGAGGTGCAGAAGATGTCCATGAAGATCGGTGAGGCTGTCTACAAGTCCCAGCAGGGCGAGGGCGCTTCCAGCGAAGAGAACAAGGACGAGAACGTGCACGACGCTGAGTTCAAGGACAAGAAGGACTAAGTTCGTTTTCAAGCGTAGTTAGTCTGCTTGCCAGACGTTCCCAGAGCGAGCGCAGCTAGCCGGACGGATGGTGAGCGAGCTTTAGACGATGGTGTCCTCTTCGGCCTTAGTATTTTGCTGCTTTTGTTTTGGTTTCTCTATTAGATGGACACATGTAGGAAGATGCCGACAAGTAATTTACTGTTTGCAAGGAGAAATTAAGATCGAAGAATTCAAATGCGTGTTTCATGTTGAGTGGTACCGTCTTGCTTGTTGTAGTGAAAAGCCGATGGGCGATGGATTCGTAGATATCGTTGAACTTACACGCTCTCCGTTTTGTCTTTTGCTGCCGATACTTCATTTGTCGTCGGCTCTTGGTTCTTGTCGCTTCCATCTTCGTTAGTCTGCAGGATGCAAAACACGTTAGACTCTCATCAATTTCACTTGAAAATGCTGCATTTCGTACCTGCTCCATCAAGTCTGCGATGGACTTCTCCAACTCGTCAATACGCGATCCCATTTCATCGAGTGCAAATTGTCCCCATAGCAAATCGCACACCAAAAAGTCAAGGAAACCCAACACTTTCTGGGCAGCTTCGACAGCCATGAAAATATAACAATACAAATAGGAATGACAAGGTGAAAAGGATATTTCTTCCGATGATGGCGTCCGACATCTGCGCGAACCGCGATTGCTGCACACGAACAACAACACCATTAGCAAAAACACCACGATCCAAGCGCAAAGTCAGAGAAAGCTCCTACCATTTGTTCCAACAAACTTTGCACCTGTATATCACCACAACACAACATTAGCACATACGCAATAGTATCCAAAAAAATTAGGTATCCAGCAGTTGAGCACGCACGAAAACTGTGAGGTCCTGGGCGTCCGTGGGGCCGCCGGCAGGGGCGCTCGAGGTCACGTTCTTAGATGCGTCCGAGGAGCTCTGAGCAGCAAAATCAGAGCGATAAAGAACATTAATATATGCCAACACGATCAGCATCCACATAAGCTCTTCGGATCCGCATAAAACTTCGTAGTTATAGCGCTAGAGTAGCCTCAAGACGCACCATTTCGTGATCTTTTCGTTCCTGGAAATTTGTGACAAAATGTAAAAATTAAGTGTGGCTTACACCAAATAGTACAGTAGTATCAGATCTGGAAAGAATAAGCCAAAAACGCCATCCAGTTCCGAATTTGCCAGCTCAAGAACACGTGAAACCTCTGAAAACCAATGGGCTGGAACTGTGTACAGTGCACGTTCTTGAATACCAACGACTCGGCCGCTAACTGTGGAGCCTGCAACGCCATTCGAGTGTTAAAATGCCCCACGTGCAAGGGAGAAATTAAGTGCGTTACGTTTTCTTTTTTCCATGTCATCGGTTCATTTCTAATCATTTTTATACTGCAGATATGGCAAACGTCTCCATGTCAATGGTAAAACTTACCATCCTGACTGTTTCTGTTGCACGGGTTGCAAACGTCCATTGCCCAGTCGCTTTCAGGTGGTCAATGGCGGGAATTACCATCCAGAATGTACCCCCAAGCCGAAAAAGACCACTACAACAACCACGACAACCCGAATGCCAATCAATGGAGGGGGCCGGACTGTGAAAAGTGAAAACCGTAGCAGACCGGTGCAAAACGAGAACTGTAGCATCAACGCTAACACCAACGCAGAGGGAAATGCGAATCCCCATGGTGGAGGCTGGAACTGTCCCACCTGCACGTTCTTTAATGGGAACGACGCGGCACCCACATGTGCAGCTTGTAATGCTATTCGCATCATGCAGTGCCCAGGTTGCAAGGGCGAGGTCAAGTGAGTTAATGCATTTTTCTAAGGTGTGTATGGATCTTTGAACTTATTTTGTTTTTCAGATTCGGTCAACGTGTCAACGTGGATGGCAAAGCGTTCCATCCGGACTGTTTCCGATGCGCTGCATGCAATGGCAAGTTTGCTACATCCAAGTTCCAGGTGAAGGACGGAGAGTACTACCATCACGAGTGCTACAAGCAGCTTTACCACCCGCGGTACGTGATAGCTTGTATCGGGATTTCTTACAGCACAGAATTGTAACATGTTGCTTGAATCCACAGCTGCGATGTGTGTGAAGGCTTCATTCCGTACCAACCAGGCACACAGAAAATCTCCTTCAAGGTGGGGTACCTGGATATTAACGAAATCTTGACCGTTGAAGATCGGATTGACTCAGGTTAACTTTCCTTGGCGCAGGTGATGCCCTTCTGGGATCTGAAATACTGTGCCGAACACGAGAACAACGATCGTTGCTGCAGTTGCCAACGTGTTGAGGTGTGTTGCTTAGCTTGATGTTTTCTTTTTCCGTAGACTTAAATGCTAAACCTTCTGATATCAGCCCACTATTCCAGGACGGCAGTTCCACAGCCTCAGTGATGAACGCAAAATTTGCCATGACTGCTGCAACTACCTGGTCCTTGACTCTAACGAGGTATCATTGTGAATGAGCTTCCGTAGTTGATTACCTTTACTTACCTTTTGTTGTTTAGGCCCAGGATGTTGTGAAGGAAGTGTGGGCGTATATGAGAGACATTGGCATTAATCTCCCTGAGGTTTGTGGGCTTCTATTCATCATCACTCCCATGCGAAGTGTATTTGCTTAGATCTGCCGTACATGTACAGATTCCGGTCTACCTGGTGGAGTCTCCTGTTCTTAACGAACAATGCAACGCGCACAAGAAGACCAAAACACTGATGAAAGGTAACAAGCCTGTGAAAAGCCACGTGACTCGTGGTCTCTGCCTCTCAGAGGTTTCCCAAGTCCGGCACATGGTGCGCTCTGGCAAGCACGCCGTTCCTCGGGTAGCTTCCATTCAAAAGGTTTGTTGTTCTTGGTGCCAATGCTTGGCGTCGATTTAACCTATTTGATGTGATAGACCCGCTCGGTGAATGCGATCCTAATCCTGCATGGACTGCCGTACGATCTCACAGCGTCCATTCTGGCTCATGAAGCGACTCACGCATTTATCAAACTGAGTGACAACTTCCCTGATAACATTCCCACCAAGGTATGTTTTGTACGGTGCTCTACTAAGATATCGGGTTTAGTTGACAGGTTTATCCGTATTAGGTTGAGGAAGGCATGTGCCAGTTGATGAGCTATCTGTTCCTCAAATACAAGCACATGATGGAGCGCAAAGAGTCCAAGAAACGCACCTATCCAGGGAAATTGAGGAAGTTTTACATGCAACAACTCAAGAACGACGTTTCTCCGGTCTATGGCGACGGCTTCCGCGAAGCCTACGACGCCTACAAGCGCGTGAACTCCCTGCAACAAATGTTCGACGCGATTCGACACCACGCATCGTTCCCATGAATTTGAACATGGCGTTGGCCCTTAGGAACTGTAAGTCTCATCAATGACAGGGCTCAATGTATTACCAATTTACCCTACTGGCTGTTGTTCTCCAGCTTTTCAATCTTCGTTGTTTCGCACCTTGAGCACGATCTTGCCCCGAGCACGGTTCGACTTCTGCTGTTTGAAAGCCTCCAACAAATCCTCAAAAGGGTGTTCGGAATGTATCGGGACCACAAGTTTTCCACTGTCGAAAAATTGAGTGAGAGTCTTCAAGCTTTCGGCTGTTGGCTGCGTAGACAGTGGGGGAAGTCGTGTGGCTCCAATCGGAGAGTCAATGAACCCCGAAGCGGGCACAGCCCCGGTTTGGACACTCACGAAGCGTCCCGTGTTGGGCTTGAGCACATTTTGGGCACCTTCGTTCCACACGTTCGGTTGTCCAACACAGTCGTAAATGACGTCGATCGAGTGTTGTTCGAGGACTTCGCTCCAATCTTCGACGATGTAGTCGATCGTACGGTCCGCACCGAGTGACTTAACCAGCTCAAAGTTTCGGGAGCTGGTTGTCACGATCACGTCGGATGCCTTTAGGCTTTTGGCGAGTTGCACAGCGAAGACACCAGTACCCCCACTACCCCCAAGAATGAGAACACGCTCTCCAGGTTGAAGGTTGGCACTCTCAGCAAGACCTTGATAGCTCGTTTGCGCTGCGGTGGGCACAGCTGCAGCTTCTGTGAAGCTTAGCTTGGAGGGTTTAATGGCAAGATACTTGGCCTCAATGTTGACGAACTCAGCAAATGTTCCACACCCACCAATGTAATTCGCGAATCCCCCAGGGCCTCCAAATGGAGCGTGGCCGTACACAGCGTCGCCGACACGGAGAGTGTCCACTTGAGCACCAACACTTTCGACTACGCCGGATACGTCGAATCCCACGCGGAACGGACGGTCAGCCGATGGTGCAGTGGGAAGAAACGAACTTCCGTATTCGACAAACTTCCAGTCGACGGGGTTCACACCAGCGCTGTACACACGTACACACACCTCCGAAGGTTTAAGCGGTTGCTGTTTCGTAATACCGAGCTTTACCACTTGCAGGACGTCGCCAAATTCCTCGAATTGGTAGGCACGGAAAGTCGTGAGGGAACTTGATGCGAGTGTTGAGGGTGTCGATGCCATATTTTAACTGGGAGGTGCTTGGGAGGTGCTTGAAGTGAAGGGAGAAATGAAAAGTGAGTTAGGTATGGAATGCTGCGAATTTCATGCCATCAACAGACCAAAATGTAATCCGAAACTTGAATTGTCAATACGGTACATAATTGCAATCCAACGCATTGATCACGGCAAAGCTCGTGACTCGCTCTGTGGATAATCATGCCCCATCGAGACTATCAGTGATGTTTTCGAGAATGATAAAAAAAAATGAGCACCACAACATCCTTCTTAAGACTGAAGCGTTCCGAAATAAAGTTAAAGTACTTCATGAGAAGATGCTGGTCTATTGATATGCTTCTCGCGTTCAATAATTGTTCTGTGCACTCACAACTAATTAGGAGACCTGTAAGAAATGAGTGACGCAGAGCAATCCTTGAGTGATGATGATAGTGTTGACATGTTCGGAAACGATTCCGAGGATCAGGGCAGTGAAGTTGGCCAATCCGTCGACTTACCGCCGCTTTCCCTTGACTCTTTGCACGTCAAGTCACCCCAAACCGGTTGTGAGGCTGGTGGAGTCAACCCAGCTTCAAGACCTCAAGACGAATCAGAAGGTGAAGAGTTTTTCGATCGCAGTAGTAGCCCAGCAAAGGTGGAAGATGAGAATTTTGACCAAGCCGAGCTAGGCTCACATCAACCTGCTTGTAAGACCGACGGTGGCATACACGTCGAAATGCATGATGGAAGTGAAGAAGATATCACAGTGAATCTACCGTCGGCGATGACAATGTGTGAAAGCCCAAAATTGCCAGAACACAATGCAAACGAGGAACATGAACAGCCTAGCGACGTTGTCAATCTTTCCCAAGAATTTATTTTCCACGGGGACGAGGTAGTCCTTGTGGATCCATTGCCAGCGTCAATGGGAAGTATTTCAAGCGTCAACGAGATAAGCTCCGATGCACATTTCGAGAGTCATAAAAACACACAAGCGCATTCGGAAAACGAGTTGAAATCTTTACTTGCTGAATCGGAAGTCCTCATTGAAGAGTTAAACCAGGAAACAGCCCTACGAAACGAAACTTTTGAAGGTCCACTTGACAAATCTTCCCCACCTGAAATTTTAGAGCAGACCGGTACTCCTACGGCTTCACTCCCTCCAAAACCTCCTCTGTACACTGTTGAGTCACTGTTTCCTGTTGTATATGAGAAAGCTCTACCATCAGTCCCAACACCAAAGGGTATCGCGAAAGTGGCACCAGTAGTGAGTATCACCGATGTCCGAAAACCATGTCAAGGGCAGAATCATGGCAACCGCCCGAACGCCAGTTGTGTATCACGATTGACAACCCTCCAACAGCAACTCCATGTAGCTCGTACCGAGCTGACGAATGCATCTCGAACGTTTAAGTTGCAGTTGTCGATGGCTGAGGCTGACAACAAGAAACTATCGCAGCGAAACACTCGGTTAAAGAAGCAGCTCTCGGTTGCGACAGCTGACCTACAGCGCTCAAACGCAGAAATGATAAAACTCAAGACTGAAAATGAACTGTACGCTGCAAGGCTGCCTGGACTGCAAGCCGAACTTCTGGAGGAGACTACGCAGGTCGATGAAACACGAGCACAATCTCTGCAGACTCAATTGGTCTTAACCCAGTTAAAAGCTCGGTCACATGTCCTCCAGACCCGGAATTTGTCCCTTGAGACGCACAATAACAAGCTAATACAACAATTGCGAGAGTGTCGACAACAACTAAGGAAGAAAACGACGATTTTGGAGCAGCAGACGGAGAAAATGAGTAAAATTGAGGGCGAAATGAACGAACTCAAGACTAGTCACGTTCAAGAAAAACTAGATTGGAAACACCGTATGACAACCGCTTCGCAGCGCTTTGAGCGTGAAAAAATCAAGCTAGTAACACAGCATAAATCCCTGGAGCGAAAAGAGCTAAGCGAGTTGAAAGACAGAGCAGAGAAAGCGACTAAGAAGCGACGAACAGCGGAAGCCATAGCAGCCAAGTCAGAACAAGAGCTCAAGATGTGCAAGCTCGAACTATTGTCTGCCAACACCAGCATTCATCGTCAAATAATCGACCTGCGTACGCACGAATCCCTTTTGCGTAAGGCCCACCGTACCGAAGCAACACTTTGCAATGACTTAGCTGCTTGCAAGACCAAACTGCGCAAGCTTCAAGACTCCAGACGTCGTATGACGGGCCCTCACAGTGTGAAAACCCGTCGTCAAGTCAATCAAATTCCTATTGAACTACTTCTTCCACTACATGTAGATGGCAGCAGTGATGAAGAAGACAATCAGGAAGAGAAACAGTGCAATTGCAGCTTATCGTCACCTAAAACCAACGAGCCACTGGTTTGCACTGCGTGTCCGCAACTCCAAGAGCAGCTCCGCCAATTGCAACAGGAATTAAAACGCGTACGTTCGCTCCATATCGTCGAGCTACACGCTCAACAAACAGTGCTCGATGTGTTGCTACATACAAAAGGCAACTTGCAGTTACAGTGACAGCAATGTAGCCATGTGGCCACGTCAGCAAAAATTAAAAAAAGGTAGCATTTTCATTGGCTATAATTCATTTCACTAGCGTTCACTATCCACGCAGCCACGTGGCCCCGTTTTGCCCTTTGCCCTCCGTCGGTATCATTCCGCATTCCGCACTCAGAGGACACAAGGACCATCACTCTTTCCTCTGGCAACATGAAGACTGTGAGGATGCTGCTGCTTGCGCTGCTAGGCGCAGGCCTTTTAGCTGCCTCCGTGGTGGACGCCATCGTGGCCGGCGTGGACTTGGGTGGCGAGTTCTTCAAGATCGCGCTCGTTAAGCCCGGCACGCCCTTCGAGATCGTCACTAACGTGCACAGTAAGCGCAAGACCGAGACGATGGTGGCTTTTGACGGTGATGAGCGCTTGTATGGAGCCGATGCAGCCACTGTCGGTGTGCGTAGGCCTCAGACGGCGTACGCGCAGATCCGTCGTCTGCTTGGAACGAGACTGAGCGACCCTCAAGTCTCTTCTCTACTGGATGAAGAACATTTCCCCTATGAACTTGTACAGAATGCTACACGTGGTGGGACCATTTCTCTTAAGCATGGCAAAAGCCAGACTTTCCATGCCGAAGAGCTGGTGGCTATGGTGTTTGCTCATGCTCGTCAAATCACTGACACGTTCGCTGAAGCAGCCGTGAAGGACTGGGTGCTGACGGTACCGTCATTTTTCTCTCAGGCTCAACGTCAGGCACTGCTGGATGCGGCCGAGATTTCGGGCGTGCGTGTGCTGTCGCTGATTAATGAGAACACGGCGGCGGCGCTGCAGCTGGCTGTGCATGCGAGTTACGACCCTGAAGACAAGCCCAAGAAGATTTTGTTCTACAACATGGGATCTACGTCGCTGCAGGTTAGCATTGCAGAGTTCTCTAGCCAAGTCGTGCCTGATGGATTCAAGAAGAACAAGACTATTTCTACCTTCCAGACCATCAGCAATGCCTGGGACGAATCTCTTGGTGGTGCCAAGTTTGACCTGCGGTTGGCTGAGCATCTTGCCACTGAGTTTAGTGAGAAGATCGGAGAGGATATCCGCAAGATTCCTCGCCCCATGGCCAAGATCCGTGCACAGGCGAAGAAGACCAAGACGGTGTTGTCTGCTAACGAGGAAATCCCGGTGGTCATGCAGAGCCTTTACAACGACATTGACTTTTTCACGTCTATGACCCGTTCCAAGCTGGAGGAGCTGTCATCGGACCTGTTCGATCGCACGCTCAAGCCTGTTGAGACGGCTCTGGAGAAGGCTGGGCTGACAGCTGCTGACATTGATGAAATTGAGATCATTGGTGGTGGTGTTCGTATGCCCAAGATCCAGCAGCAACTTTCAGAGTTTTTCGATGGTAAAGACCTGGGCGTGCACCTGAATGGTGACGAGGCTATGGCTCTCGGTGCTGCCTTCCGCGCTGCCAACCTCAGTAACTCGTTCCGTGTGCGCCAGGTTGGGATGACTGATCTTGCTACGTACCCGATTGGCGTGCGTCTTGTGGATCTGTCTGCGACGGAACCGAAGGATAACAATGATGACGATGTGGAGACTAAGCAGTGGATGAAGCGTGCATCGCTGTTCTCGGAATCGCATCGCCTTGGCTTGCGTAAGTCCGTGTCGTTCTCGCACTCAAATGACATTTCTTGCACGTTCCGCTACGACAAGCCGTCCATGTTACCTGCTGGTGTGAGCGTACAGATCGCTAAGTTCAACATCACGGGTGTTGAGAAGTTTGCCGCCCGCATGGCAGACAAGAACCTCGGTGAGCCGAAGGTTACTCTGTCGTTCGAGCTGGACAGCAACGGTATTGCTCAGATTGCTAAGGCCGAGGCTACACTAGAGGAAGAAGTTGAGGTTGAGGTGGTTGTGAAAAAAGAAAAGAAGAGCAAGAAGACTAAGAAGGAAAGTAGCGAGGACAGCAGTAAGGCTGATGACGAGGATGAAGCCGAAGAAGAGGAGAAGCCTGAGACCAGGATGGAAAAGCAAACGAAGACACACCGTGAGGAACTGACTGTGGTGCGATCGGTTGAGGCCCACGACACGGAGGAGGGCATGAGCGTGCTTCCTATGAGCGAAGCGATTAAGAAGGAGTCAATGCGTATGCTGAACGAGATGGAGAAGACTGACAACAAGCGCCGTGCTAACCTGGAGGCCAAAAACAGCCTTGAGACCTTCATTTACAAGGCCCACGATGCCCTGTCCGCCCAGGAGAGCCAGATCAAGGAAGTCACGGTACCGGAGCAGGTTGAGTCGCTGCAGAGAAAGTTGGAGGAGACGGAGGAGTGGCTGTACGATGACGGTGACAAGGTGGAAGCTGCTGAATACAAGAAGAAGATGGACGAGCTGAACAAGGACCTCAGTGCTATCCTGTTCCGTGTGGCTGAGGTGAAGGAGCTGCCTATCGCTATCAACACCGCCCAAGAGTATGCTTTCAGCACGCGCGAACTCATGAACGAGTGGAGCACGAGTAAGCCGCAGGTGACGGACGAGGAGCGTAGTGACGTGATCGAGAAGCTCGATGAGCTTGAGGTATGGCTGAAGGAGTCCAAGGCTTCGCAAAAGTCTGCTCCCAAGCACGAGGCGCCTCTAGTGACTTCGGCTGATGTTGCTAAGAAGGTTCAGAGTGTCAAGAAGTTCGTGGTTGTGCTGGCTAAGCGCCCGAAGCCGCAGCCGGTGAAGACGGAAAAGAACGACACTGAGAAGGATAGTTCTAAGGGCGAGGAAGAGGCATCGTCCAAGGACCCCGACAGCGAGACGGCTGACCCCGAAGTTGAGACCAACAAGGACGAGACTGAGGAGAAGGACGATACTGTTGACGAGAAGGATGAACTGTAGATAAAGACACAACACATTCGCGAGGACTTATCAAACTAAAGAAACGTGCGCCTTGCAACCTTACACTCCGATATCGCTTCTTTGGTTGTTACTATGCGTTCGGTAGTCAGATTTGGTAATCGGGACAAAGCCGTCCACGAAATTCTCGTACAGTGCCACCACTTTGTTCGGATCCAGCCCCAGCCACGAGACAAACTCTGCAATCTTCACCACGTCCGCCAGGTTCTCTGCATCTCCTGTCTTGCGATATTTACGCAGCAGCACTCCCTTGCCTTGTGGCTTGCACTGAACATACTCCGTTCCTCCCGCAGTTTTATCAGCTAGACACTGGTAATATCTGTTCACCCGTTGGCGATCCACTTTACAATGCATAGACGTCATCTTGTAGAAAACATCTTCCCGTTTCGGATGGTACTTCTTGTCTTGCACGACTAGGCTGTACAGTTCATACAGTGCAAAACGACCTGCATTCGGGATAAAGCTCACGACGTCGTCGTTGGCAATTGGTAGCGTAAAAGTGCTTACAAACGCCTCAATGATCGTAGCAATTGACCGATGAGGAAGACCGTCATGTCGAGCTGGTATAGCAGTTATAGCAGTCGTATCGATCAATGGTGAAGCAGGTACTGAAGTCGCTACACTCGCATGGATCTCGTCCGCCTCGATCCTTCTCCTCTTTGGGCTTGAAGCTGATGCACGGGCACTATCACAATTGTCTGACACAATTAAACCAAATCCATCACCGCTCCTCGCACTGCTCGTAGTCGATCCATTCTCCTGGTCGTTGTGAAGTACCAGAGTGTAGTGCTGGCCATTCGGCAAAGTGGAGGACACAGGTACCACGTCTCCGTCTCCATCTCGCAGCAGAAACTCTGTATCTCGAGGAAGATGCAGCTGTATACGTATTGCCTTCTCTACTTGAGCGTCCGACGTGCCCATATACCAGCAGATCCGGCGCGTAGAGCCGCCAGCTTTAGTTGAGACGTACACATTGACCTTCATCCTTCAGACTGCGTATACACAACATGTATACTAGTTTTGATGTGCACCACATACGAACATAAAAAATTAAAAGGGTTAATAATGGATTAACACCTACAGCTCGCATTCCATGGCCTTGAGGTAGGCAGACCAAGACTCTCCATGCGTCCGCCGTCGATTAGAACGTGCAGACTTCACATCTTCAAAGTTGCACATGTCCAGATTCAGCCGAGAGCTCCGGCACGACATTAGCCACGGATCTTCTTTTCCTGACTTACGCGGGATCGGAATTCCGTGTCGTTTCGTCATAAAAGGGCGTTGTTGACCTTGCAGCAGCTTCTGTCGCTGCCTAGCGGACGATACTCCTGCAATTTGAACCAAAGATTCCACGAGCTCAGTTGTGCGTGCACTCTCAACGAAGTCCAGAGGTGAATCAGTGAGGGACGACGGAGACTGCAGCATTGGCAGAGCTCCAAGCACCGGGATAGGAGAACTTGGACCTCGCGGTCGCTTCTCCTCTGGCTGCGAACTAGGCGACACACGTAGTCGAGTTCTCTTAGCTCCGCTCCTGCTGTCTGATGTGTGTGGTTTCCAACCCCGAGCGCCGTCGGAGAGACTGGTATTGCGAACACGAGATTTTGGTCGAGTTACACTAGATCTCCGACGTCGTCGACCAGAAGGGCGAGCTACTGTAACCTCGAGAGGAGGCTTTGGCTCGACAATCCTTTTGCTATGCGGGGTGTTGAAGGGAGGTAATGCTGTGGGCTTTGAGATACCACTGCAACGTGACGGAGCCGTGGCTGACTTTGCTATACTGACAGGAGGCACCGACTGCATTCGTCGTTGCAAACGTGTCCCTGTTGGGCGTGGCACCGGCTTCACCACGAGACTTAATGGACGATGACCTACTCCAAATTCGGCTGCTATGTCAGCTGGAACGGGCTTAAGCGCTGATTCCTCCGCGATGTTAGCCTCGGGTGGCGCGACGGCTATAGCAGCAGTCGCTGCGGTTGGAGAAGTAGGGGAGTTCGTTGATCCCCTGCGTTCTTCGCGGTCGAGAAGCTGTCGCTGTTCTCCAGCAGCTGCAACATCGAAGAAGGACTCAATAGAATCTCTTGAGTTTGACGGAGCTTTCGAAGATGCCAACGTGTGGGCATGAGTGGATCGGTTCATCGTTATCTTGCCACTTTTGTTCTTCCCTTGGGACTCCATCGCCATCCGTAAAGCTTCAGTCCACTGCAGGTACTCTTTAGCGTCTCTAGCGCGACAAGTGAGTGTACGACGTCGTCCAGAAGACCCCACACTACCGTACACGATGCTGAACTCGAAGCGAGTGCTCAGTAGTCCGTCTTCTCCCCAGATTAACACGACAGGATCTTGGATATTATCCAACTCGATTCGTTCTCGACGTGCGTGACCCATTAGAGATCGGTGACAAAAGACTAGAGAATAATGGTGCGCCTTGTTAGGTCGAGCCATCGTAGTGAGCTTGTCGATATCATCGTCCTGTGAATCGTCCGAGTCGTCATCACAGTCATCGAAGTGCGCTTCATCCTCGCTTAGACTCGTAGTTGTAGTGACCATCAGTTGTAGAGCTGCAGGTTTCCATAGTAACTTACAGGATCGAACACGGAGACTTCCAGCGCAAACCATGGCCTGCCGTACTACCCGTCGGTTCTCCTGGCTGACGCTGGACGACTTTTTCTTTAAAGGTTGAGGCGAGCATCTGCTGCTGTACGTTGAGTTCGCTGCAGCGCTTCGAATGGCGCTATTCACACTACTCGCTCCTGTACTCGCAAGCCGACTCGTTCGGAAGGCCGGTAGAGGCATTGCTTTGAGGTTGAGATGGTGAATTCAGTAATAACGGACCGACTAGTAGTTGCAGTAGTCACTTGGAGTTTCCAGGGCGTTGCAAGGCACACCTTCCCACTGGAGTTGAGGCGCATTCAAACCGATCTTGACTCACCAAAAGCACGTTAGAATTTGGTCAAAAAGGTCACGGCCACACACTGCGACTTATCGAGTTCAGTGAACATGAAGGAGTAACGTAAGGAGCGCTCAAGTCTTTGAACGGACTTTCGGTAAATGTTGGCGTCCTGATGTTACACATTCGACGCTGGAAAGAATTCCAAAAGCGCTTTAACATCTCGGTGGCGATATCAGAGTGGTTCAGCGTTACTATTGAGACGTTCAGTGGCTCAAAACTTCATTGCCTCAGTAGTGTATCCTACCCACGAAATAGCCCTGCAACTCGACTGAACTCTTAAATCAAAGAGCTACTGAGCCTACTTACAGCCACTTCTTGTAAAACTTAAAGTACGACATCGTCCCAGTGGCGATGGCCGATGTGACGCCCCACCAGATCAAGTATCCGTGTTCGTATTGCAGTTCAGGCATGTTGACGAAATTCATACCGTACAGACCAGTGAGGAACTGAGCCGGTAAGAAGACCGTAGCCACCAGTGTAAGAGTGTAATTCACTTCACTCTGCTGGGCGTGACGTGCGTTGTGGAAATCGTCAACCAGACTCCGACAGCGATCCAAGAGCCTATCACACGTCTCGTCGATGACTGTCACGTGGTCCTGTACGTCGCGGAAGTACCGGAGCGTTTCACCCTCGAACTCGTTCGATTCCATGAGCTGGGTAGTCATTTCACGCAGAGGCTTGCACAGTAATTTGAGTCCTTTGATCTCTTTCGAACACTTGGCAAGGCGATCGACGTCGAAGGCGCGTGGGTCGTGTCGAAACAGACGAGAGAGCATCGCAACTTTAGCTCCGTACGTGTGTGCAATGGGCGAGAGTTCATCTACACACACGTCCACGATCGAATAAACTAGGAACGCCGTCCCGCTTTGGCGAACCTTCGAGTACGACGTGTGCAATCGTTGCTTCAGAGTCGGCCAGAGCGTACTGGGCGACTCTTGCACACTGATCACGACGTTCTCCATGATGTATAAGCTCAGTTGTTCAGGTGGAGCCATAATACGACCCATACCGAGATCATCAAGTCTCTGTTCCAGTTCACTCTTGCTCATACTCTCAAAGGGAGACACGCTATTGTCGCGAACGTACAAGGAAGCTCGATACATGGTCTGGTACTCCAAAGTCTTACTCAGATCACGTGCATGAACAGTTTGAAGTACCAATGACGAGTGTTCGTCATACTGCTCAAACTTGGGTCGTTCAAGATCCGCATCTAGTGTATCCTCCACTGCGAGCGGGTGTAATCGATATCTGACTGCCAATCTCCGCATCATAAGCGGATCCGTTCCTTCCACATTAATCCAGCGGACACTAGCCCAACTCGGTCGTCTCGAGTACATGAACTTCTCCACCCCTTGAATCGGGTAGGCGCTTCGGATCCGATCGGGCGAGTATTCGATAGATCCCAGTCGTGCACTTGGGACGTCAGATCCGTACATTTTCACGTACTCCCGATTCAAAGCCTTGACAAAATCCGGACTAAAGAGTTGTGCCAGTTTAATCTCCTGAATAGCGTAGAGAAACTCTTCGTATGTGATTCCTCCGCTCTTATCATCATCCACTTGGCCAATGAAAGCCTTGAATTCGTCTTCATTCTCACACGAAATACCCATTGCCTGTAGTCCCCGTCGAAATCCATCGTACGAAACCATCCCGTTGTCTACAACACATTAAACACATGAAAGTTTAGCAAAAATCCGGCAGAAATCATGGTTCAACTGCGTTGTAAAAGGTCTTTACCATTAGGCTGGAACAATGAAAAGAGTTTCGTGAGCTTCCCATTAGTGAGGTCATAATGCGGATCCATCAGATCCCATTGGTCCGTCTCCTCAGCCACACCCGCACCCTCCGACCAGTCCAAAGGGTGGGAATCTCTCGCTCTGGACACGAGACTTAGCAGGTTTTTACCGTGAAGAGTGGGCAGCTCCGGAGAATGTTTTTCCGGTGTCAACGAGGTGAGAGACCGACATTCGACACCTTTCCAGTTAGGTGGCAAGGTGGAGAACAAGCGGCTACTATTGGAAGGGTGTAAGGAGCTGTAAGGCTTTAGCGAGTAGGAAGCGAAGGACGAGGAGCGCACACAGCGCAACAATGGTAGCATTACGGCGAATGGATACACAATCTATGTATTTAGAGAGGTATTCTAAAACAGGGTGAAATGTTTAAGTTGCGGGTAAAAGTACCAGCAACTTCTCTTCTTCAATGACGTCAAGATTAATACCATCATCAGAGATTCATGATTTTTCGTAAGACAAAACTTATTGTTTGACAGACATCGTCCGACATTTGCTCTTACTTTTGGCCATCAACGTGATTTGATGATCTCAAATTTGACTTGCATTCACTATACGTATTATTTAAAGAAAGTATTCTGTTCAAACACAACTTTTGTTTGCCAAAACGTACGACACTGCGTCAACCAACTCTAGTGACACTGCCATTGGCTGAAAAACAGTCGAATCCTTATTTCTCACTTACTAATGGAGCCCGACCCCCCAGTTACCCACCAAGCCACCCCAAGTTGTGATGTTTGGGTTACAAAAGGAAATACAAGCGACTGTATGTGCTCTACCTGAGTCTTTGGCTAGACGGTTCGCGAAACTACTCGAAGAAAAAGGGATATGCGGAAATGGCATCAATCAACAGCAGCTGGAGGACACAATGCATAGGATGTTAGATGAACGCGTGCCTCAGTACTCGCGTGCAATTCACCCTGAAGATGCTCCCCCAAGAGCAACCCTTCACGTCTGGCCGAGCGACAGCAAGCTTCACGCACTTCCCGAAAGCTTTGATTTTACGAGCACTGATGTTGTCCACGCTTGGCACTTGTGGTGGTTCGGAAGCGAAGCTGCAGGCCAACCTCCCTACAAGTCTATATGTACGCATGACCTGTCAACACGAAAGAAACGGCAAACATACTCAGAGTGGCGCATGATGATGGGGCACATTTCGTCAGCAATCCAGAGAAAAACTGGCGCATTACCTCCGCCCACAATGTCCGAGCAGCAATCTGCCGTTTTGTGCGTCACTGGTGTAAATAGCCTTCCACTTGGCCCCTCCAAACCATCACGGAGAGTCACCCAGTTGAAGGTCACGACATTGCTTCGACTTGTGCGCCAGGTAGAACACAATAACAATCCAAATGCCCGTAGATTAGACTACAGACCCAGGAAAAAGAGGAAAGAAAGCTAATTGTACTCACTCGTTGCGCTGTTGATGAAGATTGCTTTTCGTATCGCTACTGTTTGCTGCTTCGCTACGACGTTCATTTTGGCGAATCACAGCTCACAATGGTTTTGCTGACGTACTGTCTTACAAAGGCTCGACACAAGTGATTGACAGTAAAACACGCATAGTGATGGATAATACTAAGATAATACTAATCACTTAGCAGTATCATAATTCTTTTACGCCCTTTCTAAAGTCAATGAGCTACAGTGGATTCGGAGGGCTGAATAGTACTGCGTATTACTACAAAATGATACTAAAGGTTTCCTTTTCTCTCGGCGCAAACTTACATTTGCGCCGACTTCCTTTTCGAAGAGAATCGAGGAAATGGACTTCGGCAATTATCCATCACTATGCGTGTTTTACTGTCAATCTCTGGCCACGGCGAATGCAAACGCGAATGCTGGAGCGACGAAGCAGTGCCGCAAGTTGCGTACCGAGTGAGGATCGTGAGGAAACGGGCATCTCTTATTCCAGTTGGACTTGTTCAATGGTGGTGCTGGTACTTCGCGTTCTGTTACGTGCACGTGTTGTAGTGTTTTTAGTGAGTTCTAGCTGAAAAATCGCAAAAATCATCCTTTGCTTTCGAAGATCGTGAAACGAAAATCCTAAATACTTTTTCTTGCAACGGTAGTGAGTGAGGCGCGCTTTCGTTGCGTTCCGCTTGCTCACACAAGAGACTACCAAGGACGAAGCCTTGCTTGAACAAAGCGACGCCCTAGCGAGAAACAGCTATTGCTGAAGCACAACAGTCGCGAGATTGAGCTGATGAACGACGGCATAGTTCCGCGCGCACACAATTCGGAAGGGTGAGCCAAAGACCAACAAGGCGCAGCAGTAGAAGATAGTGGTATCAAGTCTTAGCGATATCTCTTCTAGGGGTGCATCCAGCTAATCAACAGCATTATCCATCATTTATCTGCGTGTGGAAGTATTATCATAGTGCACAGTCAAATCTGTGTTACTATCAATCTCTGACCATCATGTATTAATATACCGAAGGCACATACATGTAATACCGGTGCAGTTGATATTGTCGTTTCTGGATGGGGCTTAGAATTGGTCCCAAATTCCAAATCAAAGCATCTCTTCAAGACGCTTAAGGTCGTCATTGCCTTCTTTACCAACACAAAAATGGCACGACGAACTGGTACGTCATTAACATTACCCACAAGGACACGTCGATTGACGTTGGCATCCCGCCCGCTTAAAAAGGGGCGCTTTTTGCAGTAACGATGATTACAATTTGTACGTAATTACAGTTGGATCTGTATAAATATGGCAGTAGGAATGCATGCATACTGTATTATTTGATAATGATAATATTAACGGATCGCTTTTTCTGTCTGCGTTAGGATGTCATCCACTTTTCAAGACCAACAATGGGTCCTCAGTCTTCATCAACAGATTCGAGATTGCGAAGACGCAAAGAACGCTTGACTTGGGTGGGGCGATCTGAAACTGGATCAACCACAGTTGATACTGGAGGCCTCCGAGCCGGTAGCAACCAACGAAATGGTAACGAAGGCAGCTGCGGATCGCAAAAGCATAGTTAATCGATGAAACTCCACACTGCTTGAGTCTTTGTCGCAAATTGCAAAGTGAGGATTGAACGGAGAGGATCGATCTTCTAAAAAAATAATTATTTCCAGTGGGTAAAGGTCCCACGAAGTATGCTCCTTGCACGAGTTCCGATGATCAAAATCACATCCAGATGTTAGCACTCTCAAATTCAATCAAAATTCAAAATCCAATATCTCATCAAATTCAATACCTTAGGGTAATTCAGTCCGTGCCAGAGCAACAACAGCATAACCAGTTAATCAACTCATTTCTTCTTCTTCTAAATAAGTATTTTGCACGGCAAGTGGGTGAAGATAAGTACATGTGCTTATCTTGGTTTGGTTATCTCGGTTTCGTCCCATGTGTCGACACCGAAGAACTACAGGAGTGACTATACCGGTACGTACATGATGTACTGTATGCTGACCTTACGAAGATCAGCCTGGAGATGTGCATATAATTCAAAATGACCCTGCCGACACTTCTCCCTGGTTAACATTATCCACAAGGACACGTCGATTGACGTTGGTATCCCGCCCGCTTAAAAAGGGGCGCTTTTTGCAGTAACGATGATTACAGTTTGTGCGTAATTACAGTTGGATCTGTATTTCAAGTAATGGCAGTAGATACTGCATTAATGATAATATTAACGGATTGCCAGCTACCGTCACACCGCCGACAGAATCATCCTGCAACAACATAAACAGCTACATGAAATCCACGTCAACAGAGCACTTCGTAAATTACGAGCACCATCCGTTGGTGTTCGAAGCATTGACCATCTTAATCTACTCACTTCACAATTTGTATCAAAGCAAACAGTAAGCGTAATTATCGCTGAGCCTACCGTGAGCTGCTCACCAAACCGTCCCTGGAACGCTGCTCACTTCACAACTGGCCATTGCGCTCCCAATCCAAATGACAACTAAGTCCCGCTATGTTTGTTTCTTCGCTCTTGTGGCAGTCTTGCTAGGCTCTGCATGCAAACTGTCTGTCTCTATTGAGACTTCCGAGGTACTCTCTTCTTCCCACCGGTGTTCACCGACACTTGAGGGCGTCGGAAGCAAAACAAAATTACGACTACGAAGAACGAGCAATTGTCAATCTCTCCAAAGTGAAAGAAATGTCTAGCAAACGATTGAAGAACCTTAAGCAACTGGTGGAGACGGCCAAAACCAAGTTAAACACGCATAAGGCAGACTTGCGCTTCGCGAAGCTGGTTAAAGTGAAGTCCAATGTCTTCGGCAGCTTACAGTTCGAGAAGTGGGCAGCATCGGTGACCAAAGCGCACAAGAACAACCCAGATGCGGCTGACGTGGCGATGGTGACGGAAAGCGCACACTTTCCTAGTACATGTTGGGGACGCACCGAGTACAGTGTAATGGGTCTCAAAAGAGGGCGATCGGCGAGCGTCCGGCAGTGGTTGAAGTGGCTGGCGTGATGGACGGAGGATAAGAAGTGAACCCAGTCGCACGGCAAGGGCCCATCACGGTACTTCGGACGCAGGCAGCGAGTGGTTCGACGGAGACTTCTCAATTGGATACGGAAGGCGCAGGCACTTCTCATTTGGACCTGGAAGGCGAAGGACTTCTAATTTGGACTCGGAGGACGCAGGACCTTCCAACAAGCGCCCTTGAGAGCGAGCACGACACGAACGAGAGGACAGAGGACACGGACACGGCTGAGTGGACGTGTACTGGGCTTAGGACGAACGGACGGACCACTACTTCGGGCACGACGGTGACCGAGTGGCGGGCTTTGGACGAACGGACGGACTACTACTTCGGGCACGACGGTGACCGAGTGGCAGACGTTGGACGGACGGACAGTGCAAGGGCGAGAGAAGGCAACGGTCTTCGCGTCAGTGGGCGGCTGCGACGAGTAGGGCAGGAAGCAACGGCGGAACGCCCGAGTGGTTGCTCAAGGACAGCTCGTGCTTGTACGTCAACGGATTGGACGGACGGAAGGACGTAGGTGGCAGGTAGTCTATTGACAGGCTTAAGCTCTAGCTAAGTCGTAGGCTACACGAACGGTAAACGGAAATACAAATAGGCGGTGTGCCAGTCGTGTACACGCCGGCGGGGCGACAGAGATTCTGTCGCTGACGGCCAACGGACACTTGGACCATCAGCACTGGGCGACCAAAACCCGGCGTGCAGGGTAAGAAGACACGTTACATGGTGGTCATACAGGGGCCTGTCAACGAAACGACCAACGAAGACATGGCACGAACCAGAACGATAACGGTATCCGCGGCGCAGGCCACGAGGAAGTCCACCCCAAAGACGAGAACGGCGGCAATCCCGATGAGCGAGACGGCTCAGCGGCCTTCGGCGTTGGATACACCGGACTTGGAGGAAACAGTGACGGGTAAGGCACCACGGCACGAAGATCCGGGTGACGAGGAAACGAAAGGCGATTACGAAGATCCGGACCAGGATGTCGCGGACGACCAAAATAGCCGCACTGAACCGACACCCAGCGAGCAACCGGATTCTCGAACGGACGCGACGGGAGAAGACGTGAGCCGCGATATGCCAGCGACGGCAGTACCGCGAGGAACCGCAGCAGAAGCAGCGACGCTCCCGAACGTCTTGTTGCAGCTCTCGGAGACGATGAATAGGATGAACGATCGGCTGGATAACCTGGAGCTGGCTGTAGCCACGACAATGAGCAGAGCTGCGGCACCCGCGAGGGCACCGGCAACGACAGGAACCGAAGCACCGACTGAAAGGCAGGTGATACACGCACGCGGCGCCGGCGGAGATGACGATGGAGACGATGACAGCTCTAGCAGCAGCAGCAGTTCGAGCGAAGACGGCGAGGACGGCGATGACGGTGAGGAACATGGTGACGTCCCCGGAGGCGATGGCCACCAACCACGGCGAAGAGTAGCTCAGACTGCAACCCCGATGCAACATGGCCGCCGAAAGAACATTCGAGACCTCGAGCTTACGGCATTCCAGCCTTCACCCAATAACTCCGTCTCCACGTGGATAAAGAAGGTGGACTTGGCTCTGGAGGGTGCGCGAATCTCGGGTCGTGGAAATTGGACGGACGGAGAGCTCTACTACATTGTCGGGAACAAGCTGCAGGACGACGCTGCCAGGTTCTGGGTGCAAGCGGACCAAGGTATGAAGCCAGAGAATAGGACGTGGACACACCTGAAAGCGGCGCTAAAACGCCGGTATGGAGAGCGGCCTGACAGAAATCAAGCTGAACTGCGGGTAAACCAACGGTGCCTGATGCCAGGCGAGACGTTCGCAGACTTTGCTGCTGGACTACGGGACGCTCGAGGAGAGAATAAAGTGCGGGAAAGAGTACTGCTCGCTCAGTTCATACGGAACCTTCCCAAAACCACCCGACAGCTTGTAAGGGAGAGCAAGCCAAAGACGCTGGACATGGCAGTTGACAAGGCCACGGAAGTTGACGACCCGTTCGACAACGTCGCGTTGGGGATGAAGAATATCGGCCAAGAATGGACGACGGCACAGACAGCTTATCCGGTGGCAACAGGAGGTGCCGCAACCCACACGATGATCGTTCCAGGTGTTGGAGTCAGTAGTCTGGGAGGTACAGGAGTTTTCACGGCTCCAGCTGATCCGGACTGGGCAATCTTCTCAAACCCGCAGGGCGTCTGGAACAAATACACAGGGATCTGGGATATTCCGGAAGGCCGAGTCTGGAACGGAAGATACTGGGCGGTACGAGCAGCGCGGAAACGGGCAACGAAACCTGCTGCTGTCGAGAAAACAGAAGAGAGAACGAAGTCGGCAGTACCGAAACCGGAGAAGAAAGCCAAGATCAAGATGGCACGTCGTGCCGAGAGCGGAGAAGAAAGCTACAGTGAAGACGGGTCGGAATCGCCGTCACCCAGGCCCAGTAAGCGACAGAAGGCTGCGAAACGGATGAAGTCAGCGACACGTACCGCACGGGCACACGAACAGCAGCGGTCGCAGCCACCGACAGAGCACCAGCAACCTCTGCGGCCAATGGGACAGTTGACGTGCTTCGCGTGCGGCAAGCTAGGTCATTTCGCAAAGGAGTGTCCGGATGCTGAGGCGAAGGCGAGAAACGACGCTTACCTGGCAACGCGTGCACAGCGATCACCGGCGAAGGGAAACGAGGAACGGGCGCCGTAAGGGGAATATGGCGTCCGGTAGAACAACAAGTACCCCAGGGATCGGTGGAGACTGCGAACAAGGACGTCAAGGACGAGTTGGAACGGGCGATGGCGATGGACGGAAGCAGAGACGGTGGCACAGCGACCGAAGAGCAAGTTGTGCAAATGGACGGGAGTGTGGCAGCCGTGAGGAAGGCGGTGTGCACTCATTTGAACGAAGAGATCAGTGCCAAGGACGACAGTCGGGCGCAGATCTTTGTGGCTACGGTGCGGCCGGCAATGGCGGCCCTACGCTACAAAAGTGACAGTAAGAACGAGAAGTATGAAGAGAAGGCCGGCGACACTGAGAACAACCTGGTGCAGTTGGCGGAGGATGGCGAAACGATGCCGAGCAGTGACGACAAGGTGCCTCTGACTGAGGAAGGCGAGACGATACCGGGAAGTGACGACAAGGTGTCGCTGACTGAGGAAGGCGGAGTACCGCCAGCGGCCGTGGCAACAGTACGAATGGTGAGGCGAATGAAGCAGCGAGAAGCCAAACGACAGCGGGCCCGGAAAGCGCAAGAGAAGACGGGTCCAATGCCAGACATCGGCGAGGTCGAGCGAGTCGTGGCGGAACTCGATGCAGAACGGCTGACACGGCGACGGCAACAAGCGGAGGACGCTCGAAAGGAATTAACTAACCGATGGCAACGGGGCGAGAACAACGCGGACAACCAGGAACCCGTACATGTAAACCTGGTACGGACAACTCAAGTACTAGTAGCTGCGGATGGTGACCATAACCTGGTGGAGGTCGTGGAAGCCAGCGTTGGACTGCCAACTGCAATGATGCTGGTGGACGGGCAACAACAGGCGGTGAAGATCGATAGTGGCGCGCGTTATTCCGTAGCTGGGACGGACTGGATGCTGCGTGGCGAACGAGTGAGGAAGGCGGCTCCCGTAACTCAAGTGGAGGGTATCGGAGGTTTCCTACTCGATGTGCTGGGCCTATGGAGGTTCACGATGAAGAACGTGTTTGGACAAAACGTGGATATCACTGCTTGTATCATTGAAGGCTGTACGAGTGAGTTCCTGGTGGGTGTAGATTTCCTCGAGAGACACAAGGCGAAGATGGATTTCAAGCAAAGAGAGGTCCGCTATGACGACCACGGACGAGAAGTGGTGATCCCGTTTCGCACGAAAGATGCCAGCGATGAACGGACGGCGAACGTACGACTAGCAAGGTCGACTAACCTGGTACGGCGAGCCGTACAACCCGTGGAAGTAGCGGTAGCAGCCCAAGACGGAGAAGAGGGTGTGTTCATTCCGACAGCAGATACGGGCGCAGTACTGTTGGCGACTGCCGTAACCAAGGTCCAGAATGGCAAAGCGATTGTGCCGGCGATTAGTGCATGCGGCGGACGCGTGAAGCTGCCAAGCAAAAAGGAGCTCGGGATGTGGGTTCCTATCGACAAAGACATGGAGCTACTGGCGATGAATAAGGCGTTACAGACTGACCGCGTGACGAAGTGGCTGGACGAACTGGGCGACTAGGAGACTCCGTTGGAGAATGAGGATGACGTGAAGGTCGGGATAAAAGATTCTAATGCTCGTGAACTGGTGTTGAAGCTGTTACGTTCCTATAGAAAGTTGTCGAGTGCTCCTAGTGACTGTCCGCCATCAACGACGTTGAACGTGGAGCATCACATCGATACAGGCAATGCGGCGCCGATACTGATGAAGCGTAGGCGACATGCACAATCAGAGGACGCAACAGTGGACGAGAACGTAGATTCGATGCTCAATGCAGGCGTCATTGAAGAAAGTGACGGTGCCTGGGGTTTCCCGGTGGTGTTAGTGAAGAAGAAGGACGGATCAGTGAGATTCTGCGTGGATTACAGGGCGTTAAATAGCATCACAAAGCGAGACGTCTACCCCTTACCTAGAATCGACGAGACCCTGGAAACTCTAAGTGGCGCTCGACTATTTACCACGCTGGACCTGCAGGCGGGCTATTGGCAGATTCGAGTGGCTCGTGGAGACCGTGATAAGACTGCGTTTCTAACTAAGCGAGGATTGTACCGTTTCAAGCGAATGCCGTTTGGCCTCACGAACGCACCGGCGACATTCCAGAGACTAATGAACGGTGTACTACGCGGACTGACCTGGACAACCTGTCTAGTCTACTTGGATGACATCGTCGTCTTCACCAAGGGCAGCGTTGAAAGGCACATTGTGGAGGTGGCGAGTGTACTGGAACGGCTTGCGAGCGCGGGTCTGAGCTTGAAACTCAAGAAGTGCACGTTTGTGGCCGAGGAGATTGAATATTTGGGACACACTCTGAGTGGTGAAGGAGTGCAACCCACGGAGCGACTGATCAAGGCAGTAGCAGACTTCCCGCGACCCACGGACGCTACGGAGGTGAAACGGTTTGTACACCTAGCCGGCTATTATCGGAAGTTCATCGAGGGCTTCGGTACTATAGCTGCTCCAATGACTCGACTACTAAAGAAAGATATACCGTGGCAGTGGACGGAGGACCAAGAGCAGGCGTTCGAACGGCTGAAGTACTTGTTAACTACGCGGCCGGTGTTGAAGTACCCGGACTTTGGCCGAAGATTTCGGTTGGCGACAGATGCATCTAAGGTTGGGCTGGGCGCCTGCCTAATGCAGGACTTTGGAAAAGGCTGGCAACCGGTGGCGTACGCGTCCAAGGTCAATAGCGATGCAGAAGCAAACTACTCTATTACGGAACTGGAATGCTTGGTGGTAGTATGGTCTGTGAAGCTATTTCGCCCGTACTTGTATGGTCGGACGTTCACCATAGTCACCGACCACGCAGCCTTGAAATGGCTCATGACACGACCTAATTTGGCTGGGCGATTGCATCGGTGGTCTTTGACTTTGCAGGAATACGACTTCTCCATAGAATACCGGTCAGGAGCTACAAATGTGGTGGCCGACGCACTCTCACGTGCGCCAGCGGTTGTACGAGCAGTGACGCGACCTATGGCTAGGGAATCCCCTGAGCAGAAGACGACGGTGAACTTGGGAGCGGGAACGGCCGAGGATTTGGCGGCTAGTACGACGACGGATGCACAAGCCGCAACGACAGTGGATGTGGCAGTCGATACGGCACCCAACACGGCGACTGGTATGACGGCAGGCTGGACAGCCAGTACGGAAGTAACTACAGCACCGAATGCGAAGGTGGATATGGCGGGGGACATTATGACGGGCGCGGAGGCGAACGACACGGTGATCACGGCGGAGACGCCACTGGTACAAACGGCGGCGACAGCAGAGCCACCCGATGGATCTGAACGACGCACGCACACGAGCACCATGACTTCCCCACAGACAGAAATGGCGACAGTAGACACGACGACTCGAACTACAGGAGACACGGCGGTGACGGCACCGAGCGGTCCGATCGAAGCGACCACGGTAGCCCCAGCGACGACGGTAGCTCCAACAACGCGCCAGACGACAGGTGTAAATGGCGGCGGTGGTGAAAGAAAAGATGATCTGCCTGACGAAGGCACCATGAACCCAAGTGGCGGCACGAAGATGAAGGGGAAGCAGTCTAGACGAACACGACCGACGCCAGCAACTGCTACACGTAGAAGTGCGCGTATTCGAGATCGAGAAATGAAGCACGTGCGCTTTGACCTGTCAACTACGACGGAGAACCAACCGGAGAGTATGGGGACACTACGTAATGGAGTTGATGTGGAGACTCAAGACACGACGGGCATTGTGGAAACGACGGACAGCAATCCAGCCGCAACCCCAGAACGTACACCGCTGGAAACGACGGTAGCAAGAGGAGCTGGTAAACCGCACGTCGACGGCACGACTGGTGCAGCACCAAGGGTGACGGCTACGAGGACACAGACGGCAGCGGAAACGAATGCAGACGAACACACGGAACCAACGGTGCGTCCCTCTACGAACACGAGTCAGGGCGAAACCAGCGACGGTCGAACGCTGAACACGGGCACGACGAGACCGGAGCCCACGGAGCATACTGGGGGAACCATGCCGAGAACGGCGCAGGCGTGACAACGGCATGCCCTACTCAAACGACGGCTGATACCATAGCGCAACGGCCAGATAGCCTGACGGTACTAGCAGCAGACTCTACTGGGAGCAGCACAATGGCTCAGCCGACGACACGAAGAACAGAGAAGCCGGTGGGCGTTGAGCAGCGGAAGGCGGACCCAAGGACAGAAGATGACGGACGACGGCCGCACGCAGCTCTACGACGGCGAGTGGAAGTCCATGCCGACAGCAACTCCGACCAAGACGATGTACCGGGAGGCTTGACGCTACAGTTGACAGATACAGAAATTATGGCGGCTCAGAAGACGAGCAAGTTCGTTAAGATGGTGGCGCAGACGGGTATTTACCGAGGCATGAAGGTGACGGTGACATTTGGACTGGCAGTGATCGAGACCAGTAAGGGACGGCGCGTTATACTACCTCCTACGCTTTGGCCAGTAGTCTTCAAGGAGATGCATGGATCTGTTTGGTCAGGACACTTACGCGGCTCACACACTTACGGACGGGTAGCACAGTTATACTGGTGGCCTAAACTACAACGCGAGGTGAACCAGTGGGTTAGAGGATGTCCTGAATGTGGCAGCAGAAAGGCACGACCACGTGAGGTGATACCTCCACTGCGCAGTATCCGCGGCGGTGATGTTGGCGATCGATGGGCGTTAGATGTGGCTGGCCCATTCCCTACAGCAGACGGCGGAGAGCGGTTCGTCATTGCTGCAGTTGAATATGTGACTCGATACGCTGTGGCCAACTGCGTGCAGCAGCATACAGCAGAAGACATTGCAAAGTTCTTGTTGGAGGAAGTGATGTTACGATTTGGCGCATTTCGTGAGCTTCTTACGGACGGTGCACCTGAATTGACCGGAAACGTGATAGATGAATTCATGAAGTTAGCACAAGCGAAGCAGAGTAACCCGGTGCCTTACCGACCTCAGATGGTGGGCCTGGTGGAACGCTTCCACCGCACATGGAAGGATTGTGTTGCAGTCTTCATGCAGGACGAAACTCAGAAGGATTGGAACTTATGGGTGCGCTTTGCCACGTACGCGTACAATTCAGCGAGACACTCTACGGTGCTTCTCACCCCGAACGAACTCATGATGGGAAGGCGGTTGAGAGCTCCCAATGAATTGTTAAGGCGTACTGAAGTGACGGAAGCTGGCGAGTTGTCGGCGTATCACACGAGATTATTGGAGGCTATGGAAAGGAGTCGTAAGTGCGCGGAACTGGCGAGAGCTCGTGAGCAGGAGAGACAAGCACGTTACTATAACAAGAGTGTACGAGCACGACGGGAGTTTCATGTGGGCGATCGAGTATGGATGTACAATCCACCGCGCGGGCCGAGGGCCACTAAATTCGTTCACCAGTGGATGGGGCCGTTGAGAATCATGGAACCAGCAGGCTACGATAACTTCTTGTTGGAACGAGAGGATCAGACGGGCAGAAAGGAGAGGTTGATCGCACACGTTTCCTTTCTGGTGAGCTACTACGAGCCTGGCTCCCCTTTATCCCATACGGCACACGACATCGACGAACAACTAGAAGATGAAGACGACGGAGGCATTGGCGAGACGGCAACGGCGATTGTTAGAACAGCGACGGCAGCTGATCGGCGGCCAACGCCTCCAGGAAGCGGAAAACGAGCGAGAACGACAGTGGGCGGCACGGAGGACAGCCACAACACACGTGGACGGTTGGTGGAACGACGGAGACGGCGACGACGCAACGGAGCTGGGCATTATGTACTCGAGTATCAGCTCTTTCCAGTCGGCGATCCTGCAAAATGGGAAACAGGCGACGGACGAAGTTGGACGGCACGAAATGGACAACCCCAAGGACGGTGGATTTCTGTGGCGGAATACGAGAGATTGTACTGTGACGGAAGGATCGTGGAAGACCCTTCAGATGAGGAAGTCGTGTAATGGGTCTCAAAAGAGGGCGATCGGCGAGCGTCCGGCAGTGGTTGAAGTGGCTGGCGTGATGGACGGAGGATACGAAGTGAACCCAGTCGCACGGCAAGGGCCCATCACGGTACTTCGGACGCAGGCGGCGAGTGGTTCGACGGAGACTTCTCAATTGGATACGGAAGGCGCAGGCACTTCTCATTTGGACCTGGAAGGCGAAGGACTTCTAATTTGGACTCGGAGGACGCAGGACCTTCCAACAAGCGCCCTTGAGAGCGAGCACGACACGAACGAGAGGACAGAGGACACGGACACGGCTGAGTGGACGTGTACTGGGCTTAGGACGAACGGACGGACCACTACTTCGGGCACGACGGTGACCGAGTGGCGGGCTTTGGACGAACGGACGGACTACTACTTCGGGCACGACGGTGACCGAGTGGCAGACGTTGGACGGACGGACAGTGCAAGGGCGAGAGAAGGCAACGGTCTTCGCGTCAGTGGGCGGCTGCGACGAGTAGGGCAGGAAGCAACGGCGGAACGCCCGAGTGGTTGCTCAAGGACAGCTCGTGCTTGTACGTCAACGGATTGGACGGACGGAAGGACGTAGGTGGCAGGTAGTCTATTGACAGGCTTAAGCTCTAGCTAAGTCGTAGGCTACACGAACGGTAAACGGAAATACAAATAGGCGGTGTGCCAGTCGGGTACACGCCGGCGGGGCGACAGAGATTCTGTCGCTGACGGCCAACGGACACTTGGACCATCAGCACTGGGCGACCAAAACCCGGCGTGCAGGGTAAGAAGACACGTTACAACAGTTAGGGTTACCTAAATATCGCAGAAAAGTTGGAATCAGTGAGCTCCAAAAGCCCGGGTGGAGCTATCTAGACCCGGGTTTGACCCGGTCGACGTTGTCTGAAACGGCACCTTTAGTTTGTGGCGTCAGTTGTTGCTTGGTTCATGCCGTGTTGTGCTATAGCTCATTCTTCAATTTCACCAGTAATCGGCCAACCGTAGCGAGAGACGAACGTGGTTCCTGTATAACTGGTAACTGCGCTGCGTCGGTTTGTGGAGAGTGACGGAAATGGTAAAAGAAGAAAGAGCGTTTGTCGGAGAATTTATCTACAAAACCGGCTGGAGTTCTTGACACCAAGCGATGACGGTCCCGGAGGTTGTTCGAACGTACCTACACTCAGACAATGGGATGTTTGTCAACTTAATGTTCATCACCAGGATGAGGATCAAGTCCAT